>CM073132.1:56485680-57008833 GCA_037039145.1 Fundulus diaphanus | reverse complement strand
GACTTGGGAAGCCCTTGCTGTAGCAGAGAAAATGTCTTCATGGTTTCCTACATTTCTTTTAAATAAAAAGCATGGAGTGCCTTTATATTCATCCCTCTGATCCAGAACTCTGCAGAACCTCCTCCAGCTGCAGGTCTTCTGTCTCCAGCAGCTCTGAACGTCTGCAGACTGACGTTCTTCTCTCTAAAACAAAAAGGTCAGATTCATGGAGACCACTGACATTTGTCCTGTGTTCATGTCCTCCAGGACGTCCATGTCCTGGTAGGTCTGCAGGTGGTCCATCCTCTCTCCAGGTCCACATGATGATCAGAACTCTGGGAGGTTCTGTAGAACCTGACCTGCTGTAAACTGGACCAGAACCTTCTAGTTCCTTGGTCTTGACTGGGACTGCAGTCTCTCATGTTGGCATTGACTTTAATTACCATCAGCCCACATTTTCTGGTTTTCTTTTATTTTTATCACAAAGGTTCCGGCTGCCTCTCTAACACCTCAGCCACTGAGAACCTAGAGCAAATGTTGGACCCTCAAAGTCCATCCACCAAACCAAATGTGTTCCCAGGCAGATTTACTATGCATGGATTTTGAAATGTAACATTCTACCAAACTCCAAGTGTTCCTTTTATTGTGATATTGCACACATTGATGATTATAATTTTAAAGGTTGTGCAACTCAAAATGAAATGGCACATAGCTGGAGCCCCTGCATAAAAACACATTTCACTCCCATTTTTATTTAGCAAATCTTTAAACCTTTTTCCTTCCGCATCCAAATGTCCTACTTCACGTTGGTCCATCAAATAATTCTAAGTGAATGGCTGAAAACCTTTGCAAGGCTCTCCAGCAGTGAGGGGCTGCAGAAATGAACCAGAGCATCAAATCTGGGGAAAAGGGGGTCGAGGACAGAAGGAAAACCGGTAAGATGAGGATTCAGAGCTGAAACTACATGGAATGCAGGAAAACCAGAAGAGACAGATATTCAGTTAGAAGAAGACACTGATTGGTTTTAACTCTGGGATTCCTTATTCACTGAGGGAGGAAAACAGCCTGAGGGCGAAGCGTCGCTGCAGAGAGGAGAACAAGAGGCGCACCAGAAAGATCAGACAAAGAAGAGACCATGAGGTTCTGCAGACGGAGGAACCTTCCTGTCTTCAGCCAGGATGGGGGGGGTGACCCGATCGGTTCGTTTCTGCATGTTTTCCACTGATTCTCAGCTGCTGCTCGACCCGCTAAGCTTCGCGTTACAGAGGAATCCAGATCTCTGACCTCAGCTTGTGACGTCGTTTCAGTTTTCCCAGGCAGAGCGTCTGGCTGCTCAGGTTCAGAGATTTTCTGGAGCAACTTGTCGGGAGAGGAGCAGCTGTTGAGGAAGGCGGCTGGAGGAGCCCAGCTGGAGGAGGTGAAGATGCTGTGGAGCTGCTATGGAGGCAGCGAGGGGCTGGAAGGGTCTCTTTAACGCCAGCTTAGATAGACTCCCTGGACGCCGGACCTTTAAAACGGAGAGCTGGGTTGACGGACTCCTCCAGGCAATGAAAACAAACACTTTATTTATCCAGGTATTCTCCTTGAGATCTGAGATCTTATTTTCAGACCCTCTTGATACGCCATCCTATGAAATCACCGTATTTAACCCAAAAACTGCCTAAAGGAGCTTTTTAGTCCTCACCTGGTTCAGTTGTAGAAAACCCAAACCAGGTGAGATTATTTTGTCTTATCTTGTAAATGTGCCCTTGCTGTACAGCCTCTTATTCTCACTTTGTGTTTTGGACCGCATGCTTCCAGCTGGCTCTTGCTGCTGGTCCACCTGAACTTCTCCTCTGAGAGACGATAACGGAGATTTCTGCTCTGTTCTAAAAGAATTTTCCGAGCAAACCCAAAAATATACAAGCTAAGACTAAACTGGTGGATATGAGCATTTCCCTTCAATGATCAAAGCAGGTCTCAGTCTTCACTGCCAGACTTTCCTCTCTAATGAAAAGCTGAGAGAAGATGGACTCCAGCATCCCACCAGAGATGTCCCTACAAGGCTGCAGAGATCTGTGGCTCTCACCAGGTTGCTCACAGAGGGTACCTGTGGTTCTGTGACCCGTCAGGATGCTGCTGGCCCAGGGTAGAGCGTGCCCGGCTGCAGACTGGACCTCCCAGAGTTCTGATCAGCTTGCACAGAGCCTGGGGGAGGAAGGCCATCATTGTGACCCTCTGTGGGGCGTAGGAACCGAGGGTCAGTCCCAACTCCAGACTATGACCCCCACAGGTGATTCTGACCCGGGGTCAGGGTATGAGTGGGTCGTTGAGGAATGGTTTGATGGGGTCAGGGTTTTTCTTGATGGTCCATTTAGAGGGAAACTAGGAAGTTGAGAGTCTTGGTGCTGTTTTGAGCTCCTGTTTCATGCTTTAGATTTTTTTTCCTATGTTGAAAGTGAACAAAGAATGGAGGCCTCCCCTCTCTGAAGGGTTCTGTATCTGCTGGGCACACCTGACTGCGGTAAAACACCTTACATTAACCTTAAAGGCTGAAAGATCGCTCATTGTGGCAATAAAACGTGGATCTGCCTCCTTCTCGTCTAACGTTTGCCTCAAGAAGCTTCTCCTCCAGCCCAACCTGACCTGAGAACTTTAAGTGTCCAGATTTAAACAGCTTCAGGTATCTAAAGCAGAAACCTCATGAGATGTTCCTGTTGCTCATTAGCTGCTAGTAAGTTATGTATTTTAATGTAATGTGGAGAGAGGAACCAGCCTGTTTGGGCTCAGTCTCTCCAGCTGCTTCTTCTCCTGAGTTCTGGAGACTTGCAGGTGTGTGTGTGTGTGTGGGGGGGGGGGGGGGGGGCACAGGGAGGAGCAGCGTCTCCTGATCTGGTGGAAGACAAACTGAAGCTGGAGTGAGAGATGAAACATCTGAGGGAGACAGCAAAGCTTTGGGCCAGAGGAGGATTCTGGTCCTGTTCCTGAACTGAACCTGTTCAGCTGCTTCTGTCCAGACGTCTTTCTGCCTGAAGCCTTCCTGACCCAACATCTCTGGTTCTGTTCTGCTGGAGTGGGCTCTGCAGCTCTACGCCTCCTCACCGTATCCTCCCTGCAGCTCCCTGGTGGCCCAGGGTCGGTTCCTGGGGACAATCCCAGCGTTCTGGTGGGGACGGCGTTGTTTATATAGTGGGCAGGTTTTCCGTCATCCTGTCATTTTAGTCCCTTTCTCCGCTGAGGAGCTGAAAATGCTAATATTGGACCTAATCTCTGGACCGCCTTTTTACTTTCTGAACCTCTGATAGTGGGTCACACCCTCCATCAGGGCATCGGTGTCCTCTAAGTTCCTGTTTCAGAATAGAAATGAGTTGCCAGAGAAGCTCCCCACCAGCTTACATCCAGCTGGGTCAGACAGGCATCAAACACGACTCTGATTCCTATTCAACGTTTTATTCAACTCTTTCTATGTTTAGAAAGAGGATGCCCAGCTGATTTCTGTGAAAGCTCCATCAGTGGGAGATATTTAGATGGAAATCTAGCTCAAGATCAGGCCTGGTGACGTCCAACAGGAAATCTGGCAGCAGCAGCTACAGACTGGCCCTATATGATGGCAGATGGAGACATAATGCAGTGTTAAATCCCATAAATGATAAGAATCACATTGTTGGCACATGTTTCCAGTTTCCCCTAATCAGCCCCACACATTCCTTTATGAAGACCTTGATTACGTCACAATGACGTTTAACACGGCACCAGATTACACGAAGGGTTTTACACAAAGCTGAGCACAGTGAAGACCGATAATCTGACCAAAATGGCAGTTCCCTAATCAATAAAGGCTTTACTACGCTCCACAACCAGTCAGACCGTGGCTGGATTTAGACAAACCTCATATACTAGGCCCCCAAACAGCAACTTAAAGGACCTGATTCTGGAACCAGGAGAGAGGAGAACAGTTTAGTTTGAACTGTAAGCCCCGCCCCCTCCTCTCCCTCCTGGTCTCCATCCAGTCGACATGCAGGAGACTAAACACCTCAAGATCAATCCTGCGGCAGACACAAGGCTTCATCAAGGGACATGTCTTCGTTTTCTTTGACAAGACTACGTCTCGGCTAATCCATAGTCTCTCGTGTGAATGGTCAACGGCCTCGTTGTGCCATTGGCAGACAACAGTCGTCCCATTTTACTGCTCATTCTACTAAAATAGCCTGGACTCACTCCACCATGCAGTCAGTCAATTGTCATGATCATTTATTCAATTATCATGATCAAATTACGTCGTTAATTCATAATAAATTATGTGAACAGCATTTTCTTGACCAGACAAAAATAAATTCAGGTATAGCTTCTTTAAAGAGACGTAATAATAGAGAATAAATCCCTCAGAAACAACAGGCCTTCGCAGAGCTTTCGCTGCTGGACCTAACTGCATCAAATGATGAGAATGGACCATTATTATCCATTTATCTCCATAATTCATGGAAATATCTAAGTGCAAAGACCAATCAGCTGCTGAGTAACAATGAAAGCAGCGTATGAAAGGAAAGAGGAACTAGCACCAAGCAGGTAGCAGATAAGGTAGGACGGGTCAAAGGGCTGAATCAAGCTGGTACCGGGGAAGAAGAACCACTCTATGGCTGCATCTGGGTTCTACGGATCCACCCAGAACCTGAAGCAGTAATCTGCTCTGTTGTTGCACAGCTTTGTTGGTCTAGAGGCAGATTCCAGGTTTAACACTTTATCAGGATTATTGCTTTTCTAACTTCTGATCATCATCTCAGTGACCAGCTTCCTGTGACTTAAACTGACCGTCTGATGCTTGATTTGAACAAAAAGATGGTTCTGTAGCTGGAGGCCTTTCTAAACAAAGATGGGAATTTCTTTCCTCCATGGTATCCATGTTTTCACCACATACCCTTCTTTGCTGAATGAGTGAAGGAAACATGCAGGGTACTTGGCTTTTAGTGGGACGGAGGTACCGTGCTAACGTCCGCTCTGAGAAGTTGGCTTTTAGCACTGCAAGGTGTCAAAACGCTCCATTTGAGGTGACGAAACATTATCACACATCTAATATCAGCTACATGGGTGGGAGCGGCTAAGAGCATCATTTGGATGGACAACAGGACAACAGCGCTAAATATCCCTGCAGAGGTGTCCTGAACCAACCGTCTTGTTGGACTGGAGGATTATGTGACGTCGACCCGCTGGGATTTGATGCGGGCCATAAACCTTCCAGACTGTTTAGCTGATTTCTGTTATCAGAAAACCTGCTGCTCCATCTTTATTGTCATAAAGGGATTTTCCTCTCGCCGGCTTTCTCTTGGTCCAGGAAGGCCAGGATGGAGGCTGCTGTCCACATTTTGAGAGCCAGATATTGTTTCTCTGGCTTGTAGCTTTGGCCTAGAGGCGTCTTATTCTGGTGAAAATCAACAAGAGGGATCATATTTCTCCAATTTTAGCTTCCCTTCATTGTCTTCCTGTTAAATCAAGAATAGAATTTAAAATTCTTCTTGTAACGTATAAAGCCCTTAATAATCAAGCTCCATCATATATCAGAGCTCTGATTACCCCGTATGTTCCTAACAGAGCACTTTGCTCTCAGACTGCAGGTCTGCTGGTGGTTCCTAGAGTCTCTAAAAGTAGAATGGGAGGCAGATCCTTTAGCTATCAGGTTCCTCTCCTGTGGAACCAACTCCCAGTTTTGGTCCGTGAAGCAGACACCCTGTCTACTTTTAAGACTGATCTTAAAACTTTCCTTTGTGACAAAGCTTATAACTAGAGTGGCTCATGTTACCCTGACCTACCTCTATAGTTATGCTGCTATAGGCTTAGGCTGCTGGAGGACATCAGGGTCTATTTCTCTCACTCTGCTGAGTTCTCCTACTGCTCTCCAATCTGCATTGTTTGTTGTTATTTCAGCTTTTACCTTTTTGTTCTCTGTCATATTCCTCTTCATAGAAGGTACACCTGGTCTGGTGTTCTGTTAGCTGTGACATCATCAGGGGAGGCAGATCATCCTCTATTACCATCTAACATAGAAAGTACTCCTGGATCAATGTGAGCTTCTGAGCTTTCTGTGTCTCTGCTCTGTCTTCTCTAAGCCCCAGTGGGTCGAGGTAGATGAGCGTTCACACTGAGCCTGGTTCTGGTTCTGCAGGAGGTTCTCCTCCCTGTTAAAGAGGAGTTTTCCTCTCCACTGTCGCTTCATGCATGCTCAGTATGAGGGATTGCTGCAAAGCCATCAACAATGCAGACGACTGTCCACTGTGGCTCTACGCTCTTTCAGGAGGAGTGAATGCTGCTTGGAGAGACTTGATGCAACCTGCTGGGTTTCCTTAGAGAGGAAACTTTCTGACCAACCTGGAGGATCTGATGGAGTCTGACTTTAGAAAGAGCCTTGATGATGACATGTTTCATGAATTGGAGCTATATAAATGAAACTGAATTAAACTGAATTAAAAAGGTGGCATTTTTCACATTTTCAGAGTGAGATTCTTCAGCTGCAGTAAAATATTGAATAATTTTTAGACATCTTTAGCAGGTCTGCTCAGAAGCATGGAGGGCTGACAGATCTGTCACCAGGTAGCGGCTCACTGGCTGGGCTGATGAAGACGTCATGGCTCCTGGCAGCAGTTCAGAGCCCCGCAGAGTAAAAGCTGCTCCCTGCTCAGAGTAAAAAACCTGCTTTGTGCTGAATCACAAAGGCCTCACTGGTTTTACCATTCTCCGCTGCCTGCATATCTCTGACAGCGGTTATAGGAGCCAGAGCCTCAAACCCCCACTTCCCCCTACTCGTTTCGCTCCATTAGCAGTCCAGAGTGTGTGAGGGGGTCTGAAAACAAACAACAACAAACAAAAGACCAAAGTGGGGCAAGGAGCAGGAGGAGGGGGTACCGAGAGAGCTTCTGTGTGAAATAATTGCGAGGACCAATTTCAAACAGATGTCTGTTTGGACTTGGCCCTGGGCTCGTGTCCCCGTTAAATATAGTGATTTGATTGGAAAACAAGCGGTGTAAAATGGGCTGCCGGCCAGTCGGACCATTCCGGGGGCTTGCTAACGACCCCCAGGGGTCGTGGGGTCGCCGGAGTAAAAGCAGATCAGAGAGGATGTGGGGCAAGCGGCCAGGACAGGCCCCATAAATCTGTCCCATTCTCAGAGGAAGCCATCGCTTTTAGCTCCGCGTCACAATTAAAACACAATCACAATCGTCACTTTGTGTTCCCCAGAGTGTGAAGGGTATAATTCACAGCTGGCAGCCGCAGATACAGAGGGTATTTTAGACTGGCTGAGAGACGCGTTGTGGGAAACTTTTACTGTGAGGTCAGAAAAAAATCTAATCAGAGAAGACTCTGACAGAGTCAGAAGGCTGACAGAGTTTGTTAAGTGTCACATTGTGGTCTTTATATTCCAGTTATCCTGCATGAAATCCATCTATTGATTTAGAAACTAAATTAAAGCCTGTGTTTCCAGCTGCAGTTACAGGAACGTTCAGCAGCGTAAAAACAGGTGAGTAAGTTTTGCTCCAGTTTGTCACTGAGCAACGGTCTGACCAGGAGCTTTTCAAAGGGAACATTTCTGTTCACCAGTCGCTCAAAAGAACAAAACCATTTCTTCATTTTAACGGAAACCTTTAATTTCTACATATTTTTCTTTGATGTAAGTGACCCCTGGCTGCTGTTTGTGAACATAATTTGTTTACTGTTTTTTGATCGCCTATATTTTTACCAATAAAGTTCTGAAAGACAAAAACAAAAAAGCAACTGTGCTAACCATAAGCTAACGCTAAGCTAACATTAGCCCAGACCATGGATTCTGTTTTGTTCTTCATTTCAATAATGAAACTGTGTTCAGCAACTTTCCATTTTATTATTCCAGACGGAGCATTTTACATTCCACTTCCTGGATCCTCCTCATATAATTCTCCTCTCTCTAATAACAGTTATCCAAACATCTTGAAGAACCAGTACTGACCCCTTGTGGTCAGACGTGGAACACAGATAACACCACAGATTCGAGCAGAAAACAGATTTTACTTCCCATAATAGTATTCATTCAATGTGTTTATAAACTAGTATGGCTGCAACTAACGATGATTTTGATAGTCGACTAATCTATCGATAATTTCCATCATCACTTGTTCTAGTCTTCACACCTTTATTGCCTCTTGTTGTCACTAACCTTTATTTATTACCTGTATAAATGATCATATGTAAAAGTATTAGTTTTAAATTGAACTGACTTAATTAAATTTTTATATTGTTTCTATCAAATAAAGATGCATTGAGAAACAAAATCGTGGTTCACTGTTTTAACATGGCTTAATGTTTACAAAGATTTTAAACTCTCGTGTAAAAAGTGGAGAAAATCAACAGGTTTGCAGTCAGGCTGGTTCTCTTTAATAAACCAACATTCCCTGCATCAACATTAAAGGTGAGCAAATTATTAATTTCCAGATAAACTCTCCATCGCTCCAGTTAGACATTTTAAATAAAACCATCCTGTTGCAGAGTTTCAATTAATCTCAATCATTAATCTGGTAAATGCACTGAATCTACAGTATATATTTATTTACAACGTTTTCTAGTCACGCTGACCACTCAAAGCGCTTTACACTACAGCCACATTCATGCACCCAGATGCAGATTGGTAGGCAACCTGGGGTTAGTGCCTTGCCCAGGGGCACATCAACAGGTGACAGGGAGCGTTGCAGCCACAGGTGTCATTTATAAAGCTCGCTCTCTTTTTGTGCTGTATGGAGTTAGTTTCCTGCCAAAAGGTTGTACACAAAAAAATGTGTTGCACACAAACAAATTGTTTTGCAAACTGTCCCCAAACGTTGCACTCAAAATATCATTTATAAGTTTTCCTCGAGTACAAAACGGTCTCTGCTCGCACAAAACAGCCTCTGCTCGTGTACGAAACAATCCCACACCCTCTGCGGTAAATTTGTGCCAAAAGTCACGTGATGCGTTAAGAGTTGATGTTGTTGTTCAGACTTCCCGACAGCAGGGGGCGCACCCAAAAAAACTGAAACGCGCCGGTTTGGCTGAGGAAGAAAGACGTGATATCACAGCTAACAGCATCAGCAGCCCACAGGTAAGTTTCAAAACTTTCCCGGTGAAAAAGTAACAGCTCACTATGCAGATAGATCATGTAAGATTTCAGTTTAAGGCACTGCTGTGTTAGAGTAAGGGACCATGTTACTTTTTAGAACAAATAACATGAAAGCTTGCCTTAGATTGAACACAATGCTAAAACAACTTTTGCTTTGTAATGCAGCCCCTGTGGTTGGCTTCTCCCTTTACTGTGTGGATACCCAGATAAATGCATTGTTAACAGATTATAATGTGGTTTTTATGTTTTCAAATGACTGTCTATTGTTCTTATAGGGCTTGGTCGTCATGACGTATTACTTTGTGTGGCCGCCATATTGAATGCCTCCGCGGCTCCGCCCCCGCTACTCAGACTACTGCCTATGACTACCGCATACTGTACTCCCTCTTTCAGCCGTGTTTTAATTTGATTAATTTTACCTTAACTTGATTTCAACCATGGTAAACCGTTGCTGTGTTGTGGGCTGTAACAGCGCAACACATGATCGCCATGGGAAAAACATAGAAAATGGGTTAACTTTCCACCGCTTTCCTGCCTGGAGGCGCAACCACGGGAGAGACAGCAAGCGCAATGGAGTTGTCGGCTCGCTTGGATCGCGGCTTTAAGACTACCGATCATAACTCTCCACAGTATCCCGATGTCAATGAGAGTGTGTTCCCTGCATTTTCATTCTGGTAAGTTAAAGATGCACGGTTTTATTTAATAGCCTACAGTTTCTTTCCTTCAGCTGCGACACCACATACATGCACATAAATACTAAAACGGCAGCGGGAAAAGGCTCAAATACGTGAAACACATAGCAGCTAGTTAAAAGTACATTACATGCGTGAGTGGTTGTTAGCACTAACGGTTAGCAGGTGCCAGAGCCCGTCTGAGCACAGCTTACCTTTGTGCGAATTACTGTGTTCCCACTGTTTGCTGGCTTTATGATCTGCCGCTCCTGAACCCATCCATTCGTAAACTGCACATGAGACTCCAAGGACTTGTAGCTTTGGAACTGTTCTGAAGTATAGGCGCTCACACCACAAACAAGGTAGCCGAAGACGTCAGATATGCAAAACAGTGGCAACAAGTCGTCGTCGGCGCTCCATAATAATGCTGATTTTGTCAACATACCGGTCCCTAATTTCTCTATTTAATGTGTCCCGGTAAATTTCAGATCCTTTTCGGGATTTTAACATATTTTTTCTATCTATTCTTTCTCAACTCTACTTCTACGTCTCTTCGTTCAACAACGTTATGTCAGAGGTATTTTAACGTTGCGTTGCCATCAATATGGCCGCCACGTCCCACAATGCAACGCGGATCCCGAGCCCTATTGGTGTAAACCTAAATTGGTGTTTGGATTTGGTAATTTATCCTAAAACTGTCAAACCAATGTGTCATGATTTGTCTTCATGAACCCGGACAGAGCACACACACACAGAGCTGATCTTGAGTTTATTGCAAGAAGGAGTAGTGGAAGGTGAAAACCAGAGTCAGTTACCGGGCTGGAGTTGATGAGTTGCAGGAGCAGGCTGACTGGAGGAAACAAGAGTAGTGAAGCACTGGGGTGACAGGAGTTCCAACAGCAAGGCAGTAAACAGGCGTGGAGTGAGTGGAGGTTGCAGGTGGAGATTGCAGACGACTCGGCAACCAGGAACAAACTGCAGTGAGTATTTAAAGAGGGGTGAGCAGGTGGAGCCAGTCACAGGTGATTGCAGCCTGACAGGTGATCCTGATCAGGCTGCGCTGGGAAGGAGGAGGCAGGAACTGCTAAAAATGCAGCCACCAGGCTGCATCATGACACAATGCATGTATGCTCATGTGCAAAACGGATTCTTAAGGAATTTAAAATAATTGCAACGAGTGGATATTGATTATATGAAAATTTGTAGGGAAATTCATTAAAAATTGCGTTTTCTAATACAAATATGAATGTTAAGTAAAGCATATAGCAGCAGATCTAGATTATGTCTCACTACCTTTCTAACTCCTTAGTTTCTTCAAAGTAAAAATGAGGTCATGTGTGGCCAATTGCAAATATGTGTTGTGCACTTAATAAAATTGGTTTGGCCATGGCAAAAACCACAGCTGGAATTAGCCACATGGGCAGATATTTTCTTGAAAAGTTTGTTTTCATCTTAGTGGTGATTTATTTTTTTCTTTAAGAGGAGTATTATTCCTTACATAACCATAACACATATCTGTTTTCCAGCATCCACTGATGAGGTGAAGGCCATCAAAGTTCTGGGTTGGATGGAAGCCTCCTACATGAACTCTCACCATGGAAAGTAGCCATGGTGGTCCACCAGGTCATCAACCTGCTTTGAGACACGCCGACTTCCATCACAAGACTACCAAGACTTAAACAATTCAAGATTTGATGGAATCTTTAAAAACACGACAGAGGATTTGGGCTTGTTAAAAAATAATCTTAATACATAACCGTTTTACTTCCCAGTATTAACTACTTTGATCAGTAACTGTTGCAGCAGCTCTTAGTGGAACCTGAATACAAAGGTTAGAAAAAAAAAAGAAAAAAAAGGCCAGGTTTGACATTGTTCTAAATTTCCTGACAGTCTTACATGCAGAAATTGTTTTTCATAGTCCTGTTTTTGGCTTCTTCCATTTCATCAGCCAGTTTTTTTTAATACAGCCTTGTGCCGGATTTATTAGTTCTCCTAACTGCTGACAACCCAGGGTCCAGACCAGGAAGCAGAGCCGTAGTTTAACACACCTCTCTGCAGCTTCTGTACTGTTACCCACCCGTTATCCTATTGAGACGGTGTCTTTCCCACGGCCAAAACTAAACAAATTAAAAACGGATCTAAAAGGAGCAAATCATAAAAATCTAATAAAAATCAATACGGCTCACCTTGAACCAAAAAATAAAACTATTAAATGTGGTCTATTAAATATAAGGTCTCTCCCTCCAAAGACTTTGTTAGTTAATGAATTGATTTCTGATAATCAGATTGATTTGTTTTGTCTCACAGAAACCTGGCTACAAGAGGACTACGTTAGTATAAATGAGTCAACTCCCTCCAGTTATTCAAATTTCCACATTCCCAGATCTGTGGGAAGAGGAGGAGGAGTGGCAACCATCTTTCAGTCTGATTTATTAATTAGTCCCAGGCCAATTAATAATTACAGTTCTTTTGAACATTTAACCCTCAGTTTCCCTCATCCAAACTGCAAAGCAATAAAACCTCTTCTGTTTATTGTTTTGTATCGTCCACCAGGCCCTTACACTCAGTTTCTGGATCAGCTGTCAGACTTCTTATCTGATTTGGTGATAAACACTGACAAGGTTATTATAGTGGGTGATTTTAACATCCATGTTGACACAGAATGTGATAACCTTACTGTAGCCTTTAAAACTATCCTAGATTCAATTGGTTTTGCTCAAAATGTGCATAAGCCAACGCACTCTCGGCTCCATACTTTGGACCTTGTGCTAACATATGGCATTGATTGTGAAGAATTAACAGTATTCTCTCACAACCCTGTCCTATCTGATCATTTTTTAATAATATTTGAGTTTAATCTAACTGATTTCTCCACCCCCAAAAGAGGGTTCCATTATGGTAGATCTTTATCGGATAATGCTGTATCAAAACTTAAAGAGTCTGTCCCCCTTTTAATATCGTCAGTATTGCAGAAATGCCCTGTAGATGGCAGCAATGCTGTTTCTTCCCATTCACAAATAGATACATTTGCTAACAGTGTGACTTCCTCATTGCGTTCTGCATTAGACAATGTAGCTCCCTTGAAAAAGAAGGTGATAATTCACAGGAAGCTGGCTCCCTGGTTTAATTCAGAGCTGCGTTCCTTGAAGCACAATGTTAGGAAATTGGAGAGAAAATGGCGCTCTACACACCAAGAGGAATCCTACTTAATCTGGAGGGACAGTCTATTGTTGTATAACAAGACCCTTCGCAGAGTTAGAGCAGCATATTTTTCATCATTAATTGAAGAGAATAAAAATAATCCTAGATTTCTCTTTAGTACAGTTGCCAAACTTACTCCATTAATCCATTCCCTTAGCAGTAATGATTTTATGGGATTCTTCATAAATAAAATTGATGCCATTAAAAATAAAATAATTGGCATCCTCCCAAACATGATTACCTCATCCTCAGTAAGTGAGGCAGCGTTGGAGGAATCTTTAGAACCTGCGCTGTGTCTGAACTGTTTAGAAGCAGTAGAGCTTTCTGAGCTATCTAAAATCTTAGCTTCATCTAAACCTTCTACCTGTATGTTAGACCCAATCCCAACCAAGTTGTTTAAGGAGGTATTCCCTTTGATCAGTGGCACTATTTTGGACATGATTAATCTATCCTTAGTAAATGGATATGTACCACAGGCTTTTAAAGTAGCTGTTATTAAGCCTTTACTTAAGAAACCTTCTCTTGATCAAGATGAGTTAGTAAATTACAGACCTATATCTAATCTTCTTTTCTTATCTAAAATTCTTGAGAAAGTAGTTGCTAATCAACTTTGTGAACATTTACAAAGCAATGACCAACTTGAGGAGTTTCAGTCAGGCTTCAGAGCTCATCATAGCAGTGAAACGGCTCTGGTGAAGGTCACTAATGATATTCTCATGGCCTCAGATAATGGACTTGTGTCTGTACTTGTCCTGTTAGATCTTAGTGCTGCATTTGATACAGTTGATCACAATATTCTCCTACAAAGACTTGAGCATACTGTAGGGATTAAGGGGAAAGCATTAGGCTGGTTTAAATCTTATCTGTTGGACAGATTCCAGTTTGTTCATGTTAATAATAAATCTTCCTCAAACTCTAGGGTCACCTGTGGAGTACCACAGGGTTCAGTCCTTGGACCAATTCTCTTTACTATATATATGCTTCCGGTTGGCAAAATTATCAGACAGCATGGGATTAATTTCCACTGTTATGCTGATGACACTCAGCTATATCTATCCATAAATCCTGATGAATCCAATCAATTACTTCGACTGCAGTCATGTCTTGATGACATCAAAAGCTGGATGACTTTAAATTTTCTGCATCTAAATTCTGACAAGACCGAAGTTGTAATCTTTGGGCCAGAGTCCTCAAAAAATAAACTTCTTAATCAATCACTTAATCTGGATGCCATTAACTTGGCCTCTGGTAATAAAGTAAAAAACCTTGGTGTTATTTTTGACCAAGACATGTCATTTAAATCCCATATTAAACAGGTTTCCAGAGTTTCCTTTTTTCACCTCAGGAATATTGCCAAAATTAGAAACATTCTGTCCAGGAGTGATGCTGAAAAACTAGTCCATGCATTTGTTACTTCAAGGCTGGACTATTGTAATTCTTTACTATCAGGAAGTCCACAAAATGCAGTTCAAAGTCTTCAGCTGATCCAAAATGCTGCAGCAAGAGTTCTGATGAAAATCAACAAGAGGGATCATATTTCTCCTATTTTAGCTTCCCTTCATTGGCTTCCTGTTAAATCAAGAATAGAATTTAAAATTCTTCTTCTAACGTATAAAGCCCTTAATAATGATGCTCCATCATATATCAGAGCTCTGATTACCCCGTATGTTCCTAACAGAGCACTTCGCTCTCAGACTGCAGGTCTGCTGGTGGTTCCTAGAGTCTCTAAAAGTAGAATGGGAGGCAGATCCTTTAGCTATCAGGCTCCTCTCCTGTGGAACCAACTCCCAGTTTTGGTCCGTGAGGCAGACACCCCGTCTACTTTTAAGACTAATCTTAAAACGTTCCTTTTTGACAAAGCTTATAACTAGAGTGGCTCATGTTACGCTGAGCTACCTTTATAGTTTTACTGCTATAGGCTTAGACTACTGGAGGACATCAGGATCTAATTTTCTCACTCTATAGAGTTCTACTGTTCTTCAATTATGCATTACGTGTTGTCATTTCTGCTTTAACTTTCTGTTCTCTCTCTTTTATCTTCATAGTAGGTACACCTGGTCTGGCGTTCTGTTAACTGTGACATCATCCAGGGAAGACAGATCACCACTATTACCATCTAATGTAGACCAGATTACTGGATCAATGTGTGCTTCTGTGCTTTTTTGTCTCTCTTGTTGTGTCTCTGCTCTGTCTTCTGTAACCCCAGTCGGTCGAGGCAGATGACCGTTCATACTGAGCCTGGTTCTAGTTCTGCTAGAGGTTTTTCCTTCCCGCTAACGGGTGTTTTTTCTGTCCACTGTCGCTTCATGCTTGCTCAGTATGAGGGATTGCAGCAAAGCCATGTACAATGCAGACGACTCTCCCTGTAGCTCTACGCTTCTCCAGGAGTGAATGCTGCTTGTCGGGACTTTGAAGCAATCAACTGGTTTCCTTATATAGGAACATTTTTGACCAATCTGTATAATCTGACCCAATCTGTATAATATGATTGAACTTAACTTTGTAAAGTGCCTTGAGATGACATGTTTCATGAATTGGCGCTATATAAATAAAATTGAATTGAATTGAATTAATTTTGGCAATATTCCTGAGGTGAAAAAAGGAAACTCTGGAAACCTGTTTAATATGGGATTTAAATGACATGTCTTGGTCAAAAATAACACCAAGGTTTTTTACTTTATTACTAGAGACCAAGTTAATGTCATCCAGATTAAGTGATTGGATAAGAAGTTTATTTTTTGAGGACTCTGGCCCAAAGATTACAACTTCGGTCTTGTCAGAATTTAGATGCAGGAAATTTAAAGTCATCCAGCTTTTGATGTCATCAAGACATGACTGCAGTCGAAGTAATTGATTGGATTCATCAGGATTTATGGATAAATATAGCTGAGTGTCATCAGCATAACAGTGGAAATTAATCCCATGCTGTCTGATAATTTTGCCGATCGGAAGCATATATATAGTAAAGAGAATTGGTTCAAGGACTGAACCCTGTGGTACTCCACAGGTGACCCTAGAGTTTGAAGAAGATTTATTATTAACATGAACAAACTGGAATCTGTCCGACAGATAAGATTTAAACCAGCCTAATGCTTTCCCCTTAATCCCTACAGTATGTTCAAGTCTTTGTAGGAGAATATTGTGATCAACTGTATCAAATGCAGCACTAAGATCTAACAGGACAAGTACAGACACAAGTCCATTATCTGAGGCCATGAGAATATCATTAGTGACCTTCACCAGAGCCGTTTCACTGCTATGATGAGCTCTGAAGCCTGACTGAAACTCCTCAAGTTGGTCATTGCTTTGTAAATGTTCACAAAGTTGATTAGCAACTACTTTCTCAAGAATTTTAGATAAGAAAAGAAGATTAGATATAGGTCTGTAATTTACTAACTCATCTTGATCAAGAGAAGGTTTCTTAAGTAAAGGCTTAATAACAGCTACTTTAAAAGCCTGTGGTACATATCCATTTACTAAGGATAGATTAATCATGTCCAAAATAGTGCCACTGATCAAAGGGAATACCTCCTTAAACAACTTGGTTGGGATTGGGTCTAACATACAGGTAGAAGGTTTAGATGAAGCTAAGATTTTAGATAGCTCAGAAAGCTCTACTGCTTTTAAACAGTTCAGACACAGCGCAGGTTCTAAAGATTCCTCCAACGCTGCCTCACTTACTGAGGATGAGGTAATCATGTTTGGGAGGATGCCAATTATTTTATTTTTAATGGCATCAATTTTATTTATGAAGAATCCCATAAAATCATTACTGCTAAGGGAATGGATTAATGGAGTAAGTTTGGCAACTGTACTAAAGAGAAATCTAGGATTATTTTTATTCTCTTCAATTAATGATGAAAAATATGCTGCTCTAACTCTGCGAAGGGTCTTGTTATACAACAATAGACTGTCCCTCCAGATTAAGTAGGATTCCTCTTGGTGTGTAGAACGCCATTTTCTCTCCAATTTCCTAACATTGTGCTTCAAGGAACGCAGCTCTGAATTAAACCAGGGAACCAGCTTCCTGTGAATTATCACCTTCTTTTTCAAGGGAGCTACATTGTCTAATGCAGAACGCAATGAGGAAGTCACACTGTTAGCAAAGGTGTCTATTTGTGAATGGGAAGAAACAGCATTTCTGCTATCTACAGGGCATTTCTGCAATACTGAGGATATTAAGAGGGGGACAGACTCTTTAAGTTTTGATACAGCATTATCCGATAAAGATCTACTATAATGGAACCCTCTTTTGGGGGTGGAGAAATCAGTTAGATTAAACTCAAATGTTATTAAAAAATTATCAGATATCTCTGAGTCCGTCCTCCATGTCTCTGACTCCATCCGCCATGTCTGTGACTCCATCCTCCATGTCTCTTGCTCCGTCCTCCATGTCTCTGACTCCATCCTCCATGTTTCTGACTCCATCCTCCATGTCTCTGACTCCATCCTCCATGTTTCTGACTCCATCCTCCAGGTGTCTGACTCCGTCCTCCATGTTTCTGACTCCATCCTCCATGTCTCTGACTCCATCCTCCATCTTTCTGACTCCATCCTCCATGTTTCCGTCACTAATGACGTCAGAGTTAAAGTCTGTCTGAAATCAGCTCAGCAGCTGAAGCTACTTTCCTCCCTGATGGAGTTCTGCTAACCCAGGAAAGGTCAAGGAGCTAGGAGTTAGGAGCTAGGAGTTAGGAACAGGAGCTAGGAGTTAGGAACAGGAGCTAGGAGCTGTTATTAGACGCATTCAGATGGAGTCTCTGTTTCATCTTTATTACTTATGTTAACTGTAAAGAAAATAGGCAGTTAAAGTTCTGTGAAGAGTTGTCACTAAAGCCACATTTATTTCCTATTTTAAATGTAAAACAACCAAAATGCAGTTTAAGGTCTATAAATAGCAAACTAAAATTTGCGACCCTTCATACTTGCCTATTTTTAATTGTAAGAAATCAAAAAGTTACATGAACTGAATGATTGTGTGAACGAATCTTTTGAACGAATCTTTTTAATGTACTGATTCTAGTGATTCAGTACACTGAAAAGAACCACAGTTCCCATCACTGCAAACCTTCCCCACCAACCCTGCTGCAATGAAAGGGTTAGTGCGCCCTCTACTGGACACAAGGGGCTGTTTCTTAAACCCTCCAAACAACTTTCTGTTTTCAAAACACACTCAGTATTTTTAAAAGGTCAGTCCAAAGAGTATCAATATGTTGGAGTATGATCAACATTAATTTCACCAATTTCATTCAAATAGGAACAATCCTTAGTTATTTTGAGGCTTTCCTCAAAGACTGATGTATTTCTGCTTCATATTTTATTCTAGTTTACAGTCGAGGAAATCCCCAAATTCTACAAACATAAAAATTGTATATGAGACCAATAAAAAGGACTTTAATTCTGGACGGTTCTGGTGTGACCGACACCATCCTGCAGTAGAATGCCAACTGGCAGTGTTCATCAGATATTCACTGAAGCTGCAGAAGGTTCTGGTTCTGTTGGATCCAAACAAATTAATGAGAAGTTCCATAGGCTGTAATGGTCTGTATCAGGAAGCCCAGAAAATGCCATTAAAAGCCTTCAGCTGATGCAAAACACTGCAGCAAGAGTTGTGAGGAAAAATAAAACGAGTTCATACTTCTCCTATTTCAGCTTCCCTTCATTGGCTTCCTGTTAAATACAGAAGAAGAATCTGTGAAGGGTGGTGGTCCTGGAGCTGAGGAAGAACCCAAGAATCAGTACCAAGGTGATCCTGAAGACTCTGGGTCAGGTGATGGCAACATCCCAAGGCAGGAGATCCAGTGGACTCTGCTGCTGGGTTTAATGGATGAAGACCAGGGAGGACAATCATCTGCATGTAAGGCACACCAAAGCCCAAATGACTTGGCAAATTTTTTTTCCACAGTGGGACAGCCAAAGAAAATCGAGAATCTTTATCATCATTATGCAGCCAAATTTGGTGAGACATCGACTCTGACTGCACACATAACACTGGCCGTTTCTCAATTCACGAGAACGCGAGTCAGCTTTACCAGCAGGCTGAAGAGGAGGTGGCGCAATTAAGGAGGCAAATCCGAGCAAGGAGAAGATTCATGCGGCAGAGGAGGCTCAGAAGGCAGACTTTGCTCACCCATCTATTGCCAACTGGCAGGCATTTTAAGATTGACAGCCTGTTTCCTACTTTTATCTTTAAAAAAACATTGAGGATGGTATTAAACACCTGATCAGGTTGAAATTGTGACTATTTTTCTATAAATAATTAAAATAAAAACCCAATTTTAACATTAGTAACAGTATGACAGTAGGGTTAAGCTACTTTATTGCACCTACTGACCTTCACAGCATTGATCATTAAGAAAGGAAAAAAAAAATTTTTTAAATAGAGCCAACAATGACACACAATTGATACATAGATTATATTAATTGGATAGAAGATTAAGACATATCAGCACATTACCTAAATTACAAGTTAATTTTATATTTGGTACAGGTCAAGTGGAGGCCCGCTACAACAGGCACCACACCAAGGCTGATAAACATCACTGAGCGTGTCTTTGGTGGTCTGAAGACACGGTGGCGTTTCATCTTCTTAAGGGCGCTGGAGGTCCGCCTGACGTTTGTCCCAAAAGTAATCACCACCTGCTGCATCCTCCATAATATTAGTATAGAGGCAGGGGACCAGCTGGATGTGGAGGACGAGACGGTTGACCCAGAGCAGGACGAGGAGGTGGACCCAGAGGAGGATGACCATCCGGCGGCTGAAGACAGGGAGCTGCTCCAGCTGGCTGCATGTTTAAGTGAACATGACTACATGTGACCTAACGTGCTGCTTCATTTCATTTTTTTCACCACCTGTAAAAATACATTAAATAATCAGTAAATTAATTTCCATTCCAACTATTTTTAATTGTAAGTTTATAGGCGTTGTCTATTTGTATAAGATGTTAATAGGAGTTATTTCTTTGTTTTAAACCATGTTAGTAACTGTTAATAATTTGTTGAATATATTACACCTTCATTCTGTTCCAAAGATAAAACATTTGTATAAAATAAATGTCTGTTTTTTCATATACTATTATTACTATTGTTTTCTTTCCCTCTTTCTCCTCTCAATTATTCGTGTCCTGACTCAGAAGAAACTCACTTAGATAGGAAAAATGTTTGTAGATTTTATTTATTTATTTATTTTATATGCTGCTGTCGTCCTTGGGAGACATTTACAATTTATTCCAGCAAGTATTGAGTTAATAAAGCAACACACGTCAGTCAGATAAGCACAAAACAATTAAATCATAACCAGCGGTACTACGCACACTACTAGGCCGACAGAAGTGTACTACAGGCGGACTAACATCAGCCCTGGCTGCGGTTTCCCTCGGAGGTCTGCGGGTCACTCCGTTCCGCTCAACGTCAGACTTTTTATTAAAATTACGCACTAACTCTGTAAACAGGCCACATAGGGAAGCATAAAAGTATAATGTTCTCGCCTCAAACGATCTGAAAACGTACTTTTGAAGAACAACAGCAGCAGAAAAGGGAATTTGTAACTTACCGCTGTGAGCTCTGTTTGCGCTGTCTCGAATCAAGCTGCGGCCGCGGTGCATTGTGGGCAAGCGGTCAGTCTGAAGAACGCACAAGTCTGCTCTGATGCATGCTCGATAAAGAGGGTGGGGCGAGAACAAGTCCAGCTTATTGTTCACGTCAACAATAAACTGGACTGGACTCATAACACAGACGCTCTGTATAAGAAGGGCCAGAGCCGCCTCCACCTCCTCAGGAGGCTGAGGTCCTTTGGAGTGAGCAGGCCTCTGCTAAAAACCTTCTATGACTCTGTGGTGGCCTCAGCCCTCCTCTACGCTGTCGTCTGCTGGGCTCCTGGCAGCGCAGAGCAGGACAGAAAGAGGCTGAATAAGCTGGTGAGGAAGGCCACTTCTGTCCTGGGCTGCTCTCTGGACTCTGTGGAGGAAGTGGCTGAGAGGAGGGTGTTGTCCAAGCTCACATCCATCATGGACAACACCTTCCACCCCCTGCACCAGACTGTAGAGGAGCTGAGCAGCTCCTTTAGTGACAGACTTAGACATCCTGTCTGTAAAAAGGAGCGTTACCGCAGGTCATTCATTCCTGCTGCTACCAGACTTTAGAATGCTGCATTATAACTGTAACTATAACTGTAACTATAACTGTAACTATAACTGTAGTAACTTGTGCAATAACTAATGTGCAATAATCCTGTTAAATAAGAGACTTCAGCTGTTATAGTTATCTCACTACCTCACCGTTGTTCTTTACCTGGTACCACTTTAATGTACAACGTCAAATCCATATGTATATAAGTCATCTTAAATCTCTACTTTATTTATTTTTTCCCGATCCACTGTATATATGTGGACGCACTGTATATACCTCATGCAACTTTTCCTCCTTTTGGCACCTTCTTTTGATTATTGAGCCGATGTGACACATGAATTTCTCCACTGTGAGATCAATAAAGTCTATCTTATCTTATCTTATGTGAGGGGTGTACCGCTCCTGCAGGAGCGTGTCCTGGAAGATCTATATTTAAGCTGATGTAACCCTTATCAAGGGCTCTTGTTCCTTTTACCTTTTTCCTGTATCGTAATCAATAAGAGTCCAGTGCTGAGCTGTAGTATTTCTCTTAAATGTTAAAGAATAGTTTCTGTTTCAAGAGTCACTTCTTACTGAAGAAGTCATCAATAAAAGAAGACCCCTTCTCCAGGGTAAAGGACTGGGAAGACCGCCGACAGGGGGCTGGGATCTTTAACAATATATAACAAATATATTGTTATCCCAATATCAGTGTCTGCTGTATTCAGATTGCAAAGGACCATTTGGAGAGCAGTAGCTGTTGGTTAATATAATGCAGGTGTTATGAACCTGCTTGTTTCATGCTAGTGTGATATTTAGCCAGTTGGACAGTCCCCTGGCAGCAGACGCTCACAGCAGACACGAAAGGTGAGTGAGAGAAGTAGGGTAAGTTTATTTATAAAGCACTTTTCAGTAACAAGAAGATTCAAAGTGCTGTACAGAAAAGCATTACAGACATATCGGAAGAACAAAGGAATAAGCTAAATTAATCCTTGACTAGAATTGAATTTCATTCAATTCATGAAACATGTCATCTCAACGCTCTTTCCAAAGTCAAATTCTATCAGATTATACAGATTGGTCAAAAAGTTTCCTATCTAAGGAAACCCAGTAGATTGCAATACATTAACAAACATCCAGAAAGACTTAATTGTTTCAATTAATAATAAGAAATAAGCTAAGTATATTCTTGGGGGTTTCTGATCTAAAGTAATTTTGTCCAGCCTTTTCAAAGCTACAACTAAAATAGCTACAGCTTGAGGTCTCTGATCTGACCTTTCTGACACTACAGCTAAATCAGAAAGCACAGTAGAGGCGGTGTGTGTGTGTTAGTCTGTCAACTGTCCCAGATACCCCTCACAGTTCAGGCAGCCTTGACATGGGCCAAAACAGCTGCCAACCTTTTCAGAATTTCCTGATACTCCAGGTAACCGCCAGCTCTAAAAGACAGAAATCCTTTTATAAATCCAATTTTTAACACATTTTTAACATCCTCGACTGACAGAATGTCAGTGTGTCCAGCTGCAAATGTCCTGTCGGGCACAGGGCTTTGCCCAGTCTTCTTGTTGAGAAAATGTGATTAATTGCGTTGCGAGTTCAGTTGACCAGATCCATGATTTATAGTTTGGAAGTTATTTAAAAAGAGGCTCCAAAAAGATTGATGGAAGCAGGCAGGGAAACGGGGGAAAGAGAAGAAGATAGGAGAGAAAAGCGTCTGCCTTCACCAAGAAGCAGGAAGTAAAAGGTATCGCAGCTGATATGATGAGTGTCATCAGTATTATCACCATCACAAGATTTTCTAATTTCATGCAGCCCTACTCCTCAGGACAATTTACAGAGATCAGTTGGCCTAATGGAGCTAAACACCTGGATTAGTTTTGGTGAAATAATCATTTCCATGTAGAAACAAGGGTTTGATCATCACTGAGCTTATAGCACCATCTTGTGAGCAACACGGGGAATCTGATGACTCCTTGTCCTCCATCTAGGTATGGTATGTCCATACCATACCTAGATGCTTCAGTGAAGGGTTCTTCAAAATAAAAGCTCTTCTCGTCATATTTCAGTGCATCTTTATTTCAAATTACATTTAGCAAAACTCCACATTTATTGTTTTTCAAGTAATGTAAAAGAAACACAATGTTTGTACAGTAGTAATGAATTGTTATAAAATATCTAAAAGAAATTATGTGGAAGTAAAAGGATATTTTATTTCAACAAACCCTACCAAAGATAAAACCGTTATATAAAACGCTGCCAACATACAACTGGACCGGCACAATTCATCAGATCATCGTCGCAACACCAGACAGTCACCAGGACGTGTCTGGAAGTATTCTTGGCAGGATATTATATTTGAATTGTCATCATTGCTGTTGCATGTATGGACTTGAACAGACTCTAAATGCTGTTAATGCCAAACATGACTGTTAGAGGCTGAGATATTAAAGCTCAGAGAGAGCGGAGGTTGTCAGGAACATCAGAGGTCACCCTAATAGACATCGTCTTCACAGTCTTTAGCAACACTGGTATTTATTGTGCTGCTATCAGGCAGCCCCTTATATCCCTTTTATGTAGGGCATGGATATTTTACAGGAAAGTACCATAAAATCACCAAAGCCATGACCGTCAGAAACAAACATACTTTTTGGTAGTACTTTCTAATACAATAAGCTTCTTCTGTAAGTTTATCAGTGAGTGGAAACAGGGTCTCTTTAACGTTGAGGTTCAATGTCAAGAGCTAATGGTCCTTTCATTGAGAAACCAAGAAAGAAGGAGAGTTTTGATCCATCAGCGTATCCACTAATCTGAGGTCGGTACATTGGACTCACTTCCAGCCTCAGATCTCGGATGCAAGTGTCTACCAGAATCCCATCACGATGAACTGCACCTGTGACCCTACGAAGAAGCTCTTTGACCTTCTTCTCTTTCCAGATTTTGCCATTTCTCCACAAAGAAGCAAACTGTTCCTCTGCATCCGGGATGCAGCTTTGGATTGCTCTAATAGGCACAAGTTGTTGATAGCCGGGCCTATTACCCAGAACAAAGTGTACCACGGGGCTCCTCCCATTGTACACTTCCTTCAGTGCACTGTGATAAGCCGTCTTCATCTGTGAGATGAACCTTCCCAGATCTCTGTGCACTGGACCTGGTGACGTTGGCCACAGCAACACAACAGCAATGAAGAACAGTTGCAAACTCTCACCTGATGGAGTTGGTTCATTGAGAACTTGGCAGAGTCGCTTTATCAGCTCTTGGTATGGCAAAACCCATTTTGATTCCAGTTTGATGCGACTCAACACAACACTGGCGTAGATTAGGTTGATTTTCTCCTTTGGAGTTGGATTGTGCTGAGGTTGGCAAACAAAATCATACTGAGCAACAACTTTCTCTGTCCTTTCAGCTGAGCTTTCCTTTGAAAGATAGTTCAGAATCCCAGAATAGCTATCAGCTTTTTCTCTCTCAAGGAACTGTCTTGCCAGGTGGAGTTTCATCTTTAAATTCATCAACTTGTTCTTCAAAAGATGTGCAGATTCTGTCTCGCAAAATATTTTTGAGTACTCCCTGAAACATCTGAAAAGCTCATTCTGAGCTACTTGCTCACGGGTGTCTTTCACCCCAAATCTGGAGCCCAGATTCACGTACAGCTTGTCAAGGTAGTCAATGTTCAACTTCATCCTGTACTTGAGGTTTTCAAGCACATCCTCAAACTGTTTCAGAGTGACATAGCAGGTTCTGTTTTTACTGCGTTGGGGGTCATTTCTCTCTATGCTCTCAAGTTTAATGTCTCCAGAGAGAACCTGGCTCAGGATGTCATGGCGGACACCATCTGAAGAAAATATGGGAGTTTTTTTTAATAATTCAATCACGAGTAGTCCAACCTGGATTTCTCCAAGACATCCTGAAGTATTGAAAGGACAGTTGTCTGCTTTGACTTCCAATCGCTGAAGGGACTCCTTCTTTGCAAGGTTTTGTGCTTGCTTGAATGCTTCAATTGCTGACTGGGACATTTTCAGAAAAATAGCCAAGTTCTGTGGGCTCACATCCTTACAGTTTGTGATCGCATTTTTCAGCTGATGCTTAATGACTTGTGCTGATGTGTCTGCAATGTAAGAGCTGTCTGTGGAAAGCTCTTTTGCCTTGTCTGCCCAAATCCTAGCCTCAGAGAAATCCTTCTTTTTTAGGTAGTAGTACCTGGCCAGCAACTGAAAGATGATTGCATCTTTCTCAAATCTTTTTGATGCATTTATTAACACCATCTCTTCCTCTCCAGACGTTTCCTTTGCAATTTCTTGAATGAGAGGAGAGAACTGACATTCTTCCTCTGATGAATAATTTCGTTTTACCAAAATGTAACGAACATCTTCCAGGAGATTACCTTTGCCTTGTGTGCACTCATAAAGCTGGTTTGTGGTTAGCAGAAGGTCAGTAATGTCAGCTTTGGTCACATTGTGGGCTGTGAGTTCCTGCAAACACTGCTTTGCAATGGTTGAGTGGATTATTTTAACTGCTTTGTAGACTACCATATCCTCAGCTGAACAGCTGACAATAAAGTTGGAAAACTTCCCAAATCCATCTTCAACTTTGATGCTTCCACAGACAGGTTTTGGTTGAAGATCAAGATATTCCTCACATAAGGACACAGAGAGAGATGAACCTTTGCAGTAAACATTCAATAGAACCAAAACGGCCAAGAGTTGAGCATTTTTCTGGTTTATGTTGAAGCTTTTCAGGGTGTTCCGGACCACTCCTTCAGTATATTCAGCCTTGAAGTTCTTCTTCATGATCATGAAACCATAAAAAGTTTCAAAGTTCTTGTGTGTTTTTTCTATTTCTTTCAGTTTGTCCTCAAACATCTTCAGTTCTTTCTCAGAGAGACTGTTTCCAATGAATACAGTGTCAGCTGTTTGTCCTGACACCTCAGAGGACTCTGTTCTCATACAGTTCAGGAGGATGACCTTCCCTGACTGGAGGCACTCCTTTTCAATGACCTGCTGTAAGTCATAAACCTTCTCCATCTCATCAAAGTCATCTATCATCAGTAGTACAGGGATCCGTGGAGCTTGCTCCTCATAGGAATACTTTAAAAGTTTGATCACTTGATCAGCCACATCAGCAAAGTCTGACTTTTTCCTGAGGACAGCACAGCGATATTTCTCCCGAAGAGCCCACAACACATGCATGGCCAGGGTGGTCCCACCACATCCTGGTACATGGAGGAGATTGAGCAGCACACAAGCCTTTGTTAGGGAGCAAAGTTCTGGTATACCAGTGTTCATGATGTAGTCAAACATGTCTCGTTTGATGAACGGTGTTGATCCAGGCTGCTCTGAGAAATAGAAATTCCACCAAGAGACATTTCCACCTTTGTAGAAGTTCTCCTCTATGGCAACTCTGTCTTCATTTCCTCCCTCACACTGGTTCACACACAGGACCTCCAAGGTATTGAGGCTGCGCTCCAGTTTTTTCTCAAGAGGCACCTTGGTTTCTCCTCCACAAGGTAGGAACCGGATGGCTCTGCGGTTTTTGGACCAAAGACTAAGGATGGTTCCATTGACTTCAGCAAAGCTGAGCTCATATATACATCTGCCAGAGATGTCGAGTCCACATCGAGCCTCAATGAGATCCCTCCATGAAGTAAATGCGTTTTCATTGTCACATATGCAGAGGATTTGGTCTGTGCCTCTGAGCTCCTGCCAGAATGTACTGAAAGTCTCGACAAGGGGGTCCATTCTCTCCCTCACTGTTGACAAAAGTAAGAAAATGACAAGGAACCTTTTGTTTGGAAGCACATCTTTCCGGCACAAGAAAGAAATCACATCTCGAACTGAGGCGCCCTTGTCCATCAACCACTGGTTAATGTCTGAAGGTGCCTCATGCTCAATGCCTCCGTTGCAGAACACCCAGCTGGTGTTTCGAGTTAATTTCAACTTGTTAGCTATGTCTTCAACTCCTCCTGTGATTTTATATTTTGCTGGTAAATGTGGGCTCACTGTGCTCTGCTTGTCAAAGTAAGTCTGTAATCCATGCTGAGCTGACTCAGGATCAAAGTCTAAAACAGCTGTTGGGTCGAGCTCAATGAGAAAGCCCAGATTTTCATAATGGCTTGGATGGGATTTGTTTGTCACAATAACATAACAGTCGAAGTGGGACTTATCCAACGACAAGGTCCCACCAGTTATCATGCGAGTTAATCTTGAGCCTTGAGTTGTGCCTTTTATCGTTTTGACGTGCTTCTCCTCTGCGTTCTTGCGGAGCTGTGACAGCTGAGTCATATGGTCTACAAAGCGGTTGAATTCTACGCTGGAAGACGTGTTTGATGCAAGAAGGTCGCTGCTGCTGCCGCCATCTCGGATGTAGAAAGACTTTGACGGTTGTGATTCAATTTCTTTGCTCTTTTTCTTGCATTTTCTTGTGTTGTAGGTGTAGTAAATGTTTTCTTCACAGATGGCAGACTGAGGCTCAATGTCCACTTCAATGACACATTTTTCAGAAGATGTTTCATTTCTGTTCAGGACCTCCACAAATCGAGGAGGTTTGATGCACATTTGAGCTGCATGCTTGTGTTTATGTTCAAAGTAACCATCAATGGCTGATTTTAGGCCGTTAGCGTATGCCTCTTTGTCATCAACAGCCACTCCCAAAACCTGACCATGAACAAAATCTGGCTTGTCTCCTATTCCAAAATGGATAGTACCATTGGTGCGGCTGTTCATGCAGGCAGCTGCAAACCGAACAACCTCAGAGGTAAACTTGTTCATCTTAGCTTCATCAGGTGTGTTGATAAAAGCTTTATATTCATGGCAGGGTTGAATCATGTCCGAGGCACCTGATTCTGTGACATCAAGGATGCTGCCATGTACGTATCTGAATGTATCATGGTATCTACAGAAGGGATACGGCTTGCTGGGTTTCCCAGGCTGGTTAGAGGAGCTTGTTGGCTTCTTGCTCTTTAAGTTCATCAGTTCCTCTCTGGCATGAAGGACAAGTTTAGCTGGTCCAAAAGTGAGACCCATATTGATGAGGTCTTGCATATCTAATAGCAAAAGACTGGGACCACTGATGTCTTGTTTAAATAGTACATCTGCAACGGAAACATCTACTTTCTTCAGACGTCGAACCCATTCTCTCACGTGATGTTCGTTCCACTCATTAATGTCTGAAGGCAGATCCTCCTCCTGAAATAAAAACAAAAAGAAACAGGTTTTGATTTCCAAATTCAGTTAGTTTAACTTGAACCGTTTTAACAGGAACCGTCTACTGATCCATTTCAGGATTAAAGTATCAAACGCATATAAGGCTTCATTAAGCTTATCTTTCTCAAATATCTCAGTTTGTTACTTTAAAATTGGTATTTTAATAGTTTTTGCTGATAGGTCTGTAGTTTTGACACATTGAGAGGCCTTGACTACATTGATAACTGGCGAACTTTCTGGGAAACTTTATGGTCTGGTCCGTAGAGACGGCATCCATCCCACTTTGGATGGTGCAGCTCTTCTTTCTAGGAATCTGGACGGATTTCTTAGTTCTCCAAAATGCTGACAACCCAGGGTCCAGACCAGGACGCAGTTTAACACACCTCTCAGATGTCATTTCTTTATCTGATTATTCATAGCTAAAATTATCAGACAGCATGGGATTAATTTCCACTGTTATGCTGATGACACTCAGCTATATTTATCCATAAATCCTGATGAATCCAATCAATTACTTCGACTGCAGTCATGTCTTGATGACATCAAAAGCTGGATGACTTTAAATTTCCTGCATCTAAATTCTGACAAGACAGAAGTTGTAATCTTTGGGCCAGAGTCCTCAAAAAATAAACTTCTTAACCAATCACTTAATCTGGATGGCATAAACTTGGCCTCTGGTAATAAAGTTAAAAACCTTGGTGTTATTTTTGACCAAGACATGTCATTTAAATCCCATATTAAACAGGTTTCCAGAGTTTCCTTTTTTCACCTCCGGAATATCGCCAAAATTAGAAACATTCTGTCCAGGAGTGATGCTGAAAAACTAGTCCATGCATTTGTTACTTCAAGGCTGGACTATTGTAATTCTTTACTATCAGGAAGTCCACAAAATGCAGTTCAAAGTCTTCAGCTGATCCAAAATGCTGCAGCAAGAGTTCTGATGAAAATCAACAAGAGGGATCATATTTCTCCTATTTTAGCTTCCCTTCATTGGCTTCCTGTTAAATCAAGAATAGAATTTAAAATTCTTCTTCTAACGTATAAAGCCCTTAATAATCAAGCTCCATCATATATCAGAGCTCTGATTACCCCGTATGTTCCTAACAGAGCACTTCGCTCTCAGACTGCAGGTCTGCTGGTGGTTCCTAGAGTCTCTAAAAGTAGAATGGGAGGCAGATCCTTTAGCTATCAGGCTCCTCTCCTGTGGAACCAACTCCCAGTTTTGGTCCGTGAGGCAGACACCCCGTCTACTTTTAAGACTAATCTTAAAACTTTCCTTTGTGACAAAGCTTCTAGTCAGAGTGGCTCATGTTACCCTGAGCTACCTCTATAGTTATGCTGCTATAGGCTTAGGCTACTGGAGGACATCAGGATCTATTTCTCTCACTCTGCTGAGTTCTCCTACTGCTCTCCAATCTGCATTGTTTGTTGTTATTTCAGCTTTTAACTTTTTGTTCTCTGTCATTTTCTCTTCATAGAAGGTACACCTGGTCTGGTGTTCTGTTAGCTGTGACATCATCAGGGGAGGCAGATCATCCTCTATTACCATCTAACATAGAAAGTACTCCTGGATCAATGTGAGCTTCTGAGCTTTCTGTGTCTCTGCTCTGTCTTCTCTAAGCCCCAGTGGGTCGAGGCAGATGAGCGTTCACACTGAGCCTGGTTCTGGTTCTGCTGGAGGTTCTCCTCCCTGTTAAAGGGGAGTTTTCCTCTCCACTGTCGCTTCATGCATGCTCAGTATGAGGGATTGCTGCAAAGCCATCAACAATGCAGACGACTGTCCACTGTGGCTCTACGCTCTTTCAGGAGGAGTGAATGCTGCTTGGAGAGACTTGATGCAACCTGCTGGGTTTCCTTAGAGAGGAAACTTTCTGACCAATCTGTATAATATGATTGAACTTGACTTTGTAAAGTGCCTTGAAATGACATGTTTCATAAATTGGCGCTATATAAATAAAATTGAATTGAATTGAAAAAGTTTAATATTATTTGTTGGATTGAAATGACTGATGACTAAGTTTAGTTGTATTTAGTTAATGCATCATAGAATATTGGATGTTAGCATGACAAATGTTAAAGGAAGTTAATGTTATGTTTCTATAGAGTTGTTTATTGTGTATGCAGATGTTTAATATCTGCTTTATTCAAGATATTGAAGTTATCTTGCTGTCTAGGACATAGTTCACTATTTAGTATCTGTTTTGAAGTATTTCTAAGTTAATGAAAGGTTCAATTAATAATTTGCCCAGACTCTGTGATCAATATCCTAATTGGTGATTTTTATTTATCTGTGTACTTTATCAAACCATACACAAAGGAATTGTAAACTGGACTAACCTGAGAGCTTAATAAATTAACAGAAAGACAAATGAAGCCTCATCTTTAACTGGATGCCTGCAGCTTTCCACTAAGAGTATCCAAGTATTTAGTTCAGTAACTCTCTTTTCTTAGGCCTTCCTCAAAATTCAATTCAATTTTCAATTCAATTTTATTTATATAGCGCCAAATCATGAAACATGTCATCTCAAGGCACTTTACAAAATCAAGTTCAATCATATTATACAGATTGGGTCAGATTATACAGATTGGTCAAAATGTCCTATATAAGGAAACCAGTTGATTGCATCAAAGTCCCGACAAGCAGCATTCACTCCTGGAGAACCATAGAGCTACAGGGAGAGTCGTCTGCATTGTACATGGCTTTGCTGCAATCCCTCATACTGAGCAAGCATGAAGCGACAGTGGGAAGAAAAACCACCCATTAACGGGAAGGAAAACCTCCGGCAGAACCGGGCTCAGTATGAACGGTCATCTGCCTCGACCGACTGGGGTTACAGAAGACAGAGCAGAGACACAACAAGAGAGACAAAAAGCACAGAAGCACACATTGATCCAGTAATCTGTTCTACATTAGATGGTAGTAACGGGTGAGCCGTCTTCTCTGGATGATGTCAAAGTTAACAGAACGCCAGACCAGGTGTACCTACTATGAAGAAAAAGAGAGAGAGCAAAAAGTTAAAAGCTGAAATGACGACAGTCATTTCAATGTAATACAATGCAAAACTGGAGAACCGTAGAATGAAGAACAGTAGAAATCAGTAGAGTGAGAAAATTAGACCCTGATGTCCTCCAGCAGCCTAGGCCTATCACAGCACAACTATAGAGATAGCTCAGGGTAACATGAGTCACTCTAACTATAAGCTTTGTCAAAAAGGAAGGTTTTAAGATTAGTCTTAAAAATAGATAGGGTGTCTGCCTCACGGACCAAAACTGGGAGTTGGTTCCACAGGAGAGGAGCCTGATAGCTAAAGGATCTGCCTCCCATTCTACTTTTAGAGACTCTAGGAACCACCAGCAGACCTGCAGTCTGAGAGCGAAGTGCTCTGTTAGGAACATACGGGGTAATCAGAGCTCTGATATATGATGGAGCTTGGTTATTAAGGGCTTTATACGTTAGAAGAAGAATTTTAAATTCTATTCTTGATTTAACAGGAAGCCAATGAAGGGAAGCTAAAATTGGAGAAATATGATCCCTCTTGTTGATTTTCATCAGAACTCTTGCTGCAGCATTTTGGATCAGCTGAAGACTTCGAACTGCATTTTGTGGACTTCCTGATAGTAAAGAATTACAATAGTCCAGCCTTGAAGTAACAAATGCATGGACTAGTTTTTCAGCATCACCCCTGGACAGAATGTTTCTAATTTTGGCGATATTCCTGAGGTGAAAAAAGGAAACTCTGGAAACCTGTTTAATATGGGATTTAAATGACATGTCTTGGTCGAAAACAACACCAAGGTTTTTAACTTTATTACCAGAGGCCAAGTTTATGCCATCCAGATTAAGTGATTGGTTAAGAAGTTTATTTTTTGAGGACTCTGGCCCAAAGATTACAACTTCTGTCTTGTCAGAATTTAAATGCAGGAAATTTAAAGTCATCCAGCTTTTGATGTCATCAAGACATGACTGCAGTCGAAGTAACTGATTGGATTCATCAGGATTTATGGATAAATATAGCTGAGTGTCATCAGCATAACAGTGGAAATTAATCCCATGCTGTCTGATAATTTTGCCAACCGGAAGCATATATATAGTAAAGAGAATTGGTCCAAGGACTGAACCCTGTGGTACTCCACAGGTGACCCTAGAGTTTGAAGAAGATTTATTATTAACATGAACAAACTGGAATCTGTCCGACAGATAAGATTTAAACCAGCCTAATGCTTTTCCCTTAATCCCTACAGTATGCTCAAGTCTTTGTAGGAGAATATTGTGATCAACTGTATCAAATGCAGCACTGAGATCTAACAGGACAAGTACAGACACAAGTCCATTATCTGAGGCCATGAGAATATCATTAGTGACCTTCACCAGAGCTGTTTCAGTGCTGTGATGAGCTCTAAAGCCTGACTGAAACTCCTCAAGTAGGTCATTACTTTGTAAATGTTCACAAAGTTGATTAGCAACTACTTTCTCAAGAATTTTAGATAAGAAAAGAAGATTAGATATAGGTCTGTAGTTTACTAGCTCATCTTGATCAAGAGATGGTTTCTTAAGTAAAGGTTTAATAACAGCTACTTTAAAAACCTGTGGTACATATCCATTTACTAAGGATAGATTAATCATGTCTAAAATAGGACCACTGATCAGAGGGAATACCTCCTTAAACAACTTGGTTGGGATTGGGTCTAACATACAGGTAGAAGGTTTAGATGAAGCTAATATTCTAGATAGCTCAGAAAGCTCTACTGCTTCTAAACAGTTCAGACACTGCGCAGGTTCTAAGGATTCCTCCAACGCTGCCTCACTTACTGAGGACGAGGTAATCATGTTTGGGAGGATGCCAATTATTTTATTTTTAATGGCATCAATTTTATTTATGAAGAATCCCATAAAATCATTACTGCTAAGAGCTAAGGGGATGGCTGGATCAACAGAGCTGTGGCTCTGGGTAAGTTTGGCAACTGTATTGAAGAGAAATCTAGGATTATTCTTATTCTCCTCAATTAATGATGAAAAATATGCTGCTCTAACTCTGCGAATGGTCTTGTTATACAACAATAGACTGTCCCTCCAGATTAGGTAGGATTCCTCTTGGTGTGTAGAGCGCCATTTTCTCTCCAATTTCCTAACATTGTGCTTCAAGGAATGCAGCTCTGAATTAAACCAAGGAGCCAGCTTCCTGTGAATAATCACCTTCTTTTTCAAGGGAGCTACATTGTCTAATGCAGAACGCAATGACAAAGTCATACCGTTTACAAAGACATCTATTTGTGAATTGGAAGAAACAACATTGCTGCCATCTACTGGGCATTTCTGCAATACGGAGGATATTAAAAAGGGGACAGACTCTTTAAGTTTTGAAAATGCCCTCCTTCAACTTCAAGTGGTTCAGAATTCAGCTGCTCTTGCCATTAACTCCTGGATCAGTGCTTCTGTGTGTCTTTTTATGTGGCTGGTCTATCTTGTTGAGGCAGATGGCCGCTAAATGAGCCAGGTTGTGGTTCTGGTTTCTTGTTGAAAGAGTCCAAGCATTCATCAATAGTGCTTTGATTCATGATATGAAAACAGCTTCACATCCCACTGTGGGAAAGACAAAAAAAGATCATTTGCAGTATCTTGCTCTGATAATTAGTGCTGCTACTTACTTTAAATTGCCCTTCATGTGCCATGGTTGCTCTGGTCCCTTCTTCGGATCCGTATTTCACTAGAGGGATGAAAGTCATTCAAAGGGGGCAGTTAACCAAGAAGCACGATGGCTACTAACACCAACATCCACTCATGTTTCAGTTTTACCTTCAGTTTTTGCTCATCACCAGTGATGGTCACTCACATTAGGTCTCCTATGATGATTCTGCAAAAGACCAAAACATACAGCAAAAATCTGTTACTTTAGGGGGGAAACAATCTTTTTTGGCTGACAATAGCTGTAAACGCTCTACAAAGCAGTACCTAAGAGGCTTTATTATTGAAAGAGTGATTTGGGATGAAATTACCAAGTCAGGTCACCACATGATTACCAGGAACCAATAGCCAAACACTGTGTTTCTCTTTATCAATATGTGCCCATTTGATAAGACTATAGCTAAATATATTCAGTCCATTTGCCTCATTATAGAGCCCTGACTGAAGGAGTGAATCTGAGCACCGGCGTTATGAAGAAAACACCGACAGCACCAGAACACCCTTGATATGCCAGGTACCAGCAGCAGAGCTGGTAATAAAGTTATCAATATCTCCAATATCTCAAACATATTAAGGTGAAGGTGTTTCTTTCCTGGACACAGCCACTGATAGAGCTAGTCTGCCATTATCCTCTCTAACTGAGAAAGTCCTCCTGGATCAATGTGAGCTTCTGAGCTTTCTGTGTCTCTGCTCTGTCTTCTCTAAGCCCCAGTGGGTCGAGGCAGATGAGCGTTCACACTGAGCCTGGTTCTGGTTCTGCTGGAGGTTTCATGCATACTCAGTATGAGGGATTGCAGCAAAGGTAACAACTCAATGCCAGTAATTGTCCACTGTGGCTCCATGATCATCCAGAAGGAGTGAATGCTGCAGGTCAGTGACTGGATGCAACCTGCTGGGTTTCCTGAGAGAGAAACTCTGAACCAATCTGACTGGTCTGATCTGGTTGAACTGACTCTGGAAAGAGCCTTGAGATGATGTGTTAATTGGTGCTATGTAAATAAAATTGAACTGAAGCAAAAACATCTTCTAAAACTTTGACTGCAGCAGGCAGTCTCTGGACTTAAGCAACAAAAAACAAAAAGCGAACAGAATCAACCATATCCACATTGTTATATGCTAATCTATCGTCTCTGCCCAGACACAAAGTGTCTTCTTTAGAATGGCTCTCTGGGTAGCGAGTGAAACACACGGTTCTACAGGAACAGAGTCCAGGTGGACTAGCTGGAGCAGAACGGACCGGGACAGCACCGCACTGTCTGTGGTTCCAGGCTGGCTCGTTTCCTAGGGCAGGGAAACGCTATGTTGATTAGATAAAGGTACAGAGTTTCTCCTTTGAAGAACTGGGCTTCTTCAAAGGAGAAACTCTGGTCTTCTTACTGCGGTTAGTAAGATTGCTGACAAACTCCTGGTACAGATTCAGATCCAATTTCCTTTGAAAATGTGAAAGTCTTTCTGTCAACCAGCGAGTTCTGGTTGATTACCAAGCTAGGGTCTGCAATGCAGCGCTCTGCTTCCATATATGATGTCACCAGAAAGATGCCTATGCCTTTCTAGCTGTTATGATGTCAGACGGATCCCTCAACCAATGGCTTTGCATCCTGCCCATGTGTGAAGTACTATGAATGCTAAGATTTGTAGTTGTTTTACTAGTTCCTTGGTTCTCAGTTCATCCAGTCAAGCAGCTAATGTAACACAGTCCCTTGATTGTTCACAAGGTGGAATCTCAATATGGCCTAATAATATAGGATCAACTGCACCAACAGTCTACAACAGCCTAACTCTGTTCAGGGTCTCGCTGGGCTGGCACCTGACTCCTGTGGGCAGTAGGCTGGGTAACCGTTGACATCAGTGGTCTCCAACCTTGGCAGACTATGGTACGTTCAGACCAAATGTAATTTGAGCATCAAGGGCGTCAGGTTTTCATGATTTGATGCGTTTTGCACCTCAGGTATGGCGCGTTTTGAGATTTCAAGCCTTTTACGTGCGTCCAAATTGGGAGATGCAGGAGTTGGAAAACGGCGCATCAACCTATGAGAGAAGCTCAGCTTTGTGACGTAGTGAAGTATTTTATTTTATAATGGGATGGAAGAACCAGGAAATCACGGTTTATCTGGTGAACCCAACATGGTACAGAGGCACCCAACAACAATGTTCTCTTGCTTTATTCACCAAATAAAGCCAATCAACTCTCTCAATTGCATCTGCCATTGTGCACAAAAGACTGGTAAAGGAAAAGTACAGGCTAGCTCCTCCCAATGTGCGTCTGACTACAAAGAGCACAAAGGTCCACGTTGTGGTGCTGGTTGCCTTTTGACAATCAAATCACGTTCGGTCTACACGCAGCAGTGGTCTCTCCATTTTGGCAAAGTTCATGGCCACAAGACAACCAAGCATTCATTCATACGCTCATATGTAATGACAGGTCAGAATCTTCAATGATCCTTTGTATTGGACTGTCGGACAAAACCTTAACACGCACACGGAGAACATGGCAACTCTACACTGAAAGCCAGGATCTGAACTGAGCGATTTATTGTGGGAAGCAACAACACTGACCACTGCTGCTCCAGCCACATGAACTTTGAACGTGTTATGACCTTTTCATAAAGGAGGTACATCAAACTTCAAGTGATGACATGGTGCCATGCCGTCCTTTAAAACAGGTTTTCACAGTTGTGTCTTTATCCCAACTTTAGGCAAACTTCAAGGTTCTGTTTGTAGGCTGTTCCAAGCTCAATTTCTGAAGTGAAACAACTTGTTAATGCAGATCCAGGCTCGGCTGTATTCAGCTTTATGTGTGGAGTTTGCATGCTGTTTGCATATTCTTCCTGTGCTTGCACGAGTTCTCTCTAGTAGCTCCAGTTCCTGACTTTTAGTTTAACTGGTTTCAGCTGGTAAGGTGGCTATGGCTTTTCTGTCAGGGAAGGATCACTCTTAAAAAGGATAGCGAGGTGGACAAAAGGCTTGGAACCCTTTCAATAAAGTAAAATAAACCCACCAAATAATTTAAAACTAACAAACTTACTATAAATTATCAATTTAAAATCAGACATTGCCTTTGGATTTTCACTCAAGAGAATTATTTCAAAAAGCAGAATAGTCAAACTGGTCAGGACAAAAGTGATGGCAGCACTAGAAAAGAAGTGTAATGTTCTGTTGTGGTTCTGGTTATTTTTTCAGTTTAGGATTATTTCTGTTTCTTGTTTTGGATTTATGCTTAGCCTGTTTTTGTTATCTGGCCTTTATTGTTAGTTTTCATTTCACCCTGTGTCCGTTTAGTCTTGTTCCTTACCTTAGGGTTTTGGTTATCTATCTTATGCTCCCTTTATCACCTCCACCTGTTTTTGTTAATTAGCCCCGCCTTGCTCTCCTGTTCTGTTGCCTATTTAAGTCCGCCTTCGTTTTTGCTTAGTTGCCGGTATATCTCCTCTTGTCCCTGTCCGCTACCACCTGGTAAGAGTATCTCAGCCTCTGTTTAAATTCTCTGTTTGTTGCCCTGCATGATCTGTCCTGTTTTTGAGTCTGTCCCAGCCTTTGCCTTTTTTTGTCAACCTGGAGGATCCATCATCTTTTGTCAATAAACACCTTTTTTAGCATCAGCTCCGTGTTTGGCTAAACTTTGGATTCACCACAAGCAAATCATTACAGTATATACCGGCCAAAATGAATCCAAAGCCAACACGTCCTCTCCGTACCGGAGGAGCTATGCTAGTCCAGACCTGCGCTCCATTCACCTCTCGCAGCCACTCACCGCCCTTCAAGCCGAATCCGGACTTTTTTCTGGAGGTTGACGCGGAGGTGATCCGGGAGCTCCGTCCGGACCTTTTTCTGGAGTCGGTCCCATTTCCTTCTCCTGGCGATGAGGCGCATGAATCACCGCTGGCGTCGGCGGCCTCTTCCCGTCAGGAGGAATCAGTTTCTCCGCCAAGCCCATCATCCCGCCGCCGGAGAAAAAGACGGCGGCTTGTTGACCACTCCGCCAGCCGTTCTAAGCAGCCATCAGCTGAGCCTGGTCAGCCTCGAACGGTCGTTGCTGCTAAGCCCTTGCCGGTTGCCCCGTCATCTCCTTCCGCTGTTTCCTGTTTAGCAGACCGGGGTCCTCCACTTCCCTGTCCGACTCCGCCCACAGCTCCTCCTAGTGGCGCTGCAGAAGCTGTTCACAAGGATTTGGAGGACAAAATAAGGACTTTTGCACCCCTCATAAAACGCCTTAGAGAAGCCCTTTTTTGCCACTATTCCGAGGAGCTGGAGAGAAAATTAAAAGAGGTTGAGGGGCATTACAGATCTGCCCTCCAGGCTTTCTATAGCCGACCCAAACCTGTCTCCGAGGGTCCGGCCGACGCCTCGGCTCCTGAGTCTGTCTCCGAGGGTCCGGCCGACGCCTCGGCTCCTGAGTCGGTCTCCGAGGGTCCGGCCGACGCCTCGGCTCCTGAGTCTGTCACCGAGGGACCGGCCGACGCCTCGGCTCCTGAGTCTGTCACCGAGGGACCGGCCGACACCTCGGCTCCTGAGTTTGTCACCGAGGGACCGGCCGACACCTCGGCTCCTGAGTCTGTCCCCGAGGGTCTGGCCGACGCCTCGGCTCCTGAGTCTGTCCCCGAGGGTCTGGCCGACGCCTCGGCTCCTGAGTTTGTCCCCGAAGGTCTGACCGACGCCTCGGCTCCTGAGTCTGTCCCCGAGGGTCTGACCGACGCCTCGGCTCCTGAGTCTGTCCCCGAGGGTCTGACCGACGCCTCGGCTCCTGTCAAGTCACCAGAGGGGGTCCAGGAGGATCTGCCTCTGCCCAAGTCCTATGAGAGGGGTCAGGAGGACCTGCCCCCGCAGACCTGCGACGTTGGAACCCAGAGGGGTCCGTCGCGGACCTGCGACGTTGGAACCCAGAGGGGTCCGTCGCGGACCTGCGACGTTGGAACCCAGAGGAGTCCGTCGCAGACCTGCGACGTGGGAACCCAGGGGGATCCTTCGCTCTTTGGGCACCCAGGACCTCAGAAGGGGATTCAACAACCGGGACCCCCTGGAGATTTTGAGCCTCTCAGAGTTGTGTGCAAGCCAAGACCTCTTATTACCCTCATGGACAGCCAACTTTGGGAGAGACTTTATTGGATTTCGCTTTCAGAGACCCTCCAGATGCTGGTCTTAAGACTTCTGGTTGCTAAGGGTCTGACTTTAGCCCCTGAAGCCTGTAGCCCGGGGCCTCCTGAAGCCTGTAGCCCGGGGCCTCCTGAAGCCTGTAGCCCTGTGGCCTCTGTAGCCTGTAGCCCTGTGGCCTCTGTAGCCTGTAGCCCTGCGGCCTCTGTAGCCTGTAGCCCTGTGGCCTCTGTAGCCTGTAGCCCTGTGGCCTCTGTAGCCTGTAGCCCTGTGGCCTCTGTAGTCTGTAGCCCTGTGGCCTCTGTAGTCTGTAGCCCTGTGGCCTCTGTAGTCTGTAGCCCTGTGGCCTCTGTAGTCTGTAGCCCTGTGGCCTCTGTAGTCTGTAGCCCTGTGGCCTCTGTAGTCTGTAGTTCTGTGGCCTCTGTAGCCTGTAGCCAGGCTCCCACCTTAGCAGCCTGTAGCCAGGCTCCCACCTTAGCAGCCTGTAGCCAGGCTCCCACCTTAGCAGCCTGTAGCCAGGCTCCCACCTTAGCAGCCTGTAGCCAGGCTCCCCCTTCAGTCGCCTGTAGCCAGGCTCCTTCGTTAGTCGCCTGTAGCCAGGCTCCTTCGTTAGTCGCCTGTAGCCAGGCTCCTACCTCAGTCGCCTGTAGCCAGGCTCTTTCCTCAGTCGCCTGTACCCAGGCTCTTTCCTCAGTCGCCTGTACCCAGGCTCTTTCCTCAGTCGCCTGTAGCCAGGCTCTTTCCTTAGTCGCCTGTAGCCAGGCTCTTTCCTCAGTCGCCTGTAGCCAGGCTTCCCCTTCAGTCGCCTGTAGCCAGGCTTCCCCTTCAGTCGCCTGTAGCCAGGCTCCTTCGTTAGTCGCCTGTAGCCAGGCTCCTTCGTCAGTCGCCTGTAGCCAGGCTCCATTTTCAGTCGCCTGTAGCCAGGCTCCTTCGTCAGTCGCCTGTAGCCAGGCTCCATTTTCAGTCGCCTGTAGCCAGGCTCCTTCTTTAGTTGCCGGTAGCCAGGCTCCCTCTTCGGTCGCCTGTAACCAAGCGCCGCCGCCTGAGGTCAGTAACCAGGCGCCGCCGCCTGTAGTCAGTAACCAGGCGCCGCCGCCTGTAGTCAGTAACCAGGCGCCGCCTGTAGTCAGTAACCAGGCGCCGCCGCCTGTAGTCAGTAACCAGGCGCCGCCTGTAGTCAGTAACCAGGCGCCGCCGCCTGTAGTCAGTAACCAGGCGCCGCCGCCTGTAGTCAATAACCAGGCGCCGCCGCTTGTAGTCAGTAACCAGGCGCCGCCGCCTGTAGTCAGTAACCAGGCGCCCCTTTCCCCAGCCGTTAGTCCGCCGTCTTCCTCAGCCTGTAGTCCGGCGTTTTCCTCAGTCTGTAGTCCGGCGCCTTCCGTACCCTGTAGTCCGGCGCCTTCCGTACCCTGTAGTCCGGCGCCTTCCGCACCCTATAATCCGGCGCCTTCCGCACCCTGTAGTCTGGCGCCTTCCGTACCCTGTAGTCCGCTGCCAGGTTCTATTCTCTCCCTCTTCAGGCCCCGCCAACGGTCTCTGAGGGTCCTGCTCCGCCGCCGGCCTCCTGTCGCCCAGTTCCGCCGACGGCCTCCGGAGAACCGGTCACGCCTGGGCCGTCCGCCGGAGAACCGGTCACGCCTGGGCCGTCCGCCAGAGAAACTGTCACGCCGGAGCCGTCCGCCGGAGAACCTGTCATGTCTGGGCCGTCCGCCGAGACGACCGCCGGAGAACCAGTCACGTCTGGGCCGTCCGCCGGGACGACCACCGGAGGACCTGTCACGTCTGGGCCGTCCGCCTGGACGACTGCCGGAGAACCTGTCACGTCTGGGCCGTCCGCCGGGACGACCGCCGGAGAACCTGTCACGTCTGGGCCGTCCGCCGGGACGACCGCCGGAGAACCTGTCACGTCTGGGCCGTCTTCCGGGACGACCACCGGAGATCTTGTCTCGCCGGGACCGTCCTCCGGGACGGTCACTTAGACTGATTGGACTCTTTATTTTTGAGATTCGCCCTTTGAGGGTTGTTTTCTTTTTTGTGTGTTCTTTTTCTGACTCTGGCCCTCCGACCTGTAGCCCCCTCCACCCGCCCGGTCTGATTTTTTTTTTTTTTTTTTTTCTTTAGACTTTGGAGGGCGTCTAGAATCCGCCCTTGAGGGGGGGGGGCTCTGTAATGTTCTGTTGTGGTTCTGGTTATTTTTTCAGTTTAGGATTATTTCTGTTTCTTGTTTTGGATTTATGCTTAGCCTGTTTTTGTTATCTGGCCTTTATTGTTAGTTTTCATTTCACCCTGTGTCCGTTTAGTCTCGTTCCTTACCTTAGGGTTTTGGTTATCTATCTTATGCTCCCTTTATCACCTCCACCTGTTTTTGTTAATTAGCCCCGCCTTGCTCTCCTGTTCTGTTGCCTATTTAAGTCCGCCTTCGTTTTTGCTTAGTTGCCGGTATATCTCCTCTTGTCCCTGTCCGCTACCACCTGGTAAGAGTATCTCAGCCTCTGTTTAAATTCTCTGCTTGTTGCCCTGCATGATCTGTCCTGTTTTTGAGTCTGTCCCAGCCTTTGCCTTTTTTTGTCAACCTGGAGGATCCATCATCTTTTGTCAATAAACACCTTTTTTAGCATCAGCTCCGTGTTTGGCTAAACTTTGGATTCACCACAAGCAAATCATTACAAGAAGAAAATAAAACCATAGGGACGTGTGTCGTGTAGTTGGTACCACAGGTACTTTCGGTCTTGTAATCTGGTAGTTTGCTTATTTAAAGGTACAGAAGTCATCACTGGGCTGTTTGGCATCCTGATGTCTTCCACAATAAACAAGGAGCCCAGAAACTGGATCTTCTGCCTAGCTGTGTTTCTCTCCTAGATCAGGGAACTAAGGCCTCGTTCTCACTGCAGGTCTTGATGCTCAATCCCAATATTTTCTCAAGTCTCCATTTTTGTGAGCCCGTTCCCGTTACTTTTGAAATTCTGACTCCAGTGTGAACTGTTTTACAGCTCCAAACTGACCCACATGCACAAACAATATTAATGAGTTCACACAGCCCGCTTTGGTCCAGCAATATGGAATAAATGGGTTTTATGGATTAAAGTGTCCAACGGAAGCCATTTAATGTGTCAGCGGGTGCTGAGGAGGAAACAAAAAGAAAGTGAAAGTCTGTCATTTTACAAAGTTTTGGCTAAATAGAGGTCTGTTATGCTGTGGAGATGCAGCCAGGACTGGTGGGGCAGGGGATTTTGACAACTTCACAGAGACCAAGTTCATTCATAACTTTAGGAAGGCGAGGGCAACTTTTAAAAATATCAGCACGTCTCATCTTGACTGCAAAGGCAGGACACTTGTCACAATCATTTTTAGTGCTTTGCAACGGGGGCAGATTAAGAAGCGCTGCAATGAGTGAAAACCTCTTTGGCAATGCAACATCCTCTGTGTGCAGTATAGTAAACATATTTTGAACAGCCGTGCGTTACGTCTCTCATCCAAATGGCTCCTATACGAACCGTCTTGAGAAGAGGTTTAGCTGAGGTCTAACAAAGACGCATTAAATCCGCCTTGCTGCTTCCCACTTGAATCATGATCCAAAAGATCAGATACGAATCCCATTCAGGACCACATATGGAAGCGGCTCATATGTGACTTCATGACGGAGTAAAATGTTTATCACAACAAAAGATATTTACCCAGTCCTGCCGCTGTCCTGATGAATGCGCTGATGGGCCGATGGCGCCTTCCCCTCCCCGCCATCACTCTCCCACCCACCCCGCTTAACAAAGTTAGAGACGTCCCCAGCTTTCATTAGAGAAATCTGGTCACCTTAGCCTAAAGGAGCTACTGCTGCCATGAACTTCTCTCACATAGAAAGTTCTCCTGGATCAATGTGAGCTTCTCTGCTCTCTGTGTCTCTGCTCTGTCTCCTCTAACCCTCAGTGGGTCGAGGCAGATGAGCGGATGTCAGCTGGATGTTTCAGTGGCTGGAGTGGTACACATTATTTAGAGGTAACAATTTCCCCAAGCAGGCTTAAATTGGAGGCAATTGGACTTTTGCTCAGTTTTCTGAAGATATTTCGACATCTAACCAGGAATCTTGGTCAGTCCTCAACATTCCTGAGGAAATCCAAACGTCATCCGGAATCAGCTGAGTGGCTGTTCGTCTTTCCAGAAGAACAGCTGATGTCTGGAGGACATGGAGAAGAAAGCAGCGGCCCGACAACATACCAGCACGAGGCTCAGAGACTGTGCTGAGCAGCTGGCTCCCCTCCAGCTTCAAGACTGCATCCATTATCCCGGCGCCCAGAAAACCCACGATGTGATCACTGAATGATGCCCCGTATAGTTGTAGTTACGTCCCTGTTCTAGTATTTTGGTTTAACAATCTTATAGCCGGGACTTAAAACTGGTTTGCAGTTATTTGTGTTTGCCGGCCTGTGGAAACATTGTTTCAGTGGTGGGACATTTACTGTCTTGAATATTTAATAATTTCAGTCCAAGTGGGGAAATATTTTTCATTTAGCATTTTTCACAGACTAGAGTTTTAACGGAGTAGACATGCACTTAAAACACGGTTTGTAATTTAACAAATGGCTGGTGGCCATGAACACCACCAGGTTTGATCACATGACCTTATGTGGACACTTTTTCAAGTTATGCTCCAAACTATTTCCCAAAAGTTTGTCAGTTGGAGTTACGCTGTACTTCAGTTTAGTTACACACTTGTTACAAATTGTACCAAAAAGCAACAGTGCTGGTTTTATTTTGGCCGTGTAATCTTATTAGGAAGTTGTGCTTTTTAAAAATGAAGGACTACATTAAAAAATTCAGTTTGCATAATTTTCAGTCTGTACAAATCCAGACAGACAGATAGATAGAAACATGTTTATGCAACAATCAGAGCAGGAAGCTGAACCCAGAACTGTTTCCTGGTTGAAAACCTGCTTTATTACGTCGGCCCGGTTGACACAGACGTCAGTTTCATCTTATTGGGCCAAAGTTCTGGTTCTGTTAAAATAATCCCATGCGGTACCCCCACTGTCACCCACTAACTGAGCCATGAAGCATCATCATCTGTCACTTTTTCACTGGTTATTAACAGGCTCCATCTGAACACCCTCATAGAGTCAGGACTCCTGAGTCCATCAGCGTCTCCATGGTCAGAGTGTCTGAATAGTGCAGTCAGTGAGGAAGGAGGCAGGAAAGGAGCCTGGATGCTTCCTCCAGCAGCTAGTTTAGCCTAGGAACCTCGCAACATCCCTAACCGGTGTTAAGAAGCCTTTAGGTATCCCACAATCCTTTGCATGCCATCACGTATCAGCACAGCTCCTCACAGAAAGCAACTAAAACCTCCGTAGAGCAGAGAGCGTCTCTCTGTAGCTCATGTCCAGAAGGCTGTAGGATCTGACTCCATCCTCCATGAGCTAGGAGTTAGGAGCAGGACCTAGGAGTTAGGAGCTAGGAGTTAGGAGCAGGACCTAGGGGCTAGGAGCAGGAGCTAGGAACTAGGAGCTAGGAGCAGGACCTAGGAGTTAGGAGCTAGGAACTAGGAGCAGGAGCTAGGAGCTAGGAAAAGGAGCTAGGAACAAGGAGTTAGGAGCTAGGAACTATGAGCATGAGCTAGGAGCTAGGAACAGGAACTAGGAGCAAGGAGTTAGGAGCTAGGAACTAGGAGCAGGAAGTAGGAGCTAGGATATATTATTTCATTTTTTATTTGTATTACTAATCTTACAAGCAGAAGAAATTCCAATACAAAATTAATTTTGAAACTGAGCTAAAAATGTCAGCATTCAATAAGTTTAACACAGTAACAGATGGAAGAGGGAAGCCAATAATTTTTTTGAATTAAAATAAAATAAATAGTTACCTCAAAAATGAATATCATAAATACAATATGTCACATTTAGTTTTCTGGGGTCTGGTGAAGGGAAAGATCTAATAATGTTGATATAAACGTTGTGCATTTTTGGACTTAATGTTTTAAAGGAGTCCAGAAAATAGAGAGCTCTCTAGGAAAGAAGGAGATATTATTACCTGCAAATACGCATGCGCGTTTTTACCTCCTGGACGGTGCAGAGTCAAAAAGGGAACCACGGACCGACACCGGCGGCATCCGACCAGGTTCAGAACCAGAACCAGAACCAATGGAGGAGGTGGAACTGTTCATCTAATTTTCAACCAGTAAAAGCTAAATACTGAAATAAACTGAAAGGTTCTGATCCTACAGATCAAACCACAGGGCACCAAAAGGTTTGTCTATGAAACGGAAGAAACGAAACGGTACCGCGATGGTACCAAAGAACTGGAGCTTCCGGTTCTTCTGAGCATTTTAGACTTTGATTTACAGACAGAACCGATTCCTGCCAGCAGAGGGAGGAAGCGGATCATCCGTTTCCTGGTTCTAACAATGATTCAGAAACTGGACCAGTAGATGCAGATGCTTCGGAACCAGAACTTTCTAAATGAAGCTGCCTGATAATACAGCAGGGAAACAAAGATTATAATCTTCATATGAACTGACTCCACATTTTACTCCGTTTGTGGAGCATTTTCTCTTAATAAGCCCTTTCCGATGGTTCTGGGCCCAATGGGAGCAGAAACCCACCCATCCTGTAAATCTGAGGGCCATCTGTACCTTACCGACTGCAGGTGAATCCTGACCCTGGCGGGTTCTCCTCGGGTCTGAAGCTCTCCTACAGGACGTGTTTGGGCCAGAGGAGGCCAGGCAGAAGGTCTGCTTCAGAAGGAGCTCTGCAGACATCAGCCTCCATGCAGAGCCGGTCCGGACTGCTGCTCCAGAGAAGAAACGAAACTTAAGCAGCTCCCCCAGACTGGTCCCACCCACTGATTGTTCAGCATCACAACCTGCAGGAAGCCAGGAAGTCACTCAGATTTTCCTTTTCTCAGCTTCTTCCCTCAAATTACTTTAACTTTGAAATATCGATGGACAACAGTCTGGAAATATGGGTTTAAATGACTTCAATGAAATTAGGAAAGCTCTAAACTTCTCCTCAGGTCAGGTAACAACATGTTGAGTAATATTACAGCCCCGTTTATAAAGCTGGCGTAGCCTCGGTCACTTTCCAGGCTCAGACTTGGTTTCCAGTCTGGCGCCGCTGATGGTGAAGTGGTGAATTGCAGCCAGACTGCATGATGGGTCAATTTCCCTCCATCTCAGACTGTAAAGATCGACTTTATCATTAGCTTTCAGAACTGCACTTTCATTCATGCTGGCGCTGGAGACACATAACTATACACCAGGACCTTTCATACAGGCCCAAATAAAAATACCCATAAGCCATCTTAAATCAAAATCACAACATTTCATCCTTGTGATGTGCTGGTGAAGATTCTCAGTCATCCAGGTCATGGTCAATCCAAAAAAAGGTAAAAAACAAAACAACTGGACTTGTTTTCCGTAGTTGAAGACGTTTCGCTTCCTCTCAATTCAAAAAGTCTCCACATTACTCCAGACTTTTTGAATTGAGAAAGCTTCCTGGAGAGGAAGCGAAAAGTCTTAAACATATTATATATTTATTTATATTTACATACATACTTTTATAATATGAATGAATGAATGAATGAAAACTTTGTCATTGTCACAAGAACAACGAAATTTAAAAAGTGCCATCGATCCGTGCATATGTTTAAAAAAATAAAAATAAAATAATAATAATAATAATAAATAAATAATAAATAAATCTCTGTCCCACAATTTACACACAATATAAGAAAAAAATAACAAATAACTGATAATAACAACTAATAAATAAAAAATAGCACATTCTCACACACATCATGATAATTAATGGTTATTTTTGGTTTCATTTAGTTTTGTTATTGCTGTCGGGTAAAAACTGTCTGTAAAACGGTTGGTTCTTGTTCTGATTTCTCTGTATCGTCTGCCCAATATTACTGTTATAATAAAATATGAAATTCTGACAAAAAAGGCTTATTGTGTGGCAACCTCTTGGTGTAGAAGGATAATCCAGGTTTCAAATTAAAGGTAACACTTTGAAGTTTCATGTAGACTATTCGGATTATATATCAGGGGTAATTACACAAAAGTTCCTATTTTTAAACCATTATAAAAGTGACATTTATTTGCTATTAAAATTGGTACAATAGTCCCCTTCACAAGTATATATAGATGTAGCATGTTGAAATCCCCACCTACACTACTGTGATGGTATACACATGGAAGACAGAGATTTAAAAAATGACCCAAAGAACATAGCTTGGCTTATGCCCTTTGAAAAGGACGCTTTTATTGAGCTTCTGTTGCATGTTGTTGCTCTGTAAGCTAAGGTTAGTTATTTTGGCAATGTGGTGCACCCTTAACTTAAAAAACAGGCTTTTGCTGTGTGGATCTGGCAATCTGATACCATCAACCATCAACTTAGTCTTAAAACGATCTTGTGATACGTTATCTAAAGAAGAAAAATACGTGGAGAACTCGTCGTTTCCTCTGTTTGCGTCCGCCTTTGTGTTCGTCTTTTGCCAACCAGTCCGGCAAGACAGGATGTCTTTCTTCGAAAGACATCCTGCACTTGTTGTCATAGCAACATGTGCGCCCGCTTAAGCCTGCTCGAGAGCAGGCTTATTTCATGTAAACAAGATTAGATCACGGCTTTATAAGCGGAGGAGATGGGAAGTCTGCTGTAGCCATGTCCATTTTTACGACTGCAACCTGTTGCAGAAGGTGCAAGAATAATTTCAGAGTTTTTCGAATTAATCGCGTATTGCGCAATTGACAGGATCCTTTAGCACAGCGCGACAGTGTAATTGTAGAGAGATTTTCTTGGTGGCTGTTATAAACAGACAAACATCATTTAACAGTGGCTTTTAAAGAGGAAAAAGTGGTGTTGGAGCCATAAATCTAAAATATTTAAGTTATTTGTATGATGTTTGCTTTTTATTTTTATCATATTCAGTAAGAAGATTTGTTCGGGCCATTTTATTGTGAAGTTTAGTTTACTTTGAAAGGCTTGCTTCCTGTCGAGCCGTATATTGTATTAGAAAAAACTATGGATGGATTATCTAGCCACGGAGCAATACAGTTTTACCGTGTAAACTGTGGATGACTTGGAAAAGGAAAATTTTCATTTTTTATGGATAAAGTTTTTTTTTTGTTAAAATTCCCAGTTTGCACATGTCCTTTACTTCCCGTGTCTAAGGAATGACACTGAAATTTGGATCTCTTGACATAACAAGTGCCTTTTTAAAATAAAGTATAATAATTAAAGGCTACCATTTTGTAGAATATTCTTGTATTTCACTTTTACTTGTCCCCATGTTCTAGTGGGTCCCGTGGAGGCTCTGACATAAAAGAACAAAGTAAATATGAGATTATTAAAATGCAAAAATTCATACTGTAGAAAGTGATAGAAACATCTACCATGGACAGTATTTACGCATTAATTTGTCTGCTGCTTTTTGCCAGCCCTCTCTCCTGGCTTTAACAGATTTTGAGGTGTTTTAATTAATGACTCAAATTCAGCATAACCTTCCATTAAAAGCTCTTGTTCTGCTTGGGAGAAAAACTGTGGGCGTTCTTTGGCCATGCTGAACAGCCAATAGCAGCGTTGCTGATCAATGTTTCTACTATCGATACATTTCCCCTTTTAAACAAACGCATGAACGCGCAGTTGTCTCAGATAACTCAATCCAGCCATACTAATCCTAAACAACAGGTGTGTTCGAAGAACCCAATTAGCCGGATCATGATTAGCCGGATGAAGTCATCTTGGATGTCTCATTTGATCTTGGATGTTTTAAGCAACGTACGAAGAACGGACCCCTGGTCTATAAAGGGAAGTTGCTGCTGGTGTGCAATGGACGTAGGTTTGCATGGGGACCACAGGGACATGTCCCTACCAACATGTTGGACCAACCTACTTGTCCCCATAATAATAATAATAATAATAACTTCAATTTATATAGCGCCTTTCAAGATACCCAAGGTCACTTTACAAGAGTGGGGGTAGGGACAGGGTGGGGGTTTTAGGGAGGATAGGCAAGAGAGAAAAGGTGTGTTTTGAGGTGCTTTTGGAACTGTGTCAGGGAAGTGGCGGAACGGATAGGAGGGGGCAGGGTGTTCCAAAGAGTAGGGGCAATTACACAGAAAGCCCTGTCACCAAAGGTCTTGAGTCTGGTGCGGGGAATGGAGAGTAAGTCCTTGCTGGTGGAGCGCAGGGACCGTGACTGGGTGAGCGGGTGGAGGAGGTCAGTGATGTACTTGGGTGCCAGTGAGTGAAGTGATTTGTAAGTGAGGAGGAGGATTTTGTAGCTGATGCGTTGTTTGATTGGCAGCCAGTGGAGTTTTTTGAGGATGGGGTGATGTGCTGCCAGGGCTTGGTGTGGGTTAACACCCTGGCGGCTGAGTTCTGGACATACTGCAATCTGTATAGACATTTTAACAATAATCTTTATGTCTATGATTGTCCCTGCCAATAATACAATGTGAATAACATGTTAAAGATTTATAATAAAACGTTGTTGCTGCTGCCGCTCCGTCTGACTACTTTGTCTCTCCTGTCCCTTTAAATCAGCAGCACACGTGACTGTGCTGTGTGCCGTTTAACTCCACTCTCATTGGTTGTTCTGGTTTAAGTTCCGCCTTCCCTTCTCCTGATTGGCTGTTTTCTAGCGCGTGCATATTTGCTTGGAGCGCGAGATTTAAATTTCTTTCATCCTGGGATTCTGCGGTTACTACAATTAATACCAGGCTATGAAACTGGTCCCAGTTAAGAAACTAAATATTATCTGCACTAAAATAGGTGAAAGCTGCTGAGTGCAGTTCTGTAAAGAAGCAGGAGAGACTTTTGATTTGTGGAACTGGAGAAATGTAGATAACCAACATTAGCATCTCAAAATAGCATTTAATTCTGAAGTATAATACATTTTATCAACAAAACCTAATCTCTTTTATAAAACTAAATATTCTGTGCCAGGCAGGAGTTCCGAAGACTGCTGGAAAGATGGAAAAACAAAGACTGTAGGCTATTAAAAATTTAGATTCTTAGCCACAGCCGTCTGAAAAGGTGAGGGTTTCCCTTTTACCAATATTTCGTTGCTATTGTTGCTTTAATTTTTTGTCGACCATTTGAGGCAGTTCAGGTATAAATAGCAGGTATTTATTTTACATGATTTACAGTATAAGAACACTAGATGGTGCCTTAGCATTTTTTTGTTTAGAGTTTTGCTTAGTTAGAATAGTTAGGGTTCCACATAATAATAGTGCTATTTATTTGACTATTTCTACTTCTAGAATTATGGTAAACACAAATTCAAACAGAGGAACACAATTTACATTGGTTAGCCCACAAAAAATGTCATCATTACAAGAATAATGTGGTACACCAAAAAGTAAGAAATTATTTAATCTGTTGATGTGGTCACAAAGTTAATTTAATACTGGCCTTTACATATCTTAAAGTTTAATCTGCTGTTCTTTCATAGTTGTACTATGTATATTAATATGTTCTCATTTCAATGATGAAATGGACAACCACTCATGTAACAACTCAGTCTTGGTGTCACCAAACTTACTCAAAGTACAGTATTGGGTCCTCCATGCTCCTTATGTATTACGATTTATTGCACATTTAAACATTATTAACATCTCACTATTGTTAGGGAAATAATTAGTTGTCTGAGAGGATGTAGGTAATTCTTTACTATCAGGAAGTCCACAAAATGCAGTTCAAAGTCTTCAGCTGATCCAAAATGCTGCAGCAAGAGTTCTGATGAAAATCAACAAGCGGGATCATATTTCTCCAATTTTAGCTTCCCTTCATTGGCTTCCTGTTAAATCAAGAATAGAATTTAAAATTCTTCTTCTAACGTATAAAGCCCTTAATAATCAAGCTCCATCATATATCAGAGCTCTGATTACTCCGTATGTTCCTAACAGAGCACTTCGCTCTCAGACTGCAGGTCTGCTGGTGGTTCCTAGAGTCTCTAAAAGTAGAATGGGAGGCAGATCCTTTAGCTATCAGGCTCCTCTCCTGTGGAACCAACTCCCAGTTTTGGTCCGTGAAGCAGACACCCCGTCTACTTTTAAGACTAATCTTAAAACCTTCCTTTTTCACAAAGCTTATAGTCAGAGTGGCTCATGTTACTCTGAGCTACCTCTATAGTTATGCTGCTATAGGCTTAGGCTGCTGGAGGACATCAGGGTCTATTTCTCTCACTCTACTGATTTCTACTGTTCTTCAATTATGTATTACTTGTCATAATTTCTGCTTATAACTTTTTGTTCTCTCTCTTTTATCTTCATAGTAGGTACACCTGGTCTGGCGTTCTGTTAGCTGTGAAATCATCCAGGGAGGACAGATCACCACTATTACCATCTAATGTAGAACAGATTACTAGATCAATGTGTGCTTCTGTGCTTTTTTGTCTCTCTTGTTGTGTCTCTGCTCTGTCTTCTGTAACCCCCAGTGGGTCGAGGCAGATGACCGTTCATACTGAGCCTGGTTCTGGTTCTGCTGGAGGTTTTTCCTTCCCGCTAACGGGTGTTTTTTCTTTCCACTGTCGCTTCATGCTTGCTCAGTATGAGGGATTGCAGCAAAGCCATGGACAATGCAGACGACTCTCCCTGTAGCTCTACGGTTCTCCAGGAGTGAATGCTGCTTGTCGGGACTTTGATGCAATCAACTGGTTCCCTTATATAGGAAATTTTTTACCAATCTGTATAATATGATTGATTTTGACTTTGTAAACTGCCTCGAGATGACATGTTTCATGAATTGCCGCTATTTAAATAAAATTGAATTGAATTGAATTGAGAAGCTGTTATCTACACTTCAGATGTATGATGTGAGAAATGTGTTTGGAATGTTAATATAAATTACATGAAATGGGCTACAGAGTTACACAGCCCAGTTATACATTTGTTGAAATATTGAAGTTAATATTTTAAATACTGTCAGTGTAAGTTACACTTCTAGTTCCAGCGCAGATGGAAATATTATACATTTATTTGCAGTCCCTTGAATGTATCATTTTGTTGTTTTATGATACAGCGAGAGTATGTTAGATAAAAAATAGGGTGTTTACCTCTGCGCATTTCTATATCTTCAAAAGAAAATACAGGATAAATCTACAGACAACAGACATATTTTGACTATATTTGATTAAATAGTAATGTTATTACCGTCTGTCTCTGGTAAGTTCAAATGCCAACCTTTTCAAAGAGGAAAAAAGCCCCAATTCGACATTCATCAGAGCCGGTGATGCTTTAAACATTGACAAACAGCATCTAGTGTGTGTAGTGCTAAGAAAATGTGTATAAATGTAGCAAGAAATGCTGCTTTTCTCTTTAGACCAGACAAAACCACTTAGATCACTCCAGATTAGAACACTACATCCCTAAAACGTGTTTTATTTAGAAGTAAAACAAATAACTGGTGATTAGGGCTGATTGGGTTCTGGGTTTGTTAAACTTTGCTACCTTGAGATGCTGCTGTGATGTCATGCATCACATGACATGCCTTTCTTGGAAGAACCAAGAAAGGCATGTCATGTCATAAAGTAGAGGCATATATCCTCCTAAATTGTACAAAGTGGTTAAAACTGTTGATTTTTTACCTGTGTAGTAACAGCATCCTGCCAATGGTTAGAGCAGCTTGCACTCAGAGAAGGATGCAAGTACCCGGTTCAATCCCCACTGCCTCCACTCTGGGTCCCTGAGCAAGACCCTTAACCCCTGATTGCTCCCCAGGCGCCGCTCAGTGGCAGCCCACTGCTCCCCAAGGGTGATGGGTTAAAGGGGAAGTCCGGTCAACAAGGAAAAATCAGGGTATCATTAGCTATAACTAAAACTAATACATTTGTGGTTATTTAATGAACTTATCTTTAATCAATAAGAAAATAAAAACATAAATTGTCATCTGAATGTGTATGGGGGCTGACATGACTGCCCAAATATGGGCAGTAAGGGGCGTTTGACATCACATCCTGCGACGTGGAAGAGCGGAAGCGGCGACAGTATTTCTCTCCGCTTTCCATGCAAAGTCAATAGGAGCCGTTCTACACAGCTGCGATCATCAATAATTATTTCGGATTTCCAGAGGACTTCACCGCTGACATTCCCAAGAGCTATTGCTAAAGCAACAATGCCCACGTGCATGGCCATCGGATGTTCCAACACAACTGGTAAAAGAGGAAAAAACATAGCTTATTTCAACACAGTCACTTCAGCGATCTCTCCTCCGCTGTGTGTGTGTGTGTGTGTGTGTGTGTGTGTGTGTGTGTGTGTGTGTGTGTGTGTGTGTGTGTGTGTGTGCCGCGCGGAGCGCGCGCACACACACACACACACACACACACACACACACACGCGTGTATAGATATATACTGTAGGACCCGACTGAGTTTGATCTTGGAAAATAGTGCGCCGTGACAAACAGAGCGTTGAAACTTGCTCAACAGCGGGTCCGCCGAGTGACGTCAAAAAATGGGAGGTGACAGTACTATTCTTGACCAAGATGGATTCCTCCACATAAACATGATTAAATGAGAATTATTATTAATTAAAAAAACTTATAATTTTTTGCACAGTATGTAGTAGTTTTATATTTAAAGTACTTTCAGCAGTTTGAATTCTGATTTTGACCAGACTTCTCCTTTAAGATGCAGAAGTGAATTTCTCCATTGTGAGATCAACAAAGTTCAATTATTATTATTATTATTATTAGATGTCAGTTTTCCCACAACACATTAAAACAACCCAGATATGTCCATAAAGAGAAAAAGTGACGTAGAATGACGAGTTTAAAGTTTAACTCACCCCAATATGAACTTTTTTTGCAGATAAACTTTATAAACTGGGCCTAAGGTGCTACTTTTATGTTACTGTGCATTATTAATCATTAATATTTCTATGTGAACTGAAATGAAATTATGAAATCAAAGGTATCATCTATACAGGTCCCTGAAACTGAGGGGAATTTCAACACAGCGCACAGCTGCGTTTACTTCTGAACTACTTGTTTTAATGTGGCCGTCATATGTGCTTTTACCTCTGATTTTCATGTTTAATCAACTTCTCTCTCAATTTTTCTGTTTTTTTTGCCTTTTCTCCGTGGTGCCATTTTACCATGATAAAAAAATCTGACCCATTTTAATCCACACTAACCTTCATGAGGTGCTTTGCATCGACTACTGATGGTTGAATCTGGGCAGAACCGGAGGAGGAACCTGGTACCAGACGTTCTGCTACCGCTGTCATCTATAAAGGGAAACTGCGTGCTGGTGTGCGTGCGCATGGTTTTATGAATCTGATTTGTTTCTTTTGCGTACGCCGTTTTCTTTTTCTCGGCATACGCACACTTGTAGGCAAAGTTTTATAAATGAGGCCCCTGTGAGCAGAGGGTCTGAGGATGTGGCTGTAAAGCTCAGATTTATACATTTGTCTTTGTGAATAGCGAATAATTAAAATAAAACTTTATGAATCACTGATTCTTCATAGAACTAGAAACAATTATTCCTTGTCTCATTTATAAATACCCAACTGTTGAAATATTAAACACAATAACTGCTAACAAGTTATAGGCATAGAAACATCTCTGGAAATAAAGATATATTACAGTATGTTAAATAATCAAACAGTAAAGATAGAGAAGAAAGTCCCGAGTTTCTGCCGAGGGTTTCGCTCCGCGTCATTCAAACAATCCAGCTGCACCATCCAGGGAGACATGAACCATATGACCTGGTCTCGGCCAATCACAGCGTCTCCTGACGCTCCTGGGCCGGTCCGGATACGCTCCTCTGAACCAGAACCCAATATCTGCGCTTCAGTGGTGCGTTCAGGTACATTTGGTGCTTTCCATTACCCGAACTTCTAAAATACAAAGTTATTCAAACCGTTTTATTCTCGAATAGCGAATATTCTCATTAAAAAATCACAAAGAACATCCATTTATCCATCCATCCATCATCCCTCCATCCAATCATCCATCCATTAATCCATCCGTTCATCCCTCTATCATTCATCCATCTGTCCATCCATCATCCCTCCATCCATTCATCCATCCATTAATCCATCCGTTCATCCCTCTATCATTCATCCATCTGTCCATCCATCCATCCATCATCCCTCCATCCATTCTTCCATCAGTTCATCCCTCTATCATTCATCCATCTGTCCATCCATCCATCCATCATCCATCCATCCATCATCCCTCCATCCATCATCCATCCATCCATCATCCCTCCATCCATCCATTAATCCATCCATCCATCAGTTCATCCATCCATCATCCCTCCATCCATCTGTCCACCCATCCATCATCTCTCCATCCATTTATCCATCCATCAGTTCATCCATCCATCATCCCTCCATCCATCCATCAGTTCATCCATCCATCAGTTCATCCATCCATCAGTTCATCCATCCATCAGTTCATCCATCCATCATCCCTCCATCCATCCATCCATCAGTTCATCCATCATCATCCCTCCATCCTTATTAACATAAACCTGCATATTTTTACATCAAAATCAAGACAAACTGAGGGTCACACCAGAGGTGAACATCAACAGAAATTATTTTATTTTGAAAGTAAAGTATTTTGTTTTCTGACATAAACAAAATACTTTTATTATATTTTTGAGTGAAAACCTCATTTATCATAATCACTTAGATTCAAACATCTGCTTCAGGGAGCTATTCAAAGTTTCTTTACTCTGTTTTGGGATTAAATGATGTGGCAAAATTAAATAATCATATTTCTACAGATATACACAACAAAGTAAAATATTAACAGAGAATGTTTGATCAGAGGTCAAATATTTGAACTGACACAAACATGAGTTCTGGGCTCGGTTCATTAATGAGAACCAATATAATGTGAAGATGTGAGGATGAAGAGGCTGTTGATTAAAGAGGAAATCAGTAACACCAACCAGAACAACCGAACAGAAAATGACTGAAGCGTTTCCCTGAATTTCACCATTACTTCCACGTATTTACAGTCTGTACACGTCCAGCGCTGGAGCCTCCCGCTGCTCATTTCAACACAACATGGAACCCATCAGAGTTTTCATCTGTTTAAAGGGAACAGCAAGTCAGCTGGGTTCAGAGTAATAATCAGAGCGGTCTGAAGGTGGCGCTGTTGAGGGCCAGCAGCATATTTACCTCTGATGGTGCTGATTAGAAAACTGGCTTCTTCTCCCAAGTTCTGCACCATCTGAAACACAGCAGGTCGGTTCCTCTTTAATCAACACTCGTCAGCAAATATCCACCAAGAGTCACACGGTCCCGTAGAATCTGCTGTGGTACCGGTCCAACTTGGCTTTACCAAGTCCGGTCTGGACTTGACTTGTGGTACCGCCTTAAAGTCAGTCGGTTCTCCTGGTAGAACCTGAACACGTCGCTAAAATCAAAAGGTTTTAGAGATACCAGCAGGGTTCTGGTACCATGGTTGGTTCTCTGAACTGTGGTGAAACTGGATCAGAACACGCTGAGGTGCAAACAGAACAGCGTTTTTATTAATAACTAATAAACTGTTTGTTAGCCGACTAATGTCTGAACCCGCCTCCTGTTCTCCAGTACCAGCACATGTTTTACCGGACCTCTAAGAGGCTGCAGAGTTCATCACGGTAGAGTTGTGAAAACAGAACTACTTTTATTTCCTCCTCAACTGGATCATCGTTTTCAGCGACGGTTCTGTGAAGAATAAATCAGTCCTGCTTTCACCACCTTAAGCATTTTGGACCAGAGCCAACCAAAGGCAGTCCTGAGTCGTTAAAACTGAGAACCGGTCGTTCCACCAGAGTACCATCAGCTGTGGGCGTGTCCATCCCAACGACCCAGTCTGCAGGAGTCCGGCGCCGCTCCAAGATGCGCTGCTTTCTGCTTCCAAGGTCCCAGACTGTCCAAGTCAAACTGGCCTGAACTTTATTTACCTGCAGCCCAACAGGACCAATGTTCTTGGAACTGCTCAGAACTCCTTTCACCTGTTTAAATGGACCCGTCCAGAACCGGGCCACAGCTCTGCAGTGGTTTTGATGCTCTGCAATGCTGCCCCCACAACTACAGGTATAAAACCCAACACTGTCCTGGTTCCGTACAACAGGTCCATAAAATCTAGGTGGATGGGTTCCTGCGGCGGACCTCATTGACTCCATTGACCGGTTGCTGCAGACGTTAGCATGAAGTTCTGGTTCAGCTCAAACAGACCGATCACTGGACCTTAATGAAGGCAGCAGCTGAGGATCTGTAACCTTCCCTGCAAGCTGAATCCTTGCGGTTTCTAAGCGCTCAGACACATGAGAGTCCACCCAGCAGGGGTCGGCCAATCACGTAACAGTATTATGGTCTAAGGCGGGACATCCAGCTGTGGCATAGAGCTGCTGAACCAACGGAAACATGGCAGCGCAGGAGGAGCTGCTGCTGTCACGACTGTTTGGTCAGAATCTACAATTTCATCTTCGATAGAACAGGAAGAAGCACCTTTTTACCAAGCATGACACCGTGATTGGCTGAAACCAACCTTTTGTAGGCGGGCACCAGGTGTCGCCCAATTAGCTCGGAGAGTTCTGCTGAACGTCCCTCCTTTCCCCGAATAGATTGGATGGGAGCAGAACCAGATTGATAATGTGCAGAACGGAGCGTTCTACACATTATCAATCTGGGTTGCCAGGTTAGAGGATGGGTTCTGTATAGCAGAACCTGAATGAATCCAGCCTGGTTGTTTATACCTCGTCAGAGACCAAGATGTGGATTCCTGTGGGTTTCTGTTGGTAGATCTGTGAGATCTGTTGGGGAGTGATGTTGTAGAGCCCAGCGATCTTCTCAGACAGGTCCACCAGTGTCCGCTCCTCCAGGTACAGAGCGTGGTAGACTGCAGAACACACAGAGGAACCGTTAGACGGATTCAGGTTCTGGGTCCAGATGGAAGACAACCAGCTGCTGAGTGTGACGACAGCTCCGTTGGAGTTCTGAAGGTATTAGTGACGGAGCTGTGGAGCAGCCTCAGCTGCTGCAGAGGAACCGCTGCTGCAGGGGAACCGCTGCTGCAGAGGAACCGCTGCTGCAGAGGAACCGCTGCTGCAGAGGAACCGCTGCTGCAGAGGAACCGCTGCTGCAGGGGAACCGCTGCAGGGGTTCTTCACAGCTTGCATAAACTTTGATTTGAAAAGCTGGAGGAAGCATGTCAGACCTCTGCTGGGGTTGGTGCATGAACAGTTTTCTGCTGCTCTCTATGCTGACCCAGTTTTTCCCTGCTGCAGAACAGTTCTGACTGCCGGTTTTCATGTGCAGCTCTGGGAGCAACGACACAACATGGAGGTCCAGAGTTTCTGAGTTTTAAACTGGAACTTTGGTCAAAGCCCAATAAAATGTATACTCTCACACCATGCTGTCAGAACCAAGCTAAAAGGAACCAGCGTGAGCTCCTACCGTCTCCAGCACCCGGCTTCAGGGCAGCTTGGGTTCTGGTCTGCTGCTGACACACGTAGAGGGTGAGACGGGGCTGGATGCTCCTGGAAGACAGCAGCAACAGGTTGAACAGTCGGGATGGACCAGGACCAGGTGGACTAATAGAACAATGTTCCTGAGAGGCAGACACCCCGTCTACTTTTAAGACTAGGCTTAAAACTTTCCTTTGTGACAAAGTTTATAGTCAGAGTGGCTCATGTTACTCTGAGTTACCTCTATAGTTATGCTGCCATAGGCTTAGGCTGCTGGAGGACATCAGGATCTATTTCTCTCTCTCTGCTGATTTCTCCTACTGCTCTCCAATCTGCATTGTTTGTTGTTATTTCAGCTTTTAACTTTTTGTTCTCTGTCATTTTTCTCTTCATAGAAGGTACACCTGGTCTGACGTTCTGTTAGCTGTGACATCATCAGGGGAGGCAGATCATCCTCTATTACCATCTAACATAGAAAGTACTCCTGGGTCAATGTGAGCTTCTGAGCTTTCTGTGTCTCTGCTTCTGTCTTCTCTAAGCCCCAGTGGGTCGAGGCAGATGAGCGTTCACACTGAGCCTGGTTCTGGTTCTGCTGGAGGTTCTCCTCCCTGTTAAAGGGGAGTTTTCCTCTCCACTGTCGCGTCATGCATGCTTAGTATGAGGGATTGCTGCAAAGCCATCAACAATGCAGACGACTGTCCACTGTGGCTCTACGCTCTTTCAGGAGGAGTGAATGCTGCTTGGAGAGACTTGATGCAACCTGCTGGGTTTCCTTAGAGAGGAAACTTTCTGACCAACCTGGAGGATCTGATGGAGTCTGACTTTGGAAAGAGCCTTGAGATGACATGTTTCATGAATTGGAGTTATATAGATAAAATTTAATTTAATTTAATTTAATTGAGATTTATTGTGACGGCGGTGTCCGTCCGTCCGTCCATCGTCTTCCTCTTATCCGGGGTCGGGTCGCGGGGGTGGCAGCTTCAGTAGGGAGGCCCAGACATCCCTCTCCCCGGCCACTTGGACCAGCTCCTCCGGGGGAATCCTAAGGCGTTCCCAGCAGAGAGACATAGTCCCTCCAGCGTGTCCTGGGTCTTCCCCTGGGCCTCCTCCCGGTGGGACGTGCCCGGAACACCTCACCAGGGAGGCGTCCAGGAGGCATCCTAACCAGATGCCCGAGCCACCTCAACTGGCTCCTCTGGACGTGGAGGAGCAGCGGCTCTACTCTGAGTCCTCCCCGGATGACTGAGCTCCTCACCCTATCTCTAAGGGAGAGCCCAGACACACTACGGAGAAAACTCATTTCAGCGGCTTGTATCCGGGATCTCGTTCTTTCGGTCACGACCCAAAGCTCGTGACCATAGATGAGGGTAGGAACGTAGATCGACTGGTAAATCGAGAGCTTCGTCTTTTGACTCAGCTCTCTCTTCACCACAACGGATCGGTACAGCGCCAGCTTCACAGCAGACGCCGCACCAATCCGCCTGTCGATCTCCCGCTCCATCTTCCCCTCATTCGTGAACAAGACCCCAAGATACTTGAACTCCTCCACTAAGGGCAGCACATCCTCCCCAACCCGGAGAAGGCACTCTACCCTTTTCCGGTTCAAGACCATGGTCTCGGATTTGGAGGCACTGATTTTCATCCCGGCCGCTTCGCACTCGGCTGCGAACCGCTCCAGTGAGAGCTGTAGATCACGCCCTGATGAAGCCAATAGGACCACGTCATCCGCGAATAGCACAGACACAATCCTAAGGCCACCAAAACGGATCCCCTCAACACCTTGGCTGCGCCTAGAAATTCTGTCCATAAAAGTTATGAACAGAATCGGTGACAAAGGGCAACCTTGGCGGAGTCCAACTCTCACCGGAAACGAGTCCGACTTACTGCCGGCAATTTTCAATTCAATTCAATTTTATTTATATTGCGCCAATTCATGAAACATGTCATCTCGAGGCAGTTTACAAAGTCAAAATCAATCATATTATACAGATTGGTCAAAAATGTCCTATATAAGGGAACCAGTTGATTGCTTCAAAGTCCCGACAAGCAGCATTCACTCCTGGAGAAGCGTAGAGCTACAGGGAGAGTCGTCTGCATTGTCCATGGCTTTGCAGCAATGCCTCATACTGAGCAAGCATGAAGCGACAGTGGAAAGAAAAAACACCCGTTAGCGGGAAGGAAAAACCTCCGGCAGAACCAGAACCAGGCTCAGTATGAACGGTCATCTGCCTCGACCCACTGGGGGTTACAGAAGACAGACCAGAGACACAACAAGACAGACAAAAAAGCACAGAAGCACACATTGATCCAGTAATCTGTTCTACATTAGATGGTAATAGCGGGTGAGCCGTCTTCTGTGGATGATGTCTCAGATAACAGAACGCCAGACCAGATGTACCTACTATGAAGAAAAAAAGAGAGAGAACAAAAAGTTATAAGCAGAAATGATGACAAGCAATGCATAATTGAAGAACAGTAGTACTCGATAGAGTGAGAAAAATAGATCCTGATGTCCTCCAGTAGCCTAAACCCATAGAAGCACATCCCCATAGGTAGGTCAGGGCAACATAAGCCACTCTAGTTATAAGCTTTGTCAAAAAGGAAAGTTTTAAGATTAGTCTTAAAAGTAGACGGGGTGTCTGCCTCACGGACCAAAACTGGGAGTTGGTTCCACAGGAGAGGAGCCTGATAGCTAAAGGATCTGCCTCCCATTCTGCTTTTAGAGACTCTAGGAACCACCAGCAGACCTGTAGTCTGAGAGCGAAGTGCTCTGTTAGGAACATACGGGGTAATCAGAGCTCTGATATATGATGGAGCTTGATTATTAAGGGCTTTATACGTTAGAAGAAGAATTTTAAATTCTATTCTTGATTTAACAGGAAGCCAATGAAGGGAAGCTAAAATTGGAGAAATATGATCCCTCTTGTTGATTTTCATCAGAACTCTTGCTGCAGCATTTTGGATCAGCTGAAGGCTTTGAACTGCATTTTGTGGACTTCCTGATAGTAAAGAATTACAATAGTCCAGCCTTGAAGTAACAAATGCATGGACTAGTTTTTCAGCATCACTCCTGGACAGAATGTTCCTAATTTTGGTGATATTCCGAAGGTGAAAAAGGAAACTCTGGAAACCTGTTTAATATGGGATTTAAATGACATGTCTTGGTCAAAAATAACACCAAGACTTTTTACTTTATTACCAGAGGCCAAGTTAATGTCATCCAGATTAAGTGATTGATTAAGAACTTTATTTTTTGAGGACTCTGGTCCAAAGATTACAGCTTCTGTCTTGTCAGAATTTAGATGTAGGAAATTTAAAGTCATCCAGCTTTTGATGTCATCAAGACATGACTGCAGTCGAAGTAATTGATTGGATTAATCAGGATTTATGGATAAATATAACTGAGTGTAATCATCATAACAATGGAAATTAATCCCATGCTGTCTGATAATTTTGCCGATCGGAAGCATATATATAGTAAAGAGAATTGGTCCAAGGACTGAACCCTGTGGTACTCCACAAGTGACCCTAGAGTTTGAAGAAGAATTATTATTAACATGAACAAATTGGAATCTGTCCGAAAGATAAGATTTAAACCAGCCTAATGCTTTCCCCTTAATCCCTACAGTATGCTCAAGTCTTTGTAGGAGAATATTGTGATCAACTGTGTCAAATGCAGCACTAAGATCTAACAGGATAAGTACAGACACAAGTCCATTATCTGAGGCCATGAGAATATCATTAGTGACCTTCACCAGAGCTGTTTCAGTGCTATGATGAGCTCTGAAGCCTGACTGAAACTCCTCAAGTAGGTCATTGCTTTGTAAATGTTCAAATAGTTGATTAGCAACTACTTTCTCAAGAATTTTAGATAAGAAAAGAAGATTAGTTATAGGTCTGTAATTTACTAACTCATCTTGATCAAGAGATGGTTTCTTAAGTAAAGGTTTAATAACAGCTACTTTAAAAACCTGTGGTACATATCCATTTACTAAGGATAGATTGGCCTCTGGTAATAAAGTTAAAAACCTTGGTGTTGTTTTCGACCAAGACATGTCATTTAAATCCCATATTAAACAGGTTTCCAGAGTTTCCTTTTTTCACCTCCGGAATATCGCCAAAATTAGAAACATTCTGTCCAGGAGTGATGCTGAAAAACTAGTCCATGCATTTGTTACTTCAAGGCTGGACTATTGTAATTCTTTACTATCAGGAAGTCCACAAAATGCAGTTCGAAGTCTTCAGCTGATCCAAAATGCTGCGGCAAGAGTCCTGATGAAAATCAACAAGAGGGATCATATTTCTCCAATTTTAGCTTCCCTTCATTGGCTTCCTGTTAAATCAAGAATAGAATTTAAAATTCTTCTTCTAACGTATAAAGCCCTTAATAACCAAGCTCCATCATATATCAGAGCTCTGATTACCCCGTATGTTCCTAACAGAGCACTTCGCTCTCAGACTGCAGGTCTGCTGGTGGTTCCTAGAGTCTCTAAAAGTAGAATGGGAGGCAGATCCTTTAGCTATCAGGCTCCTCTCCTGTGGAACCAACTCCCAGTTTTGGTCCGTGAGGCAGACACCCTATCTATTTTTAAGACTAATCTTAAAACTTTCCTTTTTGACAAAGCTTATAGTTAGAGTGGCTCATGTTACCCTGAGCTATCTCTATAGTTGTGCTGTGATAGGCCTAGGCTGCTGGAGGACATCAGGGTCTAATTTTCTCACTCTACTGATTTCTACTGTTCTCCAGTCTACTGTTCTCCAGTTTTGCATTGTATTACAGCTTTTAACTTTTTGCTCTCTCTCTTTTTCTTCATAGTAGGTACACCTGGTCTGGCGTTCTGTTAACTTTGACATCATCCAGAGAAGACGGCTCACCCGTTACTACCATCTAATGTAGAACAGATTACTAGATCAATGTGTGCTTCTGTGCTTTTTGTCTCTCTTGTTGTGTCTCTGCTCTGTCTTCTGTAACCCCAGTCGGTCGAGGCAGATGACCGTTCATACTGAGCCCGGTTCTGCCGGAGGTTTTTTTTTCCCGTTAATGGGTGGTTTTTCTTCCCACTGTCGCTTCATGCTTGCTCAGTATGAGGGATTGCAGCAAAGCCATGTACAATGCAGACGACTCTCCCTGTGGCTCTACGGTTCCCCAGGAGTGAATGCTGCTTGTCGGGACTTTGATGCAATCAACTGGTTTCCTTATATAGGACATTTTGACCAATCTGTATAATCTGACCCAATCTGTATAATATGATTGAACTTGATTTTGTAAAGTGCCTTGAGATGACATGTTTCATGATTTGGCGCTATATAAATAAAATTGAATTGAATTGAATTGAATTAATCATGTCCAAAATAGGGCCACTGATCAAAGGGAATATCTCCTTAAACAACTTGGTTGGGATTGGGTCTAACATACAGGTAGAAGGTTTAGATGAAGCTAATATTTTAGATAGCTCAGAAAGCTCTACTGCTTCTAAACAGTTCAAACACAGCGCAGGTTCTAAAGATTCCTCCAACGCTGCCTCACTTACTGAGGACGAGGTAATCGTCTTTGGGAGGATGCCAATTATTTTATTTTTAATGGCATCAATTTTATTTATGAAGAATCCCATAAAGTCATTACTGCTAAGAGCTAAGGGAATGGATGGATCAACAGAGCTGTGGCTCTGGTTAAGTTTAGCAACCGTGCTGAAGAGAAATCTAGGATTATTTTTATTCTGAAAAATATGCTGCTCTAACTCTGCGAAGGGTCTTGTTATACAACAATAGACTGTCTTTCCAGATAAGGTAGGATTCCTCTTGGTGTGTAGAGCACCATTTTCTCTCCAATTTCCTAACATTGTGCTTCAAGGAATGCAGCTCTGAATTAAACCAGGGAGCCAGCTTCCTGTGAATTATCACCTTCTTTTTCAAGGGAGCTACATTGTCTAATGCAGAACGCAATGAGGAAGTCACACTGTTAGCAAAGGTGTCTATTTGTGAATGGGAAGAAACAGCATTGCTGCTATCTACAGGGCATTTCTGCAATACTGAGGATATTAAGAGGGGGACAGACTCTTTAAGTTTTGATACAGCCTTATCAGATAAAGATCTACTATAATGGAAAACTCAAAGGTTATTAAAAAATGGTCAGATAGGACAGGGTTGTGAGGAAATATTGTTAATTCTTCACAATCAATGCCATATGTCAGCACAAGGTTTAAAGTATGAAGCCAAGAGTGCGTCGGTTTATGCACATTTTGAACAAAACGGGCTACACTAAGGTTATCACATTCTGTGTCAACATGAATGTTGAAATCCCCCACTATAATAACCTTGTCAGTGTTTAACACCAAATCAGATAAAAAGTCTGACAACTGATCCAAAAACTGAGTGTAAGGGCCTGGTGGACGATAAAAAACAACAAACAGAAGAGGTTTTATTGCTTTGCAGTTTGGATGAGGGAAACTGAGGGTTAACTGTTCAAAAGAACTGTAGTTATTAATTGGCCTGGGACTAATTAATAAATCAGACTGAAAGATAGTTGCCACTCCTCCTCCTCTTCCCACAGATCTGGGAATGTGGAAATTTGAATAACTGGAGGGAGTTGACTCATTTATACTAACGTAGTCCTCTTGTAGCCAGGTTTCTGTGAGTAAAAATAAATCAATCTGATTATCAGAAATCAATTCATTAACTAACAAAGTCTTTGGAGGGAGAGACCTTATATTTAATAAACCACATTTAATTGTTTTATTTTTTGGTTCAAAGTGAGCTGTATTGATTTTTATTAGATTTTTATGATTTGCTCCTTTTAGCTCAGTTTTTGATCTGTTAAGTTTTGGCCGTGGGAAAGACACCGTCTCAATAGGGTAATGGGTGGGTAACAGTACAGAAGCTACAGAGAGGTGTGTTAAACTACGGCTCTGCTTCCTGGTCTGGACCCTGGGTTGTCAGCATTTAGGAGAACTAATAAATCCGGCCAGATTCCTAGAAAGAAGAGCTGCACCATCCAAAGTGGGATGGATGCCGTCTCTCCGGATCAGACCAGGTTTTCCCCAGAAAGTTTGCCAGTTATCAATGTAGCCCACGTCGTTTTCTGGACACCACCTGGACAACCAGCGGTTGAATGACGACATGCGGCTAAACATGTCATCACTGGTCAGATCAGGCAGGGGACGAGAGAAAATTACAGAGTCCGACATTGTTTTAGCAAACTCACACACCGAAGCAACACCAACTTTAGTGACCTCCGATCGGCGTGACCGGGTGTCATTACCGCCAGCGTGAATAACAATCTTACTGTATTTACGCTTATCCTTAGCCAGCAGTTTCAGGTAGGATTCTATGTCGCCCGTTCTGGCCCCTGGCAGGCATTTAACTATGGTCCCTGGTGTCTCTACTGCCATGTTTCTTAGTAAGGAGCTGCCGATAATTAAGGTCGGCTCCTCAGCGAGACTGTCGCTGAGAGGGGAAAACTTATTAGAAACGCAGATGGGTTGGTGGTGATCTGGGGGCTGAAATCTAGAGCTATGCTTCCTACGAACCGTCACCCAGCCGGCCTGCTTAACCGGCTGTTCAAGTGCGGCTGTTGGTTCGCTACGTGAAGTTACTCTTTGTGGCTCCGTGCTAGCAAAGGAGCGGCTATCAGCCGGTTTTTCAACAGCACGGAGTCGGGTCTCCAATTCTGACACCCTCGCCTCCAAAGCTACAAAAATACTACATTTATTACATGTACCATTATCACTAAAGGAGGCAGAGGAATAACTGAACATCTGACACAGAGAGCAGCAGATAGGAGACTTAGTCAGAGACGGAGAAGCCATTATGAGGCTAAGGCTTGGCTAACGCTAAGCTAACGCTAGGCTAAAGCTAGGCTAACGCTAGGCTAGCGCCCTCTTACCACGACAAAAAGCAAACCGTGTGGAACACGGGGAGTTCTCAAACGTGATGTGCAGCCAGAGAAAATGTTTTAAAAGTGCTTATGTTGGGCGCGCATGTGGCACAGCTGGTAGCGCGACCCATATACAGAGGCCTTAAGGCCCATTCATACCTCACGTAAAAGACGGATACGGATACGTGTGGAGTGTTTCATACGTTCTAACCGTCGATTTCGTCCGTACTTTGACACGAAAATTGGGAGCTTACGCTTACGGACGCAACGGAGCAATACGGAGCAATACTACCGGAAATGGTGGGGGCGCTATTGAGTTTGTAGTACAAAATGTCAACAAAACCACGAAGAAGGTTGTAATTCTGGGTTTTAAACAATGGCGGGATTCGAGGAACAACTTGCGGAGCTTGTCCGCAACTACCCACACATATGATGTGTCGTGTCCGGGGCACAGGGACAAACAAAAAGTTTACTTAAGGAGCAAATACAACAAAATCACGTCTTGGACCGTCGCCATGTTTGATCAGTGACAAATCATTGGCGCCCAGCACTGCCACTTAGAGGACATATTGGTTATTGCGCACCTCAACGGATGGAGGTATGAAGGAGTCAACGGATAGAACGTACGGACAGAAATACGGACGTGTAGGCCAAACGTAGGGTATGAATGGGCCTTTAGTCCTCGACGCGGTCGACCCGGGTTCAAATCCGACCCGCGGTCCTTTGCCGAATGTCTCTCCCCCTCTTCTACCCCCTTCCTGTCAGCCTACTTTCAGAAACAGCGAGCCACTAGAGCCGCAAAAAATCCCGAAAAAAAAAAAGTGCTTATGTTTTGGAAACAAATGCTACAGCAAAGAGGTTTAAAGATAAAAGCGAGAGAGCCTACAGCGACAACAGGAAGTGACACAATACGCCTTACCGCAAACAGGAATGTTTGCAATGCGGACCAGACTCTGACACCGGATGTACAGAGACCTGACAGCCCTTATTAAAGGGCCCGGTATTCCATACTCCCAGAGTACCCCCCACAGGATACCTTGGGGGACGGTCGAATGCCTTCTCCAGATCCACAAAGCACATGTAGACTGGTTGGGCAAACTCCCATGCGCCCTCCAGGATCCTAATGAGGGTGTAGAGCTGATCCAGTGTTCCACGGCCAGGACGAAAACCACACTGCTCTTCCTGAATCTGAGATTTGACTATCCGACGGACCCTTCTTTCCAGAACCCCTGAATAGACCTTACCAGGGAGGCTTAAGAGTGTGATTCCTCTGTAGTTGGAACACACCCTCCGGTCCCCCTTTTTAAATAGGGGGACCACCACCCCAGTCTGCCAATCCAGGGGAACTGCCCCCGATGTCCACGCAATGCTGCAGAGCCGCGTTAACCAACACAGCCCCACAACATCCAGAGCCTTAAGGTACTCAGGGCGAATCTCATCCACCCCCGGAGCCTTGCCACTGAGGAGCTTGTGACGGCGGTGTGAGCGAAGATATTTTAGCCATCAGCAGAGCCGTCCTAGAACCTGATCACCATGTTCTGAAAATGGTCTCAGCGGTTCTCCTCAGGACAGAAGGTCAGAGGTCACAGCATCATGACGTCTCACCTTCCCTTCATCGTGTTAAAGAGCCGGATGCCGTCCGCTGGACCACAGATCTGGATCAGGTCCTCCCGGCTCATCCTCAAGAGATCAGCTCCTGCAACAGGAGCAGAAAGTTCTGCCTCTGAATCCTGATCAGACCCGACCGCCCCTCAGATTCTACAACCAGACCCAGTAGAGATGCACCGATCCGGCTGTTCTCTGAGCTGCCGGTTCTGATATTGACCGCTTCAAAGTTCTTTTTCTGGGACTAAAACTAATAAAAGAGGTAAATATGTACAGCAGGTTCTTTGATAGAGGTTGCTGGTTGGAATCCAAGTGAAAATGAAGAAAACTTCAAATTTCCACTAAAGGCATCAAGGAGTTTCCGAGTTTCAGAAGCAGACTGCTCCTGGTTCTGATCGGTTCAATCAACAGGGAACATCTATTCTCCAGAACCTGACCTGCAGATATCCAATCAGAACCGGTCGTGGGAGAACGGGCCTGTTGATCGGTGCATGTCTAACATTCAGCTGTTCATAGGAAGCACAGCTCCTTCCTGCTGGAAAACCAAGTGGAAACCTGAAGTTCTGTTCTGTGCTCTCGGTTTGCAACATGTTATGCAAGGACTGAAACCCACCGGGTTCTGTTGGAGCGTGAAATGGACCGTCTCAGGCTGTGCAGCCACAGTTGGAAGGACTACCTGAAGCATTTACGTGCTCCTCTCCAGAGGAACGCAGCTATTAGGCTGCAGGCTAACTGGACCTCTACCCGAACCCGACCAAGACACGATCTCTGGACACACAATACCTTCAAAGGGACACCAGAACCTCCTCAGCCGGAGAGGAGCAGCAGCACTCCTCCAGCTCCCCTTGCCGTCCCACAGAGGAAAGTCATTTCAGTTGCTGGATCCAGGATCTCAGTCCTGATCCGTACCTCAGGACCAGAAGTGAGGCCTGAAGCGGAGATGGACCCGAACATCCGGAACTTGTGGTCCAGTCCAGTCTGGATCAGGAGCCTCTTTACTGCAGACTAAAGCCTGGGGTGTGGATCCACCTGCTGCTCCATCCTGTTATAAACCAGGAACACAACAAGACCCCTGAAGCTCCCTGCTTGACGCAGAGCGTGACCCCTGACCTTTCCAGGCGATTCCACCTTTCACAGTTTGCAAAACCGAGAGCAGAGACCAAACAGAGAAGCAACTAGTCTGATTTCCACTTGGATTTTCCAGCCGGCTTGGCAGGTTCCCACCACTTTTCTCCGTATTACCTGAGAAGCTGGAGAAGAGCCTAGAGAGAGGCGAGAACCTGTGACGGTGCAGCCACTGCTGAGTGTCCTGCGGCGAGGACGACGGCAGGAGATGCTACATGTCAAAAAGAAGAAGAGTCCTTGAAATGAGTATTGCTGCACAGCATCCACTGTCTCCAAATATTGGCCTAAAGGAGATAAGAGAGCAAGATTAACACTTTCACACCGCTCCCCGTTACTTACATCCGAGCAGCCAGGCATGAACACCTCCGCGTGCCGGTTTGGAGAACAGTTGCTACAGAAACATGCGCATGAGGAAGAGAAACACAGGGTGATGATGATGATGATGATGATGATGATGATAAGCTGCTGAAACCCAACCCTGAGGTCCACTTACAACGGCCCGGTACTAAATCACAGCTGGAGCCCGTTTCCTACGGCTCAATAACTGCAGGAAAACAAGAACAGTTGAGGCGTTCTACCTCTGGCAGGGTCAATAACAGGGACTGCTCACTCTCGCCCCCTTCTGGCTCTGCGAGGCATTACTGAGGCCAGAAGGGAAAACCCGAATGCTGACAAGCCCGGTTCAGAAGATGCTGGTTAATGTGACCAACTGCTGCTTACGTGCTGTCAGAACCCAAGGACACGAAGGCTGGGGAACAACCAGGACGCAGTCCGGTCCTGGTCCGTTTCTTCCAAGGAGCTCCTCCTCAACTGCAGAGGAGACGGGAAAGGTTCTTCAGGATGTCCACAGGGGGACGGGTCCATGTCCTTCAGGGTGTCCACAGAGGGACATGTTCAGGACGTCCACAGAGGGACCGGTCCAGGTCCTTCAGGATGTCCACAGAGGGACGGCTCCAGGTCCTTCAGAATGTCCACAGAGGGACGGCTCCAGGTCCTTCAGGGTGTCCACAGAGGGACGGGTCCAGGTCCTTCAGCGTGTCCACAGAGGGACACGTTCAGGACGTCCACAGAGGGACAGGTCCAGGTCCTTCAGGGTGTCCACAAGGGGACGGGTCCAGGTCCTTCAGGATGTCCACAGAGGGAAGACTCCAGGTCCTTCAGGGTGTCCACAGGAGGATGGGTCCAGATCCTTCAGGATGTCCACAGGGGGACGGGTCCTGGTCCTTCAAGATGTCCACATATGGACGGCTCCAGGTCCTTCAGGATGTCCACAGAGGGACGGGTCCAGGTCCTTCAGGATGTCCACAGAGGGACGGGTCCAGGTCCTTCAGGGTGTCCACAGAGGGATGGCTCCAGGTCCTTCAGGGTGTCCACAGGGGATGGGTCCAGGTCCTTCAGCGGTGTCCACAGGGGGACGGGTCCAGGTCCTTCAGGGGTGTCCACAGGGGGATGGGTCCAGGTCCTTCAGGGCGTCCACAGGGGGACGGGTCCTGGTCCTTCAGGGTGTCCACAGAGGGATGGCTCCAGGTCCTTCAGAGTGTCCACAGGGGGATGGGCCCAGGTCCTTCAGCATGTCCACAGAGGGACGGCTCCAGGTCCTTCAGGGTGTCCACAGAGGGACGGGTCCTGGTCCTTCAGGATGTCCACATAGGGACGGTTCCTGGTCCTTCAGGGTGTCCACAGAGGGACGTTTCCTGGTCCTTCAGGGTGTCCACACAGGGACGGGTCCAGGTCCTTCAGGGTGTCCACAGAGGGACGTTTCCTGTTCCTTCAGGATGTCCACATATGGACGGGTCCAGGTCCTTCAGGACGTCCATAAGGGGGATGGATCCAGGTCCTTCAGGGTGTCCACAGAGGGACGTTTCCTGGTCCTTCAGGATGTCCACATAGGGACGGGTCCAGGTCCTTCAGGGTGTCCACAGAGGGATGGGTCCTGGTCCTTCAGGATGTCCACATAGGGACGGGTCCAGATCCTTCAGGATGTCCACAGAGGGACGGGTACTGGTCCTTCAGGACGTCCATAAAGGGGATGGATCCAGGTCTTTCAGGGTGTCCACAGAGGGACGGTTCCTGGTCCTTCAGGGTGTCCACAGAGGGACGGGTCCAGGTCCTTCAGCGGTGTCCACAGGGGGACGGGTCCAGGTCCTTCAGGACGTCCATAAGGGGGATGGATCCAGGTCCTTCAGGATGTCCACAGAGGGACGGGTCCTGGTCCTTCAGGATGTCCATAAGGGGGATGGATCCAGGTCCTTCAGGATGTCCACAGGGGGATGGGCCCAGGTCCTTCAGGGTGTCCACAGAGGGACGGGTCCAGGTCCTTCAGGATGTCCACAGAGGGACGGGTCCTGGTCCTTCAGGATGTCCACATAGGGACGGGTCCAGGTCCTTCAGGGTGTCCACAGAGGGACGGGTCCTGGTCTTTCAGGACGTCCATAAGGGGGACGGATCCAGGTCCTTCAGGGTGTCCACAGAGGGACAGTTCCTGGTCCTTCAGGATGTCCACATAGGGACAGGTCCAGGTCCTTCAGGGTGTCCACAGAGGGACGGGTCCTGGTCCTTCAGGACGTCCATAAGGGGGATGGATCCAGGTCCTTCAGGATGTCCACAGAGGGACGGGTCCTGGTCCTTCAGGACGTCCATAAAGGGGATGGATCCAGGTCCTTCAGGGTGTCCACAGAGGGACGGTTCCTGGTCCTTCAGGGTGTCCACAGAGGGACGGGTCCAGGTCCTTCAGCGGTGTCCACAGGGGGACGGGTCCAGGTCCTTCAGGACGTCCATAAGGGGGATGGATCCAGGTCCTTCAGGATGTCCACAGAGGGACGGGTCCTGGTCCTTCAGGATGTCCATAAGGGGGATGGATCCAGGTCCTTCAGGATGTCCACAGGGGGATGGGCCCAGGTCCTTCAGGGTGTCCAAAGAGGGACGGGTCCAGGTCCTTCAGGATGTCCACAGAGGGACGGGTCCAGGTCCTTCAGGGTGTCCACAGAGGGACGGGTCCCTGTCGGTTCTGTCAGAACCAACCGTTCTGGACAGAACTGACTCTGTAGAGAGCCTTTGGCCGAGGTGTTGGGAACTGGTGCTGTACAAATAAAACTGGAATCATTTTTCCTAATTCTCCTAAAATCCCAATAAAACAGACTGAAGGTTCTACGGAACCTTCAGAAAGGCCAGATCAGCTCTAAACTAAACCTCCAAGAGAACCAAGAGAACCAAACTAAGGTGAACTATCTCAGCACCAGCGGGTCAGGCCTCAGTTCTGGTGCCGTTATAGAAAGACCTGGACCTGGTGGGTAGCGGGTCAGCGGCTCGGTCCTTTACTTCTAGCAAACAAATGAACGTTTTTTTTCTGCTGCTAGCAGAGACACAGCTGAGGAGAACCAGAGACGGACCAGAGACAGACCAGAGACGCCTCAGAGACGGGTCAGAACTTACCCCTCAGTGAAGGAGCAGGGTGCCGGTGAGCTGTGGTAGACGGGCGAAGGAGTGCTGCTGGTGCTCTGGCTGCTAAGGCTGAAGGTGTCGGGCCACGGGGAGCACTGTGACACACACCGGACACCTTTCAGAACATCTCAGTCCAAACATGGTTCTGGACTCACAGGAACAAAATCCTACATAAACAGCAGGTGAATCCTGCCCCTAGATCAGAGGTTTATTTTAAAGCTGAATGCAGCTGGTTCTGGTTCTGTTAGCCTCCCTGTTAGCTCAGGCTAAGAGGACAGAGACTTCACCAGAACTTCAGGGTAAAAGCTGCACACTGCCACTGTTGTGCCATATTAAGGCCATGATGAATAATTGATGTCAGATTGAATTCTGAACTGTAGTATGGAGGAGGTAACAAAAGGAATTCCACCCTGCTGGAAACATGAGACCCTCACAGGCACAAAGGACCTCCTCTCTCAGCAGGATGCTCCTGGGAAACAACCCCTTACAGATAAAAGGTCAGAGCACGTCTGATCACCCCTCTCTCAGGATATCACTTCAGACTCCAAGCTGCCCAGACCACCTCTCCCTGGACCTTCCTTACTGCTGAGACAAAGGAAGAGGCCTGAACAACCATGGGCCCTGGCCGGGCCTGACCGACGCACAAGCCAGCACCTGGGAGAAATCCCTCATCGCCCGGGGGACATCTCCTGGCAAATCAGAGTTAAGTCTGCTGTCTTAACCTCAGCGTCAGGAGCAGGAGGAAGAAATCCTGCCACGCCAAAAACAGCTTTGTTTATTTTTGTCAGCCTTTACAGGGAAGCGAACCCCAGACGGAGCTGGAAAGCCGACAAAGGGCCCGCTTTCGAATGCTGAGGAGAACCTGCTTAAATCGGACTGCATCCAGGTCAGAGAACATGGCAGAGACTAGGCCTCCGATCCCGACCATGCTTCGCCAAGCTGCCCGACCACGCTGTTGGTTAGCTCATAGCTGCAGAGCTAAGCCACTAGCCCACTGCTGAAGGAACGACAGTTCCCCTTTCACTGCTTTTCAGTGCTCCTTCCTTGGATGGCCAAAGTGGACAGAACTCACATGAGGCGCTGACAAGTTTGGGCAGAGAAACCAGAGGGAGAAGTTAAAAGGTTTATTGGGAAATGATGTGTGATGCGGGACACATGGTTGCTTTAAAACAAAAGGCTAACAGAATAGCTCATTGCTAGCATTTGGTGCCATGTCATTGTCGAGTGTGTTTTTATGGTTATAACAAAGGTTATCTCCACAAGGGTTTCATACATTGATGGGACATTAATGTTTACGTTATCCGGCCCACTCACTATGACTAAAAATAAAGCTAAAGTCTTTAAAGTTAATGCCATAAACCCGCTAGCCAAAATGCTATTAGCTTCTGTTGACATCCGGTTACGGACATTCAAAGGAGCTTGTTTTAAAGCATAACGCTTGTTGTTTCGCTCCGCCGTCGGCCGATAGAGCTATGAGCCTTATTCCTGCATTAATATTGAATATTAATGTCGGTTTAAAGGCAATTTTGATAACTTTAGACTTTAACCAACTTAGCGACAGATCGCTACAGCGACCCCTAGCACCCGGAGGTAGAATCGCATGAACAAAGGCAAGCGATCCTAAAGGGAATGATTTTAATAAGCAAATCATTCCTCAAAATGTTATTTCCTCAAATAATGTTTTGTGTAACTCAGGATTTGCATTGTGAATGGGTTGAAACACATGTCAAATGTTGTTCTGATTTAGTCAAGCTAATTTAACCCCAATTTTATTATTAAATTCTTGAACTTGAAAAGAAGTTGTCACTCCTTTATTCTATGTGTGTGCAGTTTGCTGTTAAAAGATCGCTAGTGCTCAAATTCATCCCTTTCAACCATTGTCTTGATATCAGCTTAAGAGCTGATCATCACCAGACAATACATAACAGACAGAGGGTCATTTAATAAACATTAAGTAACTTTAAACAGTGTATAATTGCACAACAGCCACCATGGCTAACTACAGCTCAGAGGGCTGTTTGGGTCGTAATCTGGTCCGATTCACGGCTCGAATTACCGAGTCAAGCATTTGCAGAACCGGACCATTACTACACTGTGGCTCTGACCCAGTAGGGTGTAAACGGGACTTTCTGTTAAAGTGATGGTTCATGAGCAGAACCACTTCTTTCCGGACCGAAGGTCTACTGCCGGTTCTCCTGGTCCGACCCAACATCACATCACATCCTTCCAGTTAAAGGTCTACCAGATTAACAGACCCTGCTGGTCCAACAGAACATTCAGGTCCAATCATTGATCAGTGGAGCAGACTGGTGTCAACCATTAACGTGATGATGTAACCCTGGTTCAAACTGCAACCAGACCGGCCGGTTATGATCCGATAAAACAAGGATGTAGCTCAGCTCACCTCCTTCAGCAGCGTGGTCTCATGGGATGGCTGGTACTTCTCCCGGTCCTGAGGCGTCTTCTTCTCCATCTTCTCCCGGTCCGTCTTCAGTTTGCGATCTGCTCCTTTGGGCTTCAGAACCAGAACACTGAGTCGGACCGCTCCAAGTACAGCCTACATGTTCACGCTGAGCTGGTGAATGCGGCGGACCTTGAAGACCTTGACCTGGCAGCTGGCAGAATGGACGTGCTCCAGGTGCTCCCCGTGCTCGTTGGAGGTGAAGGTGTCCACCTGGATGCGGAACGGTACGCCCTTCTCGCCGCCGTGCTTCCTGGGGGTGAACTCGGTGCTGATGCAGTTCACCTGGGAGACAAACCACAGTGAAGCCAAACCCAGAACGCCGCCGGTACCGGCTGGAAGTCCATCAGTACCTGGATGAAGACTGAGGCATTCTTCAGCGGGTCCCAGAGGAACTCGATGGTGTTGAGGTGCAGAGGGTCTGAGCGAGGTTCTATGATCCCCACGGAGAGCGGGATATCTGCAAGAAGGACACTCGGTTCTTCATCTGGTAACATCCCCCACCCTCTCCTCATTTCAAAGGTTCTGTTCATCTGGACCTGGAGGCAAGTCTGGTTCTGGTGGTCAGAAGATCACTCCCAAAAACCTCAGAGTGAGCTCTTCAGGGGAAGCAGGAAAGAGATCCTTTTCAGGTGTGGTGAACACACCGCCAAGACAGAAAGACATCAGCAATGATCTCAGAGCAGCAGCTGCTGTCCATCAACCTGGGAGGGGTCAAAGGTTATCCCCAAACTATCTGAGTCCATCATCCTGCAGAGAGGAACATTATTCCAGGGGGAGAACATCTCAGCAGGATGGACGTCCAGCAGGTTCAGCCCAAGGTCAGAGCTGGAAGCTCAGAGAAATGAAACCAGGAGCTCCACCTCAGACTTTACAGGCCTCAGGTAGCAGGTTAGAGGTTAAAGGTTATGACCCTGACCCAGTCTGGTTCAGGGTCATGACCTCTTCTCTCCAGAACCAACACAGACATCATATACGTAGACGCGTCATAGGGCGCAGGTTCGCACGTCAACGTCACCGCCATATTGTATGTGGCAGAAAAAAGTTGACTTCTGTTATTGTGAACGTGAATCAGAAAAGATGCCTCATTCCTGTGCTGCATGGAAATGTATTCTGGCTTATTTCACTACTTTTATCTGCCTTCTATATATATATAGAAGGCAGATACAAGATATATATATATATATATATATATATATATATATATATATATATATATATATATATATATATATACAGTGTTGGGTAAGTTACTTTAAAAATGTAATCCGTTACAGTTACAAGTTACTTTGTTTAAAATGTAATTGTAGTGTAACTTTTTCGATTACTTTAAAAAGTAATGTAACTAATTACTTTTGATTACTTTTTGATTACTTTAAGGTTTTAATGAGTATTGACCCATGTTCAACATTTAATTTTTGAGAACTGAATGTGAACCTTAAAAAAGCACTAAGCTGAAAGGGAACTGCAGACAGGCAATCACAGGATGTCCACAAGTGTGTGTGTGTGACGATTTTTAAGTTTAAAACAAGGAGGATGGATTTTTCGGCAACTCCTTGCCAAAAATTGCATCCCCTGCTATCTCAGAGGAATTGACACTTGTATGACTCTATTCCTGTATATCCATCAGTAGTTAAAGGACAAGAGTCAGCAAATGCAAACTCTGCCCTGTAAAACAATGACAGCACAATTGTTGCTGTATGATCTGAAGCCCCATTTGGAGCTTTTAAACAGGCTTTGAAAAACTTTGATAATTTGCTGCTGTAATATTATAAATTTTTTAGAATAAAAAGCTAGCAGATGTGCATAATCAAAAATAACAGAAATACAATTATAGAGCATTCAGTATTGTAAGAAAGCCCACACTGTTTCTGGATAAATACATTATTGTATGAGTTAAGTTCTGTTCCGTTTTCTGCCTTTTTCGTTGTAAAACTGAAATGTCCCATGCTCCTGAATGCACCATAGCTTTCCGACGCTCACGAACGCAACACTGTGAACGCTGAGCTGTGTACACGCGTTTGATTTTCCGCTTAAGACAAAGTTTTGCAGTTTCACAACACACGTCGGCTCTCACGGTTTATTGTTGTGTGTGAATAACAAGAGACTGCATGATTGCAAAGCGCCTTGTTGCATCTTTCTCTTCCTTAAAATGAAGCCAAATAAAACCGTGAAACGTCCGCTCGCTTGCTGTTCTTTCAGAAGGCTCCACCAGCACAGGATGGATCATCAGAGTGATAGAGACAAGGAGCCGTAGCGGGAAACGGCAATACTTTATATTTTTAAAAAAATGTAACTAAATTTGTAATTCTTAATATTTTCGGAAGTAACTGTAACTGAATTACATATTTTCTCATTGTAACTGTAACGAATTACAGTTACTCTTTTTTTGTAATTAAATTACGTAACGTCGTTACATGTAATCCTTTACTCCAACACTGTATATATATATATATATATATATATATATATATATATATATATATATATATATATATATATATATATTAGGGCTGGGCAAGTTAACGCGTTAATTTCGCGTTAATTCATTAGACTATTAACGGCGATATTTACTTTAACGCGGGTTAACGCATGTTGCTCACATGCTTTTATTTTGTGAAGGTCTGTTGCTGCGGTGTAGGGCTTTGAATCAGAACAGTAGGTGGCGATAATGCGCCAATAACCTCGCTGTCAGCCAAGCCTCGGATTCAAAGAGGAAGAAAGGTGCTGGCCGGAAAAAACAAAGCCGACACGCGGAAGGCGGTGTTTCCCGCAGGAATTTGCTTAGGCGAGGCGGTGAGTTGGCGAACGGAACAAGTTTTGTGCGGAGCGGAGCGGGGTCTGCATCGACGCCGTCGGTGAAGTCGCTTCTCGTTTCAAAGTATCCATGTGTTTTTGCCTGTTTTTTCCTGCCATTCACTATATGAACGCAAGAAAGCAACAACAAAAAACCGCATGTTAACGTCAAATAACCATGCAAGCATATCGAGTTAGCAAGCATTTCAGTTTAAAGTTCTTCCAGCATCGAATATGACAGAAACAAGTTAGTTGTATCCACTGCCAAGTTAAACTTTGGTATTGAACATAAAATGGTAATGCTGCTCCCTGCGGTTACCTCAGAAATTGCCTGTTTTTGGTAGATTTTTTCCCCATAAAGAGAATTCCCTGTCAGTGGCAATAAGCTTTAATTTATTATTATTGCTATTTTTTGTTTTACATGTTTAAGTTGAGCTTTACACTAAATATGTGTTACTGATGAGTGCTACAAATGCAATCCCTCAGTATGCGGGATTGCAGCAAAGCCCTGGACAATGCAGACGACTCTCCCTGTGGCTCTACGCTTCTCCAGGAGTGAATGCTGCTTGTCGGGACTTTGATGCAATCAACTGGTTCCCTTATATAGGAACATTTTTGACCAATCTGTATAATATGATTGAACTTGACTTTGTAAAGTGCCTCGAGATGACATGTTTCATGAATTGGCGCTATATAAATAAAATTGAATTGAATTGAATTACAACACTTTTGTTCATATGGCAGCAGAACATTAAAATAAAAGTGCTCTTTACACTACTTTTGAATTAATTCTTGGAGTTTGTAAATACAATGCGATTAATCATGATTAATCAGGCAAATTATGCGATTAATCGCGATTAAATATTTTAATCGTTGCCCAGCCCTAATATATATATATATGTGTGTGTGTATGTGTTATGAATATAAGGATCAATTTGTTAAATCTAAACCTTGTGGTCTTCATTATTTGATAAAACCATGTCACATGTGAACCTTTAGGAACAGACTTTTTGGGGGAGTATTAAAGAGGTAAAATTAATAATAAGAGAAAAAAAAGTCCTAGGTCAATAAAGTAAAAAAAAAAGTGATAATGTTATGAGAAAAACGTCATATTATGAGAATTAAGAGGGAACATTTCCAGAATAGTCACAGTTTGCAGAATTATTTCACTCCTGGAGCAATAGGGCCAGGTTAGATTATGTTAAATATTTTTATTCTTTAGGAGAATAAATTCAGGAGAATGAAGCTAAAGGGATACGAAAATAAACTTGTAATATTACAAAAACAAAAATACTACGAATACAAAGTATATTCAGAGATTAAAGTCCCTCTGATTCTGTTTAAGTGACTGAGTAACTGCAGATTTGCCACATTTAAGATGGCGGACGCTCTGACGCATCGCAGCATAGGCAGAACCCGCCCAATGACGCGTCTACTCTTATATTATGTCTATGAGAACCAAGATGTCAGCAGGACTGAGGTCAGCAGAGCTGCACCTGGAGGAAGGACCAGACTTCTGGACCAAGAAGACCAGAGATGCTGGACCATGATGGACAGAACCATGATGGAGGAACCATGGTGGACAGAACCATGATGGACAGAACCATGATGGAGGAACCATGGTGGACAGAACCATGATGGACAGAACCATGAGGGAGGAACCATGATGGACAGGACCATGATGGACAGAACCATGATGGACAGAACCATGAGGGAGGAACCATGACGGACAGAACCATGAGGGAGGAACCATGACGGACAGAACCATGATGGAGGAACCATGATGGACAGAATCATGAGGGACAGAACCATGATGGAGGAACCATGATGGACAGAACCATGATGGAGGAACCATGACGGACAGAACCATGATGGACAGAACCATGATGGAGGAACCATGATGGACAGAACCATGATGGACAGGACCATGATGGACAGGACCATGATGGACAGAACCATGGTGGAGGAACCATGCTGGACAGGACCATGATGGACAGAACCATGGTGGAGGAACCATGATGGACAGAACCATGATGGAGGAACCATGGTGGAGGAACCATGATGGACAAAACCATGATGGACAGGACCATGGTGGACAGAACCATGATGGACAGAACCATGATGGAGGAACCATGGTGGAGGAACCATGATGGATAGGACCATGATAGACAGGACCATGATGGACAGAACCATGGTGGAGGAACCATGCTGGACAGGACCATGATGGACAGAACCATGGTGGAGGAACCATGATGGACAGAACCATGATGGAGGAACCATGGTGGAGGTACCATGATGGACAAAACCATGATGGACAGGACCATGATGGACAGAACCATGGTGGAGGAACCATGATGGACAGAACCATGGTGGAGGAACCATGCTGGACAGGACCATGATGGACAGGACCATGATTGACAGAACCATGGTGGAGGAACCATGATGGACAGAACCATGATGGAGGAACCATGGTGGACAACACCATGATGGAGGAACCATGGTGGAGGAACCATGAAGGACAGAACTATGGTGGAGGAACCATGCTGGACAGGACCATGATGGACAGGACCATGGTGGACAGAACCATGGTGGAGGAACCATGATGGACAGAACCATGATGGAGGAACCATGGTGGAGGAACCATGATGGACAAAACCATGATGGACAGGACCATGGTGGAGGAACCATGATGGACAAAACCATGATGGACAGGACCATGATGGACAGAACCATGGTGGAGGAACCATGATGGACAAAACCATGATGGACAGGACCATGGTGGACAGAACCATGGTGGAGGAACCATGATGGACAAAACCTTGATGGAGGAACCATGATGGAGGAACCATGATGGACTGGACCATGATGGACAGAAGCATGATGGACAAAACCTTGATGGAGGAACCATGATGGACTGGACCATGATGGACAGAAGCATGATGGACAGAACCACGGTGGAGGAACCCAGACAGCAGATCATCACAACCACCTCACCATGGCACGGTGGAGGAGGGATGATGATCTGGGCTTACAGTCATGAACTCTTCACATCAAAGAGCTGGACCTTCAGAGAATTGAGCAAGAACCTCAAAGAACTCAAGCATCGGTGGAAAGAACGGACAAAAGTTCCCCTCAGAGGACGCGAGTACCTGATATCCAGAACCGCTGCCGAAGGAGGTTCCCACGGATGATGGTCAGGAGAGCCTGATTTCATCACCTACTTCTTCTGTATTTTGAGATGTTCCTCTCTGCATGAGATGCTATAAAGAGCTTCATGACATCTCAAGTGTCCATGTGGAATTAGAGCTCATCTTAGAACCAGCAGAACCAGGACCAGCAGAACCTCTTAGGCCAGGATAGTTGAACTGGTGAAGGCTGCTTGAGACAAAGGTCTCCGTGATGGAGCAGAAGGTCTCTAGCCATCATGTCTGGTTGTGGTTGGAGGAGAAAGCTTCAGGTAGTCTGCGGAGAACTCACCGATATCCAGGATCCGGTCTCCGGGTCGGCTCCACCTCCATCCCTCCAGCTGCTGGTGTTCCATGTACTGCAGGCGCCGGTCATGGAACACGATGCGGACGATGCTCTGCAGAGAAGCAGGAGCCGGTTTCAGGCTGGAGAACATCTGCCGCCGGCTCAGACAATCGTTCATGGACGTTCACAGAAAGAGGAGAATTTAACGGAGCTACAACAGCCTAGAAATAAAGACAAAGACCTTCTCCTCCGGTTCTCCAGGCTGGGTTCCAGGAGGACCCGCTTCCCTGGGTTCCCTCCAGACCCTCAGGTGTGGAGGACTAAACGCTTCAAGGAGACGTCAGTTTCTCCTGCAGCTCCTAGCCTCTGGAGGCCCTGAGCAGAGAAGGTCTCTGTCTTGTTCCCTCACACGTCCCAGCAGAACCGGGCAGAACGTTGCTGCGGCTGATTAATCCACCGGCCTGTGACTCTCTGCTCCCCTGGAGACGTTTATGGAAGGAGGTTCACGCCTGACTGAGGAGGAGCAGACGTCACATGTGGCCGTGTTTGCAGAGCCGCCACCTGCCACATGTTTACAGACGCCACAGGTGAGCGGCGCAGAACCCCACCAGCAGAACCGACCGGACCTTCAGCACGGTCACACGGTTTGAACTGCTACTGGGTTCCATCTTTGGCTCAGAACATTTACAGCTCCTCTGACTGGACCGGGGCAAACGTTCCGCCGCCCGGTGCTGAAGGAACCCGGTGAGGCGGAGCAGGAGGAAGCAGACAGGTGTGAAGGAGACGCACCTGAGAGGACGGTGCGTTCAGGGACCTGCCTCAGAGCAGGAAAGTGGAGAGAGAGATGCTGCACCTACCTTCACACACCTGCTGACACCTGAGCACTCGGCCAGCTTCCTGCTGAGCACGCGCAGTTCGTAGGACTGACCTACGACATCAAGGAGAACCCGGTTAGAACATCACACGCTGAGGTGGTTCTGATGACCCACAAACCCAGGAGCTACCAGGACCCACACCAGCAGAACCGCTGGCTGGGCCCGCAGGACCACCGTGACCCGACCTCTGCAGGTCTCCAAGCTACCTGGGCCGGTTCTGATCCATCAGGCCAGGAGGTCCGGACCTCAGGAACCAGAACCTGAGCAGCTGCTGGGTCCAGACCAGCTCACAGAACCTTCTGAGCTCATCGCCAGACCCAGAAGTCAGACATCAGCTCTCACGTCCTAGGAGGAGGAAGAGCAGTGGCTCCTCCTCCTGCTCTTCCTCCTGCTATTCTTCCTCCTACTCTTCCTCCTCTTCCTCCTCCTCCTGCTTTCTCCCCTCCTACTCTTCCTCCTGCTTATCCTCCTACTCTTCCTACACTTCCTCCTCCTGCTCCTCTTCCTCCTGTTTTTTCTCCTCCTACTCTTCCTCCTGCTCTTCTTCCTCCTCCTCCTACAGTTCTCCCTCCTACTCTTCCTCCTCCTCTTCCTCCTGCTCTTCCTCATCTTCCGCCTGCTTTTCCTCCTACTACTCTTCCCCCTCTTCCTCCTGCTCTTCTTCCTCTTACTCTTCCTCCTGCTTATCCTCCTACTCTTCCTCCACCTGCTCCTCTTCCTCCTGCTTTTTCTTCTCCTACTCTTCCTCCTGCTCTTCCTCCTCCTCCTCCTCCTATTCTTAATCCTCCTCCTCTTCCTCCTGCTTTTTCTCCTCCTCCTCCTCCTCTTCCTCCTGCTCTTCCTCCTCCTCCTCCTATTCTTAATCCTCCTCCTCTTCCTCCTGCTTTTTCTCCTCCTCCTCTTCCTCCTGCTCTTCCTCCTCCTCCTCCTATTCTTAATCCTCCTCCTCTTCCTCCTGCTCTTCCTCCTCCTACTATTTCTCCTCCTGCTCCTCTTCCTCCTACTACTCTTCCTTCTCCTCTTCCTCTTCTTCCTCCTCTTCATCCTACTCTTCCTCCTCCTCCTCTTCCTCCTCTTCCTCCTCCTCCTCCTCGGAGGCCAGCTCCTCAGGGAGGGCAGGGCCACTGGTGGAACTCGGACCAGGGTTCTGTAGAACGTGCTTCAGCTGCCTGGTCAGAACCCTGGTGGTGCAGTCTGAGCAGAACCAGAACCCACTTCACTCCACCGGCTCTGGGCCAAATAAATGGTCGGTTGGAGCGGCGCCGCCCGGTGTAGGCGTGGCACCAGGTAGAAACAGGCTGCTGGACCCATCCAGAACCCTGCAGAGACCATCCGTGTTCTGGGTAATTCCTTAGGTGGTCCTGGTCCGGTGTGAAGGGAGAACCAAAGCAGTAAACCCTAAAATGATGATTAACTGCTCTGTGTTCCCTGAAGGGAAATCGCTTCGATCCAAACGGATCAGTCTGGGCCTGCTGTAGTCCATAGGTTCTGGGTTCTGGACCTGCTGTTCAATTAATTTTTTTCAATTCAGTCCAATTTTATTTATATAGCACCAATTAACATATCATCTCAAGTCTCTTTCCAAAGTCAGCTTCCATCAGATCCTCCAGGTTGGTCAGAAAGTTTCCTCTCTAAGGAAACCCAGCAGGTTGCATCAAGTCTCTCCAAGCAGCATTCACTCCTCCTGAAAGAGCGTAGAGCCACAGTGGACAGTCGTCTGCATTGTTGATGGCTTTGCAGCAATCCCTCATACTGAGCATGCATGAAGCGACAGTGGAGAGGAAAACTCCCCTTTAACAGGGAGGAGAACCTCCAGCAGAACCAGAACCAGGCTCAGTGTGAACGATCATCTGCCTCGACCCACTGGGGCTTAGAGAAGAAGGAGCAGAGACACAGAAAGCTCAGAAGCTCACATTGATCCAGGAGTACTTTCTATGTTAGATGGTAATAGAGGATGATCTGCCTCCCCTGATGATGTCACAGCTAACAGAACGCCAGACCAGGTGTACCTTCTATGAAGAGAAAAATGACAGAGAACAAAAAGTTAGAAGCTGAAACAACAACAAACAATGCAGATTGGAGAGCAGTAGGAGAACTCAGCAGAGAGAGAGAAATAGACCCTGATGTCCTCCAGCAGCCTAAGCCTATAGCAGCATAACTATAGAGGTAGCTCAGGGTAACATGAGCCACTCTGACTAGAAGCTTTGTCAAAAAGGAAAGTTTTAAGATTAGTCTTAAAAGTAGACGGGGTGTCTGCCTCACGGACCAAAACTGGGAGTTGGTTCCACAGGAGAGGAGCCTGATAGCTAAAGGATCTGCCTCCCATTCTACTTTTAGAGACTCTAGGAACCACCAGCAGACCTGCAGTCTGAGAGCGAAGTGCTCTGTTAGGAACATACGGGGTAATCAGAGCTCTGATATATGATGGAGCTTGATTATTAAGGGCTTTATACGTTACAAGAAGAATTTTAAATTCTGGTAGGTCTGGTTCTGGGTTCTGGTGGGTCTGGGCCTGCTGTTGCTCAAAGGTTCTGGGTTCTGAAACTGAAACAACTAGCAAACGACAGGAACAAAGAACAAAAAGACAAGAACATGGAGATCAGACTTGCAAAGCTCAACAGTCATGATGTGTCCATAAAGTTCTGGAGAACCTTGTGATGGAGCTTCATGGAACCTGATCTGCAGGCGTCTCAGAACCTTTTTCAATCGTTTTGGGTTCTCAATGCAGAAATGGGTCGAACCGCTCTAGACCCAGATCTACACCCCACTGGGAACGGGTCAGAACTCACCTCCACCAGCTGGGTTCTGGAGAACATCATGAACCTCTGGCTTTCAGTGCTTTCATTCTGAGCAGCAGCTTCGGGCCGGTCCCACCAGGCGGAACCAGGGGTATGTAAACTTCTGACTTATCTAGAAATTACAGCAACTTTCTAAAAGTGGATGTTTAACCAAAACTTAGATCGTTGTGCATGAGGCTGACGTTCCACCACCGTGACCCTGAAGGAACCGTTATGACGTCATCCGGTGAATTACGACACTTTTAACGTTTTCATGGTGGGTATAACAGCATTAAAATATTAATGAGGGTAAAATGGTCGCATGATGGCCAAAGTTTAGACCAATCACACCGCAGTGTAACGTTAACACAGCTAAATAACCTTTTAAAGGTTTGGAATTAGACACATTTATGACATTTTAAACAAGTTTGCATTAAAAGTGTCGTAATTTACTGAAAAACCCTCATAAAGACTGTTTATGTTTATGCACACCTCTAAATAAAGGTCCCACATCACACCATTTAGAAATGGTGACTTAGAGAAAAGTGTTTTAGTTTTTTAATTCTTAAGGAATGGATGATCTGGGGATCATTCCTGGTTTTTAACGAGTTCTCTGCATCAGAACCTGCAGACGGAGGAATAAAGCCTGAGAGGGAAATAAGCTGCAAGTTTAATAAAACTGAAAACATGTTTGATCTCCTTTTCCTCAGCTGACCTCCAGTTGGAGTGGGTTTAATGATGCTGGACCTGGTGATCAGCCTGGATCAGAACCGAGTTCTTTTAGCGGGACCCTGCAGGACCTGGCTCACCTTGGTTCAGGTAGGACAGCGTCTCCTCCTGCTGCTTGACGGCCGGCGACGTGGCGGCGCACAGGACGTACTGGAAGGGAGGCCGCTTCCCGCCGCTCTCGGCCCGCAGCCGGGCCTCTTCGTTCTTCAGGAACGGCGCCAGGGCCTCCCTGGTGGAAGGACAGAGGAGACACGTCCTGACTGACTGGAGGCTTTCTCTGATCCTCCTCAGGCTAGAAACCTCATCATTCAGCTGTAAATCCTCCCTGCCGTGGTCCAGAGGCCCGCGGGCCGGTTCTGAACGCTGCCTAGCATCACCGTGTGGGACTTTGTGCAGATTATGAGGCAATAAAAGGTCCTAGAGCAGCAGGAGCAGATAAAGAGCAGATAAAGACCGTTTTAATCTAATCAGCCAGTCAGAGGAACCGACGACCCAAACATGCAGAACCAGAGAAGTCTGGAAAAGGTCCGGTTTGTCTGCAGCCTGGATGAAAGCGGTCTTCAAAGCCCTGAGGCAGCAGGAGGTGCAGCGCCTCCGCCCGGCTTTACCTGATGTAGCTGCTGGAGTGCTGGTGGTAGGACTCGGGCTGCGGGTGGCAGAACAGCATGTTCTCCAGCTCAGAGGCGTCTCCCAGGACAACAGCAACAGATGTCGGACCTCGCTCAGCGCCGGCTGGCTTCCCCCGGAACCCGGCCCGCCGCCCGCCTCTTATACCGTCTGCTGATGTCACCGCCGTCATGGCTTCGCTGGCCCTGGGAGGCGGGGCTTGCTCACACACCTCCTGCTGCGGTACCAATGCCTGTCCTGGATGGGGGATACCTGGACAGGGGGCGGTTCTGGTCCAGTAGGCCCGCCAGCGGGCTGCTCCTACTGTACTGTGTGATCACAGGCTCCTGCTGCAGATGTCTGACAGGACCCGGATCCAAAGTCTGCTCCGGTTAATGTTTACCGGAGCCGCTGCGGCGCTCAGAACCCGGTGGACACCCGGACCCAGAAATGACTAACTACCGCTGCGGCTCCCGGACAAAGTCCAGCAAGGAAGAACCCTCCGTGTTCTCCGTTAGAACGCCCAAGCAGCAGTGGAAAAGTATGTGCACCCCTACAGATTACTTCTGTTTGCCAGAAGCGTTTCATTAAAGCAACGTTAAAAAGACGGCAGAGTGAAAACATGATGGCCTTCTAAAGCAGGGGTGTCCAACATGTGGCCCGGGGGCCATCCGTGGCCCCTAGGCTGATGCTGTGAGGGCCCTGATGGATGTAAAGGGCGGAGCACATGTGGCCCTGATGGATGTAAAGGGCGGAGCACATGGGGCCCTGATGGACGTAAAGGGCGGAGCACATGTGGCCCTGATGGACGTAAAGGGCGGAGCACATGGGGCCCTGATGGACGTAAAGGGCGGAGCACATGGGGCCCTGATGGACGTAAAGGGCGGAGCACATGGGGCCCTGATGGACGTAAAGGGCGGAGCACATGGGGCCCTGATGGATGTAAAGGGCGGAGCACATGTGGCCCTGATGGACGTAAAGGGCGGAGCACATGGGGCCCTGATGGATGTAAAGGGCGGAGCTAATGGTGGTTCATGCAGAGCGAGACTTTCACTCATGGTTGGGAACGTTGGGTTTCCATCTGTATAAAAACATGACCCCCCCCTGCAGTGACAGCTGATTCAGAACAGCTGGTACCGAGTCTCTAGCATCACTGCGGAGGAATCTGGACCTGCATATTAACTCAGAGAATCTGCATCAGATTCATGGCCGGACTTGGACTAGGCCATCCCAAAAGCCTCACTTTGTTTCTGATTCATGTGGAGGTCGACTCACTGGTGCTTGTTGGTTCTTCGTTCTCTAAGACGTGAGCTATGGGTTAGCGATTGTTCCTCCTGTTTATGAACAATGTTCTTCATTGTCTTAACGTTCTTTATTGTTTTACCGTTCTTTCTCTAAGACGTGAGCTTTGGGTTAGCAATTGTTCCTCCTGTTTATGAACAACGTTCTTCATTGTCTTAACGTTCTTTATCGTTTTACCGTTCTTTCTCTAAGACGTGAGCTTTGGGTTAGCGATTGTTCCTCCTGTTTATGAACAATGTTCTTCATTGTCTTAACGTTCTTTATTGTTTTACCGTTCGTTCTCTAACACATGAGCTTTGGGTTAGCAATCGTTCCTCCTGTTTATGCAATGTTCTTTATTGTCTTAATGTTGTTTATTCTCTTACCGTCCTTCGTTCTTTTAACGTTCTTTGTTCCCTTTACATTCTTTATTCTCTTCATGTTCTTTGTTCTCTTAACGTTCTTCATCCTCTTATTCTTCATTCTCTTAATGTTCTTTATTCTGACGTTCTTTGTTCTCTTAATATTCTTTGTTTTAAACGTTCTTTATTCTCTTAACGTTCTTTGTTCTTGTAACGTTCTTTGTTCTCTTAACATTCTGTATTCTCTTAATGTCCTTTGTTCTCTTAACATCCTGTATTCTCTTAACGTTCTTTATTCTCTTAACGTACCTTATTCTCTTAACGTTCTTTATTGTCTTAACGTTCTTTGTTCTCTTAACGTTCTTTGTTCTCTTAACGTCCTTTGTTCTCTTAATGTTTTTTTCTCTTAACATTCTTTATTATCTTAACGGTCTTCGTTATCTTAACGTCCTTTATTCTCTAAACTTTCTTTGTTCTCTTAACGTTTTTTATTTTCGTAAAGTTCTTTGTTATCTTAACGTTCTTTATTTTCATAACGTTCTTTGTTGTCTTAATGTTCTTTATTTTTGTAACGTTCTTTATTTTCGTAACATTCTTTATTCCCTTCACTCTCTTTATTCCCTAAACTTTCTTTATCTTAACATTCATTCTCTCAACGCTCTTTATTCTCTTCATGTTCTTCATTCTCTTGTTCTTTATTCTCTTAATGTTCTTTATTCTGTTAATGTTCTTTGTTCTCTTAACGTTCTTTATTTTCGTAACTTTTGTTCTCTTCACTTTCTTTGTTCTCTTAACATCCTTTATTCTGTTATACTTTATTCTTGTAACGTTCTTTATTCTGTTAACGTTCTTCATTCTCTTAACGTTCTTTATTGTCTTAACGATTTTAATTCTCATAACATTCTTTGTTCTAACATTCTTCATTCTCTCAACGTTCTTCATTCTCTTTATTCTCTTGTTCTTTGTTCTCTTAATGTTTTTAATTCTCTTAACGTCCTTTATTCTGTTATTCTTTATTCTCTTAATGTTCTTTATTCTGCTAATGTTCTTTGTTCTCTTAACGTTCTTTATTTTCGTAACTTTTATTCTCTTCACTTTCTTTGTTCTCTTAACATCCTTTATTCTGTTATACTTTATTCTTGTAACGTTCTTTATTCTGTTAACGTTCTTCATTCTCTTAACGTTCTTTATTCTCTTAATGTTCTTTATTGTCTTAACGATTTTAATTCTCATAACATTCTTTGTTCTAACATTCTTCATTCTCCTAATGTTCTTCATTCTCTCAACGTCCTTTATTCTCTTTATGTTCTTCATTCTCTTGTTCTTTGTTCTCTTGTTTTTTATTCTCTTAACGTCCTTTATTCTGTTATTCTTTATTCTCTTAATGTTCTTTATTCTGTTAACGTTCTTTGTTCTCTTAACGTTCTTTATTTTCATAACCTTTGTTCTCTTCACTTTCTTTGTTCTCTTAACATCCTTTATTCTGTTATACTTTATTCTTGTAACGTTCTTTAATCTGTTAACGTTCTTCATTCTCTTAACGTTCTTTATTCTTTTAATGTTCTTTGTTCTCGTAACGTTCTTTATTCTCTTAATGTTCTTTATTCTCGTAACGTTCTTTGTTCTCTTAACGTTCTTCATTCTCTTAATGTTCTTTATTGTCTTAACGATTTTAATTCTCATAACATTCTTTGTTCTAACGTTCTTCATTCTCCTAATGTTCTTCCTTCTCTTAACGTTCTTTGTTCTCGTAACCTTTGTTCTCTTCACTTTCTTTGTTCTCTTAACATTCTGTATTCTCTTAACGTTCTTTCTTCTCTTAACGTTCTTTATTCTCTTAACGTACCTTATTCTCTTAACGTTCTTTATTGTCTTAACGTTCTTTGTTCTCTTAACGTCCTTTGTTCTCTTAATGTTTTTTTCTCTTAACATTCTTTATTATCTTAACGTTCTTCGTTATCTTAACGTCCTTTATTCTCTAAACTTTCTTTGTTCTCTTAACGTTTTTTATTTTCGTAAAGTTCTTTGTTATCTTAACGTTCTTTATTTTCATAACGTTCTTTGTTGTCTTAATGTTCTTTATTTTTGTAACGTTCTTTATTCCCTTCACTCTCTTTATTCCCTAAACTTTCTTTATCTTAACATTCATTCTCTCAACGCTCTTTATTCTCTTCATGTTCTTCATTCTCTTGTTCTTTATTCTCTTAATGTTCTTTATTCTGTTAATGTTCTTTGTTCTCTTAACGTTCTTTATTTTCGTAACTTTTGTTCTCTTCACTTTCTTTGTTCTCTTAACATCCTTTATTCTGTTATACTTTATTCTTGTAACGTTCTTCATTCTGTTAACGTTCTTCATTCTCTTAACGTTCTTTATTCTCTTAATGTTCTTTATTGTCTTAACGATTTTAATTCTCATAACATTCTTTGTTCTAACATTCTTCATTCTCCTAATGTTCTTCATTCTCTCAACGTCCTTTATTCTCTTTATGTTCTTCATTCTCTTGTTCTTTGTTCTCTTAATGTTTTTTATTCTCTTAACGTCCTTTATTCTGTTATTCTTTATTCTCTTAATGTTCTTTATTCTGTTAACGTTCTTTGTTCTCTTAACGTTCTTTATTTTCATAACCTTTGTTCTCTTCACTTTCTTTGTTCTCTTAACATCCTTTATTCTGTTATACTTTATTCTTGTAACGTTCTTTAATCTGTTAACGTTCTTCATTCTCTTAACGTTCTTTATTCTTTTAATGTTTTGTTCTCGTAACGTTCTTTATTCTCTTAATGTTCTTTATTCTCGTAACGTTCTTTGTTCTCTTAACGTTCTTTGTTCTCTTAACGTTCTTTGTTCTCTTAACGTTCTTCATTCTCTTAATGTTCTTTATTGTCTTAACGATTTTAATTCTCATAACATTCTTTGTTCTAACGTTCTTCATTCTCCTAATGTTCTTCCTTCTCTTAACGTTCTTTGTTCTCGTAACCTTTGTTCTCTTCATTTTCTTTGTTCTCTTAACATCCTTTAGTTATTCTTTGTTTTCATAACGTTTTTTTTCTCTTAACATTCTTTATTCTCATGATGTTCTTTATTCTCTTAACATTCTTTATTTTGTTAACATTCTTCATTCTCGTAACGTTCTTTGTTCTCGTAACGTTCTTCATTTTTGTACGGCTGATAGAAAACGGAGACTTTGATGATTTCTGAAGTCATACATTTTGGAGAAAACATCTTTTACCGTGATTAAATCTGCTTCAGTGGTTCTGTGGTCTCAGCCGGGTCCGCTCTGAGGCCACAGCTCCATGCTTCGTACATCAGAACCTGCGGTTCCTAAACTGGTGTCCTGCATTATTTAGACCCCAAACAGCAGAACCGATGGGAGCAGCCAAACTGGACTTCAGCCGGATCATAAACAGGAAACGAGAAGAGAAGTTTAAATTCGTGTCGGTTTATTTCAGGCGGATTTTAACCAAAACCAGCGACTTCTGGACCGGTTCTGACCAGGAGCGGATAAAACCTCATTAAATAAAACATAAATACAGCAGGAACAAACGGTGAGCAGGTTCTGGTGCCGGCCCGGACAGTTCAGATCTTCTTCCACAACGACGAGCAGTGAGGCGGGCCGAAGAGCTCAGGTCCATTTCAGTACCGAACCAGAAGTTCCCACATGAATTCCTGCACATTCATTGGACCTGGAACCGGACCTCCTCACTGTCGACCAGAACTAAGACATGATGGACTTCCTGAAATTAAACGGGATCATGAATCAGCAGCAGAACGTTTCCACTAAGTTCTGGGCAGGGTCCAGTTTAAAGCTGCCGGCCCATTCCTCCAAACAGTTCTGGAGTTGCTCTTCGGGAACTAGAACCCGGCCAATGTGACGAAGTGCACTTTGAGAGGCGGAGCCACCGGCGCTGCTGCTCACATGCAAGCTAACGTGCAAAAAGTTAGTTAACACCATTGACGTTATGTACAGAACCAGAGTTTGGACTTCTCTGAGCTCCGCAGTGGTTCCGGTCCAAACAGAAGCAGAACATGGTGCTTCAGAAGAACCAGACCCGGGGCTGGTTCTTCTAAACTAAACCTGGTCCTTTCCTGGTCACTTAAGGAAGTCCGACCAGAACCAGCTGCAGAAAAGAGTCCAGTCAGGAACGGACCAATCACAGAGCTTTCCTTCTGAGGTACCGCCCACCGGGAGACGGCAGCGGACCCAGAACCTGGGATCCGAACAATTGCTGCCTGGTCATCCAGCTAAGGAACCGAACCTCTGTGATTGGACAGTTGGGTCAGTGACCTGGCTCTTCTGGTCCAATCGGTCAGCGGGTCAGCACTCTGGACCAATCGCTGCTTCCCTTCCACGACCTCCGAGCCAGCAGTTCTTTTAACGGATCTTTAGTTCACGTGAAGCGGATCTTTTTTCTCTTTGGACACATTTAAAAATGCAGAACCTGACCCAGATGTGCTGATTGGACCTGAGCAGGCTCAGACCTGGAGACGCAGCGAACCGGCACCATGCGGTCTGTGAACGAGACGCGGAGGCTCAGTCTGAACCGGGTCTCCGGGTCGCGATCTGGGGACAGACGGTGACGTGCTGCAGCATCTCGTTCACAGGACAGTTCTGAAGGTCCAATCTCTGTCTGCACGGAACCAGGAGACAAGTCATCATAAAAAAGACAATCAAAGCACAGGCTTCAGCAAACCATGGTCCAGTTCGATCCCAAAGTTCTGGCCACATGACATCGCTGTACGCGGCGCAGGTGAGTTGCATGATGGGAAAACAATGAGGTCTCCAGAGGAAGAGAAGGTGCTGCTGGTCTGCTGCTTCCCTCCAGGTGGACCCGGAGAACCTGCAGGACCAGCAGGAGGATTGGGTCTGGTCCACCTTAGGAGCACAGCAGAACCGGGGGAATGTTGGAGGGTCGGGTTCTGGTTCTGCGGGTCCGAAGGCCCGCTCATTAACTGTGGGAGGAGACGTCGGAGGAGCTGCTGCTGTTGCTGTTGGTGGTCTGGGCCCGTTTGATGTAGAGGTTCAGGAGCTTCATCTGCAAACACAGAGACAGAACCGACCCGTTAACAGGAAAACCCAGAACCCGGCACTCAGTCATCGTCTCCTCTTCAAGGTTTTTAATCAAAGCTGACCCGAGTGGAGAAAGCATGTTCGATGATTTTATCCCTTCAAGAAGAAATTGGTCAAAACCAGCCAGTTCCGTGGGAAAAGTAGTTAAGACCCGTCTCACTAAAACATCCTCCAGACTTCTGAGAAAAGGTTCTGTGGGCCGGAGAAACCTGGGTCCCCTTACATCTGGAGTGAAACTAACCCAGACTGGACCTTAACAGATCGGACCTTAACAGGCCGGACCTTACCAGGCCTTAGCAGACCGGACCTTAGCAGGCCTTAACAGAGAGGACCTTACCAGGCCTTAACAGGCCGGACCTTAGCAGACCGGACCTTAACAGACCGGACCATAACAGACCGGACCTTAGCAGGCCGGACCTTAGCAGACCTTAACAGACCGGACCTTAACAGACCGGACCTTAACAGGCCGGACCTTAGCAGACCGGGCCTTAACAGACCGGACCTTAACAGGCCTTAACAGGCCGGACCTTAACAGGCCTTAACAGGCCGGACCTTAACAGGCCGGACCTTAAGAGGCCGGACCTTACCAGGCCGGACCTTACCAGGCCTTATCAGGCCGGATCTTACCAGGCCTTAACAGGCCGGGCCTTAGCAGACTGGGCCTTAGCAGACTGGACCTTAACAGACCTTAACAGGCCGCACCTTAGCAGACCGAGCCTTAACAGACTGGACCTTAACAGGCCGGACCTTACCAGACCTTAACAGACCTTAACAGGCCGGACCTTAGCAGACCGAGCATTAACAGACTGGACCTTAACAGGCCGGACCTTAGCAGACCGAGCCTTAACAGACTGGACCTTAACAGGCCGGACCTTAGCAGACCTTACCAGACCTTAACAGACCAGACCTTAACAGACCGGACCTTAACAGGCCGGACCTTAGCAGACCGGGCCTTAGCAGGCCGGACCTTACCAGGCCTTAAAAGGCCGGACCTTAACAGACCAGACCTTAGCAGACCGGACCTTAACAGGCCGGACCTTAACAGACCGGACCTTAACAGACCGGACCTTAGCAGGCCGGACCTTAGCAGGCCTTAACAGAGCGGACCTTAACAGGCCGGACCTTACCAGGCCGGACCTTTGCAGTCCGGACATTAACAGGCCGGACCTTAACGGACCAGACCTTAACAGGCCGGACCTTAACAGACCGGACCTTAACAGGCCGGATCTTAGCAGACCGGGCCTTAACAGAGCGGACCTTAACAGACCGGACCTTACCAGGCCGGACCTTAGCAGTCCGGACATTAACAGGCCGGACCTTAACGGACGAGACCTTAACAGGCCGGACCTTAACAGACCGGACCTTAACAGGCCGGGCCTTAGCAGACCGGACCTTAACAGACCGGACCTTAACAGGCCGGACCTTAACAGGCCGGACCTTACCAGGCCTTAACAGGCCGGACCTTAACAGGCCTTAACAGGCCGGAACTTACCAGGCCTTAACAGGCCGGACCTTAGCAGACTGGGCCTTAGCAGACTGGACCTTAACAGACCTTAACAGGCCGGACCTTAGCAGACCGAGCCTTAACAGACTGGACCTTATCAGGCCGGACCTTACCAGACCTTAACAGGCCGGACCTTAACAGACCAGACCTTAACAGGCCTTAACAGGCCGGACCTTAACAGACCGGACCTTAACAGGCCGGACCTTAACAGGCCGGACCTTAACAGGCCGGACCTTAACAGACCGGACATTAGCAGACCGGGCCTTAGCAGACTGGACCTTAACAGACCGGACCTTAACAGACCGGGCCTTAGCAGACTGGACCTTAACAGACCGGACCTTAACAGGCCGCACCTTAACAGACCGGACATTAGCAGACCGGGCCTTAGCAGACTGGACCTTAACAGACCGGACCTTAACAGTCCAGACCTTAACAGTCCGGACCTTAACAGTCCAGACCTTAGCAGTCCGGACCTTAACAGACCGGAGCTTAACAGGCCTCAACAGGCCGGACCTTAAAAGGCCGGACCTTAACAGGCCTTAACAGGCCGCACCTTAACAGACCGGACATTAGCAGACCGGGCCTTAGCAGACTGGACCTTAACAGACCGGACCTTAACAGTCCAGACCTTAACAGTCCGCACCTTAACAGTCCAGACCTTAGCAGTCCGAACCTTAACAGACCGGAGCTTAACAGACCGGACCTTAACAGGCCTCAACAGGCCGGACCTTAAAAGGCCGGACCTTAACAGGCCTTAACAGGCCGGACCTTAGCAGACCGGACCTTAGCAGACCGGACCTTACCAGGCCTTATCAGGCCGGACCTTACTAGGCCTTAACAGGCCGGACCTTAGCAGACTGGGCCTTAGCAGACTGGACCTTAACAGACCTTAACAGGCCGCACCTTAGCAGACCGAGCCTTAACAGACTGGACCTTAACAGGCCGGACCTTAGCAGACCGAGCCTTAACAGACTGGACCTTAACAGGCCGGACCTTACCAGACCTTACCAGACCTTAACAGGCCGGACCTTAACAGACCAGACCTTAACAGACCGGACCTTAACAGGCCGGACCTTAGCAGACCGGGCCTTAGCAGACCGGACCTTAGCAGACCGGACCTTAACAGACCGGACATTAGCAGACCGGGCCTTAGCAGACTGGACCTTAACAGACCGGACCTTAACAGACCGGGCCTTAGCAGACTGGACCTTAACAGACCGGACCTTAACAGGCCGCACCTTAACAGACCGGACATTAGCAGACCGGGCCTTAGCAGACTGGACCTTAACAGACCGGACCTTAACAGTCCAGACCTTAACAGTCCGGACCTTAAAGGTCCAGACCTTAGCAGTCCGAACCTTAACAGACCGGAGCTTAACAGGGCTCAACAGGCCGGACCTTAAAAGGCCGGACCTTAACAGGCCTTAACAGGCCGGACCTTAACAGTCCAGACCTTAGCAGTCCGGACCTTAACAGACCGGAGCTTAACAGACCGGACCTTAACAGGCCTCAACAGGCCAGACCTTAAAAGGCCGGACCTTAGCAGACCGGACCTTACCAGGCCTTATCAGGCCGGACCTTACCAGGCCTTAACAGGCCGGACCTTAGCAGACTGGGCCTTAGCAGACTGGACCTTAACAGACCTTAACAGGCCGCACCTTAGCAGACCTTAATAGACCTTAACAGCCCGGACCTTAGCAGACCGAGCCTTAACAGACTGGACCTTAACAGGCCGGACCTTACCAGACCTTACCAGACCTTAACAGGCCGGACCTTAACAGACCAGACCTTAACAGGCCGGACCTTAACAGGCCGGACCTTAGCAGACCGGGCCTTAGCAGACCGGACCTTAACAGGCCGGACCTTACCAGACCTTACCAGACCTTAACAGGCCGGACCTTAACAGACCGGACCTTAACAGACCGGACCTTAACAGGCCGGACCTTAGCAGACCGGGCCTTAGCAGACCGGACCTTAACAGACCGGACCTTAACAGGCCGGACCTTACCAGGCCTTAACAGGCCGGACCTTACCAGGCCTTAACAGGCCGGACCTTAACAGGCCGGACCTTACCAGGCCTTAACAGGCCGGACCTTAACAGGCCTTAACAGGCCGGAACTTACCAGGCCTTAACAGGCCGGACCTTAGCAGACTGGGCCTTAGCAGACTGGACCTTAACAGACCTTAACAGGCCGGACCTTAGCAGACCGAGCCTTAACAGACTGGACCTTATCAGGCCGGACCTTACCAGACCTTAACAGGCCGGACCTTAACAGACCAGACCTTAACAGGCCTTAACAGGCCGGACCTTAACAGACCGGACCTTAACAGGCCGGACCTTAACAGGCCGGACCTTAACAGACCGGACATTAGCAGACCGGGCCTTAGCAGACTGGACCTTAACAGACCGGACCTTAACAGACCGGGCCTTAGCAGACTGGACCTTAACAGACCGGACCTTAACAGGCCGCACCTTAACAGACCGGACATTAGCAGACCGGGCCTTAGCAGACTGGACCTTAACAGACCGGACCTTAACAGTCCAGACCTTAACAGTCCGGACCTTAACAGTCCAGACCTTAGCAGTCCGGACCTTAACAGACCGGAGCTTAACAGGCCTCAACAGGCCGGACCTTAAAAGGCCGGACCTTAACAGGCCTTAACAGGCCGCACCTTAACAGACCGGACATTAGCAGACCGGGCCTTAGCAGACTGGACCTTAACAGACCGGACCTTAACAGTCCAGACCTTAACAGTCCGCACCTTAACAGTCCAGACCTTAGCAGTCCGAACCTTAACAGACCGGAGCTTAACAGACCGGACCTTAACAGGCCTCAACAGGCCGGACCTTAAAAGGCCGGACCTTAACAGGCCTTAACAGGCCGGACCTTAGCAGACCGGACCTTAGCAGACCGGACCTTACCAGGCCTTATCAGGCCGGACCTTACTAGGCCTTAACAGGCCGGACCTTAGCAGACTGGGCCTTAGCAGACTGGACCTTAACAGACCTTAACAGGCCGCACCTTAGCAGACCGAGCCTTAACAGACTGGACCTTAACAGGCCGGACCTTAGCAGACCGAGCCTTAACAGACTGGACCTTAACAGGCCGGACCTTACCAGACCTTACCAGACCTTAACAGGCCGGACCTTAACAGACCAGACCTTAACAGACCGGACCTTAACAGGCCGGACCTTAGCAGACCGGGCCTTAGCAGACCGGACCTTAGCAGACCGGACCTTAGCAGACCGGACCTTAACAGACCGGACATTAGCAGACCGGGCCTTAGCAGACTGGACCTTAACAGACCGGACCTTAACAGTCCAGACCTTAACAGTCCGGACCTTAAAGGTCCAGACCTTAGCAGTCCGAACCTTAACAGACCGGAGCTTAACAGGGCTCAACAGGCCGGACCTTAAAAGGCCGGACCTTAACAGGCCTTAACAGGCCGGACCTTAACAGTCCAGACCTTAGCAGTCCGGACCTTAACAGACCGGAGCTTAACAGACCGGACCTTAACAGGCCTCAACAGGCCAGACCTTAAAAGGCCGGACCTTAGCAGACCGGACCTTACCAGGCCTTATCAGGCCGGACCTTACCAGGCCTTAACAGGCCGGACCTTAGCAGACTGGGCCTTAGCAGACTGGACCTTAACAGACCTTAACAGGCCGCACCTTAGCAGACCTTAATAGACCTTAACAGCCCGGACCTTAGCAGACCGAGCCTTAACAGACTGGACCTTAACAGGCCGGACCTTACCAGACCTTACCAGACCTTAACAGGCCGGACCTTAACAGACCAGACCTTAACAGGCCGGACCTTAACAGGCCGGACCTTAGCAGACCGGGCCTTAGCAGACCGGACCTTAACAGGCCGGACCTTACCAGACCTTACCAGACCTTAACAGGCCGGACCTTAACAGACCGGACCTTAACAGACCGGACCTTAACAGGCCGGACCTTAGCAGACCGGGCCTTAGCAGACCGGACCTTAACAGACCGGACCTTAACAGACCGGACCTTAACAGGCCGGACCTTAGCAGACCGGGCCTTAGCAGACCGGACCTTAGCAGACCGGACCTTAACAGACCGGACCTTACCAGGCCGACCCTTAACCGATCGGACCTTAGCGGCGATGCCAGAGACTCGGTACCAGGACCGGCTGCTGCAGACGGAGGAACAACCAGGTATTGGGCTTAGGGGTGAATACTTTTTCCCACAGAGTCTGGCTGAGAGATTAATTAATGAAATCATGATCTGAGCTTTTTGCTTTTCCTCCGGTTCTGTTTGCCTGGTATTAAAACCAGTTGGATCCATTTCAGAGACGAGCAGAACCAGTATGGTGCTCAGAATCAGAACCAAGCGGCAGCAGAACTCTGAATGTTCTGACACCGTGATTCTTCTCCCTTTCAGTCGGTCGGTTCTGGTTCAGCTGCGTTTGGGTTCATGGTTCTGTTGACCACGGTCCACTCAGAGACTACAGGGTTCCCATATCATCAGCCCTCCACCGCAGTGCTTCACAGCTGGTACCGGTGCTGATCTGCTGGGTTTGGGTTTCCGTGGTTCTGTCCATCATGGTCCAACATCTCTGCTATGGGTCATCGGCCCAGAGGACGTTGTCCCAGCAGTCTTGTGGTACCACGCTTCTTCGTTATGTGGTTTTGTTCCCCTAGATCTGAGTGATTCAGGTTCTGTTATGAGGTCGACCAGAACCGAACTACGGACCTGAGACGGTTCTGACCGACAGGGTTTCAGGTGGGCCTGACCCTCAGAGGTCACCTTTACATAACTCAAGGACGCCCGCCTGGGTTTTATTACGGGTCGGCCGGCTAGAACCAGCTGACAAATAACAACATGGGAAGAAGATAAGGCCGCCGTCTGTTGATCAGCGCCGACCCGCCGGGTCTCACCTTGCTGCCCGTGAGCTGGGCCAGGTGGGGCTTCAGGTCCTCTCCGATCACAGAGTAGATGGCCACCAGGCAGAACACGCTGGCCTTACGGACGCTGCTCTCCGTGTTGTCGTAGCCCTGCAGCAGAGACACAGCATCAGGCGCCGAGCGCACACGCCACACGCATCACACATCACACACACCACACACACATCACGGCACACGCATCACACGCACACCGGCGAGGTCAGCGGGAACGTGGGAGGAGTCCAGCGGGAGCAGAGAGCACGCAAACATTTCCAGGGACAAATAAGGCAAATAGTTCCCACTGTCCAAATATGAACATTGTCCAAATAAGCCTTCATGGAAGATTCTGCAGCCGCTGGCTCAGCCAGACGCCAGAATTAAAGTTTTAAAATGTTTCTTTTGGCGAGTACACTTCAGAGGGCTAGCTGCCACATGGCGAGTAAACGTTTGCACCAGATAAGTCGTGTTTATTTGCTCCTTTATGTTCCTCTGCTCTCAGCTCGTATCACAACAAACACTCACAAACACACACATGTGACGGCGCAGCTACGTCATGTCTACTAACAGCTAGCATGTAGCTCAGGCTAATTACATTGCGGGATTATGTGGATTATAAATTAGTTTTGGACACTGGGCTCCACCGTCACAGACACATGGAGCAGAACTGGGCCGGCGGCGAGCCTGGAACGGGGCCGGCTGGAAGAAGCGGGCCGACCTGCAGCAGTCCGGGGATGATGTCCGGCAGCAGCTGCAGCAGCGAGTCCTTGGCGATGCGCTCGATCACTTTGGTCTGCATCTTGATGGCGGCCAGGTTGATGGGGTAGTCGGCCGTCTGCACGATGGGACACAGAACCTTGATGCACTGCTCCGGGTGGATGGACCCGGCCAGCGTGGACGCCGCCTCCTCTGCAGCTCGGACCACCTGAAACACAAGAGAACGGTTCTGGCCTGAGAACGTCTCATGGTTCCTGCTCAGTTTATGGACAGACGGAGATCCAAAAGTTCTTCCGCTCCCACATTTTCTTTCATTATTTGGGTTCTCTTGTCCCAGACCCAGAAAGCCTTTTGGGCGAGTTCTGAAGGCGTTCTGGGTCTGGCTGGTATCATCAGAACCTTTACAGACACCAGAATCTGAATCCTTATTGGGTTCAGGTTCTGGTCAGTAAAGCTGGCAGCACCGACATTGTTAATGTAGAGAACCGGTTCTGGGAAGTACCAAAACCCTTCAGGAACCAGAACCTCGTCATGGTCCAGAATTATTCTGCTAGAATTAATGCGGAGAATTTTTCTGCTTTCAGCCGCGAGGAAAAGGAGAAATAAAGAAAATAAAAAAAGCTGAAGAACTGAAACTTTTTACTTGAAAAGTTTAGAAACTGAGATAAAAGCCACGCAGCCCTGCTGAGGGGTGCTGGACCGGTCCCAGGCTCAGTTCTGAGCGCTGAAGGTCCTGTTGACGGATCAGCTGTTTGCCAGAAACCTGCCGCCAGAGGAAAAGTACTGGCGCCTGTGACCCACAGTGACTCCAGGCTTCAGGAGCCGGAGGTCAAAGGTTGCAGCTATTGTTCTTCGCTCTTCTGTGGACTCGTCCCCCTGGAGGCATGGTCAGAGCTTCATCTGCAGTAATCAGGAGGTTGCTCTGGTCTGCGGTGGTGAAGGAGCTGAGCTGAAGGGTGAAGCTCTCCATCAGTGTTCCAGCACCCTACCTGCGGTTCTGAGGTGTGGACCAGGACTGGGATCCTGGTCCTCCTCTGGCAGACAGCCAGGCTCTGGCTGGAGATAAGGAGAAGACCTCTGTCCTCTGGGGAAGCTCAGAGCAGAGCTGTTGCTGCTAAAAGGAGTTACTGAGGAGTCCATGGCTCTGGTCAGCATCCTCCAGGATTCCTCCTCTTAGAGGAGAACCAGGACAGCAGCCGGGCTTAAATCAGAGGCAACGGACTTTTGTTCGGCTCTTTCTGAAGACGTGATATCACCCACTGGATGGATGGATTTCATTCTGCAGCTCGGGTTTAAACTGACTGATCAGAATTTACTTTAGATCTTACAGATTTTCTGATTTAAACCGATTCACATAAAGTCCAACAACAGTAATAATAATAATAATAATAATAATAATAATAATAATAATAATAATTAAAGCTGCTAGCGGCCCTCGCAGCTCAGCCGGCCTGTGTGGCGACCACGGGAGGAAAGCTTCCCCGCCTACGCCGTAACGCAGGTCGCCACCAGGCTTAGATATGCGCCGGTGAGAAGTGTGGAGAACCTTCCTGTTGGAAGCTGTTGTCACTTCCTGTTTGGTGGCGAAGGATTAAGAAAGACTTCCTGTTGTGATTTGAAAACGTGGCCTAAAATTAGTCAGATCTTGGTTAACGTCTGAAACAGATAAACACTGTCAATGAGGAGGAATCAGCAGTAGTAAGTCACATAATGTTTGGTGCTGCGTGACCTTGTGTGTAGAAGTTACTACAGTTTCGTCTTTCATGGTGAGAAGTCAGATTTTGAGGAGTTTGCTCAAATACAATGTGAATAAAAGAGAGAAAATCGCGGCTTTGATTCAAAATGGCTTCCTGTAGGCTTTGGACCATCGCTCCAAGAGACGTTTTTGCAGGTCCTGAGAAGTTACATATGTGCCGGATTTCAGAATTCTCTGACAAAGAATGGCTTGGGGCTGATTGCTTTAGTGCTACTAGGGGGCGCTGTGGAGCAGATAGGCCACACCCACTGGGTGCTGTGGAGCAGATAGGCCACGCCCACTGGGGGGCTGGGGATAAGATAGGCCACGCCCACCGGAGGCTGGGGAGAAGATAGCCCACGCCCACCGAGGGGCTGGGGAGCAGATAGGCCACGCCCACCGGGGCTGGGGAGAAGATAGGCCACACCCACCGGAGGCTGGGGAGAAGATAGCCCACGCCCACCGGGGGCTGGGGAGAAGATAGGCCACGGCCACCGGAGGCTGGGGAGCAGATAGGCCACGCCCACCGGGGGCTGGGGAGAAGATAGGCCACGCCCACCGGGGGCTGGGGAGAAGATAGGCCACGGCCACCGGAGGCTGGGGAGCAGATAGGCCACGCCCACCGGGGGCTGGGGAGAAGATAGGCCACGCCCACCGGGGGCTGGGGAGAAGATAGGCCACGGCCACCGGAGGCTGGGGAGCAGATAGGCCACGCCCACCGGGGGCTGGGGAGAAGATAGCCCACGCCCACCGGGGGCTGGGGAGAAGATAGGCCACGCCCACCGGAGGCTGGGGAGAAGATAGGCCACGCCCACCGGGGGCTGGGGAGAAGATAGGCCACGCCCACCGGGGGCTGGGGAGAAGATAGGCCACGGCCACCGGGGCTGGGGAGAAGATAGGCCACGCCCACCGGGGGCTGGGGAGAAGAGAGGCCACGCCCACCGGGGGCTGTGGAGAAGATAGGCCACGCCCACCGGGGGGGGGGGGCTGCTGCGGAGCAGATAGTCCACGCCCACCGGGCGCTGTGGAGAAGGTAGGCCACGCCCACCGGGGGGCTGGGGAGCAGATAGGCCACGCCCACCGGGGGGGGGGGGGCTGGGGAGAAGATAAGCCACGTCCACCGGGGGGGGGGGGGGGGCTGGGGAGAAGATAAGCCACGCCCACGGGTGGCTGTGGAGAAGATAGGCCACGCCCACTGGGGGGGGCGGGGGCTGCGGAGCAGATAGGCCACGCCCACCGGGCGCTGTGGAGAAGGTAGGCCACGCCCACCGGGGCTGGGGAGCAGATAGGCCACGCCCACCGGGGGGCTGGGGAGCAGATAGGCCACGCCCACCGGGGGGCTGGGGAGCAGATAGGCCACGTCCACCAGGCGTTGGACTGGCTTCCTGCGTGAGGATCGATCAGATCCCACGTGACCCTACGCCGCCACTGTTCCTAAGGGGCATGTCTTTGATGATGTCATCATTTGACCACATGGGATTGTGGGTATCTGAGAGGGATCAATAATACCACGTTTGGTTCAATTTGCCCTTTGAATGTGAAAGTTATAACTTTTTGACGTTTCTAGCGAGAAGGTGAACTTCGAGGCCTGGCCCCGCCCCTTCAACATGATTTTGGTAACTTTTAACCCGCCGTGCCCAGACTGCATACTGACCAAGTTTGAAGCCGATAGGTCACAATCCCTACCAGGAGCTCGTTAAAGTTCGACAGGTACGAAAATGACACTTTGACCCAAAATGGCCGACTTCCTGCTGGAAGAGGCTTTTTTCCTTGAATGGGGACCTCTACCCATGTACCGAATTTAGATCTCCAGGCCTTACCAGTTTCTCTGCCTCACATTAGGGGGCGCTGTGGAGCTGTTTGGCCACGCCCATTTACAATCTATTAAAATGCTAAAATTTCTTTAGAGGAGGACGAGACAGGCATACTTAAAATCCTATTAGATTCTAGCAACGGAAGAGCTCCCAAAAAACAATATCCAAACTATACTCATGTCTACAAACGGAGACAAAATGTAATAAAATATATCTTAAGGTTAAATGGGAAAAAGAAGCTAAATAACAATAACTGATGATGTTTGGTTAAATATGTGCAATTCTGTGATTCACACGTCAAGTTCCAGCCTGTGGGGGAGTTTTCCTGGACATGCATGGTGCGTTTTTTTGTTACACCTGACATTAAAAGTAAACATTGTAACGACACTGAGAAGACAACATGTTGGAGGAATTGTGGGAATGTGTCTGCAGGACATTTTCATGTCTTCTGGGATCGCATCCTGTTTGTCAGAAGTGGTAAAAGAAATCAATGCTAAAATGGACTTAAATTAACGCTGTGATTTTAATACGGTTTTCCTGGGTAATTTACCCCAAGAGCCGAGGAAGTCTGATAGATATCTCCTATTAATATTAATAGCAGGTGCACAGAAAGCTAGAACTCGCAGGTGGCTCGACATAATTGAGGAAATTCACACAATGGAGAGACTGACTTTTTCAGTAAGACTTGCCACTTATAAATACAATAAATACTGGAAGAAATGCAACATTCATCGGAGCTGGACACCTACTGTATAATTAATGTAATTACCTTTTTCTCCTTTCTTTGATTACTCAACTGCTCCTTTCAAACTAGTTGCTCTGTAATTTTTGTTAGAGGGGGGTCTAATTGTGCAATGTATGTACTGTATGTGTATTTCTAAAACTACTAAAATGACAAAAATAAAGTATAAAAAAAAGAAATAAAATGCAAAAATTTCACACGAGGGACAATTCTGGGAGAACTTTGGTGAGTTTTCGTATATATTAAGGCCTCCAACAGGCCGCTTCAAGGGTCCGGAGATAAACGACAACGGTTACGTGAGGCCTTGGCAGCGCTTAGCTGCTCGGGTCTAATAACCCCCCCCCCCCCACCTCTTTGTGAGAGTCCTTGTGAGCCTCCAGCGTCTTCATGATGGTCAGCTCCGCGTAGTTCCTGAAGCGGGCCGGCTGGTTCCTCAGGATTTCTTTGAGCACGCGCAGAGCCAGGGCCCGGATGGTGTGCTGCAGAGACAGCAACAGAAAGTCAGCACCGCCCTGAAGCCCGGTCCAGTCCTCGTTTCTGCCGTCCTAACGGCTGAGGGCTGCTGACAGGAAGGAGAACCGGATCAGAACCAGGTGACCTACGTCTTTATCACAGAGCGTCTCCAGCAGCAGCAGCAGGATGGTCTTAAAGTGTTCGTCCCACACCGCCGCGCTGTCCTCCCGGGTGATCTTCAGCAGCTCCACCAGGGCTCCCTTACGCTCCTCAGAGCGCTCGTTGTGATTGGACAGCTCCTTCAGCAGGTCGGCCAGCAGTTCGGAGTGGTCCGCACCGACTGCTTGGGGTGGAGGACAGAGGGAGGTCAATGGCAGCTGGACACAGATCTCCAGTCAGGAGGGTGAGGACATCCCTGAGCTGAAGCAGAAAGAATCTGACGCAGCTGTTAGTAAAAACATCCACACATCAGACGGAGAAGCAGCGAAGGACGAGGTGGGTGGAGACACAGAACTGAGGGGAAAGGTGGAGGAGTCAGGGAGCATCATTCAGAGAGAGCATGTTTACCCGGAGCCACGCTTCTAGGAAGACCCGTCTTGTTTTCACCAGATTCCTGCCGCCGGCCTGCAGAGGTGGAGGAGGGTGGAGGAGGAGGGGGTGGAAGGTGGAGGAGGAGGGTGAAAGGTGGAGGAGAATGAGGGAGGAGGGTGGAAAGTGGAGGGTAAGAATGGAGGTGTGGAGGAGGAGGGTGGAGAAGGGTGGTGGTGGAAGGTGGAGGATGAGAGTGAAGGTGGAGGGTGGAGGAGAATGGTGGCAGAGGAGCGGGAGGAGGGTGGAGGGTGTAGGATGGAGGATGAGAGTGAAGGTGGAGGGTGTAGGAGGGAGGAGGGTGGAGGTACAGAGAGAACAATGTGATGACAGCAACACAAACACCAACTGGAACAAGAGGGTGGAGACGTCAGGTTGCCATGACAACCAAGACTCCAACCAAATGGCCGCCTGAGGGAGACTAACCCCACCTCTACATGGTCCGCCGTGCTACACCTGAACCAGGTGACCGGGTCGCTGGTTCTGCAGAACTGAAGGGCTGCAGGTGACGGGTTCAGGTGTGGATGGACGTCTGGATCTGAACCAGCTGATGACCAAGAGGACCGACGTTCAGAACATTTGGTTCTGAGAGGTCCAAACACACGACCCGATCAGGGGTTCTGCAGCTCGCCTACAGAACCTGGTCAGGTATCACCTCACACTGAAACCCATGGAGTGTGGAGACAGAACAGAAACGGTTCTGGTCCGGCCTGCTGGGAGGAGTTCTGCCTGGTTCTGCCATCAGAACAAGAACCGTCAGACTGCCGGTCCGGTAACTCTCACTGTACCGCTTCAGGTTCAACATCTCCACTCCAGAGCCGAGTCCAGATAAGCGTGACAGCAAACGATGCGCTAATTGGGTCAGTGGTGCCGGTTCTGACCCAGATGTGCTGACTGAGCTACATTCTGGTTGACCCGACCCATTTTACAGCATCTGGGATAAAAAGGTTCTGAGATTCTAGGGTCCCACCTCCTGGATGTTCTGACAAACCCAAAAGGCCTGAGCTGCAGGGGAACCGCTGAGAGAGTTCTGCTCCATCGCTACTCGCTTACAGAAGGTCCAAAGTTCTGGTACAGAACCACTCACCCCACCAGAACCTTCACTCGTATTCAGGTCCAAAATCCTCCTTCTGCTGTATAAATGCGTAATAATCACATAATAATACATACAGATCCCACTTCTACCAGAACAATGTTCTGTTTGACCCACTTCCACCAGAAGGGGTTCAGAAACATTAAATCAAAAACTAATGGACTTAAAAACTAACCTGACAATAGCCAGCTGTATGTCGCTCCGCCTAGCTCCACTCACATCCATCTGGGACACCTCCATAGGGATTGCCTTTACTGAAGGCTGGGCCTTATCAAACATCCTTGCATATGATTGGATAAGCCACTTGTCTGTCATCTTTATTGACGTGCTATTTCAACCACTCACACCGAAGCTAACCCGTGACGCTGATGATAGCGACGCAGGAAAAAAAAATAATAATAATAATAATGTGTTTGCAGCACTAGAGGCGTTTTATTGACAGTGAGCTGACAGGAAGAGGGGGGAAGACAGGCGGCAAAGCGCCGCGGGTCGGAGTCGATCCCGGGCCGACCGCGTTGAGGACTAAAGGCCTCCTAACATGGTTAGCGCTAACCGCTAACCGCTCCGGGGCGCGTCCGCGTCTGCACGTCCGCTGGCCCCGGAAAACAAAACTTGCCAAATCCGGTCGGGAGAAGGGCGAAAACATGGTTTCCACCAACAAAAGCCTCGACAAGCCGCCATTGCTATCAAAACAGTCTCACGTCATGGTCGCGTCTCCACTACGTCACATATATGAAACTACAGCCCTGCGTCCTGATTGGCCAGACCATAAAATTGGTTGGAGAAATCACTCTCTATGGGCGGTGTCCCAGATGTATGTGAGTGGAGCTAGGCGGAACGAGACATGCATCTGGCTGTTGTCAGGTTACTTAAAAACGGCTTCATACCAAAAGCTGTGAGGTCTGGCGCCCCCTGCTGGAACCAGCAGCCCAGTTCATGGCTACACATTTACTAAGGTGCTGGTTCTACAGGTTCTGATCCGGCTGAGGCACACTGTCTCTGACCTGCTGATGTCTATCTGCACGCTCTCATGGTTCGATACGTTCATGGTTCTGTAAACTGACCGCTGGACTCCAACATCTCATCAGATGCTGAGGGGTTCTAGCTTCAGGTGTTCTTGGGCCGTCCAACAGAACATCAGGTCCAGTTGGTTCTGTGTGGATCTGTGGGAGTTCTGGACCACAATGACAACAAAGACCACAGCAGCTGTGAACAGAACCGGCCCGGCAGACACTCACAGTCGCGGAAGTGCTCCACGTCGTCGTCGAACACGGCCTCCTTCAGCGCGCTCTTGTCGTAGCTGCAGATGGAGTCGCCGTAGCCGTACGGCGAGAACTCGCGGGCCCGCGGGCCGGAGAAGGAGCGCGGCGACGGCGTGTTGAGCAGCGAGGTCTTGTTGTCCAGAGCGGTCCGGCCGCCTTCCACCACGTCTAGACCCAGACGGGCATCAGAACCTGGAGACGGGGCCACGCCTTCTCTTCCCACCTGTTGGACAAGAAGGAGGAAGTTCAGAATGAACCGGGCCTCAACAGAACCATCAGAACACTCGTCTAAATGTTGGGCGACTTGTTTTATCAACGCGGGAGGTAAAGCTTCATCCTTGTTGGTCCAATCGGTTCCAACTGGTTCTGATTCAAAGGTTGAGCCCTGAGCCGGACCTGGCGCTGGCCGGTACGACCGAAGCGTCGCAGCGTGATTTTCTTCCTGTCTGGAGAAAATCCTGCTTTACAGAACATCCTGCATCAGAACCGAGCGTCTCTAAAGTTCTGTTCGGTTTGCATGGTTCTGTGCTTAGAGCAGGAAGAACAGCGATTGGTCTAAACCAGAACAACTGATGTTCATTATTGGAGCAGCAGAACCAGGATTACTGGGACAACGCTGCAGTGGTTCTGGTTCAGCATCCCGTCATTGGTCCGATGGGTTCTGCGGCTCGGCCCGTCCAGCTGCAGGCTCTGTCTGCATGGAGGCTTTCATTGGTCCGGCCCAGTTCACCGGATTAACCAGAACACCGTGGAATCTGGACGGGTTCTGACAAAGATGTAAAATCCAACCAAGTGGATTTAGTGTTTAAACGGACCTTTTATCACCTGGTCCGGTCCAGTTCAGCCTTTTTAAATGATGCTGAGAGGCTTAACCCGCTTCCATCAGCTCCAGAACCGTGCTGAGGAGCTCTCTGGGTCCAGAACCGGTTACTGTGACGCCTCATTGGGTCACCGTCTCAGTGGCGGAACCGGTGCTGCTGTAGGGGGGACATGGAACCTTGGTTTGCCGTCAAGAACCCAGCTGGATGAAACACTGGTTCTGGTGTCCCGGTTCTACCTTCACTGGCCTCGGCTCTTCTTAACAGCGCCGCTACTAATACGGCTTTCATGCTAGTTTCATCCTGAAACGACTTAACGAGTAACGATGTCACTCTGCTGCCACGGTAACGTCCTGGTGAGACTGTTACCATGGCAGCAGCTCCACGGCAGCCACCTGCACCGCCGGGGCGGCGCCCCAGACCGGACACTCACAGCGTCGTCCCTCTTGCCGTCCCGCCGCAGCGGCTCGTTCAGGTCCTCCTGGCTGCGGTAGCTGAAGCTCTGGATGGCCTCGGTGACGCCGCGCAGCGAGCTGTAGATCTCCTCGGCGTTCATGTTCTCCGTGTCGTACTCCATCATGCTGCCAGAGAGACACAGGACACGTCACGGCGCGAAGGCGCAGCAGAAACACGGCCGCCCGCGTGCGTCCGTGTTTCTGCCGACGGGTGAGGTCGCATGCCACACACGGAGCAGCCGTGGCGCCGCCTCCGTCACAGGCGGAGGACGGGTCGGCAAGAGGCGGGACCGAGGCGAGGCGGCGCGGCGCCGCAGGCTGCCTGTTACCTGGGAGAAAAGGCTCTGCGCAGGGCTCTGAGGCAGGGGGCGGCAGGGGTGGAGTGAGGCGGAGGGGGTGGAGGAGGGGCCGGGGGGTGCTTGGAGGGCCCGTCGACCCCCCAACCCCACAACCGACTGTGGCAAGGAAGGAGGACAGGGGGGGGGGGGAGACACAAAGAGAGGAGTCGGGGTTCAGGGACAGTGTCAGTACCGCCGACCCAGTGCTGCTAACGGAACCGTCCGGGTTCTACAACCTGCACACGATCAAACAGAACCTTAGGAGAGCAGAGACGCACCGATTTGCTTTCTGGCCGGAACCAGATTCTGTCCCACAGATAATTATCTGGATTTATTCTGCTTAACCCCCGGCTTATCAGAAGGTGCCAGATGCTCTCAGGAGTAATACTCCTCCTTAAAGCTGCAGCTTGATGCTTTTAAAGTTTTATGCATTTAATAAACATTAAATCCAGATGCTTGAGTCTTTGAGGACCACATGATGGACCAGAGCAGACAGGGAGCAGCTCTGGTGGAGCAATCGGTGGATCTCCAGGGAGAACCTGCCCAGACTGCAGGCTGCAACACGTTGCCCAAAATGATGGAAAAGGAAAATCTAATTTATTCCAGCAGGTCATCGTAATCCTGATCCGGTCAAACAGCTGCATCCATGACAGGAGGAGCTTCTGAGGAGCAGAGATGTTCAGAAGATCTTCAGTTTGTCTGAAGACAGAAAACTGATTAATAGGAAACATCCTGAAAGGTCAGGACAGATCTTCATGTTCCTCCGTCTGCAAAGCAGATCAGCATGAAACCATCCAAGAAACCTGGAGGAACATCAGGAACCAGCTTCAGCTGGACAGCCATGATCCTTCAGACGGTTTTCCGTCCAGAACTTTGATGTTTCATGAGGTTCTGCCTGCTCGTGGAGCAGGGATCACTCTGGAGAACCTTCCTCCAGTTCTACCATCCAGCCCTAACCACTGAGCAGAGAAGAACCCGATGTTCTCCTCAGAGGAGGTTAAGCTTCTCTGGGCTCAGAGGCTTCTGGGATGGACCGGATGACCAGAGGGACCATCATGGAACAGAGGGACCATCATGGAACAGAGGGACCATCATGGACCAGATGGACCAGATGGACCATCATGGACCATCATAGACCAGAGGGACCATCATGGACCAGATGGACCATCATGGACCATCATGGACCATCAAGGACCAGATGGACCAGTTCTCCACATGTTTGTGGAGAAGTAGCATCCAGCCTGAACCGGTCCCAGCACCCAGGCTCTGAGATGGTAGGAGGCTGGATCATAGTCTCCTCTCCTCTGATGCTAGAGCAACATCTGCTGCCTCCAGGACCATGTCTCCTCCAGGGAGGTCCACCAAGACGATGGAGAACCCTGTCCCAACGGCCCGGCTGAGGAAGAAGAGGGTCCAGCTGCTGGACCGACCGATCCCCAACGAGGACAGCTGGAGAATTTAGAGACCAGAAGTCTGAAGCAGCGGACGCATGAAGAACATCTAGAACTCTCCAGCTCCAGTTCTGCAGGACCTCCACACCTGAGTCCACTAAGAGCACACAGCAGAGTTCTGCAGAACCAGACTCCATGTTGAAGAGGTGGTTATGGGTCAGGTGTGGAGGACCAGAACTCATCTACACCGACCCACTAAGATCCGGTCCTACTGGGTCAGTGTTCTGGATGCCAGCCGGGTTCTAGCAGCAGGAAGGTCCGGAACGTGTTGCAGCCTGAAAGGCTGTAAACTGACCGCTGGTTCTGTGCTTAGAGCACAGAACCGCGTGCGTCCGTGTTTCTGCCGACGGGTGAGGTCGCATGCCACACACGGAGCAGCCGTGGCGCCGCCTCCGTCACAGGCGGAGGACGGGTCGGCAAGAGGCGGGACCGAGGCGAGGCGGCGCGGCGCCGCAGGCTGCCTGTTACCTGGGAGAAAAGGCTCTGCGCAGGGCTCTGAGGCAGGGGGCGGCAGGGGTGGAGTGAGGCGGAGGGGGTGGAGGAGGGGCCGGGGGGTGCTTGGAGGGCCCGTCGACCCCCCAACCCCACAACCGACTGTGGCAAGGAAGGAGGACAGGGGGGGGGGGGAGACACAAAGAGAGGAGTCGGGGTTCAGGGACAGTGTCAGTACCGCCGACCCAGTGCTGCTAACGGAACCGTCCGGGTTCTACAACCTGCACACGATCAAACAGAACCTTAGGAGAGCAGAGACGCACCGATTTGCTTTCTGGCCGGAACCAGATTCTGTCCCACAGATAATTATCTGGATTTATTCTGCTTAACCCCCGGCTTATCAGAAGGTGCCAGATGCTCTCAGGAGTAATACTCCTCCTTAAAGCTGCAGCTTGATGCTTTTAAAGTTTTATGCATTTAATAAACATTAAATCCAGATGCTTGAGTCTTTGAGGACCACATGATGGACCAGAGCAGACAGGGAGCAGCTCTGGTGGAGCAATCGGTGGATCTCCAGGGAGAACCTGCCCAGACTGCAGGCTGCAACACGTTGCCCAAAATGATGGAAAAGGAAAATCTAATTTATTCCAGCAGGTCATCGTAATCCTGATCCGGTCAAACAGCTGCATCCATGACAGGAGGAGCTTCTGAGGAGCAGAGATGTTCAGAAGATCTTCAGTTTGTCTGAAGACAGAAAACTGATTAATAGGAAACATCCTGAAAGGTCAGGACAGATCTTCATGTTCCTCCGTCTGCAAAGCAGATCAGCATGAAACCATCCAAGAAACCTGGAGGAACATCAGGAACCAGCTTCAGCTGGACAGCCATGATCCTTCAGACGGTTTTCCGTCCAGAACTTTGATGTTTCATGAGGTTCTGCCTGCTCGTGGAGCAGGGATCACTCTGGAGAACCTTCCTCCAGTTCTACCATCCAGCCCTAACCACTGAGCAGAGAAGAACCCGATGTTCTCCTCAGAGGAGGTTAAGCTTCTCTGGGCTCAGAGGCTTCTGGGATGGACCGGATGACCAGAGGGACCATCATGGAACAGAGGGACCATCATGGAACAGAGGGACCATCATGGACCAGATGGACCAGATGGACCATCATGGACCATCATAGACCAGAGGGACCATCATGGACCAGATGGACCATCATGGACCATCATGGACCATCAAGGACCAGATGGACCAGTTCTCCACATGTTTGTGGAGAAGTAGCATCCAGCCTGAACCGGTCCCAGCACCCAGGCTCTGAGATGGTAGGAGGCTGGATCATAGTCTCCTCTCCTCTGATGCTAGAGCAACATCTGCTGCCTCCAGGACCATGTCTCCTCCAGGGAGGTCCACCAAGACGATGGAGAACCCTGTCCCAACGGCCCGGCTGAGGAAGAAGAGGGTCCAGCTGCTGGACCGACCGATCCCCAACGAGGACAGCTGGAGAATTTAGAGACCAGAAGTCTGAAGCAGCGGACGCATGAAGAACATCTAGAACTCTCCAGCTCCAGTTCTGCAGGACCTCCACACCTGAGTCCACTAAGAGCACACAGCAGAGTTCTGCAGAACCAGACTCCATGTTGAAGAGGTGGTTATGGGTCAGGTGTGGAGGACCAGAACTCATCTACACCGACCCACTAAGATCCGGTCCTACTGGGTCAGTGTTCTGGATGCCAGCCGGGTTCTAGCAGCAGGAAGGTCCGGAACGTGTTGCAGCCTGAAAGGCTTCAGAACCAGCTGAGGGTCCAAATAAATGTTTCAGCGGTTCTACTGACAGCTCTGTGTGACCCAGCAGCCGGTACCACATGTTAAACCACAGCCAGGCATGCGCAGCGAGGAGGTGGGCGGTCCAGAACCGTCCAGAACCGCTCAGGGTTCTGCCTACCTGGGGGACAAGCCTCCGTGGGAGCAGTTGGTCGGAGACGTCAGGGGGCTGGTTCTGCTGGGGGCGTGGCGTGGCGCCGTCCGGCCCATGGTGTTGCTTGGAGAGCCCTGCAGAAGGAGAACATCAGCCTCGGGTCGGGTCGGGTCGGTCCGGCCCGGCCGGTCCGGAGGACTCACCACGTTGCTGCTGGCGTTGCTGGAGTTCTTCAGGTGGTTGTGCAGCAGCTTGGTGGCGCCGTCCTGGAAGGTTTTGGGCAGCGCTCCCAGCAGCATGGTGAACTCCGGCGTGTTGAGCTCGAACAGGGCGATCAGAACCACCTGGGCCGCCTGCGGACACAGCAGCAGAACTGCAAACAAGTCCTCTGGTTTCAGAACCGAGGTTCTGCAACCAGGAAAACCAGCTTTCCGTGTCCACAGAGGGAGGGACCGGGAGAACCGGACCTGCTGAGAAACGTTTGTTAGGAGACGGTTCAGTGCTGCATTCACAGGCAAAGAACCGCAGGTTCTACCCAGAGATCCGAGCTGCAGCATGCAGGCGAGCTCACAGAACCAGACGGGTCTGCAGACAGAACCTTAACAGTACAGGTGGACCTTCAGAACAAGGCTGAGAAGTTCAGGTCGATATCGACCACTGCTCACGGTCTGAATTTATTCCTGGTTCTGTTCTGGATCAGAACGGAGCACAAAGACGTTCTGTCGTCTCTAAAGGTGGTTCTCCTAGAACCGACCCCTTTCCCAACATCCTCCTGACACACAAAGCCTCTGCAGCTCATCTGGCTTTCCACACAGCTCCAATGCTCCTCGTCAGGTTCTAACATGGTTCTGCATCAGAGCTCTGCAGAACCACCAGTTCTTCCAGGTTCTCCAATCAGCTCTGGAGATCTGGACTACCTGCTGGACCTCGTTATGGAGCGGACCTGGGTCTGAAAGCCCAGGTTCTGTCTCTGCAGAGTGAGTGGAAATGTTCACTGGATGGAACCAGATGAGATGGAACCATCTCCTCCAGCAGATCCTGCAGAGCCCACGGTGGTTCTCCAGGGCCTCTGGGGCCCCCAGGAACCCACGGTTCTTCTGCTGAGATGGTAATCCTGCTTCTAGTTTGGTTTCTTGTCCATCAGCTGATTCCCTGGAGTTCCTTCACAAACATGGACTCCTGGTTCTGCCTGTTAGTTCTGGTTCTAACTGGACCTTTAGCCTCATGAACATTTTAGCCTGGACAGCTCCGTAGTCACCCGTCCCTCGCCTCAACAAGACCACTCTAACGTGCCTCTGGCTGCAGATGGGCCTGAATGTTCTGAAAACCCAAGAAGAACCGTCAGTGTTGAGCTCTCTGCGGTTCTGTACCTCCATCGGCTAAATGTGAGACTGTCAGAGGAGTCAGGAGGGAAACCTCTAAAGATCTAAAAAATAACGAGTCTGACCAAAGGAACACGCGGAGAAACCTGCAGAAGCACCAGCAGCATGCAGCTCTGTGATTGGACGGCAGCTCGTTAGTCTGTGATTGGACAGCCGCTCGTTAGTCTGTGATTGGACGGCCGCTCGTTAGTCTGTGATTGGACGGCCGCTCGTTAGTCTGTGATTGGACGGCCGCTCGTTAGTCTGTGATTGGACGGCAGCTCGTTAGTCTGTGATTGGACGGCCGCTCGTTAGTCTGTGATTGGACGGCCGCTCGTTAGTCCGAGTGGAACAAGCAGCATTCATGTGAGTGAAACGCTGCTCTGCACAAGTATTCACACCCATCAAACTTTTCACATCTTGTTGCGCTCTGACCACCAACGTTACTCTCTGGCCGGAGCCTCAGCTAGGTCGTCCTGCTGGAAGGTCAACCTCCGGCCCGGTCTCAGGATGGTTCTGGGTCAGATTCATGGAGTCCACCTACCAGAATGTGAAAGGTTCTGGGGTGTAAATACTTTCCAGGGCTTTGTGCTTCATGCACGGTCAGGAGGAACGGCGAGGTTAAACATCGGTGCGTTCTGGCGGCTGGAGAAGCCGGGTCTACATGGTGTTACACAGTCAAACAGAACCGGAGGTGAGTGGCGGGTCACAGTCTCTGGTGCTTAGACACCCGCAGGCGGGCGTGGCGTGCTGTGATTGGCTATCGGCTCTACCTGCTTACACCTTTCCTCCAGGTTACCCTCAGCGGACAGAAGTGCCGCAGAGCCGGACCAGCCGGCCAGCTCCTCGCTCGTCCAGCTGTGCAGGTTCTGGAGCACATCACAATAAGGCAGAACCGGAGTTACTGGACCAAACAGGTAAACACCAACACCGCTGAGCCCGACCCACTGAGGAGGAGCGGCGGAGGACAAACCCAGCGGGGGCCGCAGAGGGAGAACGTGCTACACGGATCGGACCGGCAGAGATACCGGGCCGCTGACACGCGGTCATCGACCCAGAGACGGCGCCGGCTGGCAGAGACGCCGCCGAGTCGATCCGGGTTCCTGCTTTGATCGGGAACGGGTCGGTCCAGCAGCGGGACCCTCCTCTTCCTCAGCCGGACCTTCAGAACCTGGTTTCCATGGCTCAGTAAAAGATGAAGGCAGCAGATGTGGTTCTGGAGCAGTGGTTCTCAGTTCTGGTCCTCCAGGTCCGATCCTGCAGCTCTTCTACGTGTCTCTGCTTCAGCACACCTGAGTCAAACAATCGGGTCACCGGCAGAACTCTGGAGAACCTGAGGAGGTTATTCAGCCGTTGATCCTGGTGTGTTGGACCAGGGACATTGATTGTTCCAGGACACCGGACCTGGAGGACCACTGCTCTAGAACCTCTACTGGACCTTTCTGCATCAACGGTGCCGTCAGAGAAGATGCCCTGAGCCCAGAGCACGATCCAACAAGGTTAACATAAAGTGGACCCCAGCCCTGGATGCTTTCATCAAAAGCATCTGGGTGGAACCAGTGATTCTTTTAGACCCGGTTCTATTCAGAGGCGTCAATGCTGCTGATAAAACCTTCCAGAACACCAGTCCAGTAATGTGTCCTGACCCGGTCCACTTCATGGCTAACGGTGTGAACCTTGGTCCAGACGCACCGCAGCGTTCCTCTCCTGAGGGAACCAAGGTTCTCCAAATGGACCCGTGCTCCAAGAGCTCCTATCAGGTGTTGATGGATGAAGGTTCTGGATCCAGAACCGTGTCAGGGATCAGAGACCCTAACTGTGTTTTGATTAGTTCCACAAACTGGGGATGATCAGAATTTGCTCTGTTGCTGAAACAGAACCGGCTGGAATGGGAGGAAACGTCGACCTTAAAGGTACATGGCCATATGCACCTTTAAGGTCGACATTATTAGACTTTTTTAACATTATTATCACATCCTGCTGTTGTTATTTTGGTGTTTTATGCTCTGTTTCTGCTCAGTTTGTTACTAAATACAGCCTTTCGTGTTTATTTACAATTTTAACGCAGAGTTGACTAATGTGAGAAAATGTTCTGATATGAGGCTCTTAAAGTTGCTGTAGATCATTTTATGTAATTAATACCGGTTGATCTTCCAACATGGCTCGGTTCGCCATTATTTAATACGGTTTCATTAATTACGCAATTAATAAAATTAATTGGCATGATGATAGTTCTGCGATAATGTCGCTAAATGGCGCCACGTCTGTTTATATTTGCTAATCGCCCCCAGTGCTGGGGATGATTCTATCCACAAAAAGGACCATCAAAACATTATCAGGTTGGATGCTTGGTGTATATAACCTCATTTTATCATGATCAAATGGCTTTTGGTCTTTTTTTTAAAGCATATAACGTGACTATGTACCTTTAAAGGACCTTCCAGGGTTTTCCAGTCAAAACGGAACCGCTCTTACCTTCCTCACATCAGAGCTTTTGGGTTCAGTGGTCCAGGTTATGATGCGAGAAACGGCGAGTCTCGTCTCGCTGGAGTTCACAAAGTCTGTCGGATCCATCTGGCGAGCCAGAGACTCGATGTACTTGAGGATGGCCACCTTCACCTGAGGACAGCAAGGCGTTAGTCCACCTGTGACTGAAACCACCAGGAGCTGCTCAGCGCTTCCTGCTGCACCTTGAGGTTCGGAGTCTGGGTCTGGTCCACGATGAACCTCATCAGGATGTTGAACTGCTGGTCGAACGGGAACGACTCCCTAAAACAGAGCAAACAGACGGCTCTCAGGTGGTTCCACCACACACAACTGGACCTGGTACCCCTGTTTTTGCAATCTAGAACACCTTTCATCAGTCCCAGGACTTCAGCTGATTCCAACTCACCCATTTATGCTGGATCTGCTCTCTGTGGCCTGTTTATCTAGAACCAGGCAGAACCACACTAACATTTCTATGCAGATGATACTCGCCTTCACCTGCCCATAAAACCAGTGATGCCAGGAGAATCCTGAGCTAACTGCATGCTGGATGAACAAGATCTGATAAGATCTTTGTGACAAAGCTTATAACTAGAGTGGCTCATGTTACCCTGAGCTACCTCTATAGTTATGCTGCTATAGGCTTAGGCTGCTGGAGGACATCAGGGTCTATTTCTCACTCTGCTGAGTTCTCCTACTGCTCTCCAATCTGCATTGTTTGTTGTCATTTCAGTTTTTACCTTTTTGTTCTCTGTCATTTTTCTCTTCATAGAAGGTACACCTGGTCTGGTGTTCTGTTAGCTGTGACATCATCAGGGGAGGCAGATGAGCGTTCACACTGAGCCTGGTTCTGGTTCTGCTGGAGGTTCTCCTCCCTGTTAAAGGGGAGTTTTCCTCTCCACTGTCGCTTCATGCATGCTCAGTATGAGGGATTGCTGCAAAGCCATCAACAATGCAGACGACTGTCCACTGTGGCTCTACGCTCTTTCAGGAGGAGTGAATGCTGCTTGGAGAGACTTGATGCAACCTGCTGGGTTTCCTTAGAGAGGAAACTTTCTGACCAACCTGGAGGATCTGATGGAGTCTGACTTTGGAAAGAACCTTGAGATGACGTGTGATATGAAGTGATGCTCTAGAAATAAAAAATAATTGAATTGAAGTCATTGCCCAGCATCACCAAGGCCTCAGGAACCGGAACCCAACAGTGGATTTGAACCTTTTAGTGCTAAGATCACGCAGGACGGTCATTAGGTTCTGCCAATCAAAGAAATTCAGTTATTTGCTGAAGGAGCTCCTCAGGGTCATCAGATCACCTTTTCATTCATCATCTGTATCATTTCAATTGGAATAGAATCTTTCTAATCCCTAAAGATTGAATAAGCATTGTATTTTTTCATGATACATTTTAGAAAATAATAAATAAATATGCCCTTTAAAAAAATCAGAGTAAAGGGCAGAGATAATGCTTGGTTTACTGATGAACTCATCATGCTTCATGAGTGTCATTTAGCTTCTGATTGGCTTAGTTCTAGGAAACTGCAACACCTTGACAATAAGAAATGCTAAAGCCCAATATTTTACATCCCAAATTTCAACAACCCAAACAATCCTCAGAAAATCCCCTTATCCTCTCTCCCTTCTTAATAGAAAATCTCCAGGAGGTTATTCTCTGTGTTGGAATGAGTTCATTTTACTAAATGTGCCAAAGCTTCGCACTGATTCTGCTATAAATCCTCCGTTTGCAGCTCCCTCAGACTGCAGAAGGACTTCAAGCTGAAGGATCTGGTCCCTGTTAAAGTATTTAAGGGACTTTTAAACCAGTTTATAAATAAGGATCCTGTTTGTAGATGTTTTGCCTAAATTTTAAGCCTATTCTGTCAGAATGGTATCTAATGTTTTTCCATGGACTTGTGTGCTGCTGCCATTGTTGGCCAGGTGTGTCTTGAAAAAGAGATTTTTGATCTCAGTGAGATCTACCTGGATAAACTGCTAAACTGGTCGTCTGGTCACAGAGATTCTTCAGCTTCGTGTCTCATTTCTGACCTTGTGACATCTAGAGCCTTCTGGACCTTGGCCTGGACTGAGCCCAGCAGGTCTGCACCCATCTTCTTCAGAAGCTGTGTTAGCAGGACAAAAAGCCAGTCCTGCAGGTCCTCCTTGTGCACCGTGACGAAGTCCACCAGAGTCTCCAGGAACATGCTGAACACCTGAGAGCAAAGGCACGGCTGTCAGGCTGGGCTCTCCGTGTGCCGGAGACGGACTGAAAAGCCGAACACTTACCCTCTGAGGTTAAACCCACAGCAAGGCAGGCGTGCAACAGAAGACACGCAGTTAGAGAGGCGGCGGCGCAGCAGCTTCAGCAGGTAAACATCTGGAACACCATGCATCTACACTATAGGGGATAAATGTTCTCTACCTTACTGTGAGGATCTGCAAACATTCGTGTGAAGATCTCACAGAGTCGCTTCAGCTCCACCCGACTGCAGACAAGAACAATCAGCCAATCAGAACGCAGCAGCAGCGTCAACGGACAGCGGCCGTTTCCTGCCTCGTCCTCCAGGACTTCCTGTTTCTGCTGTCAACCGCCTGCTCTGTCCCACCATCACAACCCCAGAGCTGCGGTCCGATCGGATCGGGTTCTGATCGGACCGCAGCTCTGTAAACCTTCAGCAGACATGATGTCAACAATCCCGGCTGAAACAATGAATCTGGACTACAGGAGAGACGCTTTCACGTCTTTACCAGGAGACCCTGAGAGCACCAGACCTCCTCCCACCTCAGGATCCTTTGACTCTTCAGGAGGTTCTGCAGACCCAGCAGGCCCTCCTTCCTCTCCGACCAGTTGGAGCTGGCGCAGTGGTTCAGGACCTCGGCCACGTCCTCCGTCTGCCGCAGGTAGTGGGGGATCCCTCCGTTTCTGGAGCTGTACGAGCGCTCGGAGCAGGCGCTGGAGGCGTCGCTGTTGGCGTCGTCGTCAGAGTACATCCCAGGCGACTCGTAGCGCCGCCTCAGCGGCTTCCTCTGCAGCCAGCGAGAAAAAGAGTTGATGCAGGGCCAGCGAAGACGAGGGAGGCTTTAAAACCACCCAGATGAGCCCTGTTCCCTGGACCATAAACAATCTGCTGCTCTCATTTAAGCTCAGAGTTGGACTAGAGATGCAGAGGGAAAGGTGAAACAGGAGATGGTTCAGGTAATGATGGACGTGAAGGAAAGAGGCTGGAGGAGGGAGTGAAGCAGCCACAGATGTAGTGTGAGATGGCAGGGATGCAGCAGGAGTCATGAATCTACCTTGTTCCTGGAGTCGCCTAACAGCTGAAACCCAGAAGGAAGAGGAGAGAGCGGATGTTGAAGAGCGCCAAGCAGGTTTTCTCCGTTTCACTCTAACGGTGCATTTCTGGCACGTTTGTCTGGAAGCAGCAGAGACTCACCAGAGCATCCGCCACGGCCGCCTCCACCTCGGTGCCGGTGTTCAGGACCCGCATGGCGTTCACCGACGCAGAAATCCTCGCTTGGTGAATCAAACCGTAGCGATCTGAAAAGAACAGGAAGCGAGACGGAAGCTGGTTGACGGAGAAAAAGGTTTCCTGAAACTTACCGTTTTCTACTCATCACCAGAGCAGAAGCTCAGCGAGACAACCATGGAACCGGGGAACCGGGGAACCGGGAGAGGAGAACATGAATCCCGCAGGAGCAAAGCATGCACTGAAAACGGTCCCAACAGAAAAGACCCAGGGTTCAGCAACCAGGAGCAATCAGGCAGAAAACGGAGGAAAACAATGAAATGAGCAAAGAAACAACAAAGTTCCCTCCCTGCATGAAAAACGGCCCGTTTACACCAACCAGAACCGTTCTGACCCGTTCTGAAAGCAGGAAGAACAGCGAGTGCTTCATCTTCCTCTGCAGGAGAAACTAAAACCTTTAAACAGAGGCAGCCGTGTTGGGATGAGGACAACAGAAAACTACTGGTGGACACAAACTGAGGGACAAGGACGAGGGGCGGGGCATGCAGGTCACCTGACGGGCCCGGTTCTGCCGTGGACAGAGCGCTGGTGGAGCGGGAGTGGCGCCGGGAGGCTGTGGGAGGACAGGAGATGTGGGAGACATCCCAGGAGGTCAGAGGTCAACACCAGACGAGGCGGGTCGTCCTGCTGGCTGCTGCTGACCCAGACTGTATAACAAGCGTTACGCTGCGGTACCGAGAACTGGACCTGGTCTCTACGCTGTGGTACCGAGAACTGGACCTGGTCTCTACGCTGCGGTACCGAGAACTGGGCCTGGTCTCTACGCTGCGGTACCGAGAACTGGGCCTGGTCTCTACGCTGCATGTGTCAGGATGGCTCACTGCCTTTGAAACGGGACCATTTATCAGATAAACCCAGAACATGCTGATCAGAGCAGAGAGTCCCAGCACAGCAGTAAGACCCAGACACGCTGTTTCAGTTCAACGGTTCTACTCCTCCAGGCGCCGACACTGGGCCAAGACCTACAGAGCAGGTTCTGGTCCACTCGCTGACCCCAGGAGGCTCAGGTTCTGTCAAACAGGCCCAACCATCATCCCTCCACCACCGTGCTTTACACTTGGCATCAGCTGTTTGTGCTGTCTAGGTTCCTCCATCATGGTCCTGTCCATCATGGTTCTGTCCATCATGGTTCTGTGAGGATGATGGACTCAGATGGTCTGGAGATGACCTTTGACCCCTCCCAGGTGGAAGGACAGCAGCTGTTGCTGCATGTTCTTATTGTGGGACAATTTGAATTTATTTGAAGAAAAACAGAAACGATCCTGAAAGCTGCTCTTTTTTAGGTCATTTATTTCATAATCATATTTAATTTGAATGTTTTGATCATTTGTGTTTTTCCTGCTTTAATAAACGTGCCGGTTCAGATGTTGGGTCTGAATGAGAGAAGCCGGTTAACTAAGTGGACCAGAGGACGTCTCAGAGCATGATGTTCCCTGGAGTCCCTGAACAAACCCTGAAGTGAAACAGCGTGTTCCCCCCAGACGGAGCGTCCTGCTCAGGCAGCGGCCCGGACGGCGGCCTCTTCTCAGCCGTACTCACCCAGAGGAGCGAAGCCCCGGGCGGGGCTGGTGTCGCGGCTGCTCTCGCGACTGGTGTCGCGGCTGCAGCCCTGACTCATGCTGGGCCGGGGGATGCGGCTCCGGGCTAGCGTGCGGTGGGAAGCAGGAAGCAGAGCGTTAGCACACGCGGCTGTCAGGACAACAGGTTAGGTGGTGAGGAGAGACAGGAGCATGTTAGAGGACGGGAAGAACTCATTACAACGCCCTGGTTCTGGAAGGGAGGCCAGAACCAGGAAACCGGGCCCTCTCGGTTCTGACCGGTCCAGTAGACGATCACTTTGCCGCTCTAAAAGGCCACTTTGGAAGGTGCTAAATGTGGACTTCCTGGATAAACCCTGGATCTGAAATAAACGGCCGGATACGGAGAGAAGAAGAGTAAAAGCTGAGCAGAACCACAGAAGAAGAAGACCAACAGCTGCTGGAGATGAGAACACGGCAGCAGAACCGGCTGTTAAGTCTAAATTAGTGACAGATTTCACACATTTAAGATCAGCTGATTGAAATTAAAGCGATTAGTTGTTAGTCTGAGCTGTAATATTTCACTGCAGGTCATTCTGGGCCGGCCGAGCTCACGCAGCAGAAGAACTACAGAGACCAACATGGCCTCCAGAGAGTCCAGTTTGCATGAGGCCCGGTTCCTTAAGCAGCCTAAAGGCGCTGACTGAAGGGTGGAGACTTCAACACGCAGCAGTTCTCTGTGGGATCTCAGCTTTCATGTCAATATCCCACAGAGCTCAGTCCTTCTCAGCCCACGCTTAGAGTAGGAACAGAAAGCGTTACGGTCCATACGGCATGATTACAGGGGAGAGCCCTAAAGGAGCAACAAGCAGCATTTCACCACCAGGGGGGGCTGTTGATCACAGACTAAGCCACGCCTCTCTGCCTCCACTCCAGCCCCTCCTCTCCCTTCTCCCCGTCACCTTCTATGCACATATTTGTAAAGACAACAGCCTCACCTCTCAGAGGAACATGTCTAGAGAATTAAGGAACTCAGAACTTAATAAAGCTGTTAGCAAGAGAACGTTCTGATCTGCTGGCTGCTCTCCGCCATGTTGCTCCATCGCTGCTCCGCTCTGACGGTGGTATTTTAGGGCAGGGAGGGGCTGAGCGCTGAGAGGCAGCTGTTCACGTGCACGTACGTGTGTGTGCACGCTCGGCCGGCCTGGCTTTGTAAACAAGAGACTGGAGAACAACTCAGAGATGATGTGACGTCAGACCATAGTCCATCTGAAATATTACCTTTAGTTCTTCATATCATTATTTTTTAGTTCTATCTAAAATATTTAAATTTTGCTTATTGGTCCTTTAAGAGACAGACAGAAGGTTCTGATAATTAAAGGATCATATTTCTCCAATTTTAGCTTCCCTTCATTGGCTTCCTGTTAAATCAAGAATAGAATTTAAAATTCTTCTTCTAACGTATAAAGCCCTTAATAATCAAGCTCCATCATATATCAGAGCTCTGATTACCCCGTATGTTCCTAACAGAGCACTTCGCTCTCAGACTGCAGGTCTGCTGGTGGTTCCTAGAGTCTCTAAAAGTAGAATGGGAGGCAGATCCTTTAGCTATCAGGCTCCTCTCCTGTGGAACCAACTCCCAGTTTTGGTCCATGAGGCAGACACCCCGTCTACTTTTAAGACTAATCTTATGGATGAATGATGAATGGATGATGAATGGATGATGATGGATGGATGGATGAAGAATGGATGAATGGATGATGAATGGGTGAATGATGAATGGATGAATGATGGCTGGATGAATGATGGATGAATGGATGGATGATGAATGGATGATGAATGGATGATTGGATGAAGAATGGATGATGAATGGGTGAATGATGAATGGATGAACGATGGCTGGATGAATGATGGATGAATGGATGGATGATGAATGGATGGATGATGGATGGATGATGGATAGAATGATGAATGAATGGTGGATGATGAATGGATGAATGATGGATGGATGATGGATAGAATGATGGATAGATGGATGGTGAATGGCTAAATAGATGAATGATGGATGGATGAATGATGGATGAATGGATGAATGATGGATGAATGGATGATGAATGGATGAATGATGACTGGATGAATGATCGATGGATGAATGATGGATGGATGAATGATGACTGGATGAATGATGGATGGATTAATGAATGGATGAATGATGGATGATGAATGGATGAATGATGGCTGGATAGATGGATAGATGAATGGATGAATGAATGATGGATGATGAATGGATGAATGAATGATGGATGATGAATGGATGAATGATGGATGGATGATGAATGGATGATGGATAGATGAATGGATGAATGAATGATGGATGGGTGAATGGATGGATGAAGAATGGAGGAGGGCTGCCTCTCCAGGGTGTTCCTAGGAGATAAAAACATGGCGGCCGGGTTCTGTGAGGGTTCTGGTCCTACCGAGGCCCAGTCGGCTGGGGCTGCTCTCTCGGCTGCAGCCCTGGCTGCGGGGGATCCTGCTGCGTCGGTCTGTCGGCGTGCTGGCGGCCGGCGCCGCGGCCCGGGAGACCCGGCCGTAGCTCTGGCCCAGAAGCTTTCCTGGAGAACTGGAGCGGCTGCCGGCTGTAGGTGAGACGGCAAAGACAATAGAGGGTCAGCGGGTCCCGGACTGGGCGGCGCCAGTGGGGCAGAGGGACGGTTCTGTGTTCTGCCGGAGGGGAACACCAGGGACAGTGCGGACAGACCCGGAGCTCTAAGCATGCAGTGGAACCAGCTGCAGCAACCAGAACCGAACAGGTTCCAGACCGCACAGAGCGAGCAGGCAAACAGTGACAGAACCATGCAGCAGCAGGACGGCGTGCTCCGCTAGGTGGGGGCGGGATGAGGGAGGAGGCGCTAGCTGATTGGACGGAGCTGAGGCCTTACCGCTGATGGGATTGGCTGATCTGGATCCTGGATGATGGACGCAACAGGCGGGACAGGGTGGACATGGAGAATGTTCAGAAAGAGACAAACAGAGCGATGTTTGTTGGGTTTTACCCAGCATGCACTCTGAGTCAGTGTGATGATGACATAAAACAGGAAGTGCTGAGCAAGCAGGGAGCTGCATTAATGATTCAGCTGAGAAGAAAACATGTAAAACGGAGGCAGAAAGGGACGGTGGAGAGGCAGACCACTGGAACGTCATGTTATCATCATCATTAATTATGATTATTATTATTAGTTATTAATAATTATTATTATTATAACAACAACACGCTTACGTTGAGACTGGGAGACGATTTTGGCTCGACTCCGCCCCCTGCTGTCCACCACAGACGGACTGGCTCCGCCCACGCTGCCTGAGCTCTGTCTTCTGGTCCGGACTCGGCCTGAAAGAGAAGCAGCAGAGAAAATCTTTTTACCGTCGGCCTGCCAGGAGGCGCAGGCGGAGACTAGAGGCGTCTACAGAGACACGAAGAGACGGAGCTGGAGGAGAACGGAGGGACAGAGGGGACACTACAAAACGAGCTGCGTTCAAATCTCCACAGACCTGCTCAACCTCCTGGCTGTGGAAACATGCTGGAACCATAGAAGAAGACTTTAGGACCGCTGCTGCTGGGAAATGTAGTCCAGAGCACCAAGCTGCCGGCTGGACCGGCACCAAGGACCAGAGAAGCCAGGCTGCAGAAACGGCTTTATGTTCTGGAGCTTCGTCTGACTAAACGGCCACGCAGGAACCAGAACTTTATTCACTGCTGGCCCAGAACCGGGTTATTTCTAGGTTCTAACTGCTGAATGGACCAAGCTTAGCAGGAACCTGCTGTCCAGCAGGACCTCTGCTGAGGTCCAAACATGTTGATGTAGCGGTGCTCAGCGGACCGGAGGAGGAAACCACAGAGAGATGATCTACCAGACTACTTCCAGCTCGGGACCAATCCAGGCTCCACAAATCACGTGACATCATCAAACGTGCTGTGTGGATCAGACGGTCCGGTCCAAACCCGGAGTTTCAGCGCATGACGTTGAACAGGTTTCATCAACCAGGAGAGGAGAAACTAGGACGGTAGACTCATTATCCGGGCTTGTTCCTCTCTCGCTGATGTTAATAGCCGGGCCGGTCCACTGTCAGGGTCAAAGGTCACCTGAGCCAGGAGTAGCTTGATAAATCACCTTGAGGATCGTTGGATCACTTCGGCCGACTGTCAGCTGCTGCGGCTCAGAACCGAACCACAGGGGTCCGAGGTAGGCTCCCTGTCCAGCTCCTCATCTATTTAAAGCTTTAATACCAGAACGTCTGACTCTCTTACAGTGGTTTTCATGCGTTCTTCAGGTTCTGAAGGCCTGGACGTTCTCTGGGCTGCGTTAAGAAACACATGTCCAGATGTTGTTGGGGTGAAACAGCAGCGCCGGACCCGATCGCTGCGTGAGGAACAGAGCTGGGAAGGTTACAGAGGAGGAAATCCATGCAGACAGTCCATGCAGAGGTCCACAGAATCAACCACAGCTTCAGGGGGTCGGGGGGGACACAATGGACACAGGAGGTGAGGACGTCCAACAACAGACAGACCTGTACGTCTCTACTTCCAAACACACAGACACAGGATCCTTACCATCAGTCTTACCCGGAGCGCCGTCTGTTTACGAGGGGCAGCGCAGCAGAGGGGGGGAGAGGTGCAGAGCGAGATGTTAGCAGCAGGAGATGGAGCGGGGGAGCAAGAGGTGGGAGGGTTACCATCAATCCACTGGAGGAAAACTGGGAGCATCGTTAGCCTAACTGCAGCTAGAACCCATCCTAAACAGCCTTATGGGTTTCATCACCGTGGAGACGTCACACAGCCTCATTTACTGCATTCATCAACGGGTTCCTGTTGACAGAGCAGGCTAATAACACCCGCACTCATCCGTTCTCCACGTCAGGCCCATAAAAGCCACTGATTACAGGAGAAATGTTCCCATTCCTCATTATGAGAACCGGGCTTCATCACAGAAAGCTGCAGCTCCTACCGACGCCGTTTCACAGGAACGTGACGAGGGATCACAGGAATCCACGGCTAGGAGTTTATAAGCTGCAGGGAGGAAGGCTTCAGAACATCCGAGAGGGTCCAGAGTCCGGTTCCCTCTACTGCAAAGGATGCTGGGAGTTCATCTACAAGATGTAGAGCTGGAAGGTCCAAGAGCTTCAAGGACGGACAGCAGCTCTCCTGATTGGTTGGGACATCTGGAGAAGAAGAGAAGCACCCTGATCCAAACCCTGTGGGGGTTGGTTCTCCTCCTGGAGAGTGGGTCGCCGTGGTTCAAAGGTCAGAATATTCAAAGGAAGCGTGTCTAAAGCTTCTGATAACACTACAGCTGCAGAAACAAACCAAAACTCCTCTAGAAGCATTTACAGAAAATCAGGGTGTAACTACGACCTCAACGGGCCGCCTAAGGAGAACGCCTGATCTGCGGCTCCTAGAAACCACGAGGCGGCGTCTGGTCGGAGACGGCTGCGAGCGGAAAGACGGCGGCTTACCTAAAGAGGCGTAGGACCCCGGGGGGAGGGCGGCTGCAGCGCTGAACGGCGAGGAGGCGGGAACCGTGGACAGGCGAGACTTGGCGCTGGAGGCGGCGTTCACGTCGATGTCGCTACGGGAACGCTGGAGGGAGCCTGGCGTGGTGGAGACCCTGGAACCGACCAGTTTACCTGGACAGGGTCAGACAGGAGGCAGTTTCACGTCCATGCAAGCCAGGGACGGAGATCCGCCACTGACTAAAGCGGGTAAATTAAAGAAGCTCTGGGTAAGACTGCAGAACAGCAGCCAATTCAAACAGCACAGCATTCAGTTTCCATCACTGACCTGTTGGGGGCAGCAGAGCGCCGGAGCTGCTGCTGGTCTGGTCTAAATGCGTTCAGTAACAGAAGAAAAACTAAGCAGGAACTTTTGTGTTAAACGGGCAGAAGTCAGACAAGGAAAACGTTTCTCAGGACTAAAGTAAAGAACCCAAAGTTAAACGTTATTGTAACGACACGTGGAAAAGAAGTAGCGATGGCGAGTTTCACAACTGGCTCGTCTGTGATTAGAGCAGCTGGAGTTTAAGCTGAAAAGCGCAGACCTGCCGAGGTGAGCATGTGACATCCAGACCCGTTAAATTAACGGTTATACGCCTGCATGGCTGCATGTAGAACACAGCGAGACTACGTCTGATGTCAATGGAAAGATTTTGGTTTTCTGTGTAAATTCTGTGGGGTCGACATAACTCAGCAGCTCAGTTATGTTATGCAGTAATATCAGGGCTCTCAACTCTCACGCATTGACCGTGTGACACACGCATTTCACTAACTTCACACGCTCACACGCAACACATGGCATTTCTCACGCATAAAAATCACAAAGCCCATCTGGGCTGCGGACGACAAAACTCCGCCTTCTGCTGAGCTGTTTCGGCTTCTTTCACAGCTTGTGGCCATCAGTAATTCCTGCTGCAGTTCGTGTTTACAGAGCAGCAGGGACAGCGATCAGAGTTATGAATAATTTTAGTCCTAACCAGTGGTGAAATTAAGCCGGTAAGGTCCTGTACCACGTATGCAGGAGGGGAGGGGGTGGAGCTGCTTGCTTGCTGCACGCAGGATCATAAAACAGTTCTGCTATCCAGATGCAGTTTAAAAAGCCACTTGGTCTGTTTATAAGTTTCGTTTTTATTAATTCTGCATTTTTTAACTACATGCACCGTATTTCTGTGCCTCAGCGCTTGCTCCCTCCCCCCCCGTACGCAGCGCACGGGGGTAGAAGCAGCTCACCTCACCGCCTAGAGCGCACTGACGAGATCAATAGAGATTTGTCTGGTCAGCGCGGCGACTAACTGAGAAACCTGTCGCTGTGAAAGGTGATGATGATGGTTATAAACTAATCTAGAAGTGCATTGAGCTGAAAAGAGGGAAACATCAGCAGCTGGATCAGCGTAAAGACGCAGCGTGAACCTCTGTGAGCTTCAGTGTTGCTGCTGAGGGGAAATTGTTGACCATAAAGACTTGATGAAACTCAGCCTGATCCACCAATCAGGTTATAGATCTACAATGATGAACAAACCCATAGATTAATGTGTAACTGTGTAATAATTCGTTCAATAACTTAAAACTACTTATGTTTATTCAGTATTATTTGAACATATGTGTGTTTTTGTGTCTTAATTAGGGCTGTCAAAATAACGCGTTAATTTCGATTAATTTCAATTAAATTAACGGATTAAAAAAATTAACGCAAATTAATCGTATAGGGTAGTTCACTGCTATTGTTTTCATCCGGGTTTTTTCGCGCCTGCGCGCCGGACTGGAAGGCAGAAGGCGAGCACAGCGGCAGACGCCAACAGAGCAAACAACAAGTTCTCGACGTATTTTTCTTCTTTAGGTAATGTATCACAAGATCGTTTACAGAGTAAGTTGATGGTTGATGGTATCAGATTGCCAGATACAGTCCAGACAGCGAGTCTGTGAATGCTGGCCAAACGATTTAGTCCGGCCCGGTGGCCAAATGCATTATCATTATTCAACGGCTGTATCTCCTCGCTGCATCCACCGATCTGCACTAGATCTTTTGTGAGTCGTGGGCGAGCGCTGCCCAACGCGTTCGTGTGTATCGGCCGGTGGACGGACGGAGAAAATGCGTGACAGCTTCTGCGGTGGCTGACGGCCGGCGGTGCGCGAAGGCGCTTGGCTGCAGGGCTGATCGATTTAATTATTTAAGCAGAACAATGACCAGTGCAAAATTAAGTTGTATTTACCGGAGATGAAGTGTAGACTGCAAATTCTTTCGGGGTATGATGGCTCCCACAGGGATTTGGGATTTGTCTGCCTGGGTCCTTTTTCATTGAAAATATCCATTTCTTTCTTCGTCCTTCGGTAAACGAAAGAAATGTACATCCAACGATTTGGAATGCCTCTGTGTGGCATAAACTAAAAGCACGCTCTAATTCACCCGTTTTGTCACGGTGTTTGGCGAGAACAGTCCTGTTTTTGCCTACCGGCGTAACCCGGAAGTAGCGCGGACGTCACTTTACTGTTGTAAAGTGTTGATATTGAGGGGAGTGTTCATTTATTTTCATTGTGTCCCCTACATTACTGTGTGCCACATATGCCACAACGACACATGTTAAAACGTCTGAAGGCATGAAAGGTGAATAAGAATTTTTGAACTTTAATTTATCTAATGCTGATTATTCATTGAATCATTTGAATTTAAATATTTAAAATACTTTCACAGCAAAAATTATTCTATTCAATTCAATTCAATTTTATTTATATAGCGCCAAATCATGAAACATGTCATCTCAAGGCACTTTACAAAATCAAGTTCAATCATATTATACAGATTGGGTCAGATTATACAGATTGGTCAAAATGTCCTATATAAGGGAACCAGTTGATTGCTTCAAAGTCCCGACAAGCAGCATTCACTCCTGGGGAAGCGTAGAGCCACAGGGAGAGTCGTCTGCATTGTACATGGCTTTGCTGCAATCCCTCATACTGAGCAAGCATGAAGCGACAGTGGGAAGAAAAACCACCCATTAACGGGAAGGAAAACCTCCAGCAGAACCAGGCTCAGTATGAACGGTCATCTGCCTCGACCGACTGGGGTTACAGAAGACAGAGCAGAGACACAACAAGAGAGACAAAAACGCACAGAAGCACACATTGATCTAGTAATCTGTTCTACATTAGATGGTAATAGTGGTGATCTGTCCTCCCTGGATGATTTCACAGTCAAATTATATGCGATTCATTTAGATTAATTAATTACAGAGTATGTAATTAATTAGATTAATTTTTTTAATCGATTGACAGCCCTAGTTTTAATCCATTAACTGAAGAATAAAGTATTAATATGTCTCTTTATCTCTTTAACAAAAGTAATACATGTCTACTTCAATGTCTGGTGGGATAAAAATGAGATGGAGTTGAGACTCCACGGCTCTTCCAGGGTCTGGTTAGCCCCGCCCCCAAACAAGCCCCGCCCCCAGAATTAGCATAATCTCACTCTTAACTTTTGATCAAAGTTGAGAGGTCTGAGTAATATGACTGCTCGGGTTATGGCTCCCAGCATGCAACACGGTTCGTAAACCTGACCGCCCGGCGTGCGACTTTGACTCCACCCAAAGGTATAACCCGAACCGCGGCCAACAAGTCGCCCCCCCCCCCCCCCCCCCCCCTCCCTCCCTCCCAGTCGTTCCTCGTGGTTGGGGCAGCGGACTATGGCTAGTGGTTAGCCTCTAGTCTGAGCCGCCGCCATCTTGAGCCACCTAGGCTAACCATTGTTAGCACTAGCTCATTGTGCAGCCATCTGCACAGTGAGGCTCCCATCTTAGAAACTTGAAGCTCTCTGTAGCTAATGGGGTTTAGCAGCAGGCCCGGTGTTTTGTAGGACCATTAAATCACTCCAAGTATTAGCCAGATCCATTTTAATGCTGTTTTACATCAGGTCATGCTGTTTTGCTGCTGGTTACTCAATGCTTAAGTGAGGCTTATTTAAGTTAGGAAATTACCTAAAGACTGCTATGTCCAAGTTTCATCACATTGCTGTTTTGCTTTGTTGTTTATTTTCCTTTTTTATGTTGTGTTGTTTTAATTGAGTAGTGTGTTAGACTAGTATTAGTATTAAACAGACAGTTTAATACATTTTAAGTAGTTTAATCGTGGTCGTCTGTGGTTATTCTTATATCAGTGATCAAATCGTCTAAGACTTTACGAATCATCCCTTTTGAGTTAACCTCACGACTTTTTCCTTTGATTGTGGTTATTGATTAGTGATTCCAAGTGCAATTATAGTTTAAGGTTAATAACGTTTACTAATTGATAGGCCAATTGTTAGTTATAATTATTAAAGGCTGGTAGCCCTTAATCACAACCATCTGGAAACACTTTTCGTTGTTGCTTTGACTGGAATAACATATTATTAATGATAATATCCAATTACCATTAATAATTAGACTCATAAAAATAAATAAATTAAGCAGAATACGCAGAATTCTCCCCAAGCGTCCATTGTTGTAGTGAAAGAAATGTATGCTTTTCTCTTAATGTTATCTTCAGAATGGTGTACACATCTGCAGGCTTATTATTTTTAAGCATCTATAAAATCATTATATTAGTGCATTAAAATTATCAATAAGTTTGAAAAAAAAAAGCCACCGTGGGCGTTTGTGTCTGTGCTTGAAATGGACCCACTATCACGCAGTTTTCGCTGCAGAGGGAGCAGAATTTGGGGGATTTTCATTTTCATTACAACAAAAATGTCATGATATTAAAACAAAATAGAAACTACCAGAATCTGATTCTGAATCAGATACAGATCAGGCATTCTGATGCAACAAAGCAAAGAAAGGACTGTGCAGCTTTGCTAAAGTTTGATGTTAGTAATTACCAAAAATGAACTAGTTACAGTAAACCACTGTTACGGTTCATATACTGTTATTACTGTATTTAAATATTAAACTGTAAAATTTATATAGTTAGATTGTACTTAGGGTGTTTATAACCAAGACAAATGTTACATAAAATAAATTATACAACAACTTTTTTCCACCACAGCCGCAGTGGAAGAAAGTTTGAATTTCCACCCCTGACCCAAACCCAAACGGTGCTGATCACAGACACCATGCACAAGAACCACACCACCACACGGTCGTGCAGTCTGTTAAACTGGACCGGCTCAGAACAGTTTGGGAACTTGGCTGCTTTTCACCCAGTAAAGTTTCCTGCTTGGTTCCAGGTTCTAGCACACCGGGCTGACTCGACCCAGTTTGACCAGACATGACCCAGTCTGATTGGGCTCAGTGCTGGAACCAGTAACGTCTGCTTGAGGAAGCTGTTCTGGATGGGTCGTTTCCCCCACACTTACTTCTCGTTATGCTGCCTCCAATGACGCTCTTCACAGAGAACAGTCGGCTGGAACAGAGCACACACGGTTTAGTAGCAGGAAGAACATGGCGAAAGGTTCTGGTATCACACCGTGATGGCCTCTCAGAGATAACGCACGGCCCGGACGACCCACAGAGCAGAACAAAGCAAAGAAAGATGGACCTCCTGGTTCTTACTTGAGGCTCTCCTGTGAAGACGAGGAGGAGCGGTCTGACTGCGGCAGAGACACGACGCTGTCCGAGCTCTTCAGGTGAGACTGCAGCGCTTTCTGATAGGTGGACTCCAGCGCGTGGAACAGATGCTCGGCCTCCCGGCTGTAGTGACCATGGAAACCCCAGTAACACCTGAGACGGGACAACCAGGTAACTAAGAGCTCCGTCCATCTTCTCACACCAAACCAGAGCTCAGACTGGAAACACACTTACTTCCTGGCTATGGACCTGGCCTCAGAGTCGGCGTCGTGTATTCCTTTCCTGATGGTCTCCGTCAGAACAGCGACATGTCTGGGATAATAAGGAAACATGGTGAGGAACTCCGTAAAGATTAAATTAAGACCAAATAATGACTCCAAGAGACCAAATCCTGCCGATTCCAACTTTCTCTCCTCGAAGATCTAGAGTCATTGTGGCCACCCTCTGGGTTTCTCTCGTGCTTTTTAATGTCTCCCCTCCCGTTGTCATGGTTATAGGGCTGGGAAGCTGCCTTACGATGATAAAGGTTCCCGAGGGATTCATAAATTAGTCTTGGCTCATCAGGAGCTCACCGAGCCGACGCTCATCTGACTCAAATGCCATCATGGGAGGAGGGGGGAGAGGAGGCCTAAGCTTCCTGATGGATGTGAATCTATGGAGAATTTTTCAAAAAGCTCTACAGAACTTACCTTTCCAGCGTATTTGTGTGCCACTCCTGCAGCATGAGATCCAGGAACTCATAACAGCGCCTGGAAAGAGGACACAAGCAAACATGAAGACCTCTGGAACAGACATGACTGACGGAGAAGCTGAGGAGCAGAGAGCTACGTTTAACCAAACACATCTTAGCTAGACAGCAGTTAGCTAGACAGCAGTTAGCGAGACAGCAGTTAGCTAGATGGTAGTTTGCAAGATAACAGTTAGCTAGTAAGCAATTAGCTAGAAAACAGTTACCAAGATAGCAGTTAGCTAGTAAGCAATTAGCTAGTAAGCAATTAGCTATACAACATTTAACTATACAACATTTAACTAGACAGCATTTAGCGAGATAGCAGTTAGCAAGATAGCAATTAGCTAGACAGCAGATAGCTAGTAAGCTCGTCCTCAGTAAGTGAGGCAGCGTTGGAGGAATCTTTAGAACCTGCACAGTGTCTGAACTGTTTAGAAGCAGTAGAGCTTTCTGAGCTATCTAAAATCTTAGCTTCATCTAAACCTTCTAGCTGTTTGTTAGACCCAATCCCAACCAAGTTGTTTAAGGAGGTATTCCCTCTGATCAGTGGTCCTATTTTAGACATGATTAATCTATCCTTAGTAAATGGATATGTACCACAGGCTTTTAAAGTAGCTGTTATTAAACCTTTACTTAATAAACCTTCTCTTGATCAAGATGAGTTAGTAAACTACAGACCTATATCTAATCTTCTTTTCTTATCTAAAATTCTTGAGAAAGTAGTTGCTAATCAACTTTGTGAACATTTACAAAGTAATGACCTACTTGAAGAGTTTCAGTCAGGCTTCAGAGCTCATCATAGCACTGAAACAGATCTGGTGAAGGTCACTAATGATATTCTCATGGCCTCAGATAATAGACTTGTGTCTGTATAATCTGATTGAATTTGACTTTGGAAAGAGCCTTGAGATGACATGTTTAATGAATTGGCGCTATATAAATAAAATGTAATTGAATTGAATTAAGCAATTAGCTAAACAGCAGCTAACTAGTAAGTAATTAGCAAGACGGCAGTTAGCTAGACAACAGATAACTAGACAGCAGTTAGCTAGACAGCAGCTAGCTAGTAAGCAGTTAGCTAGAGAGCAGCTAGCTAGTAAACAATTAACTAGACAGCAGATAGTGAGACAGCAGACAGCTAGACATCAGATAGCTAGATAGCAGTTAGTTAGATAGCAGTTAGTGAGACAGCAGTTAGCTAGATAGCAATTAGCTAGATAGTAGCTAGCTAGTAATCAGTTAGCTAGACAGCAGCTAGCTAGTAAACAATTAACTAGACAGCAGATAGTGAGACAGCAGATAGCTAGACAGCAGTTAGCTAGACAGCAGCTAGCCAGACAGCAGCTAGCCAGACAGCAGTTAGCTAGATAGCAGCTAGCCAGACAGCAGCTAGCCAGACAGCAGTTAGCCAGACAGCAGTTAGCTAGATAGCAGTTAGCTAGATAGCAGTTAGCTAGATAGCAGTTATGCTGGTGAAGCTAGATAGCAGTTAGACAGCAGTTAGCTAGACAGCAGATAGCTAGTAAACAATAAACTAGACAGCAGATAAACTAGACAGCAGATAGCTAGATAGCAGTTAGTTAGACAGCAGTTAGCGAGAAAGCAGACAGCTAGACAGTAGTTAGCTAGATTTCAGTTAGCTGCTGCTGCAAACCCCACCACAGGAGGAGGAAGTCTGGCCCTTTACCTTCAAACATCAACTTACTGGATGGCTGACTGACAGCCTCCACATGGCCAAGGGGAAGGGGAGAGATAGGAAGGAAGGGAAACAGAAAAGAAGGAAGAGAGGTAGAGAGGGAGGGAGGAATGAAAAGAAAGCGGGACGAAGGAAGGAGCTCTTACCTCCTGACAGCAACAGACTTGGAGGTGCAGTTACTGGTGATGATGGGGATGAGACGTGGGTAGTGGGTGTGCTGAAAGACAACACAGGTGTAAGTGTCGGCAGGTGTCACTCTACCTCTAAGCGACAAGCTGTCCTTGTGGACCAGACTCTCACCCTGAGGATGAGGCGGATAGCAGCCATTCCAGACGTGGCCATAACTTTGGCGCTGTTGGGTACCAGGTTCAGCAGGGTGGGCATGACGCTCTCTGCTCCGTGGTCAAACTTGTTCCGCAGCACTGAAGACAAATGACTGACGGAAACACAAGCCGGCTCTTTAAGGTTAAAGCTTACCTACAGAATTCATCAACTAGTAATTATTAACTTTGAAATGTGGACTGTGGTGGTAATTTACATTTCTGCACAGCAGCAAAACAATCTTTACAACTTATATGCTAATGTTGACCATATGGACTCCAAAGATAATATCCCAACACTTGGATCTGAGTGTCAATGCTGCAGCGCAGGTTGAGATTTACCTGAGAAGTCCAACAGGAGCAGAAACTGGGATTAAAGGCTTATAACTAGGACTATAGCACAATGCAATGAGATGGATGATGGATGGATGGATGGATGGATGGATGGATGGATGAGCGGATGGATGGATGAATGGATGAATGGATGCTAGATGAATGAATGGATGGATTATGGGTGGATAAATGGATGATGGATGGATGGATGATGGATGACCCTCAAGTTAAGTCTGCATCCCCCTTACCCCAGGGTGATGCAGACTAACCCCCCCCCTTACCCCAGGGTGATGCAGACTAACCCCCCCCCCTTACCCCAGGGTGATGCAGGCCTCACGGACCACCTGGGAGCGCAGGTCCTTGGCCGACAGCTTGAGCGGAGCCTCCAGCAGCCGCAGCTGCTGAGGGAAACCTTCGTAGTCCGTGGCTCCGGCCAGGATGAGGGAGCGGACCTTCTTCAGCTGCAGACAAGACGCTGAGACTCAGCGGAGGTTCTCCCACAGGTCAGAGGGCAGAGGTCAGAGGCCTTACCGCCACCACCCGGTGCTCCCAGTCATGCTTGTCATCAGACAGAACCTCCCTGGTCTTGGTCAGCTGCTCCTCCATCTCCCTGTTGGAGTAGATCTGCAGAACAAGGAGGTCCACATTCATCTCAGGACTCATAACCTGGGTTCCAGGTAGGACCAGAGACCTCAACACGGCTGCAACGTCTGGCAGACAGCTGTTGAGGACCTGAGCGGTTCCTTAACGGGACCTTTAAACCAGATCTGCTTCAGAGGGAACGCTTACTTAACCGGGTCCGTCCCTCTGAATCAGAGTTCTGCTCTCAATGTGGTTCTTCTCAGCTCTGTGCATCGATGCCTGAACCTGAAGGACCCAGACCTCCTGAGGATGAGGGTAGGAACTTCTCCAGGAAGCTCAGGAACCTTTACAGGAGGCTCAGGAACTTCTCCAGAAGGTCAGGATGAGACCTCCTGACCTCCTCAGGAGGTTCTGGGTCCAAAGTTTAACCCTTTGTTCATTACAGGATTGGTCATAAACTCAAAGCCTCTGATCGTGAAATCAAAAGGAACCCAAGCAGGAGGTGGACCACAGCCGCTGGTCAACATACCTGGACCGACGGCACGTCTTCAAAAGCTTTGATGAAGTCCTCCTCATCCACAGCTCCAGCGCCGGCTTCCTTACCTTCACATACGAGATGTTTGAGAGAATGACCCTGAGCCCTCTGGTGACACGCTGCAGCTCAGAACATGCTCCTCACCTGTGGACTTTGCAGAAGAAGCAGAGCTGGGTCTTCTGACAGAGCTGACCGGCGTCCTCCTCCCACTAGGGGGCACTTTGGAGGAGGAGGAGGAGGACCTGCCTCCATCAACGGAGTCTTCATCCTCAAAGTTTTTATCTGCAGAAGAAGAAGAGGCAGCAGAGTGAAGACCAGACTGTTCCAGATCCAACCTCCGCCCGCCTTTAGCCAGGACTGACCCCCCCCCCCCCCCTCCAACCAGCCAGAGGAACGTCTGACACCACAGCACGGCTTCCACACAGAGACAGACAGCTGCCCTACGTCTGAGGACGTTGTCCTCCCCCGCCGGCCTGAAGCAGCGCCCCCGTCTGACGGCACCAGCAGCTCAGGTCCAGAACCTCAAGTCCAGGTCCAGAACCTCAGCATGACTCCATCTGACACCGGAGTCAGACCCAGACGGGCCAGCTTCAGCCTCCTCTGCGTGAGGATGAGGAGGATGAAGCAGCAGCAGAGCTGGAAGGAGCTGAGCGATTAACTCACGGCAACCAGCGTTTGGGTCAAAGTCCAACTGGCAGCTGCTCTGGACTGGTTCTGATAAAAATAGCAGCGATAGGAAACCAGGAACCAACATGGCTGCTTCCCCGGCTCTAAGGCCAAGGCTGGACAGACATTATTTCTGTTTAGCTGTTATTGAACCAGGTTAACCGCTGCTGTCAAAGGGAGACCTGGCCAAGATGGCAGCCGCTCAGCTGCATCAGTACCAACCACAGCTCGCACTGGGCCAGAAAACAATGGTTCCAGCTGTAAGCGGAGGATCAGTTCATGGTTGGTTCCCAGGATCCAGAACCACTTCAGTCTGAACTCTGGGAACACGGAACCACAACATCCTCCGGTTCTGTTTGGCATGAGAGATTAAGAGTGTGAGACATGAGGAGGACACGCCTGGACCTGCAGCGCCAGAGTCTGGCGTCTGCTGGGCCTAACGACCCGGTCCATCAGAATAACACCTGTGAGGCGCCGCCAGGAAGCTGCAGAGTAAGACATTTCCACCGCTCTGCTCTCCGGCACCAGCGCTGGGCAATATATCCAGTTTTTAAAAATAGATACATTTTTCAGAAAGAGATGTAAGATGAGAATATATCGTTTATATCGAGACTTTTACTTTATAAAAGGAGAAACATATGAGATAAATATCGTATATCGGCATTCGGCCTAGGAATATGGAGATATTATTTGTGGTCCATATCGCGCTGCCCTTACACCTTAGAGTTGTGACCTGAGCTGGACTTTCAGGACGTTTCATCTACTGTTCGGTTCTGCGTTGTTCTGTCTGCCGGCTCGCCGCCTGCTGCTGCTCTGTGGAAAACTGTTTCCCTTTAGACCGACCAGGGCTGGGGCCAAGCCAGGGTGTGATTACTTTGTCTCTGCTCTGGCTCTCACTAAAGGGCTGGAACTTGATGTTTCCGTTTATTCAATAAGTCACTGGGAACCAGTTATCTTTATTTCTGACACACCCACCAATCTTAATAATAGAAATCACATGTTCTAACCATTTTCATGTCCAAATGTGCATCAAATCAAGCACCAGGCATGCAGACTGTCTCTATCTACACTTCCTGAATGAATAATATGGAACTATTATGCATACTTTTGCTAGAAATGTCCCCAAAATGTAAAGAACTGCAGATCCTGTCTTTAAATGTTGCCTTTGCCTGTATAAATGCGGCGGATGGGCTCAGACTAATTGGAACGCGGCCTGCTTTACTCAGCCTAGACGGTAAAACACGTGACACCGAATCCTCTGAGAAACTAATAAATTAAAGGTGGTCTACCTTCCCTGAATGAAGATTCTAACTATAATTTTCATATGTTTTGCTAGAGATGTCGGCTAAAGGCATAGAACTACGATGTTTTATGATTATTGATGTTTATGTCCACACCGTCGCTGATGTCACTGGCTGCGTCCTTAGGAACCGCCTAGCAACGGGACTGCTCACGTCTTTCTGAGACGCACTGAAAAGTTTTCTGCCTTCTCTAAACAAAGATTATGAAAATAATATCCATACGTCATCAGAAACGCAGTAGTTCTGCTTAAATGTTCCCTTTTCCACAAGCGGCCATGTTCTTTTTTCGCTGCTGGAACCTTGATGGTCAGGTGACCTGGTTACAAGCCGATGAATGAGACGTAGGACTGAGACCAGGTTCTCCTGTGGACCAACGAGAACGTTAAACGTTCTTCAGTGAGACCGGCTGAGTGAGCGGGGAGACGTTCTAACGCAGGAGGGGTAAACGTTAGATTAGGGTTTGAAGCTTCGCTCAGATAAAAACAGCGGACTCATTCGTCTACTCCTTGTGCCAGCAGCAGTCTACACACGTGCTGCAGCTGATGTCCACCAGGTGTCAGCGTGCACCAGGAAAGTCTGGGAACGTGCTGCAGCGGCTGGATCTGCAGAGTCACCATGTTCTGCAGACAGACGATGAGCACAGAAAGAGGCGTGCAGCTCTCCTCCTAGCTTCCTGTGTCTCCTTCAGACTGCAGCCTGCATGGTTCAACCAGCCGCCTGGCGACTGAGATGCAGCTGATCTGGGATCAGCAGGGCGCTGCATGAAGCTTCTGGCTGCCAGTGATCCGACTGAATGTGACGCGTCGGGTCGATGGTCGCCCTGAATTCTCTGAAGCCGCTCAGCTCCAGTCTAACGAGCTCGTTTGTCCGGCAGAGAGCAGAACAAAGACCGTCTGCCATCCAGGGAGCTGGCCTCCTCATCTCTGCCTCCTCATCTCTCCTCCTCTCTGCCTCCTCATCTCTCATCTCTGCCTCCTCATCTCTGCCTCCTCATCTCTCATCTCTGCCTCCTCACCTCTCCTCATCACCTCTCCTAATCTCTCCTCGTCTCTGCCTCCTCACCTCTCCTCGTCTCTGCCTCCTCACCTCTCCTCATCTCTGCCTCCTCATCTCTCATCTCTGCCTCCTCATCTCTCATCTCTGCCTCCTCATCTCTGCCTCCTCATCTCTCATCTCTGCCTCCTCATCTCTGCCTCCTCATCTCTCATCTCTGCCTCCTCACCTCTCCTCATCTCTCCTCGTCTCTGCCTCCTCACCTCTCCTCATCTCTGCCTCCTCATCTCTCATCTCTGCCTCCTCATCTCTGCCTCCTCATCTCTCCTCGTCTCTGCCTCCTCACCTCTCCTCGTCTCTGCCTCCTCACCTCTCCTCGTCTCTGCCTCCTCACCTCTCCTCATCTCTGCCTCCTCATCTCTCATCTCTGCCTCCTCATCTCTGCCTCCTCACCTCTCCTCATCTCATCTCTGCCTCCTCATCTCTCCTCATCTCATCTCTGCCTCCTCATCTCTCCTCATCTCTGCCTCCTCATCTCTCCTCATCTCTGCCTCCTCATCTCTCATCTCTGCCTCCTCATCTCGCATCTCTTCTCATCTCTCCCCATCTCTGCCTCCTCATCTCTGCCTCCTCATCTCTCATCTCTGCCTCCTCATCTCTCATCTCTGCCTCCTCACCTCGTCTCTGCCTCCTCATCTCTCCCTCCTCACCTCTCCTCATTTCTGCCTCCTCATCTCTCGTCTCTGCCTCCTCACCTCTCCTCATCTCTGCCTCCTCATCTCTCCTCATCTCTGCCTCCTCATCTCTCGTCTCTGCCTCCTCACCTCTCCTCCTCTCTGCCTCCTCATCCCACCTCATCTCTGCCTCCTCATCTCTGCCTCCTCATCTCTGCCTCCTCACCTCTCCTCATCTCTGCCTCCTCATCCCACCTCATCTCTGCCTCCTCACCTCTCCTCCTCATCCCACCTCATCTCTGCCTCCTCATCTCTCCTCATCTCTGCCTCCTCATCTCTCCTCATCTCTGCCTCCTCATCTCTCCTCATCTCTGCCTCCTCATCTCTCATCTCTGCCTCCTCACCTCTCCTCACCTCTCCTCATCACCTCTCCTAATCTCTCCTCGTCTCTGCCTCCTCACCTCTCCTCACCTCATCACCTCTCCTCATCTCTCCTCGTCTCTGCCTCCTCATCTCTCATCTCTGCCTCCTCATCTCTCATCTCTGCCTCCTCACCTCTCATCTCTGCCTCCTCATCTCTGCCTCCTCACCTCTCCTAATCTCTCCTCGTCTCTGCCTCCTCACCTCTCCTCATCACCTCTCCTCATCTCTCCTCGCCTCTGCCTCCTCATCTCTCATCTCTGCCTCCTCATCTCTGCCTCCTCATCTCTCATCTCTGCCTCCTCACCTCTCCTCATATCTCCTCGTCTCTGCCTCCTCACCTCTCCTCATCTCTGCCTCCTCATCTCTCATCTCTGCCTCCTCATCTCTCATCTCTGCCTCCTCACCTCTCCTCGTCTCTGCCTCCTCACCTCTCCTCCTCTCTGCCTCCTCACCTCTCCTCCTCTCTGCCTCCTCACCTCTCCTCCTCTCTGCCTCCTCACCTCTCCTCCTCTCTGCGTCCTCACCTCTCCTCCTCTCTGCCTCCTCATCCCTCCTCATCTCTGCCTCCTCATCTCTCCTCATCTCTGCCTCCTCATCTCTCCTCATCTCTCCCTCCTCATCTCTCATCTCTCCTCATCTCTGCCTCCTCACCTCTCCTCATCTCTGCCTCCTCATCCCACCTCATCTCTGCCTCCTCACCTCTCCTCATCTCTGCCTCCTCATCTCTCCTCATCTCTGCCTCCTCATCCCTCCTCATCTCTCCTCATCTCTGCCTCCTCATCTCTGCCTCCTCATCTCTCCTCATCTCTGCCTCCTCATCTCTCCTCTTCTCTGCCTCCTCATCTCTCATCTCTGCCTCCTCATCTCTCATCTCTGCCTCCTCACCTCTCCTCACCTCACCTCTCCTCATCACCTCTCCTAATCTCTCCTCGTCTCTGCCTCCTCACCTCTCCTCACCTCTCCTCATCACCTCTCCTCATCTCTCCTCGTCTCTGCCTCCTCATCTCTCATCTCTGCCTCCTCATCTCTCATCTCTGCCTCCTCACCTCTCCTAATCTCTCCTCGTCTCTGCCTCCTCACCTCTCCTCATCACCTCTCCTCATCTCTCCTCGCCTCTGCCTCCTCATCTCTCATCTCTGCCTCCTCATCTCTGCCTCCTCATCTCTCATCTCTGCCTCCTCACCTCTCCTCATATCTCCTCGTCTCTGCCTCCTCACCTCTCCTCATCTCTGCCTCCTCATCTCTCATCTCTGCCTCCTCACCTCGTCTCTGCCTCCTCATCTCTGCCTCCTCACCTCTCCTCGTCTCTGCCTCCTCACCTCTCCTCCTCTCTGCCTCCTCACCTCTCCTCCTCTCTGCCTCCTCACCTCTCCTCCTCTCTGCCTCCTCACCTCTCCTCCTCTCTGCCTCCTCACCTCTCCTCCTCTCTGCCTCCTCATCTCTGCCTCCTCATCCCTCCTCATCTCTGCCTCCTCATCTCTCCTCATCTCTGCCTCCTCATCTCTGCCTCCTCATCTCTCCTCATCTCTGCCTCCTCATCTCTCCCTCCTCATCTCTCATCTCTCCTCATCTCTGCCTCCTCATCTCTCCTCATCTCTCCTCATCTCTGCCTCCTCATCCCTCCTCATCTCTGCCTCCTCATCTCTCCTCATCTCTGCCTCCTCATCTCTCCTCATCTCTGCCTCCTCATCTCTCCTCATCTCTGCCTCCTCATCTCTCATCTCTCCTCATCTCTGCCTCCTCATCTCTGCCTCCTCATCTCTCCTCATCTCTGCCTCCTCATCTCTCCTCATCTCTGCCTCCTCATCTCTGCCTCCTCATCTCTGCCTCCTCATCTCTCCTCATCTCTGCCTCCTCATCTCTCCTCATCTCTGCCTCCTCATCTCTCCTCATCTCTGCCTCCTCATCCCTCCTCATCTCTGCCTCCTCATCTCTCCTCATCTCTCCTCATCTCTGCCTCCTCATCTCTGCCTCCTCATCCCTCCTCATCTCTGCCTCCTCATCTCTCCTCATCTCTGCCTCCTCATCTCTCCTCATCTCTGCCTCCTCATCCCTCCTCATCTCTGCCTCCTCATCTCTCCTCATCTCTGCCTCCTCATCCCTCCTCATCTCTGCCTCCTCATCTCTCCTCATCTCTGCCTCCTCATCCCTCCTCATCTCTGCCTCCTCATCTCTCCTCATCTCTGCCTCCTCATCCCTCCTCATCTCTCCTCATCTCTGCCTCCTCATCTCTCCTCATCTCTGCCTCCTCATCTCTCATCTCTCCTCATCTCTGCCTCCTCATCTCTCATCTCTCCTCATCTCTGCCTCCTCATCTCTCCTCATCTCTGCCTCCTCATCCCTCCTCATCTCTGCCTCCTCATCTCTCCTCATCTCTGCCTCCTCATCTCTGCCTCCTCATCTCTCCTCATCTCTGCCTCCTCATCTCTCCTCATCTCTGCCTCCTCATCTCTCCTCATCTCTGCCTCCTCATCCCTCCTCATCTCTGCCTCCTCATCTCTCCTCATCTCTGCCTCCTCATCTCTCCTCATCTCTGCCTCCTCATCTCTCCTCATCTCTGCCTCCTCATCTCTCCTCATCTCTGCCTCCTCATCTCTCCTCATCTCTGCCTCCTCATCTCTCATCTCTTCTCATCTCTGCCTCCTCATCTCTCCTCATCTCTCCTCATCTCTGCCTCCTCATCTCTCCTCATCTCTGCCTCCTCATCTCTCCTCATCTCTGCCTCCTCATCTCTGCCTCCTCATCTCTGCCTCCTCATCTCTGCCTCCTCATCTCTGCCTCCTCATCTCTCCTCATCCCTCCTCATCTCTGCCTCCTCATCTCTCCTCATCTCTCATCTCTCCTCATCTCTGCCTCCTCATCTCTGCCTCCTCATCTCTCCTCATCTCTGCCTCCTCATCCCTCCTCATCTCTGCCTCCTCATCTCTCCTCATCTCTCCTCATCTCTGCCTCCTCATCCCTCCTCATCTCTGCCTCCTCATCTCTCCTCATCTCTGCCTCCTCATCCCTCCTCATCTCTGCCTCCTCATCTCTGCCTCCTCATCCCTCCTCATCTCTGCCTCCTCATCTCTCCTCATCTCTGCCTCCTCATCTCTGCCTCCTCATCTCTCCTCATCTCTCCTCATCTCTGCCTCCTCATCTCTCATCTCTCCTCATCTCTGCCTCCTCATCTCTCCTCATCTCTGCCTCCTCATCTCTGCCTCCTCATCCCTCCTCATCTCTGCCTCCTCATCTCTCCTCATCTCTGCCTCCTCATCTCTGCCTCCTCATCCCTCCTCATCTCTGCCTCCTCATCTCTCCTCATCTCTGCCTCCTCATCTCTGCCTCCTCATCTCTCCTCATCTCTCCTCATCTCTGCCTCCTCATCCCTCCTCATCTCTGCCTCCTCATCTCTCCTCATCTCTGCCTCCTCATCTCTCCTCATCTCTGCCTCCTCATCCCTCCTCATCTCTGCCTCCTCATCTCTGCCTCCTCATCCCTCCTCATCTCTGCCTCCTCATCTCTCCTCATCTCTGCCTCCTCATCTCTGCCTCCTCATCTCTCCTCATCTCTGCCTCCTCATCTCTCCTCATCTCTGCCTCCTCATCTCTCATCTCTCCTCATCTCTGCCTCCTCATCTCTCCTCATCTCTCCTCATCTCTGCCTCCTCATCTCTCCTCATCTCTGCCTCCTCATCTCTGCCTCCTCATCTCTGCCTCCTCATCTCTCCTCATCTCTGCCTCCTCATCTCTCCTCATCTCTGCCTCCTCATCCCTCCTCATCTCTGCCTCCTCATCTCTCCTCATCTCTGCCTCCTCATCTCTCCTCATCTCTCCTCATCTCTGCCTCCTCATCCCTCCTCATCTCTGCCTCCTCATCTCTCCTCATCTCTGCCTCCTCATCTCTCCTCATCTCTGCCTCCTCATCTCTCCTCATCTCTGCCTCCTCATCCCTCCTCATCTCTGCCTCCTCATCTCTCCTCATCTCTGCCTCCTCATCCCTCCTCATCTCTGCCTCCTCATCTCTCCTCATCTCTGCCTCCTCATCTCTGCCTCCTCATCTCTCCTCATCTCTGCCTCCTCATCTCTCATCTCTCCTCATCTCTGCCTCCTCATCTCTCCTCCTCATCTCTGCCTCCTCATCTCTGCCTCCTCATCTCTGCCTCCTCATCTCTCCCTCCTCATCTCTCCTCATCTCTGCCTCCTCATCTCTGCCTCCTCATCTCTGCCTCCTCATCTCTCCTCATCTCTGCCTCCTCATCTCTCCTCATCTCTGCCTCCTCATCTCTGCCTCCTCATCTCTCCTCATCTCTGCCTCCTCATCTCTCATCTCTCCTCATCTCTGCCTCCTCATCTCTCCTCATCTCTGCCTCCTCATCTCTCCTCATCTCTGCCTCCTCATCTCTGCCTCCTCATCTCTCCTCATCTCTCCTCATCTCTGCCTCCTCATCTCTCCTCATCTCTGCCTCCTCATCTCTCCTCATCTCTGCCTCCTCATCTCTCCTCATCTCTGCCTCCTCATCTCTCCTCATCTCTCCTCATCTCTCCTCATCTCTCCTCATCTCTGCCTCCTCATCTCTCCTCATCTCTGCCTCCTCATCTCTGCCTCCTCATCTCTGCCTCCTCATCTCTCCTCATCTCTGCCTAGAGAGCGTTAGCTAACCCGCCCATCTAAGCTAAAAGCTTTTCTGCTGCACGTCTCCAAGCCACCAGGCTGCTGAGCCGCGTGTTCAACGCAGCTCTTTGCTGCAGTAACATCGTAGTAATGAAGAACTCGGACTCCGGCAGAAACATGAACTGATTGACCCGACCTTCAGTTTCTACCTGTAGAGACACCAGAGGCTGGTAACCTTCAGCGCTGACAGAACATCCAGACTTCCTGGCAGAGGAACCAGGGCTGACCCACAAAACAAGGAGACCTTCTATGTCTGAGCTGTGAAAACAACAACAGGTTTAGGGATCAGCCGGACTGGAGAGCAGCTGCATGGAGAACCGGCTAAGCAGTCCAGACGCCTGACTTTCCTCTTCCTGGCACAATAAAGCCGTTTCTGTTCTGCTGTCTGAAGCTGCTTTCAGAAACACTTCCACCTCGGCGCCGTCTCACCGTCTGCAACCGGTACTGAGAGGGGGGTTGAAGTCAACCCGTCCGCTACAGCCCTGCATCAGCTGAGGCGGGCCGGCTTCATGGGCTACGATGTTTGGTTGGTGGGACCAGACGCAGCAGAACCAGAGACCAGAACCAGACCCCGAGATCGTCTGCAGCAGGAAGAGGTGACATCATTTCAACCTGAAGCTCAGCCAACCACTGGTTCTCTGACTGGTTTAGAAAAGAGAGCGGTACGGAGAGGTGTCCCACATGCCACAGGTAGTCACAGGTAGTCAGAGGGACCCAGATGGTTACTATAATGATAATGACGTAAAGTTTTGGCCACCAAGGTGTTAAAAGGAAGACATGAAAATCCTTCATGTCATCAAATGAATGTTGATGCTTTGACCCAGACGCTGCTTTTCATCTGGAGGCCCTAAAGCACCAGAACCACTGTGCTGTAGCTCCAGCCTGAAAACGCTGCAGGTTCCCAGCGATAAACTGACTGTAAGGCAGCGTTTGCCGTCCCAGCAGCAGCTTTTAACTCCTCCTCCCTGTAAATACGTCTAAACTCATCAGGATTCTCCCCTCAAACAGACAAACCGAGAAGAACCGGGCCGGTTGGGAACGGAACCGCTGTTCAGCGCAGCAGGACCGAGCCGGAGCCTGTCGCCTGATTCTACCGCCTCTACAATGTTGGTTTTATGATGCGTGAGAGCTGGACACCAACGTCTCCTCACATCCAGCCCGCTAAGCTATTCAGCTGCTCTGGGCTCCAAAGAGGAGCGTCTGACGTCCTGCAGGACAGCCTCCTGCTTTACGCTCCGGTCCAACACACGGCTACGCGGAGACAACTCAGGCAGAACCACGTGGTGAAAGGAGACAGCAGGCCGACGGTACCAGCAGCAGCTCCAGACGGCCCTGAAGCAGAGACTAAACCCGGCGGTCCTGCAGCGGTCCACCGGTCACCGAGCTTCCTGGGACAGCATGACACTCCACACCACCGGGGGCAGCAGCGAGCATCGCTGAGCTCAGAGCAGGAACTCACCTGAGCCAGAAGATGGGATCATGTTCCCAGATCTTTGGACCTCATCAAATTTGTTGAAGATGACGTTCAGCCTACCAGAGCGGAGAGAGACAAGAACAGGAGATCAGAAGCCGTTCCTCCATCGTCTGACGCCTCTTCATCAACGTTTAGCTCGTCACCAAAGGACGCAGAGGAACATTTTCCTGTTTGTTGCTGAGGAGCAACGGGTGAAGAAAACCGATCCCAGAACATCCAGAACCTACAAAGTATTCACACCCCTTCAGCCTTTTTCCACGTTTCGTCCCGTTCCACCAACAGACCTGCAGCGTGGAGCAGAACGCTCAGGTGGAAGGAGAACATTCATTTAAGAAAAATCTGAAAAGTGTGGAGTGCCTTTTTATTTATCCCTCTGAGCCAGAACCCTGCAGAACCTCCTCTGGCTCTGTAGAACCAGCTCTGAACGTCTGCAGACTGACGTTCTTCTCTCTAGAACATCTCCAGCTCAGACAGACAGGATGGAGAACATCCAGGAACATCAGATTCAGAGTTCTGAACTTTGACTAGGCCATTCTAACCCATGAATGTGCTCTGATCATAAGCTTCCCCAGCACGACGCTGCCGCCGCCATGATGCGTTCAGGGTGCCTCAGGTCCAGGCAGACCAGACCAGAGCTGCTGCTTCCGTGTTTCTTCGGTTGTTCTTCGGTTTGTTGGGTTTTATTTTAGGGAATCAGAGTCAAGGGGGTTTAATAAAATGCAAACCACATTTTCAGGTTTTTATTAGTGAACAAAAAGGATTGTTTCCCACTTCATAGGTCTCTTCTACTCTGCGCCGGATTGTAAACATAAAAGCCCTGAAGGTTGTTGTGGAACATGATGTGGAACATTGTTGAAGGGGAGTAAATACTTTTCCATGGACCAGTAGCAGCTTTAGAAAAGCTTAAGAAGAAGTGAAAAAAGTCTAAAAAACTAAATATAATGACCATAAATTACGTTGAGGAAATTAAAACATGTTTATCGTTAGTTTTTGCTGCAGTGGGCGACAGGTCCACCAGGGGGCGACCTGAAGGTTCTGTCAGAACCGGGTCAGAGACGATGGAAGGAGAGGAAGACGTTTAGTACCGGGACTGAGGAAGGCCCTTCTTGCTGAGGTCCAGCCTCACCCTCTCCCCCACGTGTCTGTAGATCTCCACCAAGCAGCTCATGGCGCCGTCTCGGACCTGCGGGTCGAGCCAAACATCATGCATGAGATCGGCAGAGTTCTGCGGTGCAGCACCTCATGTTCTCAGAGACAGAAACCACACGTTCAACATGAAACCGCTCTGACTCGGACCCTAAAGCTGAACCGGGCTGCTGAGCAGAACCTGACGACGGTGGATTTAGGGTGGAAATAACGAAAGGAAACAAAATCAGCGCTAAATGAGACGTTTCTGAACCTACAGCAGAGCTGAGCGGCTTGTTTGGTCCTGAGGATGAGCTCACCTGACTGGTGGGATCTCCCAGCAGGTTGCAGATGTGAGGAACGATCTTACTTAACGTCAGGCCTTGAGCTCCATACCTGAAACAAACAGACATGCTGGTTTTCATCCCAAGCAAAGACGGCTGAGGTCCGGCGGACGGCTTCTGGCTCACGTGTTCAGCGTGGCGACGAGACAAAGGCACACTCCTTCTCTGGTCCGGTTGTTTTTATGCTTGAAGCCTCCCAGCATGCGGTCCCAGACGTACTGAAACAAGAACCGGACCAACATTCATATTCACCACGCTGCAGAACATTTACCTAAAAACAGGACTTAGAATCAGAGCGTCCAGACTATTAGCATAAATATATCAACGTTAGGAAAGCAAATAAAGGGTTAAAGGAGCAGTACGTGCAGCCAATCCTTTTATATGAACAAAGATAAAATAGTGTAAATACAGGTTTCCTCTACGATTTGTTTGAACCGTGGTGGGGGGGGAGTCACTGTCGTTAAAATCTCACTGAAATGCAACATACGGTACTTTATGAAATATATTAATTTGTTGCCTGAATCCACACTAAGTGCATCTAATTTTAACAAAAACAATAGAATAGGGAGACATACAGCAGCTGCCTGTGCCTGTGAGACATTGCTGAGGGAATAGTAGGACTCTTCACAGCTCCTGCAGCTATGTGAGACAGTAACGACGGACAAATCGCTGTTTTCACGTGAAGCTGCTAAATCACCAGAAACAGAGAAAATTCACTTGATTGGTTTCTAGTGGCTTTTTTGAACAAAATAAAGGCTTCTGAAAAGTCCCCAGACATAGCGAGAGAGTTGCTAAGATGGCAACGCTGCTGCTGCTGCTGCTGCTGCTGCTGGTGGTGGTGGTAGCTGCCACGCCCGCCGACAGGGGGGGGACAAACGGGTCAGTTGTCCCGGGGTTAGGACGGGGGGGGGGGGGGGGGGGGCCAAAACTGACACTCTGACTGACCATTAAAGTGGTCAGAGTGTCAGTCAGCGCATCCAAAGTCTCCCCGTCTGTGTCACGGCACTCTGCTGCTCCCCCTCCCCTCTCATACATGGCTCAGCGGCGCCAGCCAATCAGCACGCAGGCTCAGCCTGGCCCGCCCACTCAGCTTCTTTCACAAACAACCGCGCTGCTGCTGTCAAACTCGGAGAGAGAGAGAGAAAAACATGAAGAGGGAAAGAAGCACTGTTTGGCTCTATTTTAATACCGTAAATGAAATCAAGCTGTATGTTTTGTAAAAAGCCGGTTAAATTCTGTGGAAACACAACTAATTTATCTAAGCACGTGAAAAACCATGAGCAAGAAAACGTTGAGCGACAGAAACGGAGAGAGGAGACAAAACTTCTGTCATTGCCCGACAGACCCACAGACTGACGTCACTGACTGAGGCGTTTCAGTCCTCCAGAGAACTTCCAGGTAGATCAGAGTGGTCATCTTCAGCAGCAGTTCATGTTAACTTTCAAAGTAGATATTATCTATCATATGTTATTGGAGCCCACACAGAAAATGTAATTAAGACCTTGAAAGAACCCAGTACATATATCCTATTAAAAGTGTTATTTAAGATAAGATAACATTAGCTAATCCTTTATTTATCCCACGACGGGGAAATTTATAGGATTAAAGCAACAGGCAGGTGCACACAACACAGACAAAATTACATAAGGATTGAAAGATATAAGAGGTGGATTAGGAAAAAAACACTATGAACATAACATTATTATTATTATTTAATTGTAATAAAATAAAAATCACCAAACCCGAAAGGTCAACAGTTTCATGATACATCAAGCTTAAATGTTAAAAGTATCGTGTGTTTGAGGAGGAGACAGAGAGAGCCATCCCTAGCGATAACAGAGACAGTGCAGGAGGAGGGGCTTACTGCCCGATCGGTTAATCTGAGCATAGTGGCTCAGAGATGGATCACAGCGTTAATTTCAATGATCCCGCGTTATGGCCAACAAAAATGACTGATTCTGTGCGAATGAATGTTGTGCGTTTAATGGCAAAAAGGAAGCCTTTCTCAGAGATTCAGAGGGCAGACAATTCCCAAAGTATCTAACATATTCTACTTCCTGCAATGGAAGGGAAATAAATTGTTAGGGACTGGCTGATATACAGCAGGTGAAAAAAGGCCATATTTTGGCTGCAGTGCGGCTGTTCTCTGGTGAAGAAAAGATCAACTAGTGCACTAAATTCATTAGATGGGTTGAAAATATCCAATATGAAAGGGCATGAAGTATACAGTTAAGTTGGACTTTTGGTCCGTGAGGCAGACACCCCGTCTACTTTTAAGACTAATCTTAAAACTTTCCTTTTTGACAAAGCTTCTAGTCAGAGTGGCTCATGTTACTCTGAGCTACCTCTATAGTTATGCTGCTATAGGCTTAGGCTGCTGGAGGACATCAGGCTCTATTTCTCTCACTCTGCTGAGTTCTCCTACTGCTCTCCAATCTGCATTGTTTGTTGTTATTTCATCTTTTAACTTTTTGTTCTCTGTCATTGTTCTCTTCATAGTAGGTACACCTGGTCTGGCGTTCTGTTAGTTGTGACACCATCAGGGGAGGCAGATCATCCTCTATTACCATCTAACATAGAAAGTACTCCTGGATCAATGTGAGCTTCTGAGCTTTCTGTGTCTCTGCTCTGTCTTCTCTAAGCCCCAGTGGGTCGAGGCAGATGAGCGTTCACACTGAGCCTGGTTCTGGTTCTGCTGGAGGTTCTCCTCCCTGTTAATGGGGAGTTTTTCTTTCCACTGTCGCTTCATGCTTGCTCAGTATGAGGGATTGCTGCAAAGCCATGGACAATGCAGACGACTCTCCCTGTGGCTCTACGCTTCTCCAGGAGTGAATGCTGCTTGTCGGGACTTTGAAGCAATCACCTGGTTCCCTTATATAGGAAATTTTTGACCAATCTGTATAATCTGATTGATTTGACTTTGTAAAGAGCCTCGAGATGACATGTTTCATGAATTGGCGCTATATAAATAAAATTTAATTGAAAAATTCAAATTGAGGGCTGCACAGTGGCACAGTGGGTAGCGCTGTTGCCTTGCAGCAAGAGGGTCCTGGGTTCGAGTACACCCCTGGGTCTTTCTGCATGGAGTTTGCATGTTCTCCCTGTGCATGCGTGGGTTCTCTCCGGGTACTCCGGCTTCCTCCCACAGTCCAAAAACATGACTGTTAGGTTAATTGGCTTCTCCAAATTGTCCTTAGGGTGTGAGTCTGTGTGTGAATGGTTGTTTGTCCTGTTTGTCTCTCTGTGTTGCCCTGCGACAGACTGGCGACCTGTCCAGGGTGTACCCCGCCTCCCGCCCAGTGAACGCTGGATATAGGCACCAGCAACCCCCGCGACCCCATGAGGGATAAAGCGGTTTGGAAAATGGATGGATGGATGGATGGATGAAAAATTCACCCACCACACAGCCGGAGGGGTTGGTTTTTTTAAAGTAGAGTCAATTTTAACATTTAACATTAACATGTTCATGATAAATAAATGAATTTAAACCGATTATGATTAGAATAAGCGCGTAAATATACAGGATTCTGGAGTTTCACAGACGGGACAGCAGGTGTGCCGTCAGACAGGAGAGGAGAGGGGACACGCCTGTGGGGGGTGGGGCGCCGCTTGGACCCGGATTTGAACCCAGGACCCCTGATGTGGCAGGTACAGCGCCACAGAGGGACTAATGTTAAGCAGACATGGCGGTGGAGTAGAGCGTTGTGGACTACCTGAGGAGAGGCAGCTTGTTCCATCATCTTCAGCAGCAGAGCCTGGTCCTGCTCCCGAACCTGATCTTTGGCGTCTCCCAATCGATCGATGAGGCTGGGCAGAACTGGAAGAGAGACAGGAGCCTCCTCTGTCACAGCAGTTACAGTGAACTAATCCAGCAGCATAATCTGCTCCTCCTGGTCTGGCCAGCAGGAGCAGAGATGGACCAGAACATCTTCTAAGCTGACAGCCGGGCCACAAACATCATCATAATCCAGGTGAGGCTTACCTGTTCCTATCTGAGCCCTGAACCTGTCCTGTAGTCTCGTCACCAGGGCTGAGAGGAGGTCCAAGCCCAGCAGATTCACCTGCAAACACATCAAAGCCATCATGAAAACCACCTGCAGGACGCGACCTTTGACCTTTGAAAACCTGCTGTGAGGCTGCCATCATCTGCTCAACGGCACTAAGGAGCATTAGCTGGGAGTTAAACACCAGCCTCCTTTCTCCCACACCTTCCTCCTGCTGACTCAACCTGGAGACTCCACCCTGCTGCAGCTCCACCTGAGCAGCTCCACCCTGCGTTAAATATCTGCCCTGGCCGTGAATCTGAAAGTTTCCTGCATTCCTGCCTGGAAGCTGCAGGACTGCATCTAGATTCTGTTCGGACCTGAAGGCCCGACCAGAACCAGTCAGCAGGTCCCTGAAGGTCCGGTTCCACCTGACGTTTCGTGTTCTCTGTGCTGATGTCAAAGTTATACGAAGCTTCTTTAAAGCTGGAATCATCATCTATTAACTGCTTAACGGAGCGCCTGTGGTACTGATCCGGTCACTTAAAGGCCGGGCCGGGTCGGGCCGGTCCGGCAGGAACTGCATGAGTGACTCAGCTTCCTTCAGCTGAGCGTCCGTTTACGGCCCAGCAGAACCACTGCCCCGGAGCACACAGGGGGTCCAGACAGGGCCCAGGTGTTCAGGGACAAATACAGAACCATGTAGGAGAACCGGACCCAAATCGGTTCATCCATGAGTCCAAAAGTAAATATCAGAACATGAAAGCAGATCTGAGCTCCTTTTGTCTCCAGACAGAAGCTCCTCCACCCTCTAAGCACACAGAAGCAGAACCCGGCCTGCAGTGCTGAACAGAACCTTCTTGGTTCACCAAGGTTCTGGAGCTGCAGCAGACCCAAACCCGGGAAGCCAAAGCCCGCCTGCTGATCCACAGAAGCTCGCTTCAGGACGTCTCCCAGCAGCTGAGTCAGCATGGCGAGCTGTGACACAATCAGAACCGCCTCCACGCTGCCGATTGTGTCCTGGAGCAAGAGATCCGGCCTGTCAGACGGGAACCACGAGACGGGACGTGACGTGCGCCCAGGCGCTCGCAGGCCCGTCCACCGCAGGCCAAGGACTAAAAACAGCAGCAGAGAAACCACCGAGCAACAGATCCGGCACCAGGCCCAACAGCACCAGGAGGGGGACCGGGTCCTGGAGGTCCATCTGTGACAGGTCACAGAGGAGGCTTTGACTGGAGCAGGACGTTAACTCGGAGCAAACTGAGCTACAGCGGCTCTAATGAGCAGCTGACTCCAGCACAGCTGAGCCTCAGCAGCACTGAGAAACGGGTGGGGGAGGGGGGTCATCTCCTGGGAAGCTCTGGAGATCATCTGCTGCTGCCACCTTCACCTCCTGCTGCACCAGGAGGTGAAGGTGGCAGCAGCAGGCTGCTCAGACCAGAGATGCACCGGACGATTGATGCCGATCCAGAGTTCCGATCATTGAGTTTCTATTTAATTAATATCGTACACAGCTACGCCAATCATTCAGTTTCTATTTAATTAATATCGTACACAGCTACGCCGATCATTCAGTTTCTATTTTATTAATATTGTACACAGCTACGCCGATCATTCAGTTTCTATTTTATTAATATCGTACACAGCTACGCCGATCATTCAGTTTCTATTTTATTAATATCGTACACAGCTACGCCGATCATTCAGTTTCCGTTTTATTAATATCGTACACAGCTACGCTGATCATTCAGTCGTTTCTATTTTATTAATATCGTACACAGCTACGCTGATCACTCAGTCTCTATTTTATTAATATCGTACACAGCTACGCCGATCATTCAGTTTATATTTTATTAATATTGTACACAGAGACACAGCTACGCCAATGATTCATCGTTTCTATTTTATTAACATCGTACACAGCTACACTGATCATTCAGTTTCTATTTTATTATAGTACACAGTGACACAGCTACGCCGATCATTCAGTCATTTCTATTTTATTAATATCGTACAATACGACACAGCTACGCTGATCATTCAGTTGTTTCTATTTTATTAATATCGTACACAGCTACGCTGATCATTCAGTTTCTATTTTATTAATATTGTACACAGCTATGCCAATGATTCAGTCGATTCTATTTTAATATCGTACACAGCTAAGCCGATCATTCAGTTTATGTTTTATTAATATTGTACACAGCGACACAGCTACGCTGATCATTGAGTTTCTATTTTATTAATATCGTACACAGCTATGCCGATCATTCAGTCGTTTCTATTTTATTAATAGTGTACACAGCTACGCTGATCATTCAGTTTCTATTTTATTAATATCGTACACAGAGACACAGCTACGCAAATGATTCAGTCGTTTCTATTTTATTAACATCGTACACAGCTACACTGATCATTCAGTTTCTATTTTATTATCGTACACAGCTACACTGATCATTCAGTTTCTATTTTATTATCGTACACCGTGACACAGCTACGCCGATCATTCAGTCATTTCTATTTTATTAATATCGTACAATACGACACAGCTACGCTGATCATTCAGTTGTTTCTATTTTATTAATATCGTACACAGCTATGCCAATCATTCAGTCGTTTCTATTTTATTAATATCGTACACAGCTACGCTGATCATTCAGTTTCTATTTTATTAATATTGTACACAGCTATGCCAATGATTCAGTCGATTCTATTTTAATATCGTACACAGCTACGCCGATCATTCAGTTTGTTTTATTAATATTGTACACAGCGACACAGCTACGCTGATCATTGAGTTTCTATTTTATTAATATCGTACACAGCTATGCCGATCATTCAGTCGTTTCTATTTTATTAATAGCGTACACAGCTACGCTGATCATTCAGTTTCTATTTTATTAATATTGTACACAGCTATGCCAATCATTCAGTCGTTTCTATTTTATTAATAGCGTACACAGCTACGCTGATCATTCAGTCGTTTCTATTTTATTAATATCGTACACAGCTACGCCGATCACTCAGTCTCGATTTTATTAATATCGTACACAGCTACGCCGATCATTCAGTTTATATTTTATTAATATCGTACACAGAGACACAGCTACGCAAATGATTCAGTCGTTTCTATTTTATTAACATCGTACACAGCTATGCCGATCATTCAGTTGTTTCTATTTTATTAATAGCGTACACAGCTACGCTGATCATTCAGTTTCTATTTTATTAATATTGTACACAGCTACGCCGATCACTCAGTCTCTATTTTATTAATATCGTACACAGCTACGCCGATCATTCAGTTTATATTTTATTAATATCGTACAGAGAGACACAGCTACGCAAATGATTCAGTCGTTTCTATTTTATTAACATCGTACACAGCTACACTGATCATTCAGTTTCTATTTTATTATCGTACACAGTGACACAGCTACGGCGATCATTCAGTCATTTCTATTTTATTAATATCGTACAATACGACACAGCTACGCTGATCATTCAGTTGTTTCTATTTTATTAATATCGTACACAGCTACGCTGATCATTCAGTTTCTATTTTATTAATATTGTACACAGCTATGCCAATGATTCAGTCGATTCTATTTTAATATCGTACACAGCTACGCCGATCATTCAGTTTATGTTTTATTAATATTGTACACAGCGACACAGCTATGCCGATCATTCAGTCGTTTCTATTTTATTAATAGCGTACACAGCTACGCTGATCATTCAGTTTCTATCTTATTAATATCGTACACAGCGACGCCGATCATTCAGTTTCTATTTTATTAAAATCGTACACAGCTACGCTGATCATTCAGTCGTTTCTATTTTATTAACATCGTACACAGCTATGCCGATCATTCAGTTGTTTCTATTTTATTAATAGCGTACACAGCTACGCTGATCATTCAGTTTCTATTTTATTAATATTGTACACAGCTATGCCAATCATTCAGTCGATTCTATTTTAATATCATACACAGCTACGCCGATCATTCAGTTTATATTTTATTAATATCGTACACAGAGACACAGCTACGCAAATGATTCAGTCGTTTCTATTTTATTAACATCGTACACAGCTATGCCGATCATTCAGTTGTTTCTATTTTATTAATAGCGTACACACGCTACGCTGATCATTCAGTTTCTATTTTATTAATATTGTACACAGCTATGCCAATCATTCAGTCGTTTCTATTTTATTAATAGCGTACACAGCTACGCTGATCATTCAGTCGTTTCTATTTTATTAATATCGTACACAGCTACGCCGATCATTCAGTTTATATTTTATTAATATCGTACACAGCTATGCCAATCATTCAGTCGATTCTATTTTATTAATAGCGTACACAGCTACGCTGATCATTCAGTTTCTATTTTATTAATATTGTACACAGCTACGCAAATGATTCAGTCGTTTCTATTTTATTAACATCGTACACAGCTATGCCGATCATTCAGTCGTTTCTATTTTATTAATAGCGTACACAGCTACGCTGATCATTCAGTTTCTATTTTATTAATATTGTACACAGCTATGCCAATCATTCAGTCGATTCTATTTTAATATCATACACAGCTACGCCGATCATTCAGTTTATGTTTTATTAATATTGTACACAGCGACACAGCTACGCTGATCATTGAGTTTCTATTTTATTAATATCGTACACAGCTATGCCGATCATTCAGTTGTTTCTATTTTATTAATAGCGTACACAGCTACGCTGATCATTCAGTTTCTATTTTATTAATATTGTACACAGCTATGCCAATGATTCAGTCGATTCTATTTTAATATCGTACACAGCTACGCCGATCATTCAGTTTATGTTTTATTAATATTGTACACAGCGACACAGCTATGCCGATCATTCAGTCGTTTCTATTTTATTAATAGCGTACACAGCTACGCTGATCATTCAGTTTCTATTTTATTAATATCGTACACAGCGACGCCGATCATTCAGTTTCTATTTTATTAATATCGTACACAGCTACGCTGATCATTCAGTCGTTTCTATTTTATCAATATCGTACACAGCTACGCCGATCATTCAGTTTCTATTTTATTAATATCGTACACAGCTACGCCGATCATTCAGTCGTTTCTATTTTATTAATATCGTACACAGCTACGCCGAACATTCAGTCGCTTCTATTTTATTAATATCGTACTCAGCTACGCCCATCATTCAGTTTCTATTTTATTAATATCGTACACAGCTACGCCGATCCAGTCACTTCCATGTTAGCAGCAGAGCATCACATATTTACTTCCTGTAAGTATTTACTTCCTGTAAGGTTTTTACTTCCTGTAAGTGTTTACTTCCTGTAAGTGTTTACTTCCTGTCGTATCACCTGAGGAATGGACTGGACTGAGTGTCTCAGCCTGCATGGATCAGTAGAGAGCGAATATGACCTCTGACCCTCAGCAGGACGCTGCTCCCATTTATAGACTGATTTCAATTTGCTTTAACGTTAAACTCTGTAGGTAGTTCACCTCCACCCACTCAACTCCACCCGTTTTAACTCCACCCGTTTTAACTCCACCCACTCAAACCCACCTGTTCAACTCCACCCACTAAACTCCACCCACTCAACCCATTCAACTCCACCCGTTTCAACTTCACCCGTTTCAACTCCACCCGTTTCAACTCCACCCGTTTCAACTCCACCCGTTTCAACTCCACCCGTTTCAACTCCACCCGAGAACCTCCACCATTTCACCTCCACCCGTTTCATAGGTGGAGGTCGACTGAAGCCAGGCTCATAACTGTGATGCCTTCCAGGGGAGAACGGTGTCCACCCAGACCTTTTACAGGGTTCCCTGAGGAACGCTTCAGGTTCTCACTCAGAAAACGACCCGACACGCAGCGCTGCAGCTGAAAACACACAGTTCTGGCAGGGGGAAGTCATGCGTCAGAACCGGCTGTGGAGAAGGAGGACAAACATATTGCTCACAGACACAGAGAACTAGAGAAGAATCCAGTCAGCAAAGCAGACAAAATGTAAATGGAGGCGATGTGCAGCATCCTCCTCCTCCAGAACATCTTCACTGGGCTTCAGACATGAGAACACAAGCCTGGAAATACGGCTGCAGGAAACCATGCAGCTTTCCCTGATCAGGAGGCCAGCAGCTAACAGCTTTATAAAGGAGCCCAGCCTTAATAATCCATCAGCTACACCACAAACACGAGGAGTGAAGAACAGAGCTGTTCTCTGAAGCCTTCCTCCAGGATTTAAAAAATCTGTAACTGTGACCTGAAAAGCAGGTCCTTTAAAAACAAACGTACATTGAGGTCATGTGTTTTATCCAAATGTGTTCATCACCATTCATCATGACAGTTATTAGCTTCAAACTCCACTAATCTGAGCTTTATGCTAGAAGAAGTCCTGTTTGCAAATGTTTCTGTGAGGTCCAAAAGGTTCTGGTCTATGTTATCAGCTCCACGTCTGGTGCCTGAACCCATCGTCTCTCTGAATGCTTTCCACATTAGCTGCTGATAGATTAGTGAGAACAGCAACAGTCAAGTTAAAATCAGCTACCCCATACCACCTTAAATGACCCCATACCACCTTAAAAGACCCCATACTGCTTTAAAAGACCCAATACCACCTTTAAAGGTATACTATGCAACCGGGGTTGATTTTCCAGCGAGGCTCCCCCCAGAGGGCGAAAGTAAAAGTGCACTGTCGTAAATATGCTCAGCTGTTGTACTGGTTTCTCCGTCAAACCTGGGGTCCGTTCTTCGTACGTTGCTTAAAACATCCAAGATCAAATGACACATCCAAGATGATTTCATCCGGCTAATCATGATCCGGCTAATTGGGTTCTTCGAACACACCTGTTGTTTAGGATTAGTATGGCAGGATTGATATATCTGAGACAACTGCGCGTTCATGCGTTTGTTTAAAAGGGGAAATGTATCGATAGTAGAAACATTGATCAGCAACGCTGCTATTGGCTGTTCAGCATGGCCAAAGAACGCCCACAGTTTTTCTCCCAAGCAGAACAAGAGCTTTTAATGGAAGTTTATGACGAATTTGAGTCATTAATTAAAACACCTCAAAATCTGTTAAAGCCAGGAGAGAGGGCTGGCAAAAAGCAGCAGACAAATTAATGCGTAAATACTGTCCAGGGTAGATGTTTCTATCACTTTCTACAGTATGAATTTTTGCATTTTAATAATCTCATATTTACTTTGTTCTTTTATGTCAGAGCCTCCACGGGACCCACTAGAACATGGGGACCAGTAAAAGTGAAATACAAGAATATTCTAAAAAATGGTAGTCTTTAATTATTATACTTTATTTTAAAAAAGCACTTGTTATGTCAAGAGATCCAAATTTCGGTGTCATTCCTTAGACACGGGAAGTAAAGGACATGTGCAAACTGGGAATTTTAACAAAAAAAAAATCTTTATCCATAAAAAATGAAAATTTTCCTTTTCCAAGTCATCCACAGTTTACACGGTAAAACTGTATTGCTCCGTGGCTAGATAATCCATCCATAGTTTTTTCTAATCCAATATACGGCTGGACAGGAAGCAAGCCTTTCAAAGTAAACTAAACTTCACAATAAAATGGCCCGAACAAATCTTCTGACTGAATAGGATAAAAATAAAAAGCAAACCATCATACAAATAACTTAAATATTTTAGATTTATGGGTCCAACACCACTTTTTCCTCTTTAAAAGCCACTGTTTGTCTGTTTATAACAGCCACCAAGAAAATCTTTCTACTGTCACGCTGCGCTCAAGGATCCTGTCTATTGCGCAATACGCGATTAATTCGAAAAACTCTGCAAATTATTCTTGCACCTTCCGCAACAGGTTGCAGTCGTAAAAATGGACATGGCTACGGCAGACTTCCCTATCTCCTCCGCTTATACAGCCGTGATCTAATCTTGTTTACATGAAATAAGCCTGCTCTCGAGCAGGCTTAAGCTGGCGCACATGTTGCTATGACAACAAGTGCAGAATGTCTTTCGAAGAACCAAAGATCCAAGATCATGCCAAATCGTCAACAATGAAATCCTGCTAACTGAGTTAGCGACGTACGAAGAACGGACCCCAGGCGTGGTTGTTTTGAGCTTAGCAGACAGGCGAACGCAACGAAAAGTCGAAAAAAACGGCAGTACAAACAATGACTAACACAGTGAAAATATGAACATGCACACAGAGAGAGAGAAACCATTCCAATGCAGTGTTTCCCCTAGGAATTTGCTTACCGAACGACCGGCGGAGCGGGGGGGGGGGGGGGGGGGGGGGGGGGGGGGACAACCTTTGCGCGCATATCGAGTTAGTTTTTTCTTTTTTTTTTGGAATGTTGGGAGGCGGTAGCGTGAGGGAAACCCTACAATGTTACTTACAATCGCATCAGCAGAAACGCGAGGTCCGCGTCAGCCTTGCAGCCTTCGTTCTCTTTTAGCTCTCGCCATTCGGAAAAAGCTTGCCAGATGTTCACCCGTGTACGACTCCTCTCTCTGTCCACAGCCCTTTTCCTCTTTCTTGCCTGCTCCGACATGGGCTTTCGCTGTTTTATCGCTGGTTCCGCCATGATAACTGCACAGATATCGCCGCTGCGCTATCACTGAGCATGCCTTTCACTGGGGGCGTGTAGCAGTTCTCGCCGTAAAGCAAGACCGACTCTCGCGATCTTGCACGAGATTCTGAGCCTGTGGGCGCGGGCCGAGGGCTCCTGCAGTTGCAAGTGCGGTATTTCCCCCACAGACCACCAGGGCGGCCAAGAAATCCTTTGTTCAACCTGAAATGACTCATTGAATCATCCAAAACGGTATGGAACACATTAATTAACTGAAAAATGTTGCATAGTATGCCTTTAAAAGACCCCATACCGCCTTAAAGTTAACCCTTACCACCTTAAATGATCCCATACCACCTTGAAAAGACCCCATACTGCCTTAAAAAGACTCCATACCGCCTTAAAAGACCAGTAGAAACAGGCCCCATACCACCTTAAATGACCCCATACCGCCTTAAAAAGATACCGTACCGCCTTAAAAAGACCCAATACCATCTTTAAAAGACCCCATACTGCCTTAAAAAGACCCCATACCACCTTAAAAAGACCCCATACCACCTTAAGAAGACCCCTTACCACCTTAAGAAGACCCCTTACCACCAGGGTCCGAAATTAACACTCGCCAGTCGCCAAATGCGAGTAAATTTCCCGTTTGGCGAGTGAATTTCAGAGGGCTAGCTGCCACATGGCGAGTAAATGTTTGTACCAAATAAATTAAAAATAACAAAACCCATCTGGGCTGCGGATGATCCGTTCACAGAGCTCAGTCTAGACCCGCCTACTGCGGAGCAGGAGGCACGGGGGGGAGAGTGGCTCCCAGATAAAGCCTTCATTCAGAGCCAGTCATGGCTGCACGCTGGATCAGAAAACAGATCTGCTAACCAGATACAGTCTAAAACGCCCATTAGTCTGTTTATAAGCTTCGTTCTTATTTATTCTGCATTTTTTTAACTACGTGCGCTGTGTTTCTGTGCCTCACTGCTCTCACTGCGCCCCCCTCCAGTGGGGGGAACCAGCGGTGCCTCGGTGGGCTGCTGCCTTGTGCTTGAATTCAGGTGCGCAAAATTAGGTTACATGTAATTTAGGTGCGGACTTTTAAGGGTCATTTTAAGGAACTTGTAACATCAGGGGCTTCAGCTCAGACCCATTTTTCCTTCTCTCCCCTCTAAAGGAGCCCTTTACAGTCTTCATTTATGCATTTTCCCCACCGTTTATCCAGCAGCTGGATCAGCGTAAAGACGCAGCGTGAACCCCTGCGTGCTTTAAGTGTTGCAGCTGAGGGAAAATGTTGGAGCGTATAGGCTTGATGAAACTCTGCCTCATTCACAAATTAGACCAACATGGATAGAATAATAATAATCTGTAGTGTTTTTATTGCCTGGATGTGGATCTGATAATTCATATTGTGCCTTTTATAAATAAACGTAATATTTTCCTATCAAAAGGTGGGAAACAAAGATTTCTCTTCCAGGTTCCAGTCAGCCACGCCCCACAAAAATTAACATAATCTCACTCTTAATTTTTGGTAAAAGTTGAGGTCTGGTCAGGATTAATATTTTGGCCGGTAAAAAATATGCCTGGCCGGTGGATTTTTACATCAGGAATCAGGAAGTTCATTTCGGACACTGCTTACCACCTTAAAAAGACCCCATACCGCCTTAAAAGACCAGTAGAAACAGGCCCCATACCGCCTTAAAGAGACAGGCCACCATTAAAACAGAAACAACCTGCAGAGAGTTTAGAGACGATTTGAAGGAGAATGAGCAGAAGCAGCTCAGGACTGCAGTAAAGCAGCCTGCAGCCTGGTGCATGGTGCATGGTGCATGCACCAGGCTGCAGGCGGACAGCGCCGGCTGTGACCAGGACGTTCTCCAGCCCGTTCTCCAGCCTGCAGCTCAAACTGCAGCGTCATGCAGTGAAACGTGAGCTGCAGCCAACGAGGCGCTTCCAGCTCAGTGTTTGCTGCTGATGTCAGCACCGTTTCTGGGTCAGATAAGGCGCTGGCCTGGATTGCACCAAAATAAAGCACGACCAATCACAGAGCAGGACCGTGACCCAAACAGGACAAACAGGGAACCAGGGCCCGGTTCTGGCCTCGTTTCACCTGGAGGCATTCAGGGCGGAACCAAACGTGTCGGTTCCAACTTGAAGCTGTGAAGGGGAAACCCAGGTTCTGTAGCGGTACCACAGGCCCAGATCATCATCCCTCTACCACCATCAGACGGTACCGGTGGTCCAGAAGGGACCCGCCCCGGCCCGCCCTGAGGACGGTTCCTTCTCCAGTCGGTACCAACTGTGACGTCACAGAGAAAAGGTTTTGGGTGAAGCAGCGGCGTCTGTCTGAGCAGAACCTCAGGGCCGGTAAACGGGTCGGTACCTGTACAAAGCCTAACCAGAACCACCAGAATGCAGGAACGGGCTTTGGCTGACTTCAAACAGGAACCAGAACCAGGCCGTACCTTAAAGTTGCTGGAGTTGACCCAGGAGCTGGCGATGCCGTCCACCATCTTGTCCAGCGCCGTCTGGTCCTGCTCCAGGTCCGGCGACTTGTTCTGGTCCAGAACGTAGTCGATGATCTCCTGGCCCACCTGCAGCCGCCGGCCCACGTCCTTCTGCAGGACCTGGGCCAGGCAGTTCTCCATGCTGGGCTCCATGGACCCAGCCGGCACCGGCTCCCTCTGTTTCGGTTCTGACCCGGACCGGGAGGACCGCCGACTGCTAGCTCACACGGAGGCTGGTGGCCGGGCCTTTGGGTTCTGCAACCGGCAGCTATGCAGCAGGCGTGTGTCTGGACCGCACCGGCTCACCGTTCCTCCTAACTGGGTCGGCTTCCTGTTTCCGGTTCCGTCAGCGGAGCAAGAACCGGACCGGACACGGAGGCGAGGGTCGGCTCAGGGCGCCATGTCCTCCTCCTGCACCGGTCCAGAGACGTCCTGGAAGAGAACAAAGGGCGTCAACAGAGAACCCGGACCGAGCCGGTCACACAGAACCTTGAAAACAGTCAGGCAGCACGGAGGTCCAGAGCGGATGTCCAACACTGGAGGATTCATGCTTTTCCACCAGAACCCTGCAGAACCTCCTCTGGCTGCAGGTCTTCTGTCTCCAGCAGCTCTGGACGTCTGCAGACTGACGTTCTCTCTAGAACATCTCCAGCTCAGACTGGATGGAGAACATCTAGGAACATCAGATTTCAGGTCTTCTCAGCAGGATTCAGGTCTGGACTTGGACTAGGCCGTTCTGACCCATGAATGACTCTGATCTAAACCATCCCATAATACCTCTGGCTGCAGGTCCAAGCTGGTTCTCCTGCTGGAACGAGAACCTCCACCTCAGTCTCAGGTCTACCAGGTTCTCCTCCAGGAATGATTCAGCTCCATCATCCTCCACCTGAGCTGCTGATCTCTGCAGCTCCTCCAGAGCCTCCATGGTCCTCCTGCTTCTCTGATCAATGCTCTCCTGGTCCAGCCTGTCAGTCCAGGTGGACGTCCATGTCCTGGTAGGTCTGCAGGTGGTCCATCCTCTCTCCAGGTCCAGATGATGATCAGAGCTCTGGGAGGTTCTGTAGTACCTGACCTGCTGTAAACCGGACCAGAACCTTCTAGTTCCTTGATCTTCCTGGTGCTGGATGTTCTCTGGAGAACCACTGAGGAACTGAACAGCTTCAGCTAGACCGACCACGGACTTCTGAAAGCTCCTGGCGGCTCCAGATGTTTATTGAGGTTCTGAGGGCAGAACGTCAGGAACCAAACCTTTGTGGAGAACGTTTCAGATTATGAAAGCTTCTCCTTCCACCGACTGGTCCGTCACGTCTGAACAGAACCCCGAGGCTGGAACCAGGCTCTACGGCTGGAGCAGATCATTATGACCACCTAAATGTATTTGAGCCGTATTTAGGAGAACTTCGGAGAACCTTGGAGGAAGCAGCTTTTCTTCCTGGTCCTGAAGGTTTTGTTCTCAGGTCCATTTCATCAGTTCAGATCCCAACCTTCCTGCAACCCAGTTCTGGTTCTGGAGAACAGGGTCACCTCCAGAAGGTTCACTGACCCAGCCTTCCTGCAGACAAGCCTTCAGATGTCCACCAGTAGAGGTTGTCTCCAGTTCTCCAACATCAAGTCCAGAACGGGTCAGGACTGCAGGTGGACTTCTGGATTGTGGTTCTACGTGGTCTTGGTGGAAAATGCAGGAGGTCCAGGAGGAGATATGGTCCTGAAGGAGCAGATGTTGCTCTAGAACCTCTGCTGGACTTTCCCGCATCAGAGGAGAGGAGATGGTCCAAGCCCAGACCGTGATCCAACCTCCTACCATCACAGAACCTGCCTGCAGGGCCGGGTTCCTCACAACAGGCTGGAGGCTCATTTTCCACCAAAGATCTGGAGAACTGGTCCATCTGGTCCATGACGGACTGTCCCAGAAGCCTCTGAGCCTCCTCTGAGGAGAACTTCGGGTTCTTCTCTGCTCAGTGAAGGCTGTGACCTCTGGGTGTAGAGCTGGAGGAAGGTTCTGCAGAATAAGCCCTTCTCCGTGAGGTTCTGCCAGCTGGTGGTGGATTTAAGGAACCGTCTGAGGTTTCAGAGATGTTCAGTTTAGATTTAGACGGTGTTCTGCTCTGCAGAGAACATGTAGAACCTTTCCCATGTTTCTGAGGAACATCGTTTCTGATCCTGGAGACCTTCTGGTCCAGTCTCGCTGTAGTCTCTGGGACTTCTTTGTGTTCCTATGAATCAGTTCAGTGGAGAAAGTCGTAAAATGAGCCAAAACGGCTTCATCTACAGATGTCCTACAGACCAACCTGAGAAGATTAGCAAAGTAAATTAAGAGACGAAACATCACAACAATTAAGACCTTCTACAGACGTGGACCTTCTGAACCGGCTTCCTTCTACAGACGCTGGGGGCCAGAAGACTTCAGCGCTGCAGCAGAACCTCTTCTCTGTTCAGCTTCTAGTTTAGTAAACTATCAAACTAAAGAGAGACAAACGTCTGGAGGCCATGAAGCGTTTCAGTGAAATAAACGACCTTCTGGTGCAGCTGTGGGTCTGAAGTCCAGACCTGAGGTGGACCGGTACCAGAACCGGGCCTGGAGCGGTTCTGGCGCTACGGCTGATCCTGTGTTTCCACCCTGGCCTGGTGGTGACCACACCCAGAGGCCGTCAGCTGATGATGCAGCTGTCTGAGGACCGCTGCGTGGGTTCCTGGCTCCTGGTGGAGCTCCTGGTGGAGCTCCTGGTGGAGGCTCCTGGTGGAGGTTCCTGGTAGAGGTCTGGTTCCCCTGATGGAGGTTCCTGATAGAGGTCAGGTTCCCCCGGTGAAGGCTCCGGGTGGAGCTCCTGATGGAGCTCCTGGTGGAGGTCAGGTTCCCCCGGTGGAGGCTCCTGTTGGAGGCTCCTGGTGGAGGTCAGGTTCCCCTGATGGAGGCTCCTGTTGGAGGCTCCTGATGGAGGTCAGGTTCCCCTGGTGGAGGTTCCTGGTGGAGGTCTGGTTCCCCTGATGGAGGCTCCTGGTGGAGGTCTGGTTCCCCAGGTGGAGGCTCCTGTTGGAGGCTCCTGGTGGAGGTCTGGTTCCCCTGATGGAGGCTCCTGTTGGAGGCTCCTGATGGAGGTCAGGTTCCCCTGGTGGAGGTTCCTGGTGGAGGTCTGGTTCCCCAGGTGGAGGCTCCTGGTGGAGCTCCTGCAGTCCCTGGACCTGCGGCGGAGGGAGGGGTTGCGCTGAGGCGGAGCTCCTCCAGCCTCCCTCCGCTTTGTGCGGCTCAGCTCCGCCGCAGCCCGCCGGCTCGCAGCTTCCATCCGGCGGCTCCTCCGGGCGGCCGCTGACCGCCGGGCTGCTGCGGGGGGCGGCTGGGGGCCTTCCGCCTCTTTTCTCGGCGTCTGGAGCTCCGCCGCCTCCTGGCGCAGAACCAGCAACCGCAGCTAAAGCTAGCTCAGCTGCCTTTGAATGAAACGTCAGTCCGCAGCAACAAAAGGAGGAGCGGGGCAAGCGGAGAGGAGCCGCTTCACCGTCCCGGTAAACACTCACCGTAACCCGCCGCAGGCTCCCCGGACGCTCGGTGTCCGTTCCTGGGGGGTAAGAGTCGGTCTGCGGCCTCAAATCGCTCCGGTTCCTCCGGTTCTCCGGTTCTGTCAGCAGCGGCAGGAATGCTGCCTGAAGGACAAGAATGGGGATGGTCGTGCGCAGGCGCAGTGCCTCCAGAGATGATGCTGGCGCATGGAGAAGAGGCGCTCTGGCGCCCCCTGGTGGCAGCCCGGGCCCGCTACACCTGCTGGCCCAGTTCAGATGCAGCAGAACCCGACCAGAACCAGAACACCAGTCCCGCTTAGTGAGAAAAGGAACCAGCAGCACCAGAGACTGTTCTTCAGCTTCGGTGTTACTAAGTTAACCAGAAACCATCATCCTTTACAGACCAAAACATCAACAATAACCACATTATTATTATTATATAAAAGACTCAATGACGGGATTAAAACATTTGTCATTGTTTCTGATACATTATAGTTTCTCACATGTTTACACACACACGGCAAATAAAGGTCTGGTTCTGCTTCCTAATCAGAACATTCTGAACTCCCACTGGGCAGCAGGAACCCTGAGTCCTCAATCCAATATGGCTGCCACACACAGAGCGAACTATCATGAAAAGTTAGTTTATTAGAAGCGTGTGGTTTGTATCAACACTTACAGAACAATCTCTGGCTAAGATGTTAACGGGTCGTTGTGGGCCGACAGCAGCTAGAACCACGGTGGTTCTGACCTGCAGCAGCTTTATTATTTACTTCAGATGGTGGTTCTGGTTCTGGAGCAGTTAGAGCCGCTGGGGCAGCAGATAAACTGCAGACCTCTGAGCATTTTTCTAACTGCTTCCACCGTCAGGAACGTTTTAGACTTCCCACGCATCAGATGAAACGATGTTTTCCTGCAGATGAAGCGGCCATGACGGGCGGCCGGTCAGGTTCTCCTGTCCCTGGTTGATGTTCTCACCCATCATCTGATGTTCTCACCCATCATCTGATGTTCTCACCCATCATCTGCTCCCTGAAGCTGCCATAAATGATCAGACACTTTACTGTATATCACGTTTTTATTGGCATCACTGCTGACTCTAAAATATCCAACATGTTAGTTTTACACAAAGCCAGGACAGCGGTTCTTTGATGGAGCAGCTCCAGAAGGTCCGGACCAGCAGGTCAACGTTGCTGCTGCATCAGTTACCCGTGGTGGGGTTCTGTGGCGCTGCCGCACCTAGAGTGGCCACCAGGGGGCAGAAGTGCTGCGGTCAGCCCGATGAGCAGCACTTTACGGCCGGTACCGGAGCGGCCAACACCAGCACACGCTGTGGTTCTGTTGGGCGCTCCAGCAGCCGCCAGGCGGCACCACTTCTGCCCCCTGCAGCTCATCACTGGTCTGGGACCGGACCGGACCGCTTTCCAGCAGCAGTGACTCCAGGGAACAATCCTTAAAGAGCTCAGAAACCGGGCCGAGCCGCTGGGCGGTGTCAGAAGCAGAGCCAGGGCAGCGTCACCGGATCAGCCGGTTCTGTTCCAGTCGGGCCGGAGGAGCCCTGAAGCCCAGCGGCTGGTCTCCAGGAAGCAGCAGAAGTTGGATCGTTTTATTCTAAGCGGTTCTGCCTCTGGAGCAAAGTCCAAGTCCGTGGACACCCAGAACCCTCACTGGGTCTCCGGGTCGCCCTCGTCGCTCTCAGAGTCTTCTTCCTCCTCCTCCTCCTCCTCCTCCTCGCTGTCGTCCTCCACCACAAAGCAGTCGTCGTCCTCCTCCACCGCCGGCATGTTGATGATGATCTCGGCGTCTTCGTCGTCGGCGCCGGCCGCCGCCGCGGACTTCCTCCTCTCCAGGAAGGACGGCGTGCAGAGGGGCGTGGTCTGCAGAGGAAGAGGAACAGGTTAGGCACCGGCGCCGCCGCACCGCCATGTTGGGCCGTGGGTTTCATCGCGCCGCCACGCAGACACGCGATGAGCTTAACGGCCCGTCACTCTGGGCCCGGTTATCTGACCCGGCGCCACGGAACCGCCGCGGGTCATTTTCAGAGCGGGCCCAAGGAACCGGGGAACGTGAGCTGCTCTTACGTCGCTGCATGAAGAAACGTTCACCGCGTCTGTGGCCCTCTTCTTCTGGGGCACCTGGGCCGCCTGGACCAGAACCAGAGGAGAGAACCCGTTAGAACATGAACCCGATAGAACATGAACCCCATAGAACATGAACCCCATAGAACATGAACCCGTTAGAACATGAACCCGTTAGAACATGAACCCGTTAGAACATGAACCCGATAGAACATGAACCCGATAGAACATGAACCCGATAGAACATGAACCCGATAGAACATGAACCCGATAGAACATGAACCCGTTAGAACATGAACCCGATAGAACATGAACCCGATAGAACATGAACCCGATAGAACATGAACCCGATAGAACATGAACCCGATAGAACATGAACCCGATAGAACATGAACCCGTTAGAACATGAACCCGATAGAACATGAACCCGTTAGAACATGAACCCGTTAGAACATGAACCCGATAGAACATGAACCCGATAGAACATGAACCCGTTAGAACATGAACCCGATAGAACATGAACCCGATAGAACATGAACCCGATAGAACATGCCTCTGTGAATTCTGCCGGAACCGTTCCAAACTGTCGGGTCAGAAACATGGACTTTGAGACCAAACAGGTCCCCAGTTGGGTTTTATGACCCGTCTCTCATGACTGTTGGCTCCAGAACCAGAACCAGAACCAGAACCAGAACCAGAACCAAAGGTCCGGCTTAAAACCCTCATCCAGTGATCTGGAGGTTTCTGGCAGCCTCTGAACCATCAGTGGGTCCAACATAAACTAAAGGCAGCAAAGCCCGATCCTGGCAGAACCGGCCAACGGACCAGAACCAGGCTGTAACCCGGGACTACGTACAAATCCAGGGAAGTCGTAGTCGACGCCGTGCTCGGCCAGCTTCCTGCGCAGCTTGGACTCCTTGCGCAGGAGGCGGTGGGTCATCCTGGCGAGCTGCTCCGCCGAGCGCTTCCTGTTGTAGCGGCTCGCCGCCGGGTCGCACGGCCGCTTGAACATCTTCTGGGAGCCCAGGAACAGCTTCTCATGGACCTTCTCTGGAGGAATCACCTGACCTGCAAGACAGCGCGCCAGTCAGTACCCGAGCCACGCCCCGCCCCGCCCGACGGCGGGCCGGTCAGAACCGGCGAGCGGCGCCGGACGCGCGGACCGGATCCTACTCACACTTGATGAGCCGCTCTCCCATCAGATAGTTGTTCATGGTCTCAGCGACGATCTTTGCCACCTCGTCACATTCGAACTCCAGGAAGGCGTAACCTTTGCTTCCTCCGGTCTGCAGCAGAGAAGAAGAAGAAATGAGCGCCGCCACAGTTACCTGGAACAAGTCAGACGTCAGCAGGAGCAGCACAGGTGCGTCCCGCCATTCTACAAGGGCTGCAACAACGTGAAGCTCACCACATAAATAAACGTATTATGCAGCTGGTGAAGATCCTCAGTCCTCAGGATCGACCCAGAAAAGGTTAAAACATCTGGACTTCTGTTCTGAAGCTGAAGGCGTTTCTCTTCCATCCAGGAAGCTTCTCAGTCCTAAATGTCTGCAGTAGTGAGGAGTTCCAGCTTTATGGACCTGCAGGCCTCCTTAGAGCTTAGACTCACCTGGAGACTCACCTGGAGACTCACCTGGAGCTGGTCACTCACATAGAGAGTCCTTAGGCTTGTTTGGTTTCTCCAACATAAAGACCAGAACATTCCTCCTGGGAGCCAGCCTGAGGAGGAGCCTAGGGAGGGGTGACCAGCTCCAGGTGAGTCTCCAGGTGAGTCTCCAGGTCCATAAAGCTGGAACTCCTCACTACTGCAGACATTTAGGACTGAGAAGCTTCCTGGATGGAAGACAAACGTCTTCAGCTTCAGAACAGGAGTCCAGATGTTTTATCTTTAACCTTTTTTGGATATATTATGCACACTTATACTAACCACAATCAGTTTGAAATTACTTTAAATAGCCTGAAACGTTAAAATGTACTTTACTTTGAAAAACCAACACTACCTGCTCCTTCCTGTCTGGCTACATTAGCGATTTTCTTTGGACCCCTCTAGCAATTTGCTTTCAAACAGTGAATTTTTCTCTGTTAAAGGCGACTTTACTGAAAGCAGCAGTAGTTGTGGCAGCAGCCAGAGCTGCCATGAGAGTTCCTGCTTCCCTCAGCGTCGTCTCACAGGCACAGCAGCTGCTGCCTGGTGCTGAAAGCAACATGAATCACGCCGCACAGACGTGCTGCTGATCCCGCCTGGAAATAAATATGACGTAAACATACCTTTTAATCTTCTTTAGGTCTAATAATTCCCTGAATTTGATTCTTCTGTTAACTTGGTTGTTTTATGCAGTGTGGATTCAGGCCATGTATTAAAAATCATATTTTCATAAAGACCAGTTTAATCCCAAACACATTTAGCGTTCTTAATCACTTTGCTTGTCTTGGCAAAAGCTTTATTCCTACAGCCTGGGTGACAAATGTATGAACACATATGCAAATTAGATGATGATGTCATCACCTCCCCGGGTTTAGACTCGGGTTCAGGTCCAACATGTCTGGTGCTGTTCTCCTCAGTTAAACATCCCATCTCTGGAGGCCAGAACCCCAGAGAGAACCTACAGAGAGACCTCCAGGAAGCCCACAGAACCACGACCTACGACCCGTCAGCGGACCCAGACTGGACCCCCCCCCCCGACTCACGGGGGTCCAGCTGAGGCCGCCGTGTTGGTACATGGGTTTCATCAGTCTGCTGACGGACAGAGCAGGCCATGAGCTTAATGTACCACAATCCTGTCGGCCCAGTTATCTGACCCCAGAACACGGTCAGAACCTGGGGTCATTTTCAGACCGGGCCGATAATCAGAGAGCCACAGAGGAGGTTCTGGTGCTTCCTCACCTTCTTGCTCCTGGAGAGTCGGAGTCGCAGGACCTTCCCAAACTGCTCGAAGTAGGACCGGAGCTGCGGCTCAAACAGCCCGACAGGAAGATGGCCGACGTACACCACGCCTGGAGTCAGCCGGTTCCCCTGAAGAAGAAACACACCGGAGGACACGGAGCCGTTAGAGCATCCAGGAGTTCTGCTACGAGTCTCGTTAATAAACCCCAAGTCCTGCCCCCCCCCCCCCCCCCCAGGTAACGGCTTCATCCTGTACAGATGCCTGGAAAAGTCAGGCCCTTTCTCTGCTTCTGCAGATCATTTGGTTCTGCTGGGTTCTCCAGGCCACGATCTTCACTGAGCACTGAAAGAACCAAAGTCAAACACAGAGAGACGTTTTGGGCGGCAGCAGGTCGGGTTCTGCGCTCTCTGGGATTGGAACGTGGCTTAAAGGTCGAGTCTGCCATTTTTCTGGAAATGCAGCAAAGTCCCTTATTTAATAACTGTTAGACCGTTTTACTGCTCTGCCTCTCCTAAATCCACTCTGGTCTCATTTCTTCTGAGGCGCTTCTTCTCATAAACTTTAACACGGTTCACTTCTTGTGACTTTCAGCCATGTTCAAAGTCTACGGTGAGAGCAGCGGAGCTACAATGAACGGCTAGCCGCTAAGCTAACCGCTAAGCTAGCCGCTAAGCTAACCGGACATAAACACTAGAAGAAAGTTTCTTGTTTTAAATAGTCCTTCTTTACATCTTTATCTTTATTCACACCGTACTTTTGTAGCTGGTGGTTAATGCAGAGAAAAGTCAAAATTTGCAATTATGGTTGAAATATATTGCAATTTTGATTTTTGGCAAAAATCCTACAGCCCTAGTTTAATCAGTCGTACAGATGCTCCGCCTAGAACAGCGCTGTAGTTTTAGCAACAATGTTTTTCCTACTGTGTAATAAGAGGGAAACTGGAACTCAAAAAGACGGAGATGACAGCCCACTGCTCCCCCAGGGGATGGGTTAAAAGCAGAAGTGAATTTCTCCATTGTGAGATCAATGATGTTCAATTATTATATTATAAATACGTTAAAAACAGTTTAGAATTAATAAGACCAGATTTAAATATGTTAATTGATGTTTAAAATGCAAATCTTTAAAGGTATACTATGCAACCGGGGTTGATTTTCCAGCGAGGCTCCCCCCAGAGGGCGAAAGTAAAAGTGCACTGTCGTAAATATGCTCAGCTGTTGTACTGGTTATCGAGTTAGTTTTTTCTTTTTTTTTTGTAATGTTGGGAGGCGGTAGCGTGAGGGAAACCCTACAATGTTACTTACAGTCGCATCAGCAGAAACGCGAGGTCCGCGTCAGCCTTGCAGCCTTCTCTTTCTTTTAGCTCTCGCCATTCTGAAAAAGCTTGCCCGATGTTCACCCGTGTACGACTCCTCTCTCTGTCCACAGCCCTTTTCCTCTTTCTTGTCTGCTCCGACATGGGCTTTCTCTGTTTTATCGCCATGATAACTGCACAGATATCGCCGCTGCGCTATCACTGAGCATGCCTTTCACTGGGGGCGTGTAGCAGTTCTCGCCGTAAAGCAAGACCGACTCTCGCGATCTTGCACGAGATTCTGAGCCTGTGGGTGCGGGCCGAGGGCTCCTGCAGTTGCAAGTGCGGTATTTCCCCCACAGACCACCAGGGCGGCCAAGAAAACCTTTGTTCAACCTGAAATGACTCATTTAATCATCCAAAACGGTATGGAACATATTAATTAACTGAAAAATGTTGCATAGTGTGCCTTTAAGGTTCTGTAAATGTTTCAGGGTGGAACCAATGTTCTATGCGTTGTTTAGGGTGGAGCGATATTTTCAGTTACACGGCACACTGGTAGAGGGCAGCGCGCTCTTCTGTCCGCGGTGCGTTCAGCGAAGACTTTTCAGCTCTTTGATATGGAAGACGGTGCTTCTAGGGATGTCACAAAAATATTTTAGTAATTGATTATTCTGACGATTATTTGAGTGATCGGATAAAAAAAGGAAACACACCGGGTACGTAACGTCAGCGCAACGTACCCGGTGAACTTCCTCCTTCACACGCAGCAGACTGCGCTCCACAGCCGCATGATTCTGTGGAGAGAAGAAGTTTCATCATGGGTAAGCCATTAAAGAAAGAAGTTACCAGTAATATTTCTTATGTTTCGATCGCCTAACAGTCCGAGTCTTGACCGCATCTGATTAGAAGTCACATATTTTAGTTTGTTAGCTTGTTACATCATCCACAGCGCTTTGTTGTTAACGACTCGTATTTTGGGACACTTCCAGAAGTGAACTTTGACACAGACTGTTTTCCCATTTATTCACTACCAAACGCGTCTGCAATAAAATCTTGAATCTAATTTAGGAGTCGTGTAGCTTAAATACGTGTGTTGTATGTGGGCATTATGGTTCTGGTGTTCATTTATTGACTGATTAAAACGAAAAGCTACCCTAAACGCAGGCCGCGTATGCTGCTGCGCTTTGCAACGCATCCGGTGTGTTTCCTCCTTAACGGCGCTCCGTCCTGACAGGAAGAGCTGCCGTCTCTGTGGGAGGACAGAGTAGCTGGACTACACTGTCCTGTTCCTAAAATAAGGCCAAAATAAACTTAACTTTATGTTGAATTAACTTACTAGGTTACAACGCAGTGTTTCCCGCAGGAATTTGGTTATGCGAGGCGGACCGACTCGCGGAGCGGGGGGTATTCATGTGTTTTTTCCCTGCCATTCATGCACGCGCGAAAGCAACAACAACAAACCGCGTGTTAACGTCACTTTTTTTTTTTTTTGGAATGTTGGCGAGGCGGTAGCGTGAGTTTGGCGAGGCGGCCGCCTCGCCAAGATAGCGCTGCGGGAAACCCTGTTGCAACGGAAATGCACTTTTTCACAAATGCCTTTTTGCACCATTATTTTTGCACATTAAAAATGGTTTTGTAAATTCTCACACTGTTTTTGTCCTGCACTGTTATATGTTAACATTTTGATCACTGCTGCACTTTATACTGCCATGTTGCCTCATTCCACCTAGAATCTGACTGCACTCCTATAAGCTGTATGCAACGAAATGTCGTTCTGTATGCACCCTGTCCATACAAAATGACAAATAAAGTTGTCTAAGGTCTAAGGTTATTGTTGCTAGCGCGTACTCCAGGCTGACATTACAGTCAGGCAGTCTGGTAGACAGCTCAGGGGTCCTCAGGCAGTGAAACTGTAGCACAACAGTAATCATAAATTATGTGCACCGGATTATCATTTTTGAGAAAAATTAAAGGATGTTCAGTGCGCCTTAAAGTCCTAAAAAACGGTAATATGGAGTAAAAAGCTACATTTAAAGTTAAACTTTACAGCAGAAGAGAGAGAAAACTGCAATTATTAATAAATTAGAAATATTCAGACCAAATTTAAGTGTTAAAAATCTAGGAAAAAAACAGTTGATTTACAGAATGATGTAATATTTTAGTCAAACTTTTTTGTTGCACAAATTACCGGCAAAGACATCCACAGAACAGAACCAAACGTTCCTCTAAAATAACAGCCCTGATGTGTCTCTGCAGGTTTTCAGTGGAACCTGCTCTGAAGTCACTCTTTGTTGTCAAACATCTTTAAACTAAAAAGCAGATCGTTTTCTCCTGTCCCTCAGTTATTTTACAGAACAACCTAACAAACTCAACCTCTACTCACTGCGCCCCCCTCTGTTTTCACATAATGGTACAACCCTCACGTGATTGGCTGTTTGGCCCCCATGCTGACCAATCAAACACGCTCAGGTAAGGGAGGAAAGGTGGAGCCAGACAGGTAAGCCCTACCTAGGTGCTGCAAGACGTTTTAATGAACCTCTTCTGATGCGGCCAGTGAGGTAAGCAGCTTGTATTTATATGAAAGGAAGATGTTTATGTTTGATAGACCTGTCGAGTTTGTTAGTTACGTCTTTAAATGTAGCAAAAAGGTCAAATTACTGATCCGTGAATGTTTATGTCGTTGAAAAATATGCTTTAACAGTATAAAAATAGGTTATTTTATGATGTTTGAACAGTTCCCATGGCATCGTTGACGACGCCTGTGCCAATTAAATGGCAGTAAAAATCTAGAACAATGCGGTACCGCGCGCGAGCTATTTTTAGAAACACAACGTCACGATGACGTCACATCACGTGGTACGCAGTAGGGCAAACTCCCAAACGCGCCGCTGTTTTGGTGTGGAAGAGACGTGCGTTAGCCTAGGTTTTACTCGGTAAACGACTGCTTTTTCCAACATCTAAGACCATGGTTTATAAACATTGTTGCTATGGGACGTGCAACAGCGACTCGAGGTACGCTGATCGGCCGCATATGAAGGATGTTTTCTTCATTAATTTCCCGAAACTCAAGAGTGCCAAGGAGAAGTGTGTGCGTTGGGTACACTTGTGCGGGCGGCCTACACAACATTTCAACCCGGAAAAAGTTACCAAATTCACCTACATATGTAGCAAGCATTTTGTCGGTGGAAAGGGTGATGATAGCATATAGGCTAGCATGTTAGCAGGCGCTAACATGGTACCCTGCTACCGGGATAGCTTACTCAAAAACAAACGCCCTGAATCTCTTAAGCGAAAGATTCTGAGATGTGAACAATCGTTTTGTAGCTACCTATTGGCAAGATATACAGATTCCTGGACGTTGATTGCAAACAAACAAAAAAGGCCGACGTGAACGGAGCACGGTGGAAATCATAACAAAGGCATGAACGCCGAGCAGGGAAAAAAACAAAGCTTACCGTTGAATCAACTCGGCCCGTCTTCCGGTTTTTTTGAGCCCTCGACACTCAAGCCACCGTTTCAGCTGAAGGTTGGTGTGCTCTTCCACAGTGCGACCAGTAAACCGTGCGCCTGGGACATCGTCTTGGGTAAGTTTAATGGCTGCAAAGTCGGACATATCGCTGGTTCTGTTGCGCTTGTAATGGCTGGTTTGTATGTGCGTTCTACGACTGTTTGCCCTACCGGTGCGGCAAAAGGGGCGTTACTCTTAAGGCCGTGACGTCACGTGCGCGGTACCGCATTTGGAGGGAGTTCTAATCTGTGACTGTTAGTCCGACCCCCGAGTCAAAGGGAACGCGTCACAATGACCGGCATGTGGCTCAACCAATAGATAAGGACATTCTCCCGGAAGAGGGACAAAGGGGGCGGACCAGACATGAAGGCATGTGATTAGCTCTTTCCGTTCAGACCGTACGGCAGGGATTGGCCAGAGTTTTTACAGGCCTGCAGCTTCCAGAGATCTAATTTTTAACCTTGTCCTGAAAACACACAACGTATCGACTACTTTCTGGACGGAAGGCCGAGGTTAGCCAGTAGAACCAGAAGCGTTTCTCTACAGCTTTAATGACCTCCGAGGTTCTGAATCACCAGCTCCAACACCACGAGGTCGAGTCTGTGGGGAACCTCCGCATCTTCAGCCCCAGAAGAGCCGCAGCTACACCAGGAGCCCCAGCGAGGCCGGCGGCCTGCGGGTTCGAGGGACAGTTCGTTTCCTCACCTTTGGGCCCCGGTTCTTCTTCTTCACCTCCTGGACCTTCTTCTTAAACTCGGCCTCCTGCTCCGGGTTTAGCGCCAGCAGCTCCTTGGGCCGCTTGGAGGCGGACTCGGCTTTGCTCTCCGTCATTTCTGCTCAACAGCCCCGCAATCAGCCACGCTAGCTGGGTTATGGAGTCTCCTCTCCACGGCGTTCCTTCCCCGTGTCCAACGTGTGCCGACAACCAGGGTTTTCTGTGCATGCGCGATGACGTGTTTCCGGTCTTGCGCTCCATCGCACCAGCTCTGCAACGCTTCTGTTCCAATACACCATACGTGCTGCGTGCTCGCGTTCTCGTCAAGTCCGGTCTTGGCGAGAACACAGGAAGATCGGACTTGACAAGAACGCGAGCACGCAGCACGTATGGTGTATTGGAACAGAAGCGTACTTGTGACGTCATGAGACGCACAGTTCTTTAGCATACAAGAACGCATATTGAGAAACGGCCATCATATAGGCCGTGTACTATGCGTTCTTGAGCGGTCTCGTGTGCTCGTGACACGTCATCAGCCTCAGCCCGAGCACTGTTCCGATTGCCGAGAACGCCAGAGCGAGAACGCGCCACATCCCCGGATGTTGTTCTCGCCCCGCCCTCTTTATCGAGCATGCATCAGAGCAGACTTGTGCGTTCTTCAGACTGACCGCTTTCCCAGAATGCACCGCCGCAAGATAATTTTTAGGCTTTTTAGAAATTAAAAATGTTGTTTTAATTTTTTTTTCAATAAGATTCATTCTGGTGTAGTATATAAATAGTTTTGAATGTTAAAGAAATGTTAAAGAACTGTGCGTCTCATGACGTCACAAGTACGCTTCTGTTCCAATACACCATACGTGCTGCGTACTCGCGTTCTCGTGAATTGAGAAACGGCCATAGATGTCTAGAGTAGACCCCGCATTGACTGTCGCTGCGCAGGAATTACGGCCGCCATCTTGGGGCGGTCGACCTGCTACCCTAACCTGCTGATTCAAGCTGAACACACTAACGATGCCTCAGCACTGTGCGGCTTATTTTTGTTTAAATCGAGGGACTATCTACGTCAGGGCTCGAGGGATAACTTTTCACCAGAAAGATGAAAAGATATTGTTTATATTTTTGACTAGAATGTGATTTTTGTAATATTAGGTAGAAAGATACAGGTCTACACGTCCAAGTCTTTGTGACTCAGTCTCTCCAAAACTGCATCTGCTCCGTGAAGGCATCAGAGCTTTGTTAGACAGTCACATAGTGAATAAACAGCATATATATATATATATATATATATATATATATATATATATATATATATATATATATATATATATATATATATATATATATATGCTGTCACGGTCTTGCTGCTTCACGGATTTGCATTGATGGGCCGCTGCCGTCCATTACGGTTCTCAAGCATAATCGATGGTGGCATGTCGGTTTATAAGAATCTTTTTGCCCAGAAGAAAAAAGAGCACCAACAACTACCGGTAACTATGTTCTTCTCCCCAAAAAAAATACACCTGCACCGCGGGCTTTAGAAGAAAAAAACGCTACAGAGCGCAGTCAGGATGCAGCGGCTCAGTCAGAAGAGCAGTGAAATACACGGGAGTGACTATGTGTCCTACTGTACTTCGTATTTTTTTCATAATAATTTTTCATTTTCTCTCGTTCTAATCTAATGACTCGCGTCGCGTAGCGTCTGCCCTGTCTCTGCCCGACCTCGCTTTCGGCTCTCCCTAATACTGCACAGTGGCCTTGGCAGAAGACAAAACAAAGACAGTCTATCCTAGACGATCATCAGCCGTACAGTATTTACGCAGAATTCGGCCTTGCACTCAGTAACAGTGGATTACATACACAGACATCTTGTCTCCTGGCCCTGTGTCTGAGAGGCAGCCGGTCACTTTGACCGTAGGACAAAGATTAATACAACACAGCACAGTCATTTGTAAAAAACAAAACAAAAAAACGTTTATACAGTACTTTTATTTGGTAACCAAATGCTTGGGCCTGTAAAAAGGTTTTGTTTTTTGGTTTCAATGTACTATGGAGTATTTCATCGTAAAATAATTGTAAAAAATAAAAATAAAGGTTACTACTTCATGGATTTCGCCTATCACGGGTTCTTTTTGGAACGTATATATATATATATATATATATATATATATATATATATATATATATATATATATGTGTGTGTGTGTGTGTGTGTACATGTACAAATGTGTTTGTTTATATAGTAATAAAAAACGTATAAAAATGTATGAGTGGCTGTGTTTTGAAACATACATCCTGTCAGAATATTCTATTACTTTTAACCCCATTAAGATTATTTAAACGCACTGGACAATTTGTTATAATAGCTATAGTTTTAAGCAAAAAAAAAAAAAAAGTGAAAATTAGTTCAATATTCAACAAGTTATAGTTGATTAAAATTGATTCTCCGCCTGGTCAACACATTACACTGAGCTGAGCTGTCGACCGCCCCAAGATGGCGCCCCCAAATCCCGTCAGAGCCCATAGGCGAAAGCGGTCGATGCGGGTCTACTATGTCTATGGTGAGGCTGACTGCAGACCGCAGATCGGGGCGTGGCTCAACGTTTAGCCCCGCTAGACTCCATTTGGGGCGCCCTCTGGTGGCGGAAACAATTCAGCACATTCACAAACAGCAACGCATCATCTATGGCCAATTTTTATTTTTTTATTTGAATTAATTTTTTTTTCAGACAGAATATTCCACCAACTAAAAAAAAGTGATCAACAAAATTAAATCACAGTCATACATATATTCATCAGACAGGCTTTCAGCAATGTGTCTGAACAAAGAGTAAGCATAAGTAAATAAAAGTACCATCGACTTTTTAAAAGCATGCATAAACACTTGGAACAAATTTTAAACTGAATAAGGAAGGAGGTTAGAACCACAAATAAAAAGCTTTCATAATGGGTCTGAACAGAACTTCATACGGTCGTCCATCACTGGTTTCGCAGCCTTGTAAGTGCAGCAGGGACAGTGGAATAGTCCGCTGTTGGTGCATTTAGTCTCCGTTGGTGTGTCACCATCCAACAATATACTGATGTGTCTCTACATATCGGGGGGCATGGTATACAATAATGGAATAATTAAAAATTCACAAGACCAATGCCTAAAGCTATAAATGTTTTAAATATTGTTATGGAGAGTGACAGAGAGAGAGCAAGAGAGAGAGAGAGAGAGATCTATATATAAAAAATATCTAATCAAGGTCACATATGAGGTTATACTTCCAAGTTTATAAAATGGAATTCGTTTTTTTTATTTTATTGTCCATCCATCCATTTTCTAACACACTTGTCCCTGCTGGGGTCGCGAGGGGTGCTGATGTATATCTCCAGCTGTCTTGTTTTTATTGGTAGTTTCTATTTATCTTCAAGTTGATATATAGATATGTAAGGTGGCATTGATGCTCACACCGATGAATATGCATGTGTTGATAGTGATTTTCTCGTAATTTTGTCGATCACTTTTTTGTTAGTTGGTGGAATTAGTTTACCTGACAACAGCCAGCTGTATGTTGCTCCGCCTAGCTCCACTCACATACATCTGGGACACCGCCGATAGAGAATGATTTCTCCAACCAATTTTATGGTCTGGCCAATCAGGACGCAGGGCTGGAGTTTCATATATGTGACGTAGTGGAGACGCGACCATGACGTGAGACTGTTTTGATAGCAATGGCGGCTCGTCGAGGAAGCAAGCGTTAGCATTAATGCTGCTATTTCTTCCGTGTTGTCCAATCTACCTAATATTGTTTCATTAAAAGAACATCAGAGAACGCCTCTGAAGGCTTTTGTTGGTGGAAACGATGTTTTCGCCCTTCTCCCGACCGGATTTGGCAAGTTTTGTTTTCCGGGGCCAGCGGACGTGCAGACGCGGACGCGCCCCGGAGCGGTTAGCGGTTAGCAGTTAGCGCTAACTATGTTAGGAGGCCTTTAGTCCTCAACGCGGTCGGCCCGGAATCGACTCCGACCCGCGGCGCTTTGCCGCCTGTCTTCCCCCCTCTTCCTGTCAGCTCACTGTCAATAAAACGCATGCCACTAGAGCCGCAAACACATTATTATTATTTTTTTTTTTTTCTGCGTCGCTATCATCAGCGTCACGGGTTAGCTTCGGTGTGAGTGGTTGAAATAGCACGTCAATAAAGATGACAGACAAGTGGCTTATCCAATCATATGCAAGAATTTTTGATAAGGCCCAGCCTTCTGTAAAGGCAATTCCTATGGCGGTGTCCCAGATGTATGTGAGTGGAGCTAGGCGGAACGACATACAGCTGGCTGTTGTCAGGTTAGGAATTAGTTGGTCTGTCTGAAAAAAAAATCATTCAAATAAAAAACACACTTGTATCGTTCTCTCCCTTTTTTGTCCTCTTTCTTTCAACTTTTCTCTTTTTTTCTCTTCTACCTTCTTGTTTTAGTGTCCATATAACATGAAGGGATTCCCTGCATAAATAAAAAAAAAGCTGGCCATAGGTGATGCATTGCTGTTTGTGAATGTGCTGAATGGCCTCTGCCACCAGATGGCGCCCAAAATGGAGTTAAGCGGGGCTCAACGTGGGCGGGGCTAAATGTTGAGCCCCGCCCCAATCTGCGTTCTGCAGTCAGGGGTACTCGGCTGAACTGTTAGCTGAGCCCGGCTTGCCCTGACCGCAGCAGCGCTAGTCTAAGCTAGCTACGCTTTCTGATCTCTATGGCCACAGGACGCGAGGAGCATATGGGTTAGTGTCCTGCCAAGACGTTGCACACAAAAAAACTTGTTTTACAAACTGTCCCCAAACGTTGCACTTAAAATATCATTTATAAATTGTCCCCGAGTACAAATTGGTCTCTGCTTGCACAAAACAGCCAATCCTCGCCTAAGAGACACTTCCACACATAGACATTATATGACACCTTTATATTATGTCTATGCTTCCACACCTCTGCGGCAAATTTATGCCCAAGTAAAGCCGGGCGTACACTGTACGAGTTTTTCAGTCGTGGTACGTATATACATCTCAAACTGTGCGACGGAACCGCGGGGTTTAAAAAGTTCACCGCTCACGATCTGTGCGGCGCGACGCCCGGACGCGACCGGACTGCTCACACTGTATGTCGTGCCCCCTCTGGGACCGCTCGCTGTGGAGGCAGAGGCAGGCGAGCGACGGTGGGTGACAGGGACCCAGAGCAGGGGGTCGAGCCCAGCTCTGGCGAGGCCCGCAGGAGGCACCGGGCGTCGGGGGAACGGAGGGGAGAGAGGAGGGACGAGACGCACCGGCGGCCGCGCGGCACGGCAGGTCGCCCGGCCCGCACCCCCCCCCCCCCCACGAGCGGAGGAGTGCCGAAACAGGCGGCCACCGCATTGCCGCCCTCCCCAACGCCCCCGCGAGCGGGCCGGGCGGAGGTCGCTTCAGGGACGCCCGCTCCCCTCCCTCCGCTGGCGGGGACGGAGAGGAGGGGAGGGCGCCCCCTCGTAGCTCTGCTTGAACAGCAGGATGCGCTCACGAAAACCTCACGACAGCCGACTGAATTTCAAACATGTTTGATTTTCACCGACCGTCCGATTCCTGATCGGGAGGTAGTCGTGAGAAGCCAGTCCCCCCCCTCCCCCCCTCTACGATCAAGCTGAAATTCGGCCCGATTCAAAAAATGCCAGCACGACTGAAGAATCGGCCCGAATAGGGCAAAAACTCGTACAGTGTACGCCCGGCTTAACGTGACACATTAAGAGTTGTCGTTCTGGCTTCGCGACAGCAGGGGGCGCACTCGACACAACTGAAACGCGCCGGTTTGGCTGAGGAAGACTGACGTGATTTCATTGATCTGACGTCATCTGTCCTACGCGAACTACTTTTTTTAACCAATAACTTTACAAAGTACAAACAATGACAGGGAGAATTGTACATGCATTTCAATTCAACACAACTTCTTAACAGATAAAGTCAGACAGTGACCCTTCCTGCCATAAAATGGAGCATTGGTTAGCGATCAAATAGATAATAAAGACCGTGAAATAATTCAAAAACAAGATACCATAATCATCACACAGCTTACACACTTGCATTATGTCTAAAATAAAATTATAAAAAACCATACTAAAGTAAAATAATAAAATAATGACAAAGGGCAATCTTATATTAAATCAAAGTGATCCAACAAGGATGATAATTTGACAGCCGGTTTGGATTTAGTCAGTCTCACAGACTTATAAAACAAAGTCATTTTTCCAATGGCAAAAAGTGGCCTTTGTTTTAAAATACCTACATCTGTGAATGAAACATTTTACCATGAGTATAAGACAGTTTCCTAAATGTTCAAGAGCCTTATTTTCACTTTCTAAACCAAATAATATGATTGTGTCAGATAGAGGCGACAATACAATGTTCTTAACATTTAGCCAGCTTTGTAAATCTGTCCAGAATTTAAAAATTGGTTCACAAAAAAATGTTTCAAACTCTCAACGTTTCTCATACAAAATACACAATATTCTGCATCTAACTTAAACTTTGATATCAAAAATAATTTAGTTTTATATATTTCATTGATTATTTTGAATTGCGTTTCTTTATCTGCTGTAAAGTCCTTTTAAAATGTAATGTCTCCTAATTGGATTTTGGAAAAGTTCTTTTAAGAAGAAATTCCTCAACATCTTATTGTTACATCTAATATCCTGGATGTGAATACCTTCGATCTACAATGATCTCAGTATAGGGGAAATGTCTGAGTACAACAAAATATTTTTAACTAGGGATCTAAAAGAACAAGGTATAGATTTCAGCAATTTGTTTTACAGTTTTTCGGAGCAATTTAGGTTGTACTGGGCACAAAAACGACCAAAATCCAAAAAGTTCCCTTCTGAATCCATTAAGTGACTAACAGACCAGATGCCTCTAGCATACCACTGACTTTCTAATCTGTTATTCCAAGTAGGAACGTTGTGTGGAGTAAAGTTATGTTTGTAAATCAATTTCCAGTACAAGAGTACTTGTTGATGAAACGCAGAGAGTTTGACTTGCAATGAATTACAGCTAAAGTCACAACGTAAAAGGAAATCAATTCCACCCATTTTTCCAAAAATAAAACTGGGGATCATAAACCAAAAGGAATCTGTATTTTTAAGAAAAGCTTTTAGCCAATTTAAGTTAAGGGCCCCGTTCATTACATCAAAGTCAATAACATTTAGCCCTCCTTCATCCAATGATACATTTATTTAAGTTTAAGTTTAAAATTGAAACAGAGAACTGGTTTATTAAATCTAAAGCTAAAGGAATTTGTCCTTCATTTTTTAAAAACAGAGTGATATCATCAGCTAACTGACTGATTTTAATTTTATTCAACACTGAAATACCTTGGATATCACTGTTCTGAATACGGATTGACAGAATTTCTGCAACCAGAATAAACAATAAGGGGGAGCATCCACATCCTTGTCGTATACCTCTTTTAATCTCAAACCTACGGCAAGTACCTCTTCCATAAGTAACTGAACTATTTATTCATTTGTAAAAAATTGCGATCGCTTTTATAAATTTATCGGCAAATCCAAAATTATGTAGAGTTTTCAGCATAAATGTGTGTTTCAAAGAATAAAATGCTTTATAAAAATCTAAAAAAAGAATAAAACCCAGTTTTGTATCAGTTCTTTATACTCTATTAAGTCTAGTACTAATCTAATATTATTGTGAATGGATCGTCCCTTCAAAAAACCTGATTGTGATTCACTAATAACTGCTGAAAGGCCTTTTTTAAGTCTAGCAGCGATGGCTCCTGAGAATATTTTATAATCACGTTAAGCAGAGTAATTGGTCTCAAGTTGTCCAACAACCTTTGATCTTTACCAGATTTAGGAATTAAGGTTATCAACCCCTGCTTCATACTTGCTGTCAGTTCTCCATTCTCCAGACTTTATTTAATGACTTTAAAAAGGATTTCCCTAATATCAGCCGTCTGTTCCTGGGCTTTTGTTCAGGGACATTTTGCCAATAGCTGCATCTAATTCGTCAATCCTAAAATCAGAGTCACATGAACTTATAATTATCACGTTTATACAATATAAGTAGCAAAAATGTATTTCCTCAAGTGACAGCAATACGCTTCTGTATTATTATTGATAGGGACAATCATAGAAATAAAGATTATTATTATGTCTATGGGGACAAGTAGGGCCTGTGGTCCCTATGCAAACCGCTCATGCCTGAAGTAGAAGATGTTACAGTAAAGTTACGCCATCAGCGCCAACAGAAAATGTTCATTAATGTCCGGTCCCAGGTTTTTGTCAAAAAGGTTCCTGTGCCATTATGATTATTATAGAATTATAGACGTCACAGAATATGACAGCTGCTCCCATACATAGTGACCGCACTGTAATGTAAAGGAATAAACATGTTAAACACTGTTTCTGGAGGCTTTTCACTTTGTAAATTAAATGGAAATTGATATTTAACCTGTGAATAAATGATTATTAGTAGTGTAGGAGATCAGGGCAGTTTTTAGCAGAAACCTGCATAATGATCATTGTTATGTTGGCGTTGCTGAAGTAACTTTAGACCGAGTCAGGCTATGAAAAAGCAGCCGCGCCTCACAGAATAAAACCCAGAATCCGGTGTAATTACTAATATTATTATTATTATTATTAAGGGCGAGACTGGACCGGAACCGTCTGCGGGTTATGGATAATAGTGACTGTCCTCAGAGATTAGGGTTTTGCTTTACCTGCGCTGGTCCTCAGGACCTGCAGGAATCTCCTGCCTCACCTGGAGCCTCACCTGGAGCATCGATCATCAGGAGAGACTCATCCACCTTTGCTTCCTCCTTTCTCCAACCGTCAGCTCCTCTTCATCAGCACCTGGCTGTCTTCAGTGTCTTTAACCCCCAGGCGGCTCAGAAACCTTCCTCTCCTCGGAGTTCTTCCTGGACCATTTTCACCTGAGCAGAACCGGCTCGGTGGCTCCTGACAGCGGACAACCATAGGAAATCCGGGGGGGGGGGGGGGGGGTCCCCTTCTAAATACGTCCCCCCAAAACAAAATGTCAGTAAACACAAATAATGTTTCGTGAATATTGCTGTAGGAATGTGACATAAATGTTTAATGCAAAGGATCCAAATTATAGACGTAAAATGAGTTTCCTAATTATTAAAAGATCATGACACCCCTCTCCTGTGGTTTGGTCCGCAGGGGGCGGGGCTTCCGGCAGCTGCTCTGCTACTTCCGGTTTCAGAGCGGCTCCTCCAATGAGGAGAGAGTAAAGTCAGTAAGTTTACACAAAAAGTGACACTTCTGCCACTTTGTGCTGAATCAGCCTCTTTTTATCAGTTTGCTAGTTAAGCAACTAGTTTATGGTGGTTAACCAGCTGAAACTAGCAGCTGTACATCAGCAGTGATGGGATAGAGGAGAGAGATCACTGAGAGGAAATAAAGAGGACAAAGTTTTCAAAATGGTAATAAGCCTAATTTATATTTTAATGACATTTTAGATTTGTTCTTAGAGATCCAGGTTACGTTTTCTTAATCTAAGTTTAAAGTCAAAGCTTTAATTGTGTTTGATTGGTAAAGAGTAGCTACTACTCCCCCCCTATTGGGGGGAGTGGTGGCCTAGTGGTTAGAGCAGCGCGCTTGCACTCAGAGAAGGATGCAAGTACCCAGTTCGATCCCCACTACCTGCACTCTGGGTCCCTGAGCAAGACCCTTAACCCCAGATTGCTCCCCGGGCGCCGCACATGGCAGCCCACTGCTCCCCAAGGGGATGGGTTAAAAGCAGAGAACACATTTCGTTGTAATGTATGTTTCAATGACAATAAAGATGATATTACTATTATTATATTATTATTACTATTACTAGTTCTCACATGACTTAAATGTCTGCAGATCTCTGCAGGGCAGAGGTCTTCTCAGTGCTGCATGGAGGTCCAGGTTGGTGAACGTTGACCAGGAAAGTCCAGAGATTGTGCAGAAGGTAGAGAGTCCTCCTCCCCTGGATGAGGAGCCTGAGCTGAACAGAGCTCCTCTCTGGGGGAGGTTCTCCTCCTGCACAGCAAACACTCCTGGATCAGCAGTGGGAGGCAGCAGAGCTTCTCAAGGACGTCCAGTGGAGCTGCAGGGCTGCTCGGTCAGCTTCTCATCAGGACTGTGATGGTGGTGGCTGTGAGTTCATGTGAAGCTGAGAGGAGCTTCAGCTCTCTGCCTCGGTTAAAGACTCGGCTGCAGACTGCCGTGACCAACAAAGACTCAAATATTTAGTTTTATGTCCATAATATATATATATATATATATATATATATATATATATATATATATATATATATATATATATATATATACACTCCTGATCAAAATCTTAAGACCAGTCAAAAAATTGCAAGAATTTGCATTTTGCACTATTGGATCTTAAGAAGGTTCTAAGTAGAGCTTCACAATGTTAAAAGGACAAAACAGTGCAAGAGACAAGAACATTTGAGCAGGGAATTGTCTGAAAACTGCATTTATACTCAAACATGATTTTTTCAGCTGATCAAAAGTTTAAGACCATAGCTCAAAAAAACCCAAAAACCCCCCAAAACAGAAATCAAAATGTCAAAAAAAAGGACTCAGTAATGAGTAGCTCCACCATTCTTGTTGATGACTTGAAACAATCGTTTAGGCATGCTCGATGCCAGTGTTTCCAGGAGGCTAGTGGGAACGTTGCTCCAAGTGTTGAAGATGGCTTCACGAAGGGCATCCATTGTCTGGAACTGATGTCCATTTTTGTAAACTTCCCTTGCCATCCATCCCCAAATGTTCTCAATTGGGTTTAGATCCGGGGAACATGCAGGATGGTCCAAAAGAGTGATGTTATTCTCTTGGAAGAACTCCTTTGTCAGGCGGGCATTGTGAACTGCAGCATTGTCCTGTTGAAAAACCCAATCATTACCACACAGACGAGGGCCCTCAGTCATGAGGGATGCCCGCTGCAACATCTCCACATAGCCAGCTGCTGTTTGACGCCCCTGCACAACCTGAAGCTCCATTGTTCCATTGAAGGAAAACGCACCCAAAATCATGATGGCGCCCCCACCACTGTGCCGTGTAGAAAACATCTCAGGTGGGATCTGCCTGTCATGCCAGTAACGTTGGAAGCCATCAGGACCATCAAGGTTAAATTTTTTCTCATCAGAGAAGACAACTGTCTTCCACCTTTCAATGTCCCATGTTTGGTGCATCCTTGCAAAGTCCAAACGGGCAATTCTGTGGCGTTGAAGAAGACGTGGCCTTTAAAGACGTTTTTTGTTTCTGAAGCCCTTCTCTCGCAGATGCCGTCTGATGGTTATTGGGCTGCAGTCAGCACCAGTAATGGCCTTAATTTGGGTAGAGGATCGTCCCGTGTCTTGACGGACAGCCAATCGGATCCTGCGGCTCAGAGCTGGTGAAATTTTTTGGGGTCTACCACTTGACTTTTTTGTTCCATAACCCTCAGGATCATTTAAAAAATGCAAAATGACTGTCTTACTGCGTCCAACCTCAGCAGCGATGGCACGTTGTGAGAGGCCTTGCTTATGCAGCTCAACAATCCTACCACGTTCAAAGTCAGTGAGCTTTTTTGCTTTTGCCATCAGGAGGTCTTGACAGTGTAAAGACTTCACAGAAAATGACATGGAATCCAGATGTTTGCACAGCTTTTGGCTTTTAAAGACTATGGTCTTAAACTTTTGATCAGCTGAAAAAATCATGTTTGAGTGTAAATGCAGTTTTCAGACAATTCCCTGCTCAAATGTTCTTGTCTCTTGCACTGATTTGTCCTTTTAACATTGTGAAGCTCTACTTAGAACCTTCTTAAGATCCAATAGTGCAAAATGCTAATTCTTGCAATTTTTTGACTGGTCTTAAGATTTTGATCAGGAGTGTATATATATATATATATATATATATATATATATATATATATATATATATATATATATATATATATATATATATATATATATATATGTTTATATACATATAGATCACTATGTATGTAAATAAGACAGCATATGCCCATCCCTATTTCTTTTGTATTTTTTTTTTGTATCCTTTTTGATCCATTGTATATATGAAGATTCACTGTATATAACTGAATGCACCTTCCCTACTCTGCACCTTCTTGTATGAACCGATGTGGCAAGTGAATTTCTCCATTGTGAGATCAATGAAGCCTATCTTATCTTATCTTATCTTATCTTATCTTATAAAGCACATTTCCATATTTGTGGGATAGTTGTAATACTTTGTTGATTTTCTTGTTGGTTAATACTAAAGTAAATATATATTTCTGAAGAGAAGTTTGATCTTGTTGGATTATTCCTGGAGGTTTTTCCTTTCTAGTTTTTTGGAGTTTGAGTCTTTGGACTACAGTGGAGATTAGAGGAGCATGCAAATGTATGTAAACCATGAAGGACCGTCGCCACCTTCCACCTGTGCGTTGTTGGCCTTACTTGTTGAACAGGTAGAACAGGTACCTGTTACGGACTAATAAAGAATAATGTTATAACTACTATTATTACTTTTTAACATTCTGAGGGCTCAGCCCCACAAAAGCTGGAAAGGTGCCAGAAAGAGAGAGAGAGCTTTATGATGAAGCCGGTTCTTTGTCTCAGAACCGACAGCAGCTCACCTGGTCAGACATCACAGTCACAGGTGTGCCTGGCAGAGAGGCGGCGCTCCCACTCTGCTTCCGCGTTCAGTTTTTATTTTAATCACAAACATATAAAAAGAGAACATAAGAACAGAAAACACAGTTTATACACAGATACACTATCTATGGGCGATAAAAACACAAATATTATAACGTTAAAATCACACTGGTGCTCGAGGGATGAAGTAATTTGAATAACTTTGGTATTTGTACTTGATTGTAAGCACTCTATATAGATGTTAATTGTACATAATAAAATCTGGAAATTGGGCTTTTGCAGTTGAAATTTGTAGGTGTGGATGGAAATAATAAAAAATTAAAGACATATAAATGGACTGAACTTATAACGCGCTTTTCCAGTCATGCTGACCACCCAAAGCGCTGCACACTACAGCCACATTCACCCAGTCGCTCTCACTAACGCGCACATTTATACACCGAGACGCAGCTCGGTAGGCAACTTGGGGTTAAGTGCCTTGCCCAGGGGCACATCGACATGTGGCAAGGGAAGCTGGAATCAAACCCACAACCTTCTGATTGCCAGACGACTACTCAGCCCATCAAGCCACAGTCGCCCCACAGTTGCCATTAACTGCAAGTGGACTTGGATTCTACCAAATAAATATTTAATAACCAATAAAAGAAGAGACATTGCGTTTTAATTTTTCACAATTGTTATCCGGTTAAAGCTTCTTGATAACAAGATATGAATGGGACTAAATTCACGAAGAAAGCATTCTTCCTCTGTTTCGTGGGGAAATATAAAAGGTCTGCATTATTAAGGTTACTTTTCTCTATTCCCAACAAAACCTTTTTATTCATAAGTAATTCATAAAAGTAATGTTAAAAGTTCCTTGACAGAAGAAGTTTGTCATATCTTTAAGATTCTAGTGTAGCAACAGCCCTGAAACAGAGGAAGAATGCTTTCTTCGTGAATTTAGTCCCATTCATATCTTGTCATCAAGAAGCTTTAACCGGATAACAATTGTGAAAAATTAACGCGGTTTGTTAAAGTTTTGTTATTTGTTTTCTTAGTGAAAACGTTTATTCGTGGTGAATATAGAATATATTAGATTATATATCTATAATATAGATGGTGCCTGCAGGTAGAGCTGACAGAAGCTGTGAGGCTCACCTGGGGATTACAGCGTTTCCTTTTGGAGTGACAGGAAATTTAAATAATGACAAAACAGTCAGATAACAGATGAACATCTGGATTTAGGAATTAGATATATTCCCCTTTCAAAACATTTTTTATATTAAAGATTGTCCTGTTTTTATATTAATGTCATTATTCCAGATGTAATATTTATGAGGAGAGAAATTGTGTTTCTACATGAGTGACCAGCTTAACATCTGTTTATGGAACAAATATAATATGTAAATAATAGATAACGTCAGAGGTATTTTGGTTCCACTGTAATTACAGCTCCAGGTGAGTCTCCAGGTGAACCTCCAGGTGAGTCTAAGCTCTAAGGAGGCCTGCAGGTCTATAAAGCTGGAACTCCTCACTACTGCAGACATTTAGGACTGAGAAGCTTCCTGGATTCAATTCAATTCAATTCAATTCAATTTTATTTATATAGCGCCAATTCATGAAACATGTCATCTCAAGGCACTTTACAAAGTTAAGTTCAATCATATTATACAGATTGGTCAAAAATGTCCTATATAAGGGAACCAGTTGATTGCATCAAAGTCCCGACAAGCAGCATTCACTCCTGGAGAAGCGTAGAGCTACAGGGAGAGTCGTCTGCATTGTCCATGGCTTTGCTGCAATCCCTCATACTGAGCAAGCATGAATGGAAGAGAAACGCCTTCAGCTTCAGAACAGAAGTCCAGATGTTTTATTTTTAACCTTTTTGGGTTGATCCTGATGACTGAGGATCTTCACCAGCACCTTGGGTCATTGTTGCTGGAATATGTCCAGAGTCCAAACCTTCAAGATAAACTCTAAGAAAAAAAGTGACAGTAGTTCTGAAAACTTTTCATAAAATTCCACATTAAGACCATCACCACCCGGTCATTTATTTAATTTAAATGTATTAACGGACGTGTTAATGTCTTAAAGGGTGATCAGAGTCACACGGTTCTTATTATCTTTACTAATTTGCTGTATGTCGTTTAAAAAGTGCATAAAAGGGGAAGCAGCTTCATTAGAACGTCCTGATTGTTAAAGAGGAAGGTGGAAATGTGAACAGGCTCTTCACAAATACTGTTATTCATTTCAGTTTTAGAATGTTTGAAGTTTTTCCAACTTAAAAAAGTAACAATAATTTTTTCTTCTAACCATTTCTGTCTTGATTGAACGTAAGAACCTTTAGCTTTTGAAATGTAAATATTATCTAAACTTAATTTTAAAAGCTTTAATCTAAATTTTTGCTCATCAGATATATTTTCTGGTAGAATACTATTTAATGAAAAGATTTCTTTTATTACCTTACCTTTTTATAAATTAAAAATAAACATAAATAAATAAAACTGCCCTTTGCAGTAGTAGTATACTTGAAGTTCTTTTTATAAAGTATACTTAAAAGCTCACGTACTTAGTCTTAGAGTATACTCCACTATACTTTTAAGTATATGAAATCTAGTTTATAAAAAGTAAACTTCCTGCCTCATTTTCACTATGGAAGAAGTTTACTCGTGGTACGCCTGATTAAACTACTTTTGGCTGAGAGATACTGCGAATAGAGTTTAGGTTTCCCTGCTGAGAACCAAGAAAAGGCGTAAATAAATGGAGAACGTTTAGACGCTAACACTGAGGGACAGCGGGGAGGAAGAGGAGGAAGAGGAGGGAGACAGAGGAGGTGGAGCGTTGATCTAATGAGGAGGCAGACGCAGATCAGCAGCAGCTACAGCAGCACCTGGACTCATGGCGTCTAAAATCATCTTCTTCACGGTGAACGGGATCCCGGAGCGCGCCGAGTTCCCGGCCGACTGTCCGGCTCAGGAGGTCAAAGGTCAGTCTGACTCTATACTCACAGCTTCTGTTTGGATAAAGGTTCTTTTCTGTCATAATGTGGCACTTTTCTGTTGATTAAAAAGTAAAAGTGTGGTTTAATGAGAGCAAACTGCAGCGTAACTAAAGGTTAAATGACTGAAATATGTAATAAATGTGTCCGTTTGACTGAAGGTAAATATAATAACGCTGATAATAAACCTGTTTACGCTCAGAGGAATAAAGATCAAAGGAAATTAATGCAGACAGATGCAGCTGCTGCTGACGGGGGGTGGGGTGGTAAGGAGGGAGGAAAGGAGGGATGGATGGAGGAAAGGAGGGGGGGATGGAGGAAAGGAGGGGGGAAAGGATGGAGGAAAGGATGGAGGGATGGAGGAAAGGAGGGGGGAAAGGATGGAGGAAAGGAGGGGGGGAGGACCTTTTCTGGAAGCTCTTCTGACGTCGTTTTAACAGAATTTGCTCCGAGGAAGAACTGAGAACATGAGGGAAACTTTAGAACCAAAGAGGATCGATGAGACGTTTTATTTTTATTCCTCAGATCTGTTCCGCTCTGCAGCCGAGGCCGGACCCCACGACATCCTCAAGCTGTACAACCCCAAAGGCAACATCACCAACATCTCGCCGAGCCTGGAGCCCAACAGCCCCGCCTCCTGCTACCAGCTGGAGGTGGTCGCCGCCGACTGCAACCGCCAGCCCCTAGGTACCGCTGCTCTGTTTACGTGGCGCCGGAGACACAAGGCCAGCCAAGGTGCTGCACGCAGAGGACACGACCAAGACGGAGAACCAGAACCACACATAGAACCAGAAGCAGCCAGACTCCGTGCTGACAGCCCTGAATCAGCACCACTGCTGACCGGCTTATGTTTTCTCCTCCTTTCAGGCGCAGAGATAGACGGGGCGCTCAGCTTTGATCTCTCCTCCATGGAGAAAAGGTAGGTGGTCCATGTCCCAGCATGACAACCGGTTCTGAGGTTCTGGGTTCTAGAGCCAGGATGGGAAGAAGTGCTAACGAGGAGAACTGTTCCAGACTGCAGGGCCTGGAGAAGAAGATCCTGTCTGAGGCCGGAGACACGCCTGCAGCCGTCCATGACATGAAGAAGCAGGTGGAGGCGTTCCGCCACAAGCTGGAGGTAGAACCTCAACCCAGGTTTGCCTGGTATAAAGACCCGCTGAGCCCGGCAGACCTGGTCCAACCGTGCATGACCCTGCAGGGGGCGGTTCTGTCCCCTGATCTGCTGCTCTGCTCTGTTCTGTTTAATGGTTCTGGTACAGCCTAGGTAGGGTCCGGTCCCCTGCTCACGGTGTTCTTTGGGAACCCCGGTATCCTGGGGGTTCTGCCCGGAGACCGTTTCATCCAGACACGCTGCGTCAACGTTCCCTCCATCCTGAAGCTGCAGGAACATGGAGGACTGGCCACTAACCCGTGGTCTTGGTGTTTCAGAGTGTGGAGCATCTGAGCTGGCTCGGGTTCTTCAAAGACCTCTCAGAGGGACCTCACCAGCCGTCCCCGTTCTACCACAAGAGAACCCTGCATAAGACCCGGGAGGAGTGCGAACACGTCCGGGAGAAGTTCTTGCAGATGAGGTGAGGCCTGCCTGGAAGAGGGAGAGTCAGGGAGCCGATTGTGTGGTCTTCCTCTCAGATGTTTCTCTCCTGCAGCTCCCTGGAGGTCTCAGAGGAACTGCGGCAGTACCTGAAGACCCCGACCTTTGACAACTGGTGAGTTCTGGGTAAGTTACGGCCATAAAGGAGCAGCGGGTCTCCATGTCCCTGCTGCTGCTGCTGCTGCTGCTAATGAGGAGCAGATGATCAACATCTGAATATGAATGGGCCTTCAGAAGGACCCGCACATCAAAGGAAGGCCTTCAGCAAATGTTTGAAGTGACACCATTCAGTACTAAAATCAGCTTTTTCTTTTATTCACATATTGATTAACCCGAGTTCTAAAGAGCTCATGTAAATATGTTAGCCATGGAAGCAGGTTGGTGTTAGCGCTGCTACAGACGACAGAATATAAGACAAAAACAGACTGAGGACCGACACAAAGCGTTTTTATTTAAAAATAGTCAAGGCTGTGGCTGCAGGTTATCCAGAAGTTTCTCTGATCCAGTGAAGGTTCTAAGAGTTGTAACGTTCCTGATGCTCCAGCTCAGAACTGTTCTCACTGAATACTTCATTTATTCTGACAAAGAGACAGCTGTGATTCCTGCCTGACCAAGAAACCGCTTCAGTAGAACCCGTCTGACAACACGAAGTAGGCGAAAAGGTCTTAAACACACGTTCTGCTCAGGAGTGTCCAGGTTCCAGCCTTTGGTTGGCGTGTTCTAGCAGATCCTCATCTGTAGGCGCTGCTCGTTTAGACCTCTGGGCTCATGTTCTGGTTCTGTCTCTTCAGGCAGTGGGAGGACGCAGAGATCATGGTTCTCCTGCAGGTCATGTACACAGATTTAGATTTTCTTTCCACCTTCAACATCGAGCCTGAGGTTCTGCAGCAGTTCCTGTTTGAGGTCTACAGAAGATACAACAACATCCCGTTTCACAACTTCAAACACTGCTTCTGCGTCACCCAGATGGTGAGAACATGTGTGATGGAGAACGTGTGAGATGGAGAACATGTGTGAGGAACACGTGTGTGATGGAGAACGTGTGTGATGGAGAACATGAGATGAAGAACGTGTGAGATGGAGAACATGTGAGATGGAGAACATGTGTGAGGAACACGTGTGTGATGGAGAACATGAGATGAAGAACGTGTGAGATGGAGAACGTGTGAGATGGAGAACATGTGTGAGGAACACGTGTGTGATGGAGAACGTGTGTGATGGAGAACATGAGATGAAGAACGTGTGAGATGGAGAACATGTGTGAGGAACACGTGTGTGATGGAGAACATGAGATGAAGAACGTGTGAGATGGAGAACGTGTGAGATGGAGAACATGTGATGAAGAACGTGTGAGATGGAGAACATGTGTGAGGAACACGTGTGTGATGGAGAATGTGTGAGATGAAGAACGTGTGATGAAGAACGTGTGAGATGGAGAACATGTGTGAGGAACATGTGTGTGATGGAGAACGTGTGAGATGAAGAATGTGTGAGATGAAGAACGTGTGAGATGGAGAACGTGTGAGATGGAGAACATGTGTGAGGAACATGTGGGTGATGGAGAACGTGTGAGATGAAGAACGTGTGAGATGAAGAATGTGTGTGATGGAGAACGTGTGTTATGGAGAACGTGTGTGATGAAGAACGTGTGTGATTGAAAACGTGTGTGATTGAAAACGTGTGTGATTGAAAACGTGTGTGATTGAGAATGTGTGTGATGGAGAACGTGTGAGATGGAGAACAAACATTCCGGTTCTCTGAACAGATGTACGGGCTGATCTGGCTGACGGACCTGAGGAGGAACATGGAGAACGTGTGAGATGGACAACGTGTGTGATTGAAAACGTGTGTGATTGAAAACGTGTGTGATTGAGAATGTGTGTGATGGAGAACGTGTGAGATGGAGAACAAACATTCCGGTTCTCTGAACAGATGTACGGGCTGATCTGGCTGACGGATCTGAGGAGGAACATGGAGAACATCGACCTGCTGATCATGCTGACCTCGGCGGTCTGCCATGACCTCGACCACGCCGGCTACAACAACGCCTATCAGGTGGCTGCAATTCCAGGCCTTCCAGCACCAGAGGAACCCTCTGGGCTTTAGAAACAGAACGTGGAGGTTAGACGTTCTCCGTCAGCAGAACTATCTCACACCAAACCCCATAACCAAGGGTTCTGGAGAAAGGAGCTCAGCTCGTGTCTCCCTAGTCCATAACTGATTCTTCGTGTCCTTTAAAGGATTTACACTTTTATGAGTCTTTATGTTGTAAAACCGGAGGAACAGACGAGAACCAAGCCGTTCCTGTCTGATGCTGAGAACCTTTGAACATGTGGAGGAACTATGAACATTGGTTCTGGGTGAGCTGGACTCACAAACAGATCCTGTAACGGTGATCTGTGTCTGAAACATAAGAGCAGTTTAGGAAAATTATATTAGTGAGCGTTCTCTGCTGGGAAAGAGGAACCTTTCTGCTGTTCTCCTCACCAGTCAGCAACCAATCAGCAGCCAGTGCTACAGAACCCTGCTGCTTTCACACTCCTCACACGTTTGACCCTTTAATGTTTATCTGGCCTTATTCTTATGGTTTTATCTCTATTTCCTTGCATGCCTGTATTTAGTAACTGGTGCATCTGTTCTAAAAAACGCTGAAGCTGCAGATTTAAAGTCTTGTGAGAACCTCCGACCTTTCTGAGCGTTCACAGATTAATGCGCGGACGGAACTCGCTCTGCGGTACAACGACATCTCTCCTCTGGAAAACCACCACTGCGCCGTAGCCTTTGAGATCCTGGAGAGGGTGAGAACGACGTGTCTGAGGAACATATTTAGGTTTCATGTGAACACCCAGAACCAGTGGACATCCGCGTCAATGAGCAGATTGTTCTGTCTCACAGGGAGAGAGCAACATCTTCAGGAATCTGTCCCTGGATCAGTACAAACGGATCAGGGAGGGAATAATCAAGTGAGTCCATGTCCTCCAGGAGCTCGTTGTTGTTTGCCTGTCTTCATTGCAGCAGCAGCAGCGTCTGTTTTACCTGCAGGTGCATCCTGGCCACCGACATGACGAGGCACAACGAGATCCTCAACAAGTTCAAGTCCATCCTGCCTGCTTTTGACTTCTGCAACAAGGAGCACAAAGACCTGGTGAGACAAACCCGGCTTTGGGACGCAGAGGGACTGTTGTGCTGGTTATTATCTAGTTATTATCTAGATATTTAGATATTATCTGGATATTATCTAGATATTATCTAGATATTATCTAGATATTATCTAGTTTTTATCTAGGTATTATCTAGTTATTATCTAGTTTTTATCTAGATATTATCTAGTTTTTATCTAGATATTATCTAGTTATTATCTAGGTATTATCTAGTTATTATCTAGTTATTATCTAGGTATTATCTAGTTATTATCTAGTTATTATCTAGTTATTATCTAGATATTTAGATATTATCTGGATATTATCTAGATATTATCTAGATATTATCTAGATATTATCTAGTTTTTATCTAGGTATTATCTAGTTATTATCTAGTTTTTATCTAGTTATTATCTAGTTTTTATCTAGATATTATCTAGTTTTTATCTAGATATTATCTAGTTATTATCTAGGTATTATCTAGTTTTTATCTAGTTTTTATCTAGTTATTATCTAGTTATTATCTAGTTTTTATCTAGATATTATCTAGTTATTATCTAGGTATTATCTAGTTATTATCTAGTTATTATCTAGGTATTATCTATTTATTATCTAGTTATTATCTAGATGCACCCTTTGCATCTGTTGGATTCCACTGGAACATTAAAATGGGAATGTTGTTCTTCTGTGGAAGCTTTTATTCTGACTCTGAGAACTTGCAGTTCTGTTATTAACCATAGAAAACGCTTCATTAAATGCGCCGTTTCCTCATCCTTCAAGAGAAATGGAAACATGAATCTACCTTAATGGGTTTATGTAACATGTAAAAAAATTCATCAGAAACTGATCTGGGGTCTCAACTAAAACTTGACTGAAAGAGGCAAGTAAAAACACAATCTATACAAGAACTAAATTAATTCAAGATAAAAATGGTTTACCTGTGGATGACTTAACGGGACAAAACCTGGGAGGCCAATTAATGCTGTTAAAAGTTTTATTGTTTACTATTACGTTTTTATCGTAAACCAACCATGTTCATACAGTAATAGTCAAAATAAATAAACGGAAACATTTAAATTTCTGAAAATATAAGACAAACTAAGACAATAATTAGTAAAATTCCAGGATTTTGCTCCTTTCATGTGCAGCTCATGATGATTCTGATCAAAGTGAGCGACATTTCCAATGAAGCGCGGCCCATGGAGGTGGCTGAGCCCTGGCTGGACTGTCTCTTACAGGAATTCTTCAACCAGGTACCTGCAGCCAACGCACATAATCACAACAGACACAAAATGTGCTTCAGAATGCATGAAATCAGGTCCAGGTTTGCTGAAGCAGGCTGAAGACCAGATGCAGGAAATTAAACTGCCACTACAAGAAATACTGAAACTCCCTTCTTTTAAAAGAAATCCTAGCAGCCAGACTTTGTTGGTGTTGATCTCAGGTACTCCAGGCTTTCTGAATAAATAGTAAAACTCAATTAGGAAGGCTTAATTAATAATAAGTTTATCTGATCTTAATTAGCCAGATGACTGGTAGGCTACCTAGAGAAGTTAAACTAGGCAATGTTATGAGTGAGCTAACACAAATGTAGTAAAGTTAATTAATATTAACGTAAAAAACATCTTCTAAATAAGATAGTTTAAATTAAGATAAAGCAACTAAGTTCAGGTCTAGTTCACCAAGCTAACCTTTGATAAACTACAATTAGCTAGGCTAACCTGAGATAAATTAGGATTAGCTAGGCTAACCTGAGATAAATTAGGATTAGCTAGGATAACCTGAGATAAATTAGGATTAGCTAGGATAACCGGAGATAAATTAGAATTAGCTAGGCTAACCTGAGATAAATTAGGATTAGCTAGGCTAACCCTGAGATAAATTAGGATTAGCTAGGCTAACCCTGAGATAAATTAGGATTAGCTAGGCTAACCTGAGATAAATTAGGATTAGCTAGGATAACCTGAGATAAATTAGGATTAGCTAGGATAACCTGAGATAAATTAGGATTAGCTAGGCTAACCTGAGATAAATTAGGATTAGCTAGGATAACCTGAGATAAATTAGGATTAGCTAGGATAACCTGAGATAAATTAGGATTAGCTAGGATAACCGGAGATAAATTAGAATTAGCTAGGCTAACCTGCGATAAACTAAGGTAGGCTACAATATGATAAATTAAACTAAAATACGATCATCCAAGATACATTAAATAAGGTTATGTTAGATGAGATTAACTAAACTGAGGTCAAGTAAAACACAAACTGTCCTCTTTAGTATTTTTAGGTGCAGGACTACAGAAATAGAAAATAAAGTGTGCCTTGTGTTCAGTGGCCTGTAAAACTCTGACTGTCCCTGAGACAAGCTGAATAACTAAAAATTAACTATTGATTAACCCCTAACCTGTCAAAGATAGCAGCACAATCTGATTATTTAGAAGCAATAAATGAGGAAATACTGTATATAAAATGAGCTGTCCTAAACTTTCTGGTGTCCCACTGGGTTCTACCCTTGGACAACTTCTGTTTTCACTTTAAGTGCTTCATAATCAGGAAACATGGCTGGTTTTTATGTCCACAGAGTGACGTGGAGAAGTTGGAGGGTCTTCCAGTAAGCCCCTTCATGGACAGAGACAAAGTAACCAAACCTTCATCTCAAATCGGCTTCATCAGATTCGTCCTTTTGCCTCTTTTCATTGAGCTCGCCAACCTCTTCCCCTGCCTGGAGGTAATAACATAAAATATATCAAGTAATCAGCTATAAACAGAAGAATATTACCGAGTTAATTAATTAGTCTTCTTCTGTCCCACAGCAACACATTATCCACCCGGTGCGAAAAGCCCTGGACTACTACACTGAGATGGAGAAAGCTCTGGACAAAGAAAAGCAGAACTGGTCTCAGAGTGAAAGTGTAGCCAGGACCAAGGAGGCAGCTGTGAGCAGAACCAACAGCCAGACCGGTCCGGGACCAGAACCCTCAAACCCAGAGACACAGTGACCCACGGCTGGCTGACGACGCGTGACGGGCTGAACACCACGGAGCTTTTCACCCTGTTGTTTCATGTAAACTTAGTTTAAATCATATAAAACATCCACTTTTTTAGTTTGTTCAACTAAACATAGCTGCTGTATGGGACGTAGAGGAGGAACATTTATTATAGTAGTAAAATGTCGCCGTTCTGGCCCCTGGCATTGACTCTGGTCCCTGGTGTTGTACTATTATTACTCACTATTTAAGTTATTTAATGTTTAACAAATAACTCTGTCTGTTAGGTATTGTCTGGTGAATATCAGCCCAAACAGCTGATATCAGGACAAAAGTTGAATGATTCAAGCTCTGGTGATCTTTTAACAGCAAACTCTGCACACATGTAGAATAAGGAGTGACCGGGTGTCATTACCGCCAGCCTGAATAACAATCTTACTGTATTTATGCTAATCCTTAGCCAGCGGTTTCAGGTAGGATGTGATGTCGCCCGTTCTGGGCCCTGGTTAAGATAAGATAAGATAAGATAAGATAAGATAATATAAGATAAGATAAGATAAGAAAGATAGACTTTATTGATCTCACAGTGTAGAAATTCACGTGTCACATGGGCTCAATAATCAAAAGAAGGTGCCAAAATGAGGAAAAGTTGCATGAGGTATATACAGTGTGTCCACACATATACAGTGGATCGAGAGAAAAAATAAAAATAAAGCAGAGATTTAAAAAAACTTATGTACATTTAGGTGACTTATATACATATGGATTTGGCGTTGTGCATTAAAGTGGTATCAGGTAAAGAACAACAGTGAGGTTCCTGAAGTCTCTTATTTAGCAGGATTATTGCACAGGTTATTAAATAGCCGGCTGCTCGGGTGCTGCTGCTGGAGGAGCGCTATGTGAAGCTAATCTCTTGGGCCTTGTAAACACATAGCCGGGTCGCTTCATGCTTGCTCAGTATGAGGGATTGCTGCAAAGCCACGTACAATGCAGACGACTCTCCCTGTAGCTCTACGCTTCTCCAGGAGTGAATGCTGCTTGTCGGGACTTTGAAGCAATCAACTGGTTTTCTTATATAAGAACATTTTTGACCAATCTGTATAATCTGATTGATTTTGACTTTGTAAAGAGCCTTGAGATGACATGTTTCATGAATTGGCGCTATATAAATAAAATTGAATTGAATTGAAATATCTCCCCGACATCATTTAAAGAATATCGTACACTCGGTCTTGTTTTCAGAGAAGTCTTCATCCACACGACTAAATTCACCACTCGGCTGGTTTTAAACATGCCAAACGCGTTGGGCCAGAGTACCGCAAAGCTAAAACCTATGAAGTCCGCTTTTCATAAGCAGCTGTTGCTTGTTTTTCTCTAGACGCTCACAAATGTCATGAGTGCTTTGGACTCATCTTTGAGCGTGAAGTCATTTACTTGGTCCAACAGAACCCCTTTTCCTGGGAATGCTGTGAAGTGACGGAGTCTGTCATGGAGCAGCAGCCTGGATGAGAGGCTGAAACGCATAAAAAGGTTTTCCTTTCCCCAGATAGCCGGCTACGTGTGGACAAGGCCTCATCAGAGAAGGAAGCCATGTTAGCGCTATGCTAGGCAAGGCTAGCGAGCCGCTTCCACACAGAGAGAACGTTTGAAACACAGAGTTCCCAAACGTAAAGCGCAGCAACAGAAAATATGTGTTTTAAACAGAGAGGCGTCGCAGTAAAGAGAGTTAGGATGAAATCCAGACCACCTGACAGGCTGATCCACGCCATGCAGCAGCAGCACACAGGAAGTGATGTAATAAGCCTTAACGAGCGCTGCAGGTCAGAGACTGGAGGCGACCTGCTGGGTTCCTGAGAGAGAAAACCTTTAAACGGCCTGATTAACGAACGTAGCTGCCTTGTTTGATGACTGGGATCAACGGGACTGTCGGCATGACTGGACTGAACTCTTTTCTTTTCCTGTGAGCTGCGCTGGACGTCAATCAGCACCACAGACATCAGATGATTTTAATCTGGTGGTTCCATCACCTCCATGTTGGATAAAATGTGCTGTTTACAGGGATTGGCTAAAATAGAAATTCACATTGCACATCATCCTGTAAACCTAAAATAAAAATAGATATGCTGGTGGAAACATAATGCCGTGTGGATGCTTTGCCTTAGCGTGGCCAGGAAGTGATAAGAGTTGATTAGAAGACAAATGAAGCTAAATACAAAACAATCCTGTAAGAAAACCTGTCAGAGGCTCCAAAATAGGCCTGCAGGATGTTAGGAAATTTGGTACCACTTTACAATAAGATGGCTGATACATAGTTTATAGATATGTTAGTAATTAATCTGTAAGCATTTTACGACGCATTCATAAGTGTTTATTATGCATTAATTGACTGGTTTGCTTACAAGGTAGTAACTTAGTCTCAAATAGCAACTTTAGATGATCTATATAGTTGAGCAGATTAGAATCACTATTTGGCAAGAAACAGCTCAGTTTTCTCTTCATAATGATCCCTTATAAATTAGTTATAATGATTAATTAATAACATATCAAATAAAGTATTTATTAGCCATCTGTAAGGAGCCTTATTGTAAAGCGGTGCTGAAAATCTTGTGATATGACCATTAACGTTTTCCTCTCCTTCTCATCTGTGCTTCCTATATTCTGTGACCTTTAGCATCGTGGGCGACCTGCTGCCATGAGACTCTGTCCAACAGGCTAAATATTACATTAACCAGTAAGATCTAAGTTCATAACATTTGGAATATTTTAGCCAACAATTTTAGCACTCTAGACGCTCCCTGGCAATTTTAGATGATACACACGATGATATTGTGATGACGCTATATTTGCAATAAACTGATGTTGTGGTAATTCTTTGAAGGAATTCTGTGCCTGTATTGCACAAAAACACACATAGGGAAAACTGCAACAGCTAGCATTGTTAATTCACCTCCACATTATTAAAAACTGGTTAGTTCTTTAGCATTTTAGGCCAAATTCTTAAGAGACTCTGGAGCAGCATGCTGCAGATCCCTGGTACCTTGATCCAATGAAGAATCTGTTCCAAGACTTTAAAATTGCTGTTGGTAGATGATCTCCATCTAATCTAAGTTTTAGCTATTTGGCAAACAGGAACTAGTAAATATTTCACCTTCTCGACGTGTAAAGGTGGTAGAAACATACTATGGAGATACTCCATAACATACCACAAAATACATACAGCTGAAACTGACGCAAAATATGGTTCCACAAGTTTTTACTCAGGGTGACAGAATGCAAATTAAAGAAAGAAAATACACAATGTATCCTACTCGTTCTACTTCATAATCATGAACTACTATGTGTTGATTTATTCCACTAAATTCCATTGACGTTTTTGTTGTTGATCAATGTATACTGGATGGATTTGAAAGGACTTTTATATGGTGCTTTGTAAAGTGCCCCGGTTCTCTTATTAATATAGGAAGGACGTGTCCGGTTCTCTTAGCAGTGAAGCACAAAACACATTTTTAAATAAATGTACACAAAAACTGAGTGGGAACTGAGCCAATGATCACAGGAGCTGTGGACAGGGCCTGACCGGTCACACCTGGGTGGGAACCATGAACAGAAACATTGTGCTCAGGACAGATACGGATTCAACAGCAGTAAGTTGTGGCTCACTGATCCCTGTGCTCACACCGGCCTTATCCATGTCCTGGATACGAGCGTTTACATCCCAGCAGCTTCCCTGAATCACCCTGAAACACAGCATCAGCGTCACCTAGAACCTCTACTGAACATGTTACGATGTGCATCGTTTGAATTAGTGGGAGGGTATAATGTCCAGTTTTTCAGATTTAGATTTAAAAACATTTTAAAGTATGACCACACAATGGCAGCATTATGCCCATTTTCTAAGAGTATCCCCTCTGGGGGAATCTCCATCCCTATTTAAAGACACTTCAGTCTTCTTCTTATCTTTTAACACTAAACCAAATGTGCATCACTAAGATTTGTTTTACATTACTAAGACATTTATATTTGTCTTTCTGGTTATACACCAGGTCTCAGTATCCCGTGGTGCTCAAAGTGAATCATTCAGTGAGGCAGTGGCACCCTGCTAACCTGACAACAGCCAGATGCATGTCTCGCTCCGCCTAGCTCCACTCACATACATCTGGGACACCGCCGGTAGAGAGTGATTTCTCCAACCAAATTTATGGTCTGGCCAATCAGGACGCAGGGCTGGAGTTTCATAGATGTGACGTAGTGGAGACGCGACCATGACGTGAGACTGTTTTGATAGCAATGGCGGCTCGTCGAGGAAGCAAGCGTTAGCATTTATGCTGCTATTTCTACCGTGTTGTCCAATCTACCTAATATTGTTTCATTAAAAGAACATCAGAGAACGCCTCTGAAGGCTTTTGTTGGTGGAAACCATGTTTTCGCCCTTCTCCCGACCGGATTTGGCAAGTTTTGTTTTCCGGGGCGCGTCCGCGGTGGACACGGAAGCGCCCCGGAGCGGTTAGCGGTTAGCGCTAACTATGTTAGGAGGCCTTTAGTCCTCGACGCGGTCGCCCCGGAATCGACTCCGACCCGCGGCGCTTTGCCGCCTGTCTTCCCCCCTCTTCCTGTCAGCTCACTGTCAATAAAACGCATGCCTCTAGAGCCGCAAACACATGAAAAAATAAAAGTGTTTTTTTTTCCTGCGTCGCTCTCACAGCGTCACGGGTTAGCTTCGGTGTGAGTGGTTGAAATAGCACGTCGATAAAGATGACAGACAAGTGGCTTATCCAATCATATGCAAGGAGTTTTGATAAGGCCCAGCCTTCTGTAAAGGCAATTCCTGTGGATCAGTCCCAGATGGATGTGAGTGGAGCTAGGCGGAGCGAGACATGCATCTGGCTGTTGTCAGGTTAGCACCCTGCAGCCTGAGCGGCCTTTATGCCAGTATGATCTGCTGCATACTCAGCAGCAAAGTAAGCGTCTGAAAACGCTCCCTGTGCCTCGTTTAATCTGTCCCAACAAAATACAGAGACTCACCTCGCAGTGATGGTGCAGCTGGACCAAGCCATCGTATTTATATCTCTGCAAGACAGGAAAACAAGAAATTACTGACAATCATACAGTTGGAATCACATCTTTATATTATGACATTTAGGTATTTTTTTATTTGCTTCATTGCATTTCTGGCGTTTTTATTCATTTCTTTACTTCTTTTAGAGGATTGTTTTGTACCTTCTGTTAAAACTGCGATTAATGAGCAGAACAAAGGTCGATGCTGGGCAGCTCCTGGACAGTAGGGGGCAGTAGAACCCTGAGGATCTGCCCCCTGGGGTTATTAAAGGTGATGGAGTAAAGTCTGAAATTTTAGGAAGACATCTTTCCACCTTGTTACACCTGAGTAACGCTGAGGTGTCATCATGGTATGGACCATGCAGGAGCCAGGAATGAATTTGTTCTGTATCTTTATGATGAGAACATGATAATAAATGATAAATCTGAGTTGTGACTGCAGGGCAGCCTCAGATGTTCCTCAGATGTTCCTCTGGAGCTTCTTCTGTCTCCAACCTGCAGCATCTGAGGAGCTACAGAAACCCACCTGCTGCTTCTGGAGAACCAGTGATTACAGCCATGATGGAGAAGGCAGAGCTTCTTAAACAAAGACGTCTGACTGTTTACGCCCAGAAAAGAGAATAACATCAGTGCATTTCTGAAGAAAAGCCGGATGAAAGAGTTTTGTTTGTGCTGAAGGTTATTTTAAGGTTATCTTCCAGCAGTCAGAACACTGGACAACTGAAGCCGCCTCGGTGCATGCTGGTACCCCCCCCCCCCCCCCGCCCCCCGCCCCACGAGCTCTGTGAAGGCCGGGTCTGACCGCAGCCACGCTACACATTGCAGGTCAGGCAGCTATTTTTACGTCCTGGTCATCAGAGAAGCATGTTGGAGACCGAGGAGGAGGGTGGACTCTCTGAACCTCCTCAGACAGCTGCAGCAGGACCGCCAGGCGGGGGAGGGGGGGGGGGGGCTTCTGCCCTGCAGGACCTTAACACTTTGTGCTGGAAGGTCAAAGCCTGGAGGCGGCAGCTGCAGGCGTCTCCTCACCGTCGACCAGTCCCGTTGGTTTAGCTCCTCAGATCTGTGGTTCAGACGTGGCGTCACGTTGAAGGACCAGAGCCAGACTGAAGGCCTGGAAGGCAGAGCCCAGTTTGGACTGCGGCGCTGAAACCTGTTTAGACCCGACCGACCAGAACCGACCCGAAGCTGCAGCAGCCAGACGGAGCTCTGCAGACCGGGGCCTCGTGTTTCTGCGTCTTGTTTTTATTTCCGGGTCAGAAGCGATGAGCCCAACGTTCACAGTAACGTCTCTTCAGCGTATCTCACCAGGAGATAACAGAGCGTCGCAAAAGTTTTCACACCTCTTGAATGTGCGCCATCCTTTGTCTTCCACTTATCCAAGATCGGGTCGCAGGGGCAACGGGACCAGGAGAGAAACCCGGACAGTATCTGGGTTTTACATGTTGTTCTGTTAAACCACGAGCCGCTGCTTCACAGATAGAACCTGACCTGCACTTTTGTTCAGCCGCTGTGACTCTGCTGGTCCTACAGAAAACCCAAAGACCGCCTTCAGACGTGCTCATCAGAACCAGAGTCCAGCTGTGTGATTCAGCCTGGGTCTAACTCCAGCCGTTCTGGTTCTAGCCTCAGAGCTTCTTCAGAGAACATCAGAGAACATCCAGCATCAGGGAGACCAAGGAACTAGAAGGTTCTAGTCCGGTTTACAGCAGGGTCAGGTTCTACAGAGTTCTGATCATCATGTGGACCTGGAGAGAGGATGGACCACCTGCAGACCTACCAGGACATGGACGTCCACCTGGACTGACAGGCTGGACCAGGAGAGCATTGATCAGAGAAGCAGGAGGACCATGGTGGCTCTGGAGGAGCTGCAGAGACCAGCAGCTCAGGTGGAGGACATGACCACAGGACAGCTGTTGGTGGTGGTCTCCATGAATCTGACCTTTTTGTTTTAGAGAGAAGAACCTCAATCTGCAGACGTTCAGAGCTGCTGGAGACAGAAGACCTGCAGCCAGAGGAGGTTCTGCAGGGTTCTGGTTCAGAGGAATGAATATAAAGGCAGACCAAAGTGTTCAGACTGATATGAAAACCCAGTTCTGGGAGATCTTCATAGACTAGATCAACTCTCAGATGAAATCCCAGCAGCTGAGTTGAGGAGCTGAAGGAGGCTCACCTGGTTCTGCCCATGATCCTCCTGGTTCTGCTCCCACTGAACCCGTTTGGGGAGAGGAGCAGAGCTTTCCTGATTGGGCGAAGCGACACCTAGTGCCCGCCTACCAAAGGTCGGTTTCAGCCAATCGTTGTTTCAAATTAAAATGTAAGCAGAGACGTGATGAGAAGCTAAGCTGCTCAAGTTGCTTCTTCCTGTTCTACCAAGAAGAAGAAGAAATGCTGGATTCTGACAGCAGCTCCTCCTGCCAGGTTTACGTTGGCTCAGCAGCTCTATGTCACAGCAGGATGTCCCGCCTTTCACCATGATACTGCAACGTGATTGGCCCGAACCGCTTCTGGTTCAGACACAAACATCTGGAGATGGAGCGGTACCAGATGGATTCTGAGTGTTTGTGAATCCCCAAGGATTCATCTAGCAGGCATGAGGTGGACTGGGCTTTAATTTTTATCAGAGGACTAAATCAATGCACGCCACACTTTTCAGATTCTTCTGTTTCTTGTTGAAATCCACAGATCACGTTCCTCTGCCCTCATGGACAGTTGTGCTCTACTCTGTGTTGTTCTGTCACAGAAGATCCCAGTGAAGACGTCAAAGTTTGTGTTTGGGGTGAATATTTATTTTTGGGGGTGTGAATATTTAACAGCCTCAGCCTGTTCCTGAGCTGAGGGTCAAAGGTCTTTTAAAGAAACGTTTTTACCGCACAAGGAATCGAGTTTATTTTTGCATCAGTGTGAAAATAAAAATGATTTATTATTTAGTTTTTCAGAAGCTTCTCGCGTCATTTTAAACATTAATTTAGTATTTTCATAACCAGATCAGGTGATCTGAGGTCCACCTGCAGGGGGAGGAGCAAGGGGCGTGCTTTTCGTCCTGCGCTCTGATTGGTCAGCGTCAGAGGGCCGCGCAGACACGGGTTCGGTGGCCCCGCCCCTTCCCGGAGGAACGCCGGTACTAAAGGAGGAGCGGAAAGCGGTTCGGGTCCAGGATCTTCCGGAAGAGCTGCAGACATGGAGCCGCTGGTGGCTGCTATAGATCAGGGCACCAGCTCCACCAGGTTCCTGGTGAGTGGACCGAACCGAACCGCTGACTGGACCCGTCTGACCTCAGAGGGCCGCTAGACAGAACCACAGATCAGCAGGTTTATCAGCTTTATTACAGCAGCTGATCTGGACCTTTAGACGGGTTCTAACCCCCAACCTGGGCTTATAAAGCAGGTTTACTGTTAAAGGGTTTGTTCTCCGGGCTTTTTCACTCTGTCTGCCTTTTCTTTGGTTCCGGATTCTCTCCGTTCTTAACTCAGGAGCACAGAACCTCTGTTAAAGCAGCGGTTCTGGCCGTTTGCTGCTCTGCTGCGGACAGGTGTGTGTAGTGTGCGTACAGGTGTGTGTCCCCATGTGTCCTCACAGAAGTTCTGGTTCTGTGGACTCTGGTGGTTCCTGCAGCCTTAGAGGAGAACCGGAACCTCTATCAGGCCCCATGGGTCCCGCAGCAGACCGCCTGTCTCCTGGGCCTGATTGGTGGAAGCTCATTAGTAACGGGACCTCCTGTGAACTGGACCTCATGTTTATCGCTGGAACCACGCGGAGCTGGAGGGGGGGGGGGGGCAATATTTAAATCCTGTTTCCTGTCAGTTTTGAACCCTCTGCTGTCCCTCCTGTGTCTCCTGGGCTTGATGAGGTCCGTCTAGCCATCGGTTCTTCTGCTCCTCGGTCCAAACTCTGCTCCCACCAGGACCGTGAAGCTGCAGGTTTTACCTGCTTTTAATGGCGGAGGAGCTTCTTCACTGATTCACCTGGACCTGCACAGACATGTTGGACTCAGCGGCACCAGTTCAGATGATTACCAACAAATAACATCTTCTCCCAGTCTGTGACTCTGGAGGAGAGGAGAGACGGTGGAGCAAAGCTCCAGGTCTCCTCAGAGATCTTTGAAGGCTGTTTGTGAAAATACCAGAAGAGGAAGACATCAGACAGTTTCTACATTTATGATCATGTTCCTGCAGCCTGACGTTCTTCTGGACCTCTAAGATAACCTGATGTTCTTCTGGACCCCCTGGATAATCTGAGGTTCTTCTGGACCTCTAAGATAACCTGATGTTCTTCTGGACCTCCCGGACAGCCTGATGTACCGAGGCTCATTGTAAGGGTTCTGCTCCGGGTTCTCCTGCGGACCCATTTGAGTTAAGGGGCTGTTAACTGATGCAGTTTAATATTCCAGATCCTTCAGCTTCAGCACCAGGATTATTCACATTTTTGCTCCAGAAATAGTTTTAAAAACCCAAATTTTAATGGAGAGAAAAGCGCAGGAGGCAGCCAGCTGGCCAGCAGTGAGCAGCACTCTGTTGTGTTTCCTCGGGTCACTTAATCTGACTTTAATGACGGAACATCTGGTTTTAAAACTAAAACTGATGAAATCTCAGAGTTCCTCTGTCCCAGGAACGGCTCCATGCAGGAGGGGCAGTTGATGGAGAAGCTAGGAGGAGGTGGCAGGAGGTGCTTTGTGTCTTCACGGATCTGGAGCGAGCAGATGCTACAGCCTGAGCGCTGCGGCCGTGTGGGAGGAGGTCGGGGGGGGGGGGGTGCATTCCAGGTGGGAGTGGGCTGCATCCACTCTGAGCCTGAGCAGGAGGAAAGCCTGGAGGCTCCAAGGAGGAGGAAAGTCAGAGGAGGATGTTGGGGGGGGGGGGGGGGGTGGGGGAGGCAGATGATTCACCCAGAAGATGCTGCTGATAAACCTTATTGCAAAACTTTAGATTTTCCCACTCTTACATCAGATGTCTGCTTCTCTGCATCTCCTGAATCAACTCGGTTCCTGCTTGTAGGTCTGATCAGCTGTTAAGAGTTATTACTGATTATTATTACTGGTTATTACTGGTTATTACTGATTATTATTACTGGTTATTACTGGTTATTACTGATTATTATTACTGGTTATAACTGGTTATTACTGGTTATTACTGGTTATTATTACTGGTTATTATTACTGGTTATTACTGATTATTATTACTGGTTATTACTGGTTATTACTGATTATTATTACTGGTTATTACTGGTTATTACTGATTATTATTACTGGTTATTACTGATTATTATTACTGGTTATTACTGATTATTATTACTGGTTATTACTGATTATTATTACTGGTTATTACTGATTATTATTACTGGTTATTACTGGCTATTACTGATTATTACTAATTATTATTACTGGTTATTACTGATTATTACTGATTATTATTACTGGTTATTACTGGTTATTACTGATTATTACTACTGATTATTATTACTGGTTATTACTATCAGGTGACTGTCATCAGCAGGTGGTTCACTAAATAATATGCTGTCATATTTAATTTAATGCACCATGATAAAATAGAGGATGAATTTTCAAATCCACAGACCAGTTCCCACTGTGGTTCTTACTGTGGTTCCACAGACGTTCCTTTATTTAAACCTGCCAGAGTCTCCTGCTAACCAGTCAGTCTTCTGGTTCTGGAGCAGCGGGAACAAACAACGAAGCTGCCCAAACACCACATGAGAGGTTAAGAAGAAAGCTGGAACCTGGACATCAGACGACCTGAGGAGTTTAGAGATGTGCAGGACGTCGGTCCGCTGAGCTGCTGGATGTGGGCTCTGAGCGCCCAGGACCTTTATCCTCTTACTGAATTAAAGGAAATGCTGACTTCTGGGTTAATAAGCCGCCAGGCTGCACTGCCACCAACGTCTTCTGCTTCTCTTCTTTACGTCACTGAGCAAATAAAACATGATTTATTCAAAAGTTTCCCATAATGTTCTCCTGCTGGTAGTTTCTGCTGCAGCCTTCATGTCCGAAGCTTAACTGCATCCAGGTTCAAGTTATTTCGTAGCGCTTCAATGGTTTGATCTGGTCTCTGATCAGTTGCTTTTCTCTGCAGGTTTTCAACACGAAAACGGCCGAACTGATCAGTCACCACCAAGTGGAGATCAAGCAGCACTTCCCAAAGGAAGGGTGAGACGTTGCAGCTTTTCAGGATTTACTCATAAAACCCACTGATGCAGTTTACCCACATGTCCTCCTGTCCCAGAAAACGGCTTGAATCAAGCTAGAATTAAGATAGAATTAAGATAGAATCAAGCTAGAATTAAGCTAGAATTAAGAGAATGAACCTGGACTAAACTCCATGATTTACAGCATCCAAGGCGTTCTTTAAATCTAGGACTACAGCACCGACCCGACTCTGTCAGTCCAGCATACTTTCAATTCTTTCTATCAAAAACATACAGACTCCTCTCCATTGAGGTTGTTGGCACGAAACCCAAACCAGAAAGGCTGCAGATTATAACCGGGATGAAGAGTTTTACCTCTGAGCTTGTTTTTCAGTTGGACTGATGAGGGTGAAGGTCCGCTGCCAGGACGCTGCGTTTAAAATCTGTTAGTTCTGCAGTTTCATCCGGACCTTGTGAACGCAGATTAGGAAGTGAAGAAGTTCTGCTATGGTTCTGATTGTTCCTCTGGTGTTGGGATTGGCTTCCCTTCATCTAAACCATAAATCAGATAGAAATGAATGTTTTCCAGGTCTTTGGTTCTTTTAGCAGAAACGATGAAGCTAGCTGATAAACTGGGTCATTTCCCCCCTCATGTAATGACGTCTGATCAAAAGACGGTACCGTCTCTCAGGTCCGCTACTCAGCAGCACTTTATTCATTATGTTGGTGAAGACGAGGTTCTGGCTGAACGGAGACAGAAATACCGACGTTTGGATGTAGAAACTGGACCCGTAAAGGTTCAAAGGTTCTGAAGATTCCACCGGGTCAGAACCATAGTCTCTCTGTAAACTGAACCGTCGGGGGAAAATCTGAAGATTGCCTCAAACTTAACTGTGATTGTGGAAAAGCAGGAGCAGAGATCCAAATGGTAATTGGGTCGGGCACAGTGGCCCGTTTAAACTCTGAGTGGTGGTTCTGATGGATGGCTGGGCTGAAGGGGTCCAGACACAAACGTCCTGACGGCTCTTTTCCCCTAACATGCTGCGTCTGGGTCAGGTGGGTGGAGGAGGACCCCCGGGAGATCCTGCAGTCGGTCTACGAGTGCCTGGAGCAGACGTGCCAGAAGCTGCGGCAGCTCCAGGTGGACGTGGGCCGCATCAGAGGTGAGCCGCCGCCGCCGCCGCCGCCGCCGCCGCCGCCGCCGCCGCGCTGAGGCCCGGAGCCATCGGTGCACTTTCATGTTGTGGTTGTTCTGCAGCTGTGGGAGTGACCAATCAGAGGGAAACCACCCTGGTTTGGGACAAGGAGACCGGAGAACCGCTCTACAACGCCATCGGTGAGTCCAGACCCGGTAAAGCCGGCTCCAGTAAAACCTCCAGATTCTCTCCTTTCACCAGTTCCTCCCACAGGAGCTGCTGCTGTTCATTGGTTCACTTTGTTCTCCCGTACTTCACTTGTTGGCTGCAGCGTGGCTCGGTTCGCTCCAGGACCCGTGCTAACCTACGGGTCCAAGTTCTATTAAAGCGTAAACAGACCGTCTCATTTATTTTACTTAGCCTTCATTTAACCAGGTCACAACCCACCTGGGTCAGAATGACGCTGCCAGGCGCAGAACCTCGGGATGAAAGGAGCTGGAATCATCGTTGAATGGCGTGTCTTTGGATTATTTCATCCTTCATCAAATCTAACGTGGGTCCTTCACTGAGGATGCTTCAGAACCGGTCCGTGTTCTGGGGGAGGGTCTAGTAAACCCAGCTCAGTGAAGACTGCTCAGCAGAGGGAGCATCGTCTGCAGAGAGAGCTCCGATGTTCTGTTCCCTGAAGCATGGAGGCTCTGGCTGAGCAGCTGACCTCAGTCCTGCCCACATGGAGGGTCGCTCAGCTGCCTGATGGCAGAAAGGATCCGACCGTGAAGACCAGCAACTGAAGGCTTCCTCTGAAGGAGGCCTGGGCTCACTGACAGAGCCACGGCGGGGCCCAGAGTCACCGCTCCTCTGCACGGAGGGGAGCCATCCGGTCAGGAGCCTGCTGGGTGGGAGGAGAGCTGGGGGCCGACAGGAGTCAGAGGAGCGATGAGGTCTGATGGCTGGCTGTGGGTGGATGAACACCTCCAGGATGAAACCCGCATTCAGATCTTTCCCTCAGTGGCTCATTTGATGCTTCCTTCGTCTCTGTCCGCATCATCGCTTCTACCTCAGGTTCACCTGAAACACGCTGAGTAATAATGAAGTTCTGGCTTCATGTGGACCTGCTGGTCTCCCGTTACCGTCTAGACTTATTCACACAGTGGACAATGTCCCACTGTGACATTCTGGTTTGTCCTGCAGTTTGGCTGGACCTGAGGACCCAGTCCACAGTGGAGAGGCTCATCAGCAAAACTCCCGGCAGGAGCAAGAACCACCTGAAGGTAGGAGAAGGTAGGAGACGCTGCAGAGAATGAAGTGAGGGAACGCTGTGGGTCACGTTGTTGACTGGACTCGCCTCGCAGCATAAAACCGGACTGCCCATCAGCACCTACTTCAGCGCCGTGAAGCTGCGCTGGCTGCTGGACAACGTGGCCGCGGTGCAGGAGGCGGTGCAGAGTAACCGGGCCATGTTTGGGACCGTGGACTCCTGGATCATCTGGGTAGGAGCTGCAGGAACGCCGCCTCCAGCTTTTCAGTGCCGACGGCTAAAACCGCCTTCTCTATCTTTCAGTGTCTGACGGGCGGCAGAGATGGAGGAGTCCACATCACAGACGTGTCCAACGCCAGCCGCACCATGCTCTTCAACATCTACACCATGGGCTGGGACCCTGAGCTGTGCAGGTAGGTGGAGCAGGAAGGTCAGCAGCTCAGATAAACCCCGCCGACCTTCACTCCGTCCTTTCTCTGGAGTTTGGACTAAGCTGTGAAGCTTATCGTGTTTCCCAGGAATGTTTTGGTGGTTGCTGGTATCTCAAAGGTCACTGAAGACTTCCTGGTGTCTGGAATATTTTCCCAGAAGTGTTTGGAAAGGCAGAAGATGCACAGCGTCGCTCATATCCTCCCATTTCAGAACAAACACCAGAGAGTTTTACTCTGTAGCCTTTTTCCTTCATATCTTTGGGTTCATTTTGGATTTGATGCTTTTGTTCTAGCAAAGTTGTAGAACATGCAGGGTAACTGTGTATCTAGAGCGCTAAAGTCCTGACCTCCACGTCTGGATCTTCTGCTTCCAGGCAGCTGGATTCAGCAGGTCTTCAGCTAGATGAAGCTTTTCATTGGTGGGATCACCTGGAAGCACCAGGTTCTCCGATGTTCCACCCAGTAAAGCTGCGGGTTGCAGCTTGCAGGTGTGATGTGGCTTCCATGATTGATCCTGACGCCCCTGTCGTGTTTTTGCAGTTTCTTTGACGTCCCGATGGAAATGCTGCCCGACGTCAGAAGCTCCTCTGAAATCTATGGCCGGATGGTGAGTTGTCTCTAAGGTTGGACCTCCCTGCCCTTTGGGGATTTGCCTGCTTGGCTTTGAGATGAGGAAAGACCTTCTTCCTTCAGCTGAATGAGGAGCTGACCGGACAGAACAAGCTGAGGCTGTAAATGACGCTTCAGACCAGCAGGTGATATAAAGTCTGCTCTGAAACGTTGAGTTCCATCATTCCCTCCATGCTGGAGGGAATCAGATTAAACCTCTCCTTTGTGGGGAGCAGCAGCTTATTGGTTGGAGCATTGCGTTTGTGTCCTTGAGGTTCTGGGTTCCAACCCCACAGACTCTGGGTCCCTGAGCAAGACCCTCAGCCCCAGAAGGCTCCCTGGATGCCGCCCTCTGCTCCGTAGGGACATTAGTGGTGGCGGCACAGACGTTCCTTGTCTTTGATTTTACCCACCGAGCTGAGAAAAGTATTCACCCACTTACAGATTTCTGCCACTTTTGCACTTCTGTCCCTCTTGTTTATTTGTTTAAGTCTGGACTTTGACTAGGCCACCCCGACATTATCATTTTGTTTGTTTGAGCCACTCAGAGGGGGAAGATCGTGAAATAGCTCCAGACTGAAATCCTGCTATTTTATGAGGCCGTTAATAACCAGAACCCGAAACACATAAACAAACAAACAAACCGCCCTCATGAACGACGTGATTTCAAGGTAGCCGGGTAATAACTGGTAACTTTACTTCAGAACTAAAAACCTTTCATAAATACACCAGAAAATTTAAATGTCAGACGTTCTATAGGGTCCAGACTGAGAACAGTATCTTCCTTCTCCCGGTTTGAAGCTATAAAGCCGAGCAGTCAGCGGTAGTTAGCAGTAAACCTGCCGGTAGCTGCAGCAGTTAGCCACAGGAAGTCCATGCTAGCGATGTAGCTAACGGCTACAGGAAGTAGCATTCATGCTAGCTTGTGACAAGTTCAGCAGTAGTTTCAGTTGTATTTTCTCTTTAGTAAAGTTTCTGCTGAGAAACATTTGATCCTTGAACTCTGGACATTAAAAGCAAATGAAAAGCGTCTCTGTGAACGAAGCTACACGGACAGGTTGCTAGGTTCTGTTAGCCAACATGGAGGCTTCCAGGGCCAAACCTCCTGCACTTCTCTGTAACTACGAGAAACTGGGACTGTAGGAGAGTTTCGTTTGGTGGCGCAGCTTCTTATGGACAAACGGCAGCGACAGTTTGGGGATTACCTTGTTCCTGTTGAGCAACTAAACCTTCACGAGTACGAAACCGTCCCTTTGAGCCTAAAGCTGCTCGTCAGTCGCCCAACCCGAGGAAGACTTTTGGCTCTGCAGACAGAAAGAAAGAGTTTTAGGTTTATTCAACCACAGATTAATAACCTGCAGCACACACATAAACACCGCCGCTGCTTGCTTGGTGGGTATGAGTTGCCATGATGACCAGTTGGGCTTTTAACAGACCAATAAAGATTTTATTGTTCTTTTTAAATCTGTTTATCTTTGCTCTGATAAAAAGATTCCTATGAAAGTCCTGATTGCTGCAGATCAGAACCCGCCTGTTTTAAAGCAAAAACCCGACTGTCACACGGTGTCAGGGCCAGCCGGACAGTCCTCTCAGCGTCTCAGGTGTGTCCTCTCAGGTGTGTTGGTCGGCCCTCGCATCTCATCTCCAGGACCAAACTGGCTCTTTGCTTCTAAAGCTCGTTAGGCAGCAGCTGAGGCTGCAGTCCAGAGGCCGCCTGCATGCCACACTGATTTGATTTGCAACATTTCTACAGGTTTTTAGCTCCTTCCATGACGGTTTTGTTGCTCTTACAGCCCATCTGCATTAATTATATTTCTCCCAGCACTGAACTCATCTGTAAAAGCAGCCTAAGCGAGATACACGTGCGTTTGGTATCAGATAACCTCCTCGTTCTGTGTTACGTTTTATTGAACTTTGCTGGAAATTTGACCTGATAACAGATTCGCCGTTAAACTTTGACCACAGCAGTGACGCTGTGTTGTTGGGGAAATGTACTGACTCAACCCTGGAGGAAGACTGCATGCCTGGCAGTGGGGGCTGGAGATAAAAAGCACTTTTCAGTCTGGTCGGTGCTTTATTGTTGCCTTATGAAATGGTTATTCATTGACTAAGTGAGTGGATGTAGTGTTCCTGCGCTGCTCTCTCCTGTCTTATCGTTGCTGTCTGACTCCATGCCTGAGGGACATCGGTGCGTCTAAGCTGGGACTTTGGTCGGCAGGAATGATGAAGTCATCTGATTGGATGAAGTACGACAGAAAGCTGCTGATTCTGCTCCTGGTGCAGAGAGCTGAAACATGTCAATTAGGCCCACAAAGACATAAGCCCCAGTGGAGTCGGACTCGTTTGGGTTTTACAGAACAAAGACCTCCTGGTTTAGCCGTGAAAGCCAATAGCTTCTTAGAAAAGATCTGATTATTATATCTGCCTCCAACAAGGTTTGTTTTTATCTGTGAAATAAGAAACATTTCCTTTCATAAAGGCCGGTGAGGCGAACCGGACAGAACAAAGTCCAAAGAACCTGGAAGCCTCCAGAAAGCCTGGGAACGGCTTATTCTGACATTTTTACAGGAACGTCTGAACGATCAACAGGATGACTCAAGACTTTTGCACAATGATGCATTTAAGTTAAATATTAAACCTGCTGCTGCAGAACTGACCCGTTCTCCTGTTCCTCCAGAAAACCGGCTCGCTGGCAGGGGTTCCCATCTCAGGGGTAAGGAGTATTTTTATCTTACTGATTTGTCAGGAGTTCTGCCAAAGTTCTGCGGGTTCTGACGCTCGGAGCGGTTCCTCCAGACCTGACATTTCTCACATGTTGTGGACGAGCGGGACCGAAGTGACGGTCTGCTTTTTCTGCCAGTGTCTCGGGGACCAGTCGGCAGCTCTGGTTGGTCAGATGTGTTTTGAAGAAGGACAGGCCAAAAACACGTGAGCAGAACCGCCTGACCCGATTCTGATCCTGAGCAAACGGCCTTTTTCTTTGCTTTAAATGAGCTGTTGTGTGAAGGTACGGGACCGGATGCTTCCTGCTCAGGAACACAGGGACGAAGGTAAGGAGGTGTGAGGAGCAGCAGCCAGGAGCGTTGGCTGAGGTCTGAACCTGCGTCTGTGTCTCCTGTCAGCCGGTGATGTCCGACCACGGCCTGCTCACCACGGTGGCCTACCAGCTGGGGACGGACCGGCCCGCCTGCTACGCCCTGGAGGTGAGAGCTCGCTTCTTCAGCCCGTGTGTCTGAACTGCAGGAGCAGCCGACCCGGTCAGAGGGTTGGCGTCAGGAGGACCTTCTGCTGGTGTCTAAAGGTAGCAGACAAGCAGAAGGTCCTCCTGGATGAGGACCGGTACGACTTCTGGGTCAAGGGGAAGCTGGGGAGCGTTCTGCTCCGTCTGCAGGGAAACCAACCAGCAACCCCGTGTGTCTGCAGGGCTCGGTGGCTATAGCAGGAGCAGTGGTCCGCTGGCTGAAGGACAACATGTGCATCGTGCAGTCGGCCTCAGAGATCGGTAAGTCTTCTTCTTCATGAAGCAGAGCCCAGGGAGCTGCTGACGAGGACATCACGGTGGAGATGTGCGTGTTTAACATCACGGTGTGCTTTCAGAGCAGTTAGCAGCTGAAGCAGGAACGTCCTACGGCTGCTACTTCGTTCCAGCGTTCTCCGGCCTCTACGCTCCTTACTGGGAGCCCAGCGCCAGAGGGTGAGGCGGCTGGAGCACGTTCCCCCCCCCCAGAGTCCTCCGGTCCTAACGGCGTTCACCTTCATGTCCTTCCAGCATCATCTGCGGCCTCACACAGTTCACCAACAGGAAGCACCTGGCCTTCGCTGCCCTGGAGGCCGTCTGCTTCCAGACCAGAGAGGTGAGCAGAGATCACGAGCCTCGGCTCCGCGGGCCGGCGAGCCGAGCAGCCGCTGACGGTGCGTTGCTGTCTGTCAGATCCTGGACGCCATGAACCAGGACTGCTGCATCCCTCTGTCGGTGCTGGGCGTGGATGGAGGCATGACGGGGAACAGGCTGCTGATGCAGCTGCAGGCCGACATCCTCTGCATCCCTGTGGGTAAGAAGGGTCAGACGTCGGCCCACAGGAGTGGAGTCTCCCAGCGCTAGCTTATCTAGAACGCTAAAAGCCTGAAGGCCTTTAGAACTGGTTCTGTCTGCGTCCGGTCTGGACTTTGTTCCTCTCTGTCGTCTCTGACCTGTGACCCGTCCACCATGTTCTTCTGCAGCAGCCTCAGTAGGGAGGCTGGACCTTTCAGTTCTCTGTTTCTCCAGTGTTCTGGTCAGGCTCCCATTTCTCCGCTGTCTGCAGTGCGACCCACCATGTCAGAGACCACGGCTCTGGGTGCAGCCATGGCGGCGGGCGCCGCTCAGGGGGTGGACGTCTGGAGTCTGAGTCCAGATCAGCTCCCACACGTCACGTCTGAGAGATACGAGCCCCAGATCAACACCGAAGGTCAGAAAACACAGGCAGCATGTGGTGGAACATTTATCTCCTCATTTAATAATAATAAATGCAATAAAATGTCAGTAAAAAGCAGTCTGACTCTCCTTTGACCTCAGCTTTGGTTGGAGTTGTGGGGATTTGCTGCCACCTGGCAGCGGTTTGTGCTGAAAGCAGGAATCCTTGTGCTGCTCAGACTGAAAGGTGCTCCATCTTTTCCCCTCAGAGAGCGAGTTTCGCTTCGCTCGCTGGAAGAAGGCGGTCCAGAAAGCCATGAACTGGGAGACCGCAGACAGCAGCAGCACCGGCACCGGTAGGCAGCGCCGTGATCGGGAATTTAACCTGAAACCCTCCCAGGAGGCTCACTGGCTTCTCATTGGCTGAAAACAGGTGTAGGAAAGAAGACGAACGGCGCCCCCCGCTGGGTCCCCCCCACCCTGGCCCCCCTCAGAGTGGACCCCTGAGGTCGTAGGTCAGCTGCATGTTGTTGGCAGTTCTGACACTAACGGTTTGGGTTGTGGCGTGCTGCGGCTGCATGGGAACTTTAACGTATCACTAACAGAGTTCTGCTCGGTTCTGCTGCAGACGGTCCGGTCCAGTGGCTCTTAGGCCAGCTGACCCGGTTCAGCAACACGGCGCCGGGCTGCGTGTAAAAAGCCGCGTGTCGTCCTGTTGAGGTCTGCATGTCTCTGCCTGAAGTTTCTGTTTTCTTTCTGCTTGCTGCTGTTCCACCGTTGCTGCAGCTGCAAAGTGCTTTAACGGTTCTGGTCCCAAACCACACGGACCAGGGATCCGTTTAGAGCTGCAGAACCAGAACTCCAGTCCTCCGTAGCTCTGGACGACTGGAGCTGGAGACTCCTGGGTTAGAGGTCTGGTAGAAGACCTCCAGGTGGGCCTCCAGCTTTCCAGGGACTACAGTTCCCTTCTGGCCTGAGGACGGACTGGAGGGAAGCGGGTTTCCCTCCAGGACCAGATCTGGGTCAGACGAAGCCGTTTGAAAGCCGTTAAGCAGCAGCTGAGATGATCGGGTTCCTCTGGTGGAGACCCAGATGTCTGGTTGTGCATCTGCTGTCCTGAACTGAAACATCTCCTTCTCCACCCCACAGGTCGGCAGCAGGGCTTAAACTGAGCTCCGAGGTTCTGGTCGGCCCACAGGACGACTACAGAGGAGGACAGCTGGAGGAAAACCTTGGTTCTGGACCTTTGTTCTGGTTGAAGCCTTGCAGAAGAATCCGGTCCAAGACCTCAGTACCAACTGGACTTAAAGCCCAACCCTGGATCCTCTGAGGGCAGCTAGCGGACGTTTTACTGGAACCGTCCCGTTAAAGAGATGTTTTCTGCTCTGAGAGTTAATCACAGGTTGGACCCTGAGCAGAACCTCAGTTTGTTAGATTTATATCAGTGATTATTATGAGCAGAAGCACACAAATCTTTTTCCAACTGGACGCCATTGTAAATAAGAACTTGATCTCAATGACTTGCCTGTAGAAATAAAGGTATAATAATTTCTGTAGCCAGCAGTGAGGTCCACCCATGGTTCTGGACATCTGAGCGCTGTTCTTGGTGGCGTGTCAAGGTTTGACCAATGCTTCAGCTTGGAGCGATGGGAAGCCTGTTCCAGAACCAGCCTGTCCAGAACCAGCCTGCCTAGAACCAGCCTGTTAAAGAACCGGTTGGGTCTGTGTCCCACTTTCAGTCATCTAGCTGTTGTTAGAGCCGAGTCCTTCATTACTCCATCCACTTCCTGCAGCGCACCAGAACCACTGGCAGCACAGCGGTGCCGCAGCATGGTGCTGCCACCACCGTGCTGCGGCACCGCTTGGTCTGAAAGCCAGAGCTCGTCTCCTCTAAACAAAATCCTCGTGTCCAGACGGCCCACTGGACGTCTCCTCTGAGCTCCAGACCTCAGCGAGGGTTTGACAGCAGCTGCAGGTTTTATTAGTTTTGCTTCTCTAACCCGTTTGGTGTATTTCAGCTACACCGTTATATCGCCACCCAGAGGCCCGGCATGGTTACTGTAATGATTTGGTCACATTCTGGTGTGAATGAGAACATCTCTAGAAGCTGTTTCCTTTAGAAGGGATGGATGTCAAGGTCCACGGGCCTCATCCTCAGGAACCAGGCCCAGCAGGGGACCCGGGCTCCATCTGAACACCCTGATAGGGTCAGAACTCTTCAGCCAGAGCAGAAGTCCATCAGCGTCTCCATGATCAGAGTGTCTGAATCAGTCAGTGAGGAAGGAGGCAGGAAAAGGAGACTGAATGCTTCCTCTCACAGCTCCTTTAGCCTAGGAAGCTCATGACGTCCCAGCGCTAAGAACCCTTTAAGTATCCCACAATCCTTTGCATGACATGACGTATCAGCACAGTTCACAGAAATCCACTAAAACCTGCGTAGAGCGTCTCTTTGTAGCTCATGTCCAGAAGGCTGTAGGATCCGACTCCATCCTCCACGTTTCTGAGGTAGGAGCTAGGAGACAGAAGCTAGGAGACAGGAGATGTTAATGAGGGTATTCAAATGGAACCAGGGTTTCAGTGCAGCTTGAAGGGACTGACTGGGGAAGCAGTTTGCTTCTCCGTCCAGGGTGATGGTGCCCAGCTCCATCATGGTGTCCCAGCAGCTTCATGGCAGGTTGGACCCTTGCTGGTTCCTGGGATGTTCCTGAACACCCAGACTGGTTCCCAGCCATCTGAGGGCCAGATGGCTGAAAGCTGGACACGACAAACGAGTCCAGTTTCCTCCTGGGTGACATGCTGCCCCCTACTGGCTGGACACCGGTGTTTCACTTCTAGACTCTGTGTTCTTACCTGATGTTCTCAAAAGTTCTGCCCTGGTGGAAACAAGATGGCCGCTGATGAAACTTCAGCTCAGACCTCGTTACCATGACGAGCTGCTCCCTTTAAGGTCCGTCAGTGGTTCTGCTCCTGGCCTGTTTTAAATCCTACATGTCTGACATGAACATGGAACCAACCGGATCTTCAGAGTTTGGACCTCCTCTGGTCACCAGGACCAATGTGCAGACATGTTGGCGGTTCTGGACCATTGGGCCAAAATGGGCCACAGTTCAATAAATATTTCCTAAATAATCCCTTAAATGTAGCAGCTAATTAATTACTAAATTATCTACGTGATAAAATAACGGATAGAAACCCGGGAACGGACCTCCCTGGTTCCTGGATCAGAACTCAAGGCTAGGGGTTCGGGTTCTCCTGGTTCTTCTCTTGCAGACATTTTGGGGCCAGGTGCTCTGCTGAGATTTATTCCCAGCTCGGCTTGAACAGCATGTCGACCAGTTACGTTGTTTTAATAATGTTCAGCACTGCAGGTTGACTTCTCACACAAACTGGAAACAGAACAAAGTATTAAACTGCTGCACCCCCCCAGGAAAAATCAGCTCAGAACAAGGAGAACCAAGAATCTTTTATCGTGTTACCGCGGTGAAATTATTTCTATATTCCAGTTTAGACACACATTAAACTAACAATAAATTAACAATGGGTGCAGGTTTGTTTTTAAGAGATTAAGGTCGCAAAACACGACGGTCTTTGGGGTCTGCTAGGACTCAGAGTTCTGAAAGTCAGTCCTGTAGAAATCTGAAACTGCAACAAGCATTCCTGTTAATGTGCAATATTCTCAAACCTTAATATCTAGAACTGTGCAATGAAACCTTCCTGGTGGTTAACAGTGCCAAAAATATTCAGTGATATTGTAACGTGTAGAAGTTTGTGTGGAGAAGCTGTTTCTGAGTCTGTTCGCTGTGGATTTGATGCTCCTGCAGCGTCTCCCTGATGCAGAGGGCCAAACCCTGCGGCGGGCCCTTCTCTGGACTGGTGCTGCATAAACCGAACCCAGGTCTGGCAGACGGCATCCCATAATGCCCTGAGCTGACCTCTCCATCTGAACAAGACCTTCTCCAGGATCCATCTGCGCTGCATTTTATTAATAAAGCAACATAATTACTATAAATTGATTAAAGGTTAGATAAGTGACTCACAGCCTTTAAGGCCAACTTTCTGGGTGAAACATGAAACTTACATTACCCTTTTTTATTTTTTAGCATGTTACATAATTCTGTACTTTATCACAAAAAATCATCTGCACCATAATCTGATGTAACAAAGCAGGTTACCCTGACATTTACCAGGTGTGGGTCATGAGTTGTCTTCAGTAACTGTCTATTCAGCTTAAATCTATAATCAGTTATAAAATATTTGCAGTCAAAATTAAACAGAGAATCTGGTCATATGTATCATATTCATCTGCAGGCGATGTGACACACGACAGAAAATATTCCTGGAAAGAATAGGCCCGTTTACACTACATCTAAAAACCGAGCCATGCCGAGACCAGTCCGAGCTTGGTTCAGTTATCCAAGACAAGCCGACCCGTTTACACACAAAGCTTATCTCGGTTCCTTGGTTGCTCCTCGCCCCCTAGTGGCGATCTGCGGTACTACCGCTCTCTGGGATTGAAGGCGGAAGCAGCAAAAAAAACAGCTGCGCCCGTAACATTCAGGAAGTTATGCTTGATATTGTGATATTTCGGTGTTTGCGGAGAGTCAGGGGAAGAAGGCAACCATTGGTTAATTTACTTGAGAAAGTTGGCTTTTTGGGAAGTGGATGAGAGAAACGAACGTCTAATAAGGATTTACAGATGCAGGAAACAACGACAGACACTGAGGTTCATTGCGCTGCTAAGCAGAATCATCTCTGGAAACCGTGTGGCACGGTAAGGAAGCTAGTATTATTATGAATGTCTGAAATTTGTCTGAATGGAGTGTGAATCGGGACGTGCAGCCAGACACGCCGGAAAACCCGCTGACAGTCAGCTGACTGTAAGGGCATGACGCCGTCTGCTCATGCGCTCTTCGTTATCAGAAACCGGGATAAAATAGAACCAGGCCGAGACCTACCCAAGAGCTGGTCTGCAGTTAGCGCGGTCCGGTTATGGTTAGCGCGGTCTGGTTCAGTCTGCTGACCGTTTACACACAAGAGTTATCTCGGTTACCGAGCTCGGACTGGTCTCGGCTCGGTTAAAAAAAGTGTAGTGTAAACGGGCCTAATGAGACCAACAACAGGCCTGAGATCTGATGTCCGTTATATTAAAATTCTTTCCATGTCAGATTTACACACAGAAACAGAAAATACAACTTAACCTGAATGCCACACGTTAATGAACATTATTAAAGGATAATAGTCAATATTCAGATCATTTGGCGTAAAATGTATTTAAAATAAATGTTTAACAAAAGCAACCCGTCTTCTGTGTTTGCAATAAAACAACATAAGCCAGGAAGAAGCCATGGGGACATTATAGCAAATATAACTAATAGCCATGTGGTAGAAGTTCCCTCGCCACACGCTACACAGATAAAATGAAAATAAAAACATCAGGAGGACATTTTTAGTGGAGAAGAGAAAGGGCAGATGCTTCAGCCCCACCTGGGCTCTACCCGAACACGGCCCCGTCTACCCCAACACGGCCCCGTCTACCCCAACACGGCCCCGTCTACCCCAACACGGCCCCGTCTACCCCAACACGGCCCCGTCTACCCCAACACGGCCCCGTCTACGTTAGCTTTCTGCTGCCTAAACATTTATGTGCTAGATCATTGGACCGAGGTTCTGGGGCTCACTAAAACCCAATTGGACCCATTTTGGTATCAGTGGCCTCCTATGGCCGTGTTGGTGGTCCTGCCGGGGTCCAATGACCAGCAGGTACTGACGGCCTGGACTTGGACCTGTCCTACCATGTAGTACCCTGGTTCTAGATGACTTTACCAAAGCCGGATCAAGGTTGCTGGTACCTGCGGACCCGGTTCAGACCCACTCATCTAGTCCTGACATTATTTACGGTTCTGTGCAAAAGTTTGAGGAAGGTGTGAAAGATTCTGTTATATAAAAACGTTAATTTTAAAATTATGATTTTTTTTTAAACAGAAAAATAACATCTGCGTCGGTTCTGAAGGACTGGACTTGGGTTGGTTCAGTATTACCAACCTGGTGTCACATGTAGGCAGAAACCAGGTCATTAACTGGGTGAGGTCAGGCTGTTGAGGAGTTTCAGGTCAAAAGTCAAAGCCTGGAAGGACCGAGCTCATCAACCAGAACCACAGAACATCTGAGGTTCTCCAGGACATTTAGATCAAGCTAGCAGCCCAGTGTCCCTAGAAGAACCGATGCGGTCCTTCCAGAACCGACTGATTTCATTCCTGCGGGTCATTTGCTGCGTCTTAACTCAGATTCTGAAGGATTCTTTCAGCGTTTTATCGCTAAAACTTTTGCACAGTGATATGAAGGAGTTTTAATATTTCTCAGGAAATGAAACTTAAATTGTTTCCAGTGTTTCTGTAACTAAAGACATTTTATCTCCACTGGACATAAATGTGAAATCAATCAGAACATGTTTCTAATTCTGATGCTGTGGTGAGTTCAGGTGATCTAGTGAGGCTGGACTATCTGAACCGGGTCGGTGCTGCTGCTGCCGAGCAGAACTTTATCAAACGTCTTTAGAGAGAGAACCTGGTTCTTTGTTAATCAAGTGTGGTTCTGATCAAGGCTTGTCTTGTAAAGTCCTCCAGAGGAGCGTGGAATAAAGGTCAGAACCACGCGGCGCTGCTGGTTTGGTGTAGTTTATTAGAAATGTTGGGTTCACACGAGGACATTTACAGATGCGGCGGCATCACTACAGAGTTCATGGAGGAGCCGGCGGCCCGGCTCAGCGGGAGAACTGCCTGCGGTCGGCCTTTCCTTTGCTCACATGCTTGAAGATTCTGGACTTCTTCACGTTGTTGGACTTCTGGTAGCCGAAGCCGCCGCCGCCGCCTCGCTTCTGCAGCTTCACGCCTTTGCTGCTGTGGACGTCTGGAGCAGCGGGTCAAGGAGAACAAAGCCTGGACACATTAACGGGAATCTGGTGTTCTGGCGCCCCCTACTGGCCAGAGGCCCGTCAGCGCAGGGCTGGACGATAATTCAATAATAAATATTGTTGATAGAAGAAATATCAATTAAAGTTCTACAACAGTTTCCCTTCCTTATGCATTCTATCATGTGGGTTAATATTACATCATTATGTCCTCCAGCCAATCACATCGCAGACCCAGGAACCAAGCTCCGCCCCCTTCACAGAGTTCAGAGAGCGTTCTATTTTCTTTTTATAAAACTTGTAGTTTTGGTAAAAAGTTGGTTGAATAAAGGTTTCGGTCTGAATTCAGTGTTTGTGTCTTTATCCAAAAACAGGTTGCTAGGCAACAGCATAAAATGGCCAGGGCTGCACTGAGAATAAATGTTTTTAATTTGTTGATAATTACCGATATCGATCAATATTATTTCTATTTTATCAATATGTTAATTTTTCTATGTCGTCCAGCCTGATGAAAGATCAAGTTAGCAACATTCCTGGAAAGCAGGTCCAGAAGAATCTCTGGTCCAGAACCCTCAGGGTTCTGGACCCTGAGGGTTCTGGACCCTCTGGTTGCGGCTGTTTCAGACATTTAGACACGTTGGTTCTGAGATATTCTAACTGGTCCTTTTCCTGGAACCTTCTGGTTCTGGAGGAGAGAACCTGAAGCAGGAAACTGGTGAGCAGCAGCGGGTTTAGTCAGAACGTCCATCAGAACCTTCGACCCGACAGCACCGGCTGCTACGCCCCTCAGCAGAGACGGCACCAGCAGGCAGCGGAGGAGAACGGATCCAGTCGCTCTCTGGTACCGGCTGGTTCCACCAGACGCCGGTCCAGATACGGACCAAACATCCAGCAACCGTTCTGGTTCCGCTGGCGGGAAACGGTCCAGAACCCGTTCAGAACCAGGGGAACCTCCGTTTCCGTGGGTGTCCTCTCTCTAAACCGAGGTTTACCATCGAGCACCAGAACACGGTTACCAGAACCCTCAGACAGAACCCGGTTCCTCCCAAAAGAGAACAGCCGAACCAGGTCGCTCAGAGCGAGCCCCCAGAACCGGCAGACTCCTGGACCGCTGTCGACAGCTTTTCAGAAGAACCGGGCCAAGGTCCGGTTGCCTGTTGCTGGTCCAAAACCCACGTCCCGAACAATCGGACTCGACCAGAACACAACGACACCAGAACAGCTCCTGGACCGACTCCAGTCAACCTTTCTGCTCCGCTAGAACCTCCAGAACCAGAACAAGACGGGTTTAAGGGCCACGAACCAGAACCTTTTCGGATCACATCAGAACAATCGCCCACAGCTGCCCGAGCCGGACCTGGCGCCAGGCGACCCGGTTGGAGGTAAAAGTAGAACCTCTGGTTCTGTCAGCATTAATAACCAACTTATGCTCAACGAATCATTTTCTGATGGAAGTCCAGCTGGTTTTACGGGAACCAGGAGCCGGTACCGGAACCAGGAGCCGGTACCAGAACCGGGAGCCGGTACCGGAACTGGAACCAGAACTGGAACCTGGGACCAGAACTGGGAACCCAGTTCCAGTACTGGGAACCGGCTCCTGATACCAGAACCAGAACTTGGTACCAGAACCCGGGTCCAGAACCGTTGGGCAGCGGGCGCGGCCTAAAAGCAGACAGATAATGTGCGGATCTCTGGCTCAAAGCCAGCGGGCGGACCCGGCAGAACCGGGCCGGCGGGCGGCGCCGGCAGGATACTGAGGTCCACGTAGGGCGGCAGCCTGAAGCCGAAGGACAGCGCCACCTGGGGGAGGTTGAGGGTTCCAACGCTGTAGATCTGCTTGAGGGAGTGGGAGTCGTAGGCCCTGACGTAGGACTTGTAGGCCTCCTGCGCCGACTTGTGCAGGTAGTAGTTCTTCTCGATCAGCTTCTCCAGCTGAGGAACAGAACAAACGGGTCAGCCCGGTTCCGACCCGGCAGAACGCCTCTCTGGGTCCGGACCTTACCTGGGACTGGATGTCGGAGATTTTACTCCAGGAGAACTCGAACTCGCTGAGCGGCACCTGAGGAGAGGCAGAGAGAGGTCAGCCGGGCCGGAGCGGCAGAACCGGGACCGGTCCGGTCCGAGGCGTCACCTTGGCCTGCTTCAGGAAGCGCAGGAAGCCGAGCTCCTCGGGCCGCAGGATGAGGAGCGCGTGGCCCCGGCCGTTCACGCCGCGGGCGGTTCTGCCGACCCGGTGGATGTACTCCTGAGGACGAGAGGAGAACGTCAGCCTTTAGGAACCGGATCCGCTGCGAAGCGCTCGGCGGAACCACTCAGACCTTGGGATCGTCTGGCGGGTCGTACTGGACGATCCAGTCCACCTCGGGGATGTCGAGGCCTCGGGCCGCCACGTCGGTGCACAGCAGGATGCCCGAGTCGGCGTTGCAGAACTGGAAGAAGGTGGTGGTCCGCTTGGTCTGCTTCTGCTTGCCCTGCAGGAGAGAGGACGGTCAGAACCGGGCCGAGCGGCGCCAGCGGGCGGGCCGGTCCAGAGGGAGCTCACGTGGATGGCCATGACGGGCAGGTCGATGTAGTTCAGCAGCTCGTAGTGGAACTTCACCGACATGCAGGAGGAGAAGAAGACCATCAGCTTCTTCTTGCGGTTCTTCTTGAGGAAGGTGAAGAGCAGCAGGAAGCGTTTCTCCGAGGGACAAACCACGTAGCCCTGCAACGCCACGGAACGCCACGTCAGCCACGGAACACCAGAGAACGCCACGTCAGCCACGGAACACCAGAGAACGCCACGTCAGCCACGGAACACCAGAGAACGCCACGTCAGCCACAGAACGCCGCCGCCACCCGCCCCACACCCACCTGCTCCAGCCCGTCCACCGTGGCGCTGTCCTTGTGGTCGTCCACGCCCACGTACAGCGGCTCCTTCTTCAGCGAGATGCGGGCCAGGTCCTCCACCCGCCGGGTCTGGGTGGCGGAGAACAGCATGGTCTGCCTCTTCTCTGCAGGAACGAGAGAGTGTGGGTGAGAGGAGGCGGGACGAGGAGCGGAACCGCGGCGCCGAGGTGCGGACGTACTGGGCAGCAGTCTGATGATCTGCTTCAGCTCCTCCTCGAAGCCCACCTCCAGGATGCGGTCGGCCTCGTCGATGATCAGGCACTGCAGGTTCTTGTACATGAAGCCCGGCGTGTTCTGAGACAGAAGGGGTCAGAGGTCACCGGCACGCCCAAAGCACACCTTCCTGCTAAGCTCTGACGGCGGCGCTCACCTGCAGGTGGTCCAGCAGGCGGCCCGGCGTGGCCACCAGGATGTTGACGCCGTTGGCGAGCCGCTGGGCCTCGGCGGAGCGGTTGCTGCCCCCCATGATCAGGCCGAAGGTGTGGACGTGGTGCTCCATCAGCTCCCTCATCACGCCGTACGTCTGCATGGCCAGCTCCCGCGTGGGCGACAGGATCACCACCCCGGTACCTGCAGGCAGCAGACGGTTGACGGAGGTCCAAAGCTGTGGGGGAGAGGGGGGGGGGGGGGGGGACTCACCGTTCCTGGGCATGAACTTGAGTTTGTTGATCAGCTCGATGGACGGGATGAGGAAGGCCAGAGTTTTACCGCTGCCGGTCTTAGCCGCCGCCAGGATGTCCCTGCAGAGACACGCCCAGTTAGCCTGACGCCGTGATGTCATCAGGGGGACCCACAACCCGGGGAACAGTTCCCGTTCACAGTTCCCGATTCACCGGCGAACATTTCCCGTTCACAGTTCACCGGCGAACAGTTCCCGCTCACAGTTCACCGGCGAACAGTTCCCGCTCACAGTTCACCGGCGAACAGTTCCCGCTCACAGTTCACCGGCGAACAGTTCCCGCTCACAGTTCACCGGCGAACAGTTCCCGCTCAGTTCACCGGCGAACAGTTCCCGCTCACAGTTCACCGGCTCACAGTTCACCGGCTAACAGTTCCCGCTCACAGTTCACCGGCGAACAGTTCCCGCTCACAGTTCACCGGCTCACAGTTCCCGCTCACAGTTCACCAGCGAACAGTTCCCGCTCACAGTTCACCGGCGAACAGTTCCCGCTCACAGTTCACCGGCGAACAGTTCCCGCGAACAGTTCACCGGCGAACAGTTCCCGCGAACAGTTCACCGGCGAACAGTTCCCGCGAACAGTTCACCGGCGAACAGTTCCCGCGAACAGTTCACCGGCGAACAGTTCCCGCGAACAGTTCACCGGCGAACAGTTCCCGCGAACAGTTCACCGGCGAACAGTTCCCGCTCACAGTTCACCGGCGAACAGTTCCCGTTCACAGTTCACCAGCGAACAGTTCCTCCTCGGTCCTGCTCCAGACCAGAGCAATTCCAGCTGTCCCTGAACTTTTAGGCGTGTCTCTGGTCCAACACTCCTGAATGGGTCTGCAGGTTCTCCAGAGTTCTGCTGAGGACCGGCTGTGTTGAAGCAGAGACAGGTAACGGCGGGGGGACAGCGGACCTGGACAGGTGTTCCCAGGTGTTCAGAGGAAGGAGCGGCGTACCTTCCCTCCAGCAGGGGGCGGATGGTCTTGTGCTGGATCTCGGTCATGTGCTCGAAGCCCATCTCCTTGACGCCCCTCAGGGTGCTGTCGCTGACCAGGCCGGCCAGGGAGGCGAACGACGTGTCCTCGAAGGCTCCTGGGGGGAACCAGGTGTTACTGACGCTCACAGGTAATAGTAATAATATAGTAATAGTAATCCATCTGCCTCAGTGGTGCGTTTGAGGACCTGAGGCAGTTCTGAGCTAAAGACCCGACCCAGAGACCCAGAGGCGTGTGGTACCTGTCAGTCCTGTGGGCAGCTCAGGCTCCTCTTCCTCTGCAGCTTCATCTTCCTCTGCAGCTCCTGCTGGACCATTGTTGAGGTCCTCCTCTTCCTCATCTGCTGCCTCCTCTTCTTCGGTCCTGATTTTCTTCTCAGCTGAAATTAAAGAACCATTAAACCAGTGGACCCCCCCCCCCCCCCCCCAGGTGAGCTGCTAGTCATCGTACCTGCTGGTTCTTCTGCTCCTGCTAACTTTCTCTTCTTCTTCCTCTTCTGTTTCTTCAGAGGAGTCTCTTCTGTGCTGGTCTCCTCCGCTGGTCCCTCGGTCCGGTTCTCCTGGTTCTTCTTGGGTTCTCTGTGGGTTTTACCCTCAGCAGCAGCTTCCTCACAGCCTTCATCCTGCAGCCCGTTGGACGCCGCTGACGCTAAACAGACCAACAGGTGAGTCAGGTGGATCTCAGCAGAACCTCCACCAGAACCTCCGTCACCAAAGCTGAACTCCTCATTTCATCCCTCAGCTTCCTTCCTCGGAACCAGGGTGGAACCATTTGGCCAAAAATCCAGATAGTTTTATATTTCAACCATAACTGTGATTAAATTCTGACTTTTCTCTGCAGTAAAACCATAATTAACAAAAATTAGATAAAGATGTAAACCAGGATCATTTAAAACTACAGATTTAACTGTTTTTATTAGTCAGAATATTAATATTCAGGAGAATAAGTTTTAACTGAGTTGGATCCTTATTGACCATAAAGAACAAACCAGTTTATGTTAAACAGTCTGAGCTTAATGCTGATTATATAAACTCTAAATAATAAACTAGATCATCTCACTGCTGCAGCTCTTCCATGTGGAGCAAAACTCTAAACATTTTACCCACGCCGGTTCTGACCCGTTTATCGTTACGCCGGTTCTGACCCGTTTATCGTTACGCCGGTTCTGACCCGTTTATCGTGACGTGGCCAAACATGGCCGACCTCTGACTGCCATTCATTCTCCAGCCGGACTCTAAAGTTCTGGACGCTGTGAGCCCAGAAACCCAGTCCACCTCCTGCCGGGCCACACAGCGCCGACCCATAAAGACGGAGCTGAAAGCTGCGTCTGCTCCATCACGACCCAAACATACGGCGAGGAGACCCGGTCTGGAAGAAGAGGTGGAGACGCTCTGTAGGCCCAGCCTGGACCAGAACCTGTAAGGCTCCAGAACATCTAAAGCTCCAGAACCTCAGAGGCTCCAGAACCTCTGAGGCTCCAGAACCTCTGAGGCTCCAGAACCTCTGAGGCTCCAGAACCTCTGAGCAGAACGGCTCCACGCCATGAGCTCAGCAGGTCCAGCTGAAGATGGCAGAACCTGCAGCAGGTCTGGGTCACCAGGTTAGCACCACAGCGGTCCAGTCTGAGAGGCACAGAAGAAGATGGCGGACAGACATGGACAGGAGGACTGGAGGACTGGACGGACCGACACCTGGTGGAGCAGAACATAAATGGACCGATGGAGACAAAGATCCACCAGTGGAGATGTTTCACATGAAGAATTAAGAACCGTTTATGTTCTGTTTTCGGCCTGGAAGGAACTAATCTGATCCATCGGAACCGCGACTTGCTGTTTAAATGAACGCAGGACGAGGATTTCGGACCGAACCGAAACCGGGTTGATCCCAGAACTTCATTAAAACATTTTATTAAACTGATCCATGAGGGTCTGGTCGTTCTGTGGGTCGTGGTTCCGTTCAGCATAACTCTAGGACGGCTTCCCGAAGAGTCTGAGCAGAACCGAGCCGCTGTAGCAGATAAACCACCCAGAACCCATCAGAACCCGTCAGAATCCGTCTTTTAGTCTAAGGTTCATTTCCTGCTAACAGCTCAGCTTTTACACCGAAATCTCTCCGTTTAACGAGATTTTGTTTCTCAACCCGCTTCCTGGTTTTCAGGTAAACTCCATCCTGTGATGACAACCGTCCCGGTACCGGTTCGGTTCTGAGCCCTCGGTCGGTTCCGGATCACTCACCGGCCTCCTCTTCCTCTGCCTGCCTCCTCTTCAGCTTTCTCTCTCGGTCCTTTTCGCTTCTTTTCTGGATTTTCTTTCGGATGAGCTTCATCTGAAGGTCCGCCATGGCTGCGCTACACGTGTGTAAAAATGTGACGATCAGGACCCCTCGGGACACCCGCTGCTGTGCCTGTGTAAAAACAGGCGCAGCCCATCGCTGTTGAGAGGCGCCCGTAGTCTGCCTGAATAAAAATATTGGTCCTGAAGCTCTGCCGAAATAACTTTATTTTCTTATAAATAATTTATTTAACAACGTTTTTTAATAAATGAAAATGGCACGCGGGGGTGTTAGAACCAGAACAAGCAGGCACACTAAAGTTAGTCCAAGCTAGCGTATAACTGGACACGTTAAGGTGTCCGCCATATTGGATGGGGAAACTGGTTGACAGGATTATTGTTTTAGGCTGTGGTTCTCAAACTGTGGTGCGAGGGCCTCTAGTGGAACTTTGATTGCTTTTAGTTACCGGTAAACATGGGAAGTTCAAGCTCTCTGACCTTTGCTCGGTCCAGAATTAATCTGCAAGTAGGAAAGAACATTTCCATAACTCCTGGTATTTATACTAGGAGTTCTGGAAATGTTCTAGAAATGTTAGTTTATAAACTAAGGTGGCCAACAGGAAACCAGGAAAAAGTAGTTCTGGCCAGAGTACCACACTGCATCGGCAAACGGCGCCATTTTTACAATCAGTGGCGGAAGTCTGGTGAAATTGCAGCAAGTCGCTCCTGAAACGCTTATTATTTTGATATGATTGATCACTTGACTGTAATTGTTGTTCATGACTTGAATGAAAGCAAAACAAAATGTAAAAAAATAGAGTTGCTGCAGAAATGGGCAGAAATCAGTTCGTATTAAATCCACTGACCTTAGATTTAGGTTTCTCGCCCACCAATGTAAGGATTAGCTCTCAGAGGAGCGGATAACCTGCAGATATTAAATTAGGTTTAGGCATTAACCTTAGGTTTAGGTGTGCTTACCTTTCTCCAGGTATTCTGATGTCCAAAGCTTCTGGTGTGAACTTCCAGCACTGCTTGTAGAAATGGCGTAGGACGCTTCTCAGTCGGTTCTGGTGGAATATTTACCTCTGAGGTTGGAACCTGGATCTGGGGAATGACATTTAACCCAATTTAATGAGGTTCCAGGGGAATTTGCTAAATGGGTTTGTCAGTGACCAGGTTAACTACTATTAGCAATATGACCACATGCCAGTCTACACCAGTCAGGCACAACATTATGACCACTGACAGGTGAGGTGAATACGGCCGGTTACCTCCTCACCTGGCGCCTGTTCGTGGGTGGGATATATCAGGACTTAAGCAAATATGTGTCCTGGAAGCTGATGTGTGAAAAGCAGTAAAATTTGTGTGTTTTTATAATAGTAATAGTAATAGTAATATCATCCTTATTGTCACTGAAACATACATTACAACAAAACTTGTTCTCTGCTTTTAACCCATCACCCTAGTGATTTTGCTCCTGGTCTGCTGAGATCTACATAGTGGTCCAAAGAGGGAACCGTGGAGAACCAGCAACCGGGTCATGGCCGGCCAAGGCTCACCAGTGTATGTGGGGGTGAAGGCAGGATCCAGTTGAAAAGATCCATGGTGGTTCTGATAGAAAGGCGCGTCAGGAGTGGGTTAGGGTTTCAGGGTCACAACAAGTTTGAGGTGTTTACCGTATCTCCAGATTCCCCAGACCTCCATCTAACCGAGCATCGCCAGACTAACACTTTGATCCACAGAGGTCCCAAATAAATTACGACCCAATGTTTGTGCAGCGTTCAGCCTGAACTAGAAACGACTCCCTTCCTCATGATGACGGCACCATCTCTGAGGTACTTCCTGTTTTTGGTCCACTCAGAAAACAGGAACAATAAAGGTTAAACATTTACATTTTAATGATTAATATTCAGCAATATATCTTTATTCACAATCTCAACAGATCCAGAAAATCCCCACATGTAGCCGTGAAACCACTCTTCCCACGCAGACGTCCTGGCCTGCTTCACAGTGGGGGGGCGTTCCTGAGGGACGACCTGCAGAACCTGAGACACCTTCTGGTCCAGAACCGACTGACAATACTCACCTGCAACTCCTCGGTCCACAGAGGCTCCCCTCTGCTCCTCTGTTAAACGGACCTCACCTGTGTGTCCATTTCTATCCTGGAACAACTTCTGGAGATGAGCCAACCTGGAAGACGACACACAGAACATCCATCAGACTCTACTGGACCGAGATCCTCAGAATTTCCTCTGAGCCAGTAACCAAGGTCCGGTCCACTGAACTTACTGAGGATGTTCTGGGGAATCTGACTCCAACATGTTGGCAGCGGTCTTTGGGCCTCAGAAGCTGTGAGGTGGATCTTCATGGACCAGACTCGTTTGTCCAGACCATCCCACAGAAGCTTGATTGGGTTTGGATCTGAATCAAGTCAAGCCCTCAAAGGGCTGTTGTTCTTCTCCGTTCCTGAAACAGTGTTGTTGTGTGATGGGGGGGGGGGGTTATCTGGTCCTCATCAAAGCTGCTGAAATACTTCCTCTCGCCTTTTTTCTGCCTCTAACAGCTCAACTCTGAGGGAAAAGCGTACATTTTGTTCCTTAAATAGTGATAAGCACCACGATGAGGAGATATTATAACATTTCAAACTAATGTTCTAACAATGTTATGCCTGATAAGTGTATACAAAAACATATCATTCTTCCTTTAACCAATAAAATGTTAAAAAGCGGTCACGTCCTCAGAACTGATGGATTTATGAGGCTAAAATGAATCGGACCCCCAGCATCAAGCACCAAGACAGCTTCTGGTTCCTGGAATGGGTCAGAGACTGAAAGTAACACCTTCCTCACACTTTAGGTCACTTCCTTCATTTATTTATAATGTGACATTCGCCTCCTCTACGTCAGCTTGTCCAGTGTTTCAAGCTTCATTTGCTGATCTTTGTCCATTTTAGGTTCCTTAAAGTCCAGACGCCTCCGAGACCAACAGGAGTCCAACATGGCTGCCTGTCCCTGGTACCGTGATGAGGACGTGTCTCCTCTTACACACGTTCATTCAGAAGCAGAATCTGAGTAATTAGATTTGTCCTTTGTGACAAAGCTTCTAGTCAGAGTGGCTCATGTTACCCTGAGCTACTTCTATAGTTATGCTGCTATAGGCTTAGGCTGCTGGAGGACATCAGGGTCTATTTCTCTCACTCTGCTGAGTTCTCCTACTGCTCTCCAATCTGCATTGTTTGGTGTTATTTCAGCTTTTAACTTTTTGTTCTCTGTCATTTTTCTCTTCATAGAAGGTACTCCTGGTCTGGTGTTCTGTTAGCTGTGACATCATCAGGGGAGGCAGATCATCCACTATTACCATCTAACATAGAAAGTACTCCTGGATCAATGTGAGCTTCTGAGCTTTCTGTGTCTCTGCTCTGTCTTCTCTAAGCCCCAGTGGGTCGAGGCAGATGAGCGTTCACACTGAGCCTGGTTCTGGTTCTGCTGGAGGTTCTCCTCCCTGTTAAAGGGGAGTTTTCCTCTCCACTGTCGCTTCATGCATGCTCAGTATGAGGGATTGCTGCAAAGCCATCAACAATGCAGACGACTGTCCACTGTGGCTCTACGCTCTTTCAGGAGGAGTGAATGCTGCTTGGAGAGACTTGATGCAACCTGCTGGGTTTCCTTAGAGAGGAAACTTTCTGACCAACCTGGAGGATCTGATGGAGTCTGACTTTGGAAAGAGCCTTGAGACGACATGATGGGAATTGGAGCTTTATAAATAAAACTGAACTGAATTGAATCAAACCCGGGCGGCGTCGTGTGTGAGTTAAGGTGACGCCTCCTCCCGCGTCTCTTCTGGCCGCCTCACTCTCCTGCTGACGGGGAAGGAGCGGACCCCGCGGAGTGACAGCTGCTCCGCCCCGCCCCCGCCCCTCTGGCCGGCCTCCGCCATCTTGCCTCTCCCTGCTGCCAGAACCGAGCGCGGAAGAGGAAACGGTTGTGTGCGGGCTCAGCAGGGGTTCCGGCTCGCCTCCTCCAGCCTCCACACAGACCCAGCGCTTCTACGACAGCACAGACCCGGGCAGAGATGGCTGGACGGCTACCGGCGTGTGTGGTCGACTGCGGCACAGGGTGAGCTGCTGGAGCCGGGGGAGCAGGCGATGAAGCGGGGGTCCGGGGTCGGGCAGGGGGTCTGTTTACCGAGCCGTTACCGGCAGTTCTGGTTCTGTCTGCTCGGTTTGACCGGATCCAAACAGAACCATCTGCTTACTCTTGTGGGTCAGAGTGAGGAGACTTTTCTGCTGCAGGCTGACATTAACATGATGCTGAAGCTTTTTCTCCACAAACCAGACTTTATACATCAGTTCCTCTGAGCATGCGCAGAGCAACTTCCTAAAACAACCTGCACTTCCTCATTGAGCCTTTTGCTCCATATATGGTCTGAACTCTGCTGCAGCTCCGTTCTTCCACCGCTCCTGCACGGCTCACCTGCACCGGGACCTGCACGTAGACTACCGTGAGACGGAACCGGTTCTGGTCCTGGAACCGGGTTCTTCAGTCAGCTGGGCCCGGTTCTGGTCCTGCAACCGGGTTCTTTGGTCAGACAGACCCGGTTCTGGTCCTGGAACCTGGTTCTTAAGTCAGCCGGACCCGGTTCTGGTCCTGGAACCGGGTTCTTCAGTCAGCCGGACCCGGTTCTGGTCCTGCAACCTGGTTCTTCAGTCAGCCGGGCCCGGTTCTGGACCTGGAACCTGGTTCTTCAGTCAGCTGGGCCCGGTTCTGGTCCTGGAACCGGGTTCTTCAGTCAGCCGGGCCCGGTTCTGGTCCTGCAACCGGGTTCTTCAGTCAGCCGGACCCGGTTCTGGTCCTGGAACCGGGTTCTTCAGTCAGCTGGGCCCGGTTCTGGTCCTGCAACCGGGTTCTTCAGTCAGACGGAACCGGTTCTGGTCCTGCAACCGGGTTCTTTGGTCAGACGGACCCGGTTCTGGTCCTGGAACCGGGTTTTTCAGTCAGCTGGAACTGGTTCTGGTCCTGGAACCGGGTTCTTCAGTCAGCTGGGCCCGGTTCTGGTCCTGCAACCGGGTTCTTTGGTCAGACGGACCCGGTTCTGGTCCTGGAACCTGGTTCTTCAGTCAGACGGACCCGGTTCTGGTCCTGGAACCTGGTTCTTCAGTCAGACGGACCCGGTTCTGGTCCTGGAACCTGGTTCTTCAGTCAGCTGGGCCCGGTTCTGGTCCTGGAACCTGGTTCTTAAGTCAGCCGGACCCGGTTCTGGTCCTGGAACCTGGTTCTTAAGTCAGCCGGACCCGGTTCTGGTCCTGGAACCTGGTTCTTAAGTCAGCTGGACCCGGTTCTGGTCCTGCAAACGGGTTCTTCAGTCAGACGGAACCGGTTCTGGTCCTGGAACCGGGTCTTTCAGTCAGCTGGAACTGGTTCTGGTCCTGGAACCGGGTTCTTCAGTCAGCTGGGCCCGGTTCTGGTCCTGCAACCGGGTTCTTTGGTCAGACGGACCCGGTTCTGGTCCTGGAACCTGGTTCTTCAGTCAGGTCAGCCAGAACCGGTTCTGGTCCTGGAACCGGGTTCTTCAGACAGAAGATGTTCTGCAGCAGAGCTCCGATGGACCTGTAGACAGGAAGGGTGACCCGGAGATGTTCTGCCGGTCCTAGCGGACTTGAAGGTGGTCCGCTAGGACCGGCAGAACATGGTCAGAACTGAGTCGCCGGTTGCCGACCGGTCCGGATGGTCACAGAAGAACCTGTAAACCCATCAGCACCAGAGAAAGTGATGAAGTTCTGCTTGGTTTCTGGACCACCTTGGTTCTGTGTTCAAAGCTGTAGGAACCAGCAGGGGAGAACATGAAGTCCAGTTATTTTGGGTTTGAAACGGTTCTGCCTTGGTACTGCAGGACGGTACCGATGCGGCCCAAAAGTCTCTGGCCAGAACCGAGTGCTCCAGTGTCAGTTCTCCCAGGTGGGCCTCGGTTCCTGCTGCTGCCCCCTAATGGGATGCATGGATCTCAGGCCCGGGTTCTGGAGGTTCTGGAGGTCAGCTCCGATGATCACAGACCCAGAAGGATCCTGCTTCTGATGCTTCTGAGAACTTCACTTCCTGTCTCCACATGTGAGCTCCAGCTGTTCTGGCCGGTTCTGGTTCTGATCTTCTGGAGACGAGGTGAGACGGTTCGCTGGAGGTTCTTCCTGGCAGCTGGGCTGGAAACGTCCTGGTGCAGAGGCCGGTTCTGGACTCCTGCGGGTCACCAGAACCTCCAGAACCTCCTGCGGGTCACCAGAACCTCCAGAACCTCCTGCGGTCACCAGAACCTCCTGCGGGTCACCAGAACCTCCTGCGGGCTCCCCTGCATACTGCAGCTTGTCCCGACAGGTCCAGGCAGACGTGTCGGGGCTTCTCTGGAATGAGCCTGCAGTGCTGATGGTTCTGTTGAGTTCTCCGCTGTTCTCAGCACAAACAGCAGAATGTTCTGGTACCAGTCCAGTCAGGGCTCTAATCCTGCTGTTTCTACTGAGACCCGGTGAAGAGGAACAGAACCGGAGCGTGTTAAAGTTCCTCTTAGAGACGTAGGAAAAGGTTCTTCTCCTGGGGGCAGAGTTCCTCACCTCTGGTTCTGCTGCTGCGGTTCTGCAGAACAACGGGTCATAAACGGGTTATTCACGGTTTCCTGGCTCTAGTTTTACAGAACTTGATCCGGGTTCTTCTTCAGTTTAGGTGCAAAAATGTTCTGGCTGGAAGTTAAAGCCGTTGTTGTGTCAAAAACCTCCCTGGTTCTGCTGGTTCTGCTGGTTCTGCTCTGCCTGGTTCACCTGAAAGCAGCCGATGTTCTGACCAGGATGTGGTCCGATACGGGTTCTGGTAGCTGTGCTCTGGGCCCGGAAGCCCAGAAGGCAGCAGGGGGACCCAGTTCTGAGGGTGTGGCTCCGCTTCCAGCTGCGGTTCCGGCTGTGGTTCTGGTTCTGGTTCTGGCTGTGGTTCCATCTGCAGCTTGGACATGAACCCGGAGTGATGTGGTTTCTCTGCTGATCTGAGCGGTTCCACGTTTACCAGAATGGATGTTCTGGTTAAATCCTGCGGCGCTGACGCTCCTCCAGGTGAGATCGGACTGAATCTGACCCGGATTGTGACATCAGAACCAAACGTGTTCAGAGAGCTGAGGAACCCTCCCAGCCTCCAGGTGGGAGGAAGTTAACCACAGCCGGAACCGCAGCTGGAACCGCATGGGGTGCTAGCGGTAGCCTTCTGGGGGAAGTGGGTCAGACGGCACAGTTCTGGCCCAGTTCTGGACCTGTTCTGGACCCATCTGGCCCAGTTCCGGACCTGTTCTAGATTAGTTCTGGCTCAGTTCTGACTCTTTTCTGGCCCAGTTCTAGACCCGTCTGGCTCTGTTCTGGACCCGTTCTGGACCTATTCTAGATCAGTTCTGGCCCAGTTCTGGACCTGTTCTGGACCCGTCTGGCCCAGTTCCGGACCTATTCTAGATCAGTTCTGGCTCAGTTCTGACTCTTTTATGGCTCAGTTCTAGATCAGTTCTGGGCCCGTTCTAGATAAGTTCTGACTCTTTTCTGGCCCAGTTCTAGATCAGTCCTGGACCCGTTCTAGATCAGTTCTGGCTCTGTTCTAGACCCGTTCTGGACCCGTCCGGACAGCTCTGATCAGAACCAGCGGCCCGGTCGGCAGGGTGGCAGCAGAGTCCGGTTCTCTGGTTCTCTGACGTTGGGTTCTTCTTCTCACAGTTACACCAAGCTGGGATACGCAGGGAACACGGAGCCGCAGTTCATCGTTCCGTCATGTGAGTAGCGCCGCAGGAAGCTCCGCCCCCTCGCCGCGCGGCGCCCCTCTAACGCTTCCTGTCCCGTCAGGTATCGCCATCAGGGAGTCGGCCAAGGTGGGCGACCAGGCCCAGCGGAGGATGATGAAGGGCGTGGACGACCTGGACTTCTTCATCGGTGACGAAGCCGTGGACAAGCCCTCCTACTCCACCAAGGTGGGTCGCAGCAGAACCAGCCGGGTCGCACCAGAACCAGCCGGGCTGCACCAGAACCAAACACGGCTCTGGGTTCTGTCTCAGAACCTTCTGGGCCACAGTGGTCTGCATTTTAGCTGACAGGTCTAACAGAACCTTCAGGTCCAGTTTCTACAGAACCCTTCAGAGGGTCTGCACTCTGGGCTCTGATTGGTCCGAGGTTGATTCTGTGATTGGCTGATTGGGACGGAGGTCATCCAGAGGTTCTGGGCTGGTGTTGATCGGACCCGAATGGTCCCATGGTGGAACATTGACTGGCTGATCCTGGTGGGCCAGACCAGTTCTGGCTGCATCCCATCATAACCCTGAGCCTGAAGCGGCTTCACTGGGTCGGCTCATTTAGGAGAAGGTTCCACATCTAAACGGGATCTGGACCTTGATCCAGAACCTTCTCAGTCCTCGTGAATCTAAGCGGATCAAAGGAAGTCCTTCCAGGTTGGGGTTCTGTTCTCTATGTAGGTTCAGAAACGTCCTAAACGTGGTTCTGTTGGACCTGCTGAAGACCTTCTTGCAGTTTCTGCAGGTTCTCCTCGATCATGATGTTCTAACCTTCCCTGTCCTGACAACAGTGGCCCATCCGCCATGGCATCGTGGAGGACTGGGACCTGATGGAGCGCTTCATGGAGCAGGTCATCTTCAAGTACCTGCGGGCCGAGCCAGAGGACCACTACTTTCTCCTGGTAAGTGGGGTTCTTCTGGGATCCAGGTTACTGGTCCAGGATGTGTTCTGGATCAGCGTTTGGTTCCTAAATCATCAGCAGATGTTTGGTTCCTGAACCATCAGCAGATGTTTGGTTCCTGGACCATCAGCAGATGTTTGGTTCCTGAACCATCAGCAGATGTTTGGTTCCTGGACCATCAGCAGATGTTTGGTTCCTGGACCATCAGCAGATGTTTGGTTCCTGAACCATCAGCAGATGTTTGGTTCCTGGACCATCAGCAGATGTTTGGTTCCTGAACCATCAGCAGATGTTTGGTTCCTGGACCATCAGCAGATGCTTGGTTCCTGGACCATCAGCAGATGCTTGGTTCCTGGACCATCAGCAGATGTTTGGTTCCTGGACCATCAGCAGATGTTTGGTTCCTGAACCATCAGCAGATGTTTGGTTCCTGAACCATCAGCAGATGTTTGGTTCCTGAACCATCAGCAGATGTTTGGTTCCTGAACCATCAGCAGATGTTTGGTTCCTGAACCATCAGCAGATGTTTGGTTCCTGAACCATCAGCAGATCTTTGGTTCCTGAACCATCAGCAGATCTTTGGTTCCTGAACCATCAGCAGATCTTTGGTTCCTGAACCATCAGCAGATCTTTGGTTCCTGAACCCACCAAACATCTGCTGATGGTCCAGGAACCTATAAGGTAAAGTGTCTGAAGTCAGCTCAGAGTGCAGGTATCTGGATCTTCTCGTACGTGAAGGTCCGGACATGTGAGCAGCAGGTTTTCAGGTCCTGTGGGAGGATGAGGGTCCAGTTCTGGTGGAGCAGAACCTCCAGGACTAACTGTGTCTCGTGTCTGCAGACGGAGCCTCCTCTGAACACACCGGAGAACCGGGAGTACACGGCTGAGATCATGTTCGAGTCCTTCAACGTCCCGGGGCTCTACATCGCCGTGCAGGTCGCTCACGCTGTCCAGAAAGCCCAGGAACGTGTTGGTTCTGATCCGTGTCTGACGTTCTCCGTCTGTGTTCTGCAGGCTGTGCTGGCCCTCGCTGCCTCCTGGACCTCCAGGCAGGTGGGAGAACGGACGCTGACGGGTACCGTCATCGACAGCGGCGACGGCGTCACGCACGTCATCCCCGTGGTGAGTTCTCCTGAGCGACGTCTGGACAGGAAGCTCCTGAACGGAGAACGTTCCAGAGAGCTGTTCTAGACTTAAAGGGCCAGAGCAGAACCCTCTCATGTTGTTCCTCTGACTAATGACCCTCTGCCGTTCTCTGTCTCTGTTATTTCTCTGCCTAACGTTCCTCTGAGTGATGTTCCTCTAAGGTTCCTCTAACGTTCCTCTGTGGTTCTGCGTCTGCAGGCGGAGGGCTACGTCATCGGCAGCTGCATCAAGCACATCCCCATCGCGGGGCGGGACATCACCTACTTCACCCAGCAGCTGCTGAGGGAGCGGGAGGCGGGGATCCCCCCGGAACAATCCCTGGAGACCGCCAAGGCCGTCAAGGTGGGTCCGCCGGTTCCTCTGGGTTCTGACAGGCAGCACATTTCACACCGGGGGGAACCACCGGGGGGCGCCGGGGAGCAATCTGGGGCTCAGGGGGCTGTAGCGGCATTCTGCGGGAATTAAACCGAGTTCTAGCAGCCTTCTCAGAACCGCAGCTTCTCAGCTACCAGAACCTTATAGAACCGCCTCTGGCCGGGTATTATCTCTGCCAGCTCTGAACGTCTACGGCCTGAAGGTTCTGAATCAGAACTGTTTGGTACCAGGAGGACAGAGGTTCTACCGACGGGCAACAGATGGCGCTGTGGGTCTGCTTCTGCTGGGTTTGGGTTGGGAGGAGAACATCTGAGGTCCTGATGACCCGGTGTTCTGATCCGGACCGGCCCTCTGCAGGTCCATCAGCAGGTTCTGAGCCCAACCGAGGAACCGAGCCTCCTGACGTTCTGCCGTTCTCCCCTTAGGAACGCTTCAGCTACGTGTGTCCGGACCTGGTCAAAGAGTTCAGCAAGTACGACACGGACGGGTCCAAATGGATCAAGCAGTACACCGGAACCAACGCCATCAGCAAGAAGGAGTTCACCATCGACGTGGGCTACGAGCGCTTCCTGGGGCCCGAGATCTTCTTCCACCCGGAGGTCAGTCCGTGTTCTGCTGGCGGTTCCATCTGAGGATGACGGTGCTGAACGGTTCCGGTTCTGATCGGGTTCTGATAGATTGTTCAGTAGAACAGACGTGGATCATTCAGGGCATAACAAGAAGCCTCCAGCAGAACCAGAACCAGCTATCTGCTGGGGCTGAAAGGAGCGGACCGGGTCAGGTGAAGCAGAACCGGACCATCAGAACCCTCTGACGCCTTGTCTCTGGTTCCTCTGACCCAGTTTGCCAACCCGGACTTCACGCAGCCCATCTCAGAGGTGGTGGACGAGGTCATCCAGAACTGTCCCATCGACGTCCGCCGCCCTCTCTACAAGGTGAGCGCCGCCGGGTTCTCGTAGAACCTCCACCAGGGGTCCCTCTCTGTCCCGCTACGGTTCTGACGTCCAGTTGTTCTCCCTTCCCCAGAACGTGGTTCTGTCCGGAGGCTCCACCATGTTCAGGGACTTTGGGCGGCGCCTGCAGAGAGACCTGAAGAGAACGGTGGACGCGCGGCTGAAGCTGAGCGAGGAGCTGAGCGGAGGAAAACTCAAGGTGAGGTCCGACTGACCGGTTCTGGTTCCTAATCGGGTCGGTACCTGCAGAAGACGGAGCCGCTAAGGAGAACCGGATCAGAACTTTTCACCTGGAACCAAAAATCTACCGAAGCCTCAAAGTTTGATCTGTCTGGTTCCTCCTTTAGTCACTGGCAGAACCTCCTTCAGCAGCCAGTAGAACCTTTTCTAGAACCTCCTCCAGCACCCAGTAGAACCTTCTGTAGAACCTCCTCCAGCAGCCAGTAGAACCTTTTGTAGAACCTCCTCCAGCAGCCAGTAGAACCTTTTGTAGAACCTCCTCCAGCAGCCAGTAGAACCTTCTGTAGAACCTTTTGTAGAACCTCCTCCAGCACCCAGTAGAACCTTCTGTAGAACCTTTTGTAGAACCTCCTCCAGCACCCAGTAGAACCTTCTGTAGAACCTCCTCCAGCAGCCAGTAGAACCTTTTGTAGAACCTCCTCCAGCAGCCAGTAGAACCTTCTGTAGAACCTTTTGTAGAACCTCCTCCAGCACCCAGTAGAACCTTCTGTAGAACCTTCTGTAGAACCTCCTTCAGCAGCCAGTAGAACCTTTTGTAGAACCTCCTCCAGCACCCAGTAGAACCTTCTGTAGAACCTTTTGTAGAACCTCCTCCAGCACCCAGTAGAACCTTCTGTAGAACCTTTTGTAGAACCTCCTCCAGCACCCAGTAGAACCTTCTGTAGAACCTTCTGTAGAACCTCCTTCAGCAGCCAGTAGAACCTTTTCTAGAACCTCCTCCAGCACCCAGTAGAACCTTCTGTAGAACCTCCTCCAGCAGCCAGTAGAACCTTTTGTAGAACCTCCTCCAGCAGCCAGTAGAACCTTTTGTAGAACCTCCTCCAGCACCCAGTAGAACCTTCTGTAGAACCTTCTATAGAACCTCCTCCAGCAGCCAGTAGAACCTTTTCTAGAACCTCCTCCAGCAGCCAGTAGAACATTTTTTAGAACCTCCTCCAGCAGCCAGTAGAACCTCCGTGACAGCAGGGTTCCGTGTTTTCTGTCCTGACCTTTGACGTCTAAAGTTCTGTACCATCTGTCTTTGTCTAATCTGAGGGTTCTGCCGTCTCCACAGCTGACTTCAGGTGTTTACAGGTGTGTGGGTTCTGCTAACTGGACCTGTGTTCTGTTCTGTTCTGCAGCCCAAACCCATCGACGTCCAGGTGGTGACCCATCACATGCAGAGATACGCCGTGTGGTTCGGAGGATCCATGCTCGCCTCCACCGTAAGCACCTCCTCTCCACCTGCAGGTTCTGCTGGTTCTGAGTGACAGCGGACCGGGTTCTGCTGGTTCTGAGTGACAGCGGACCGGGTTCTGCTGGTTCTGAGTGACAGCGGACCGGGTTCTGCTGGTTCTGAGTGACCGCGGACCGGGTTCTGCTGGTTCTGAGTGACCGCGGACCGGGTTCTGCTGGTTCTGAGTGACAGCGGACCGGGTTCTGCTGGTTCTGAGTGACAGCGGACCGGGTTCTGCTGGTTCTGAGTGACCACGGACTGGGTTCTGCTGGTTCCGGGTGACAGCGGACCGGGTTCTGCTGGTTCCGGGTGACAGCGGACCGGGTTCTGCTGGTTCCGGGTGACCGCGGACCGGGTTCTGCTGGTTCCGGGTGACAGCGGACCGGGTTCTGCTGGTTCCGGGTGACAGCGGACCGGGTTCTGCTGGTTCCGGGTGACAGCGGACCGGGTTCTGCTGGTTCCGGGTGACAGCGGACCGGGTTCTGCTGGTTCCGGGTGACCGCGGACCGGGTTCTGCTGGTTCCGGGTGACAGCGGACCGGGTTCTGCTGGTTCCGGGTGACAGCGGACCGGGTTCTGCTGGTTCCGGGTGACAGCGGACCGGGTTCTGCTGGTTCCGGGTGACAGCGGACCGGGTTCTGCTTCTGTTTCTCACTGATTAGCTTTAGAGTCCGGTTTGGACCTTCTTCTAACGATATGCTGAGAGTGAAAAGCACAGACCCACTCACACAGAACCAGCACCAGCGCCAGAACTGGACGGTGGTTCTGATTGAGTCGGGTCCAGTAACTCTGACCAAACATTAAAGGAAGACCTTTAAAGAGCCCAAGGCCCGTTTTTGTTTTTGTTCTGGATTTCTGCCTGAAACGGCGCCAACAGAACCAGGTAGGTCCGTTTCATGTTCCTGGGCCGTAAACAGATGGACCTTATAGCCCGAGTTCTGGACCCGGTTCTGCAACGGTCCCAGTCCAGCTAAATGAAGTCACTGCCAGCGCTGCAGCTGTGGGTCAGGTTCTGATTAACGGACAGCAAAGAGCCTAAAAAGGTTTTATTCCAGAACCAGCTGAAGCTAAACCCAGAAGTTCTGGATGGAGCAGATTTATCTCGTTATCATGGGTCGGTTGGTTAACGATGTTCCATCACTAAATTAGTTAACGATTGCTTCAATTATCAATTAATCCACTAATTGTTCCAGGTGTGTCGTTTCCAAACCGTTTAATTAAACTTAACAAATATGGACTAAAGGAAACTGGTTTTAAAAGAATCACTATTTAATTTCTAATGTTAGATCTGCAGGTTTCAGGCAGAAATGTTTGTTTCTAATAACTAATAAATTAATTTATCAGTTTTAAATGTTAACGACCCAAAATGAACCAGTTTGATCAGGTCCAGTGGATGAATGTGGGCCAGGTGGCGCCCCCTGCTGGTGGAGGGTCAGTGGAGCAGCTGCTGGTTTCTGCTGCAGGAACCGTTTCCTGGACCTCGTTTGGACCCGGTCCGGTCCGGTTGGCGGACATTTCCTACACCAGAACTCACCTCATGGGTTCAGGCACGGCGGCAGCCCAGCGGGTCATTAGCAGAATCTAAGGAATGATCCGGTGCTGCTGGTGCTGCCCAGTCCGGTTCTGGGTTCTGCTCCTTTGGGACACTTATTGAAGATCTGAGTGGCCCGACTCCTCCTGACTTTTTCAGAACCAACAGAACTCAGAAGTCCAAATCAGAGGAATCCCTTTAAACCCGGTTAACTGCAGTCAGCAGCGACTCTGTAGATGAGCCGTAGCTGCTGTGACAGAACCAGAACTTAGTCCCAGAACTAGTTACTGCATCAGTACCACCTGTCCTGCTTTGGGCTCGGTTCTGGAAACGTCTCACTAGAACAGGGGTTAAAGTTCTCAGTCGCTGCAACGGATTTCCATCATTTGGAAAATGAGCGCAAATTGTTCCCTCTACACTTTTTATTTAAGTTTTTAAACTGAAGCTACTCTCAACCAATGAAACCTGGCAGACCTGGGACATTAGCCAATCAGAAAGAGAGTAGGGCGGGTCTTAGCAAAGCTGACATCTGCTCTGCCAGATTGAGCTTCATCGGTGTTCAATCATAACTTTTGGAAGAGCGTCTCAAACTGGCTACAGATGACATAGATAAAAGTAGCTATGGTCAAAGTTTTTATTTGGATTCATGAGCCAGCAGGTGAGAAAGTTCAGCAGAATGACCATCTGACAACAACTTCCCTCGGTAAGTGTGTCTGTCGCTGCTCCTGCAGTTAATGAATTATTTCCACCTGTGGCCACGTCACCTGTCAGTGTTTATTGCCAGGCTTCCAGTAACTCAGCTGATAAACCAACCAGGGACCTCCTCATTATTCACTGTTATGTTTTATTTAAAACTCAGAGTAACGCGCTAGCTCAGGCTAATTTAGCATGAAGTGCTTTTTTTCATGAAGAAGGGTCAGAAGTGAAACAAATGTCCCGCATTTGACCGGCTCAGATTTGGAAAAAGTAATAAAATAAATAATTTCTCCTGTGCTTTTCTGAACCAAAGAAGGCAGAGCTGCAGTCAGAGCGGCTATCAGTCAATAAGCAGCAGCTCCACCTGATGAGCCGCTGCACACCTGGACACTTAATAAAATGACAAGGATTTTGATTTGTTCAGATTATTAAGGAAACTAAATAAAAAAGAAACTACAGCTACAACATGGACTGGAGACCGGGTTCTAACTGGGTGAGGCCCTAGGTGATTTTTAGAGAGCTTTTATGAAGTTATTTTTAAATTTTTACACAGAGTAGAGCGTGATGTGAAGCTTCACTGTAGAAGCAAGTTGTACTAGAAACCGCTGAGAAAGTCTCCTGTCTGTGGATCTATGGACTCATTTTACTCCGACCCCAAAACACCTGCCAGACAGAATATTGTAAAACTACCAGATTTGGTTAAAGTTGGCTTTGCACAATAAGCAGGTGAGCGAACTGATGTGGAATTATTTCCACGGTCCTGGAATATATGGGCTGACTAGAAAAATGTTTCAGTCAAACTGATTATTTTTGCTTTAACCCCTGGACTAGAGCAGGGGTGTCAAACTCATTTTGGTTGAGGGGCCGCATACAGCTTAATCTGATCTCAAGAGGGCCACATGAGTAAACTCATTGCAAGATAAAAAAGAGAACTAATAAATGTGGACTTGTTGATTTTTGTATTAAGTTAATTTCACTTTTACACAATATATTATGAATAACCTCAGCGTTTTTAAGAAAAGTATGTGCAATTTCAACAATACTTTTACTGTTAAACATTTACTTGTGCATTATGCATAAGAACTGATCACAGGGATTATACAATGTTGAAAAACATTTATTCACATTTTTTGGAACTTAAAAACACTGTCCTGCATGACACAATACATCAAACAGATAAAAATTAAGAAATGATTTGAACTTTTCCACATCTGAAGCTTAATCTAATATATATATATATATATATATATATATATATATATATATATATTTTTTTTTTATAATGATAATGTATTTAGCCACAGGGCCGGACTAAATTTTTCGGCGGGCCGGATCCGGCCCGCGGGCCGTATGTTTGACACCCCTGGACTAGACAAAACCGGACCGGCTGCCGACCCTGCTGGGTCTGGGATCAGAACACACCTGTTGACCTGTTCCCCCGTCCTCAAGAGTCCGTTAGGAGAAGTTAGAGCTGAGATCAGTGAAGGAACCGGACCGGATCTCTAGAACCGCTCAGAATTTAGCTCAAACGGGGAGAAACTTCCAGCCGCTGACCAGCAGGGGGAGCAGTTTAACGTGTTTTTTTCTTTATAAACTGAAAGCCCGGTTCTGCTCAGTGAGGCGTGATTAAACCCAAAACCGGTTCCGTTCTGTTTCCCCAGCCCGAGTTCTACCAGGTGTGTCACACCAAAAAGGACTACGAGGAGATCGGGCCGAGCATCTGTCGCCACAACCCCGTGTTCGGCGTCATGTCCTAACCCGTGGACCCGGGCCGGTTCTGCCAGCGAGGATCGGATCAGCGCCGGCGGCCGGGAAAGAACAAAGAGGAGACCAAACGGACGGCTGGGTTTTTATTGTGAATTTTTCTTCTGTTTCTTTTCTGCTTTTTCTGAAATAAGGGAAGTGTTCCTAAGCCCAAAGCATTCCTGGTTCTGTTGGACCTTCAGGAACATATTTATGTTAATGAATCAGGACCAGAACCAGAACATATTCTTGTTGTTTCTGCTCATGTCGGTGGATCCGCTCAGAACTTGTTTCTATTTCATACTAAAGTTTTTTATGTTTAATCCATGAACTGAAGTCAGAACCAGAAGAACCTGCAGCAGCTTTTCAGGTTCTGTTCAAAGTATTCAGACGGTTTCAGAACCGTTTGGTTCTGATGTCACACAACCTTTACGATACCGGCTAGAACAGAACCGTCAGGACGATAATAAAGTTCTGTTAGGAGTGAATTTATGTTTTAATGCCTTTCAAGGTCCAATAAAAGCTTCAGGTTCTTTCAGAACTTCTGTCTCTGATCCGTTTTGTTTTATTCCTGAATTTGATGATTAATCAGAAGTTGGTTCCATCGGTTCTGATCCATGACGGGTCGTCTTCCTGAAATCAGAACCAATGGATTTCCCTGACAGGATCTCGGATGGCAGAACAGAACCGTGTTCTGGGTCATTCTGTGCTCCGGTCCAGTTCATCCCGTGTTCCTCATGGTTCCTCCAGCAGCACCGTGTCTGGACCGGAACCCAACAGGTCCAACGTCTGAGTAAAACCGGTTTAGGAGCCATTTGGACCGGACCCATTTGGACCGGCACCAGGGAGGCGAGCAGGAGGGACTATTCTGCACGCTCTGTTCTGTTTGAGGTTCCTTCAGGTTCTGCATTTCTTCTGCACTGCAGAACCACAGAGATCTGACAGCTGGGTTGATCAGAACCTTGGACGGCCCGGCACGGCCAGCTGTTCCACATGTTCATCTGCCACAGCTGAGGGCAGCGCCCCCTGCTGGGAATCAGACCAGCAGCCAGAACATGGTCTGCTACAGGTTCCACAGGTTCTTCATCTTTCACAATCTGGATGGTCCATTAATGCGTCGTCCTGCAGAGGGAATCTTTCTGACCCGAACAAGTCTCTGCTTCACGGTTCTCGATTAGAACATATTTCATATATCTGGGTTCCACCCTACCTGCAGCGGCTCACCTGTGCAGCGTTACCTTCTAAGGGACATCAGGGAACTTCTGCAGAACCCGTTTCTAGGCCTCATTGCTGCTGAAAGTGTGGCTCAGTTTTCTCACGCCAGCTTCGGTTCCTTTTGGAACCGGACAGGCAGATTTCTGCTGACGTCAGCAGAACCAGGCCCGGCCTGTCCGGATGCTTCCAGCCAATCACGGAGCAGGATTCCTCTACCTGCAGCTGCTCCGACTCTGAAGACGGTGAGGAAGGACGGCTGGAGAAATGATCTCCATGAAGGATTTTATGGTTTAAAACAACAGAAATAACAGATTTTACACGTTCCTTTGTTTTTATTCACACGTAGCAGAACTGTTCTCTGTATCGGTGTCTGGAGGAATGTTCCCTGTGTGACTGCTTTACTGGGAACTGATGGATGTATAAATATATTATTACTGCATCATGTTTTAATGTGGTCATTGTTGGCTGAAGGAGCTGCTGTCTGGTTCTGACCAGCTGGAACCAGACGTCACAGTTGGTCTACAGAACGGCTGCAGAACCGATCCAGAACGGCTGCATTGTTCTCTTAAAGATGAATACCTGGGAACAGAGATCATTCAGCAGCTAAGTTCCTCCTCCTGCTGCCTTGATGTTCTCCCCACAGCGTTCTTTAAGAACGTTCTGCCTGTCATAGCGTCTGATTGACTCAGATAATAAACGCGTCCCTTCTGTCAGGAGTTTTCCTCCAGTTCCTAAAAACAGCAATTATCAAACCACTGCTGAAAAAGAACAATTTAGACAAACTACTCCTCCAGAACTACAGGCCCATCTGGTTCTGTTGGATCTCCGAACCTCAGTGCTGGTTCTGATGGACCTCTGAACCACAGTTCTGGTTCTATTGGACCTCAGTGCAGCATTTGTTGATCACTCCATCCTGTTAGAACACCTGGAGAACTGGGTCGGCCTCTCTGGTACAGCTCTCCACTGGTTTAAATCCTACTTAAAGGACTTTTAGTGTCAGCAGGTAACTTTACATCAGAGACGACATAAATCACATGTGGGGTTCTCCAAGGTTCCATCCTGGGTTCCTCCTGTTCTAGATCTACATGCTCCTCTAGCTCAGATCATAAAAACATCATCAGCTACCATCACTATGCAGACGACACACAGCTCTACATCACCATGTCACCAGGTGACTATGAACCAGTTCAAGCTCTGATGAAATAGAAGAAATCAATGCAGGATGAGACAAAATGTTCTTTAACTGAATAAAAACAAGACTAAGAACGTAGAGAACATGGACCCGGTTCTGAAGTCCTTCCACTAAGACTAAGAACGTAGAGAACATGGACCCGGTTCTAAAGTCCTCACTAAGACTAAGAACGTAGAGAACATGGACCCGGTTCTGAAGTCCTCACTAAGACTAAGAACGTAGAGAACATGGACCCGGTTCTGAAGTCCTTCCACTAAGACTAAGAACGTAGAGAACATGGACCCGGTTCTAAAGTCCTCACTAAGACTAAGAACGTAGAGAACATGGACCCGGTTCTAAAGTCCTCACTAAGACTAAGAACGTAGAGAACATGGACCCGGTTCTGAAGTCCTCACTAAGACTAAGAACGTAGAGAACATGGACCCGGTTCTGAAGTCCTCACTAAGACTAAGAACGTAGAGAACATGGACCCGGTTCTGAAGTCCTCACTAAGACTAAGAACGTAGAGAACATGGACCCGGTTCTGAAGTCCTCACTAAGACTAAGAACGTAGAGAACATGGACCCGGTTCTGAAGTCCTCACTAAGACTAAGAACTTAGAGAACATGGACCCGGTTCTGAAGTCCTCACTAAGACTAAGAACGTAGAGAACATGGACCCGGTTCTGAAGTCCTCACTAAGACTAAGAACGTAGAGAACATGGACCCGGTTCTGAAGTCCTCACTAAGACTAAGAACGTAGAGAACATGGACCCGGTTCTGAAGTCCTCTCACTAAGACTAAGAACGTAGAGAACATGGACCCGGTTCTGAAGTCCTTCCACTAAGACTAAGAACGTAGAGAACATGGACCCGGTTCTAAAGTCCTCACTAAGACTAAGAACGTAGAGAACATGGACCCGGTTCTGAAGTCCTCACTAAGACTAAGAACGTAGAGAACATGGACCCGGTTCTAAAGTCCTCACTAAGACTAAGAACGTAGAGAACACGGACCCGGTTCTGAAGTCCTCACTAAGACTAAGAACGTAGAGAACATGGACCCGGTTCTGAAGTCCTCACTAAGACTAAGAACGTAGAGAACATGGACCCGGTTCTGAAGTCCTCACTAAGACTAAGAACGTAGAGAACATGGACCCGGTTCTGAAGTCCTCACTAAGACTAAGAACGTAGAGAACATGGACCCGGTTCTGAAGTCCTTCCACTAAGACTAAGAACCTAGAGAACATGGACCCGGTTCTGAAGTCCTCACTAAGACTAAGAACGTAGAGAACATGGACCCGGTTCTGAAGTCCTTCCACTAAGACTAAGAACGTAGAGAACATGGACCCGGTTCTAAAGTCCTCACTAAGACTAAGAACGTAGAGAACATGGACCCGGTTCTGAAGTCCTCACTAAGACTAAGAACGTAGAGAACATGGACCCGGTTCTGAAGTCCTCACTAAGACTAAGAACGTAGAGAACATGGACCCGGTTCTGAAGTCCTTCCACTAAGACTAAGAACGTAGAGAACATGGACCCGGTTCTAAAGTCCTCACTAAGACTAAGAACGTAGAGAACATGGACCCGGTTCTAAAGTCCTCACTAAGACTAAGAACGTAGAGAACATGGACCCGGTTCTGAAGTCCTTCCACTAAGACTAAGAACGTAGAGAACATGGACCCGGTTCTAAAGTCCTCACTAAGACTAAGAACGTAGAGAACATGGACCCGGTTCTGAAGTCCTCACTAAGACTAAGAACGTAGAGAACATGGACCCGGTTCTGAAGTCCTCACTAAGACTAAGAACGTAGAGAACATGGACCCGGTTCTGAAGTCCTCACTAAGACTAAGAACGTAGAGAACATGGACCCGGTTCTGAAGTCCTCACTAAGACTAAGAACTTAGAGAACATGGACCCGGTTCTGAAGTCCTCACTAAGACTAAGAACGTAGAGAACATGGACCCGGTTCTGAAGTCCTCACTAAGACTAAGAACGTAGAGAACAGGGACCCGGTTCTGAAGTCCTCTCACTAAGACTAAGAACGTAGAGAACATGGACCCGGTTCTGAAGTCCTTCCACTAAGACTAAGAACGTAGAGAACATGGACCCGGTTCTGAAGTCCTCACTAAGACTAAGAACGTAGAGAACATGGACCCGGTTCTGAAGTCCTTCCACTAAGACTAAGAACGTAGAGAACATGGACCCGGTTCTGAAGTCCTCACTAAGACTAAGAACGTAGAGAACATGGACCCGGTTCTGAAGTCCTCACTAAGACTAAGAACGTAGAGAACATGGACCCGGTTCTGAAGTCCTCACTAAGACTAAGAACGTAGAGAACATGGACCCGGTTCTGAAGTCCTCACTAAGACTAAGAACGTAGAGAACATGGACCCGGTTCTGAAGTCCTCACTAAGACTAAGAACGTAGAGAACATGGACCCGGTTCTGAAGTCCTCACTAAGAAAGACTAAGAACGTAGAGAACATGGACCCGGTTCTGAAGTCCTCACTAAGAAAGACTAAGAACGTAGAGAACATGGACCCGGTTCTGAAGTCCTCACTAAGACTAAGAAAGTAGAGAACATGGACCCGGTTCTGAAGTCCTCACTAAGACTAAGAAAGTAGAGAACATGGACCCGGTTCTGAAGTCCTCACTAAGACTAAGAAAGTAGAGAACATGGACCCGGTTCTGAAGTCCTCACTAAGACTAAGAACGTAGAGAACATGGACCCAGTTCTGAAGTCCTCACTAAGACTAAGAACGTAGAGAACATGGACCCGGTTCTGAAGTCCTCACTAAGACTAAGAACGTAGAGAACATGGACCCGGTTCTGAAGTCCTCACTAACACTAAGAACGTAGAGAACATGGACCCGGTTCTGAAGTCCTCACTAAGACTAAGAACGTAGAGAACATGGACCCGGTTCTGAAGTCCTCACTAAGACTAAGAACGTAGAGAACATGGACCCGGTTCTGAAATCCTCACTAAGACTAAGAACTTAGAGAACATGGACCCGGTTCTGAAGTCCTCACTAAGACTAAGAACGTAGAGAACATGGACCCGGTTCTGAAGTCCTCACTAAGACTAAGAACGTAGAGAACATGGACCCGGTTCTGAAGTCCTCTCACTAAGACTAAGAACGTAGAGAACATGGACCCGGTTCTGAAGTCCTCCCACTAAGACTAAGAACGTAGAGAACATGGACCCGGTTCTAAAGTCCTCACTAAGACTAAGAACGTAGAGAACATGGACCCGGTTCTGAAGTCCTCACTAAGACTAAGAACGTAGAGAACATGGACCCGGTTCTGAAGTCCTCACTAAGACTAAGAACGTAGAGAACATGGACCCGGTTCTGAAGTCCTTCCACTAAGACTAAGAACGTAGAGAACATGGACCCGGTTCTAAAGTCCTCACTAAGACTAAGAACGTAGAGAACATGGACCCGGTTCTAAAGTCCTCACTAAGACTAAGAACGTAGAGAACATGGACCCGGTTCTGAAGTCCTCACTAAGACTAAGAACTTAGAGAACATGGACCCGGTTCTGAAGTCCTCACTAAGACTAAGAACGTAGAGAACATGGACCCGGTTCTGAAGTCCTCACTAAGACTAAGAACGTAGAGAACATGGACCCGGTTCTGAAGTCCTCTCACTAAGACTAAGAACGTAGAGAACATGGACCCGGTTCTGAAGTCCTCTCACTAAGACTAAGAACGTAGAGAACATGGACCCGGTTCTGAAGTCCTTCCACTAAGACTAAGAACGTAGAGAACATGGACCCGGTTCTGAAGTCCTCACTAAGACTAAGAACGTAGAGAACATGGACCCGGTTCTAAAGTCCTCACTAAGACTAAGAACGTAGAGAACACGGACCCGGTTCTGAAGTCCTCACTAAGACTAAGAACGTAGAGAACACGGACCCGGTTCTGAAGTCCTCACTAAGACTAAGAACGTAGAGAACACGGACCCGGTTCTGAAGTCCTCACTAAGACTAAGAACGTAGAGAACATGGACCCGGTTCTGAAGTCCTCACTAAGACTAAGAACGTAGAGAACATGGACCCGGTTCTGAAGTCCTCACTAAGACTAAGAACGTAGAGAACATGGACCCGGTTCTGAAGTCCTTCCACTAAGACTAAGAACGTAGAGAACATGGACCCGGTTCTGAAGTCCTCACTAAGACTAAGAACGTAGAGAACATGGACCCGGTTCTGAAGTCCTCACTAAGACTAAGAACGTAGAGAACATGGACCCGGTTCTGAAGTCCTCACTAAGACTAAGAACGTAGAGAACATGGACCCGGTTCTGAAGTCCTCACTAAGACTAAGAACGTAGAGAACATGGACCCGGTTCTGATGTCCTCACTAAGACTAAGAACGTAGAGAACATGGACCCGGTTCTGAAGTCCTCACTAAGACTAAGAACGTAGAGAACATGGACCCGGTTCTGAAGTCCTCACTAAGACTAAGAACGTAGAGAACATGGACCCGGTTCTGAAGTCCTCACTAAGAAAGACTAAGAACGTAGAGAACATGGACCCGGTTCTGAAGTCCTCACTAAGAAAGACTAAGAACGTAGAGAACATGGACCCGGTTCTGAAGTCCTCACTAAGACTAAGAAAGTAGAGAACATGGACCCGGTTCTGAAGTCCTCACTAAGACTAAGAAAGTAGAGAACATGGACCCGGTTCTGAAGTCCTCACTAAGACTAAGAAAGTAGAGAACATGGACCCGGTTCTGAAGTCCTCACTAAGACTAAGAACGTAGAGAACATGGACCCGGTTCTGAAGTCCTCACTAAGACTAAGAACGTAGAGAACATGGACCCGGTTCTGAAGTCCTCACTAAGACTAAGAACGTAGAGAACATGGACCCGGTTCTGAAGTCCTCACTAAGACTAAGAACGTAGAGAACATGGACCCGGTTCTGAAGTCCTCACTAAGACTAAGAACGTAGAGAACATGGACCTGGTTCTGAAGTCCTCACTAAGACTAAGAACGTAGAGAACATGGACCCGGTTCTGAAGTCCTCACTAAGACTAAGAACGTAGAGAACATGGACCCGGTTCTGAAGTCCTCACTAAGACTAAGAACTTAGAGAACATGGACCCGGTTCTGAAGTCCTCACTAAGACTAAGAACGTAGAGAACATGGACCCGGTTCTGAAGTCCTCACTAAGACTAAGAACGTAGAGAACATGGACCCGGTTCTGAAGTCCTCTCACTAAGACTAAGAACGTAGAGAACATGGACCCGGTTCTGAAGTCCTTCCACTAAGACTAAGAACGTAGAGAACATGGACCCGGTTCTAAAGTCCTCACTAAGACTAAGAACGTAGAGAACATGGACCCGGTTCTGAAGTCCTCACTAAGACTAAGAACGTAGAGAACATGGACCCGGTTCTAAAGTCCTCACTAAGACTAAGAACGTAGAGAACACGGACCCGGTTCTGAAGTCCTCACTAAGACTAAGAACGTAGAGAACACGGACCCGGTTCTGAAGTCCTCACTAAGACTAAGAACGTAGAGAACATGGACCCGGTTCTGAAGTCCTCACTAAGACTAAGAAAGTAGAGAACATGGACCCGGTTCTGAAGTCCTCACTAAGACTAAGAAAGTAGAGAACATGGACCCGGTTCTGAAGTCCTCACTAAGACTAAGAAAGTAGAGAACATGGACCCGGTTCTGAAGTCCTCACTAAGACTAAGAACGTAGAGAACATGGACCCGGTTCTGAAGTCCTTCCACTGGCTCCCTGGATCTCAGAGAATAGACTTTAAAATCCTTCTGTTAGTCTATAAATCCCTGAATTAGCACCTAAATACATCACAGACTTGTTATCAGAGCATCAACCCTCCAGACCACTCAGGTCTTCTGGCTCCAGCCTGCTCTGCAGAACCAGAACCAGAACCAGAACCAGACATGGAGAAGCAGCATTTAGTTCCTATGCTCCACTGATCTGGAACAAATTCCCAGAAAACTGGAAAAGTGCTGAAAGCCTGAGTTCCTTTAAATCACGGTTAAAAACACATTTGTTTAGGATTTCCTTTAAATGTTAATGTTAAAGGTTATTGTCCAACTTGTCTTATATCTTATTACTCTGCTGTTCTTTAACTGCAATGTTCTTCCCTCTGTAATGTTTTCTTTTTTCAGTTTGTTTTGTGTTGTTCAGGTTCAGCACTTCGTTTCGTCTTTTTACTGAAATGGGCTCCAATTAAATCTGACTTACCTTTTGTTGTGTTTTTGTTATTAAAGATTAGAAATTACTCAGATTCACAAAGCAAATAGTTTTATTAGCTACTTTCATTTTTTTTGTACATTTTGTAATATTTGTTACATGAACCAGGATTACTGGAGAAATTGGCAAAGAAAAACCCAGCAAACTGAAAAGGCCGAATAAAACCCGAATAGCCATAAAGATATTTAGATTTCTTTCTTTTTTTTTTTTTTTAACTTTATCAATTCTCACAGCATATTCTTTACAGCATTCATGTTTTATACAGCGCTGTCTTACTTAACATATATAACCCTTACACAAAACACACATACCCAAAAAATAAAAAGTAAAAATTAAAAAATAAAGTAAAAACAACACAATAAATAGATAAATAATAAAGACAGACAAAAATACAAAAATTTGTTCATAGCTGACAAAGAATATAACAGTAGTTTAGTTATGATAAAATACTCATTTTAAATGTTTCCATGTAAAGTAAAAATGGCTGCCAAGTTTTGAAAAATTTAGCAGTTGAACCTGCCAGTGTACACCTCATCTTTTCTAAATGTAAGAAGCTCATGAGCTCTGAGAGCCACTGTTCATGTGTGGGTGGGGCCTTCTGTTTCCACCTCAACAGTATCAGGCGTCTCGCAATCAACGTAGCAAAAGCTATTGCATTTGAATTATATTTGGAGAGTAAACTATTCGGGGGTATGATTCCAAAAATTGCAGTTAGAGCAGAAGGTTCGAATGCAACATTGTATATTTCTGAGAATGTATTGAATATAGACAACCAATAGGTGTGAAGTTTTGAACATGCCCAGAAAGCGTGAATAAGGGAGCCGACCTCTGACCTGCATCGATTACATAAGGGATCAGTCCCTGGATAAAACTTAGCTAGCTTTTCATTAGAGAAATGCAACCGGTGCAAGACTTTGAACTGAAGGAGTCCATGTCTAGCGCATATTGAAGAAGAGTGAACCCTGTGAAGAATGGGTTGCCAGAGCTCATCTGTTAATGTAATTGCAAGGTCTTTCTCCCAATGCGACTTAAAAATAGAGAGAGAAGGAGATTGTAGATCTAGCAGTATGGTATAAATCTTTTTAATCGCCCCCCTTTGATGGATGTCTATACCTATGATTTTATCCAGAGCTGTTTCTTCAGGCAGTTCAGGAAATGTGGGATATCTATTTTTCACAAAATGCCGCAGTTGTAAATAGCGGAAAAAGTGCGTATGCGGAATATTAAACTGTTCCATGAGTTGTGTGAACGAAGCAAAAATCCCATCAATGAAAAGGTGTTTAATTTCACTGAGTCCATTTCTTTTCCAGATTTTAAAGGCAGAATCAGACATAGAGGGTGGGAATATGTGATTTGAACAGATAGGAGTTTTAATTGACATAAAATGTTGTCCTAATTTTTTCCTGCACTGCACCCAGATTCTCAGGGAATTATATAGCAGAGGATTGCATTTATAGGTACAAACCTCTAACGGGAGAGCAGAGGTCAACAAAGCAGGTAAACTAGTCTGACCACAATAAGACGACTCAATTTGAAGCCAAGACGGGGTTTCTGTAGAAAAGTCACTCATCCAATATAGCATGTTTCGTATATTTGCTGCCCAGTAATAAGACTGAAAATTTGGCAAAGCTAAACCGCCCATAGGTCTAGGTCTCTGCATAAAATCTTTACGAATTCTGGGGGATTTGCTATTCCAAATAAAAGCTGAAACGTGTTTATCTAGTGTCACAAAGAATTCCTTTGGGATGTAACATGGAATACACTGAAATAAATAAAGGAACTTGGGCAGTATGTTCATTTTTATAGAGTTGACACGGCCCATTAACGATAGTGGCAGATCACTCCACCTCCGAAAATCTAGTTTAGTATGTTCAAGAAGTGGTATAAAATTTTTTTTAAAGAGATCTTTATATTTGCGAGTAACTTTGACCCCCAAATAGGTCACGTAATCTGATTTAACTTTAAAAGGGAACTTTACAAATGAAATATTCCTGGCTTTAGAGTTTATACTAAATAGTTCACTTTTATGTAAATTTAATTTATAACCCCAGATAGTGCCGAATTGTTCAAGTATGGTAAGAGCATGGGGAAGAGAGCTCAGAGGATCTGAAATATACAGCAGGAGGTCATCAGCATATAAAGATAATTTGTGCTCCTGATCAGCTCTGTAGATGCCCTTAACCTTATCTTCTGCTCGCAGCTTAATCGCCAACGGTTCAATTGCTAACGCAAATAAAAGAGGGGATAAAGGGCACCCCTGTCTTGTCCCACGATGGAGTGGGAAGTAACAGGAATATAATGAATTTGTTCGAACACACGCCATAGGTGAGGAGTAAAGTACCCGAACCCAAGAGATGAATTTAGGGCCAAATCCAAATTTATTTAATATGTAAAATAAGTAGTCCCACTCCACCCGATCAAAAGCCTTTTCCGCGTCAAGTGACACGGCGACTTCAGGGGTTGCAGTTGACTCCGTGTATAATATGTTCACAAATCTACGCAAGTTAAAAAAGCCATGTCTTCCCTTTACAAATCCTGTTTGATCAGAAGAAATAATATGAGGTAAACATCGTTCTAGTCTGTGAGCCAGGATCTTAGATAATATTTTTAAATCAACATTTAACAGCGATATTGGACGATATGATGAACATTCAGTTGGATCCTTATTTGGCTTTAATAACAAAGAAATAGTGGCTTGACGAAGCGTTGGGGGGAGACATTGCCAATTGAATGATTCAACAAACACGTTTTGTAATAAAGGAGACAAACTATCTTTAAAGGTCTTGAAAAACTCAACCGGGTAACCATCTGGTCCCGGAGATTTTGCATTCTGCATTGAGCCAATTGCAAATTTAATTTCTTCTACAGTAATCTGTTCCTCCAGTTGATCCCTAAGTGTAGAGTCTAAAGTTGGGATCGTCATTTTTTCAAAAAATTCGTCAAACAAGCCAGGCATTCCTAAAGACTGATTTATAAAGGTTAGAGTAAAACATTTTAAAACTCTCATTTATGTCTTGTGGATCTGTAGTAATCTGTCCAGATTGGGTTTTAATTTCAGGAATTAAATGTGCAGTTTCGGATTTACGGAGCTGGTGTGCCAAAAGTCTAGTGGCTTTTTCCCCGTGCTCATACCACATACTCCTGGACTTAAGGATCGCACGTTCAGACTTTTCAGTAGAATTTAGATTAAACTCAGTTTGCAAGGTCAATCTTTGTTTATATAAATCCGGAGACGGAGTTATAGAGTGCTGTTTGTCTAATTGTGAAATCAGATCTGTCAATTCAGATAAACGTTTTACCTTTTGTTTTTTAATATGTGAGCAATAGGAAATAATGTGACCACGTAGAAATGCTTTCAAGCTTTCCCAAACTGTACTAAAAGCTATACCCGGTGAAATGTTTATTTTTAAGAAAAGTTAAATTTGTTCCGAAACATATTGTACAAATTCTTTATCTGACAAAAGAAGAGGATTGAGTCGCCAAGAATACACTGAACGTTTGTCTGGAAAGCTAAGTTCCAGAATAAGTGGGCTATGATCAGATATAATAATACTATCGTATCTGCAAGTTTTTGTATTAGGAAGTAGTTTTTTATCTACGAAAAAATAATCTATACGTGAATATGTTTGATGGACTGCAGAAAAAAAGGAATATTGTCGGGAATGTGGATATAGATATCTCCAAATATCTACAGCACCGTAATTTTGCAGAAAAGATTGTAAAACCATTGAAGACTTTGGGAGTGAAAAGTTTTTGGTCGAAGAGCGATCTAAAACTGAGTCCATGACAGTGTTCATGTCTCCTCCAAGTATCAGTTGGTGGGTATCAGTTAGAGGAAGGGAGTGAATCAGGTTATTGAAAAATTTAGAGTCATCAAAGTTAGGGGCATATATGTTTGCTAAAATAATGGGAGTGTTAAAAAGTGACCCGGTCACAATTACGTACCGGCCATTCGAGTCAGTCATTATATCCGACATTATAAATGGAGTGTTTTTATTGACCAGAATTGCTGCGCCTCGTGCTTTACCATTAAAACTAGAATGAAAAATTTGCCCAACCCAACTTCTTTTAAGTCTTGAATGGTCTATATCTTTAAGGTGCGTTTCTTGCAGAAATGCTATATGTACCTTAAGGCGGCGGAGATGAGAAAGCACCTTATTTCGTTTCACTGTATGATTCAATCCTTTTACATTCCAACTAATAAAATTAACATTGCAATCATTACTCACAGAGGTATAGTTAGTGGAACTTGACATCTACATACACGATGAGAGAAAATGGTCCAGATCACCTTGATTAGTCCTGTCCACGGTGTACACTATTAGTTTGTAGTTAGCCAGCATCTGTACAAATAATAAATGACAAAAAGAAAACAAAAAGCACACACACAAAGCAAGAGAAGAAAAGAAAAAAACCAAAGACAAGTACCCACCCATCTTTTACATTCAGTGTTGTCCCCAACTGACAAACACAACATCCCCAAAGCCTCTCTGCTTTCTGTAGGAACCTCTCACCATAAACTCAACCACTGTCCCAAGTAAAAAAAAAGGGGAATCTAAACTATAAATCACCCATTTGCCCTGAACCGTATTAGACAAAGTCACATCAAACAATGTGTGTAGTTTTACTTTTAAAACAAGAACGAACTTCTATAACAACTAAAACAACATAACCTATGATGCGTTTGTTTAACATCAAATATACGCTAGTTCGGACGGTACAGTTCGTTTGGTACCCAATTTAACAACACTACTATCCCCTCAGCTGTCCAGAAATACAAACAAACGTACCATCCGTATGCATCAGTCTGCAGATGCAGGAGAGTCGTTCAAAATTTTCCAAACGAATCTTGTATCCTGCTCATTCAGGACGGGGACCAAACTTGGATTCAATAAAGGTTTTCGCTGATTCAGGGGAATCAAACACTTTTGTTTCGCCATTCATGGAGATCCGAAAGCGAGCAGGATAGATAAGGCCGTAGCGAACTCCGTCTTTTTCCTGTAGTAGCTTCTTTATTCCATTGAAGGCAGCCCGGCGTCTGGACAGGTCGATGCTGTAGTCGGGAAAGATAAAGATCTGCTCCCCTCGAAACTCCAACTTGCCTTTCCGTCTAGCCAGCTGTTGTATCCGCTCCTTCTCCTGGTAGTAATGGATCCGCACAATAAAGGCCCGCGGGCGTTTTCCCTTCGGAGGTACCGGTGCTACCACCCGATGAGCACTGTCCAGGAGTGGAGCCTTTTCCAGGCCGTCGGGACCTCCCAGCACGTCGAATAACAGGTCTGCGATGAATCTGGTGGGATTCCCCTGCTCCATTCCTTCAGGTATTCCCAGTATGCGAAGGTTACAACGTCTTCCCCTATTTTTCAAGTCGTCTGTTTTTGCCAATAACTTCTTATATTGGTTGCTTAGGTCCGCATAGCTGGTTTCCACAACTTCCAAGCGCTTGTCCAAATTCTCCAGGCCTTCGTCATATTCACCCAGTTTCTTTGTGAATTCGTCAACAGCAGCTTGAATGGGTGAAACGGCTTTGGCGATTTCTTCTTTAATTTCACCTTGCAGGTTTTCGTTTTCCTCTCGAATTACTTCTTTAACAATATCGCGGAATGTAAGCAACATAGCCTGGTCTATAGCCGCTTTGCTAGCAGCCTCCGGGTTATTAGCTTGCGCTCCTTTAGCAGAGGATTTAGGTGGCATCTTGATCCAGAAAAGACGGAAGTATGCACAATGACGTCGACTCTCCAGTTACAACTCAGAATATCCAAGAGTTGGGCTGTTTTGGGCGATTTTTAAACTATTTTTACAAAAATGTTGGGACCTCGGTGTTTGCACGTCTACTCCATAACGCGCCCCTAGTGGTCCTCGATATTTAGATTTCTGAAGAGATTTTTGCACAATCATGATTTTTCTCTTGATCACAACATGGTCGCTCCAGATGACAGGCATTTTAAATGATATTTGATGCAGAATTTAAGGTTTTAAAGCAATAGGCCAGTAGAAGCAGACATGCTTCTAGAGTAACTGAACTTTCCCTTAAGCGTTTTCTTTGGACCGCATTATGTGGACTCCTCTCACGCTGATGTACAGGGCCTCCAGCAGAGCCTCAGGACCAGGACCTTCATTCTCCTCCCGCGGTTTTTCATGACGGACCTCAGAAACCACTGATCTCAGGAAGGTTCCCACCCAGAGGAAGCCCTCCTGGTCCAGCAGGGGGCGCAGCAGGTCCTCTGGAACATCATCCTGATCTTGCTTGACATAGTCCATCTGGTGACAACACAACGATGATAAATTTAGTAAATTATAATTAACAGGAAATAGAATGACTTAGAGTGAGTTAACGTACTATGCGCATGACGCAGTCCAGGGTTTCCAGACCACATTTGGCCAAAGCAGGTGGAACCTCCTCTGGTAGAGCTGCAGGGGAACCACCAACAGCGTCACAAACATGAAAAAAGCTTATTGCCCTGAAACGTGTTCACATTTTTCACATTATGACCAGTGTTGGGCAAGTTACTTTTAAAAAGTAATTAGTTATAGTTACTAGTTACTTCTCCCAAAAACTGAGTTACTAACTGAGTTACTCAACTATAAAAGTAACTAGTTACTAGTAAAAGTAACTATTGCGTTACTTTTTCATTTCTGGCTTTTTAATTTATTTTTTTACAAATTTTTAGCTGCCATGTCCATTCAATGCACCCCCCCCCCACACACACACACACATACTCCCCCCTTTGTGTTGAACAGTGAAGTGTGGTGAAAGCAGCTTTAATTGTCCATCACATGACTTTCATATCGCGCATGCATTGACTTTTTCAACAATTTTCTCTTGCGCTTTTCAGCAGCAGCATTGTTTCTTATGGTTTAATATTGTCCATATGCCTTCTTTAAATATTTCTAATTCTACTCACAGGACATGCGCAATTCCAAACTTATTTCCTGTCATTGCCATGGGGAATCACGTTATTTGCGTTCCAGTGATCGGGATTTTTTTCATGCTCACGTTCAAAGGTCGGTCGGGCGCTGTGTTTAGTTACCTGACTAATATCATCTGTTCTGAAAACAGACATGCTGAGAACAGGGCCGCATTATCCATAAGGGCCAGTGGGCCAGTGCCCAGGGGCACCAACCATGGGGGGCACCACATGACACATGCTTTAAAAATATATTTTTCATAAATTGTTATATTATTTACGCGCATCGACACAGGTTTTGCTCTACGAGCTCGACTCATGCGCCGACGCATCGGTGTTGCCGGACCCATGTTCTTGTCCTTTTCGCTGTTTAACTCAAAATAACGTGCTTACCTCCAAGAATCAAACGCTGTCTTCTCGCCCATCTTGCCGGGGTACAAAACACAAGTAGCTTACACACACAGGTGCGCGCACACACACACTCACACACACACACACAGAGGCAAAGAGCAGGGTACAGACGCAAGCAGCTGCATCTGACTAAATGCAGAAAAGCAGGGACTTCACTTTCCTTATCGAGGGACATTCTTAAAGTAACGGAGTAACGAGTGCTTATTTTGGAAAATAACGGAGTTACTGATTACTGAATTTGCAAAACTAACGCGTTAGATTACTCGTTACTGAAAAAAACTAATAAGAGTACTCTAACGCGTTTCTTATAACGCGTTACCCCCAACACTGATTATGACCTGCAGCTATAGTAGCGCAACGTTAGGAAGTGGACAGAAAATGGTTTGTTGCTGTAAATCAGGCGCTGATAAATCTGAACAGTGTGGCGTGCATTTATATTTTGCCCCCTGATTCAGAACTTTGCCATTGGCTGCAGAGGTGCTGGAGTCTGTCTCCACCAGCTTTGAACATCTACAGACTGAAACCTTTCGTTGCTAAACAGCTTAAACTCAGTTAAAAGATTAGATCTTAAATGTTTTACTGCATATTCTCTGTCTAGACTTTGACTAGGCCATTCTAACGCATGAAGATGCTGTGATCTAAACCAACCCAGCAGAGAGTGAACTCCCTGCATGGATATTCATCACTGCCTTTATTAAAGCAGGACAACATAGCCTGTAGTTTAGTTTCAGCGTGTTGTAAAACGTCAAACCCAAACGTTTGATTCGTCTGCTGGACTCAGGCTGAGCCCAGACATGCTGAGGGTGAACTACAGAAATGATAAATAAATGTTAGCATCAGTGGCAGTGAGCTGAAGGAGAATTTTCATATAATAAATATGAATTATGGTGCTAACATAGCTTCATTTACGTTGGTTAAGGAGCCAACCATGGATGTAACGTTGCTAAAGTCCTGAAGGCCAGATGGTGTTTAAAGCAGTCGTTAGTAAGAGGGGATGATTTACCCGCCAACGCGCAGACCAGCAGGTAAAGAGCTTCTAGCAGATCTTTGGAAGCAGTGGAAACATCGACAAGATCCAGGAAGGAGGCAACAGGTCCATGGCTGGGATGCTGAGATCCTCCATCAGTGATCTGGTCCAGCTGACAGGAGGACAGGGAGAATTTTATCAGCCGCAGCTTTGATCAGCAGCTGATGAACATGTGATTGGATGGTGTCTCTTACTGCATCTGCCAGCAGATCCAGAGCGACTCTGTCCTCCAGAAACTCAGAGAGTTTTGGCAGCAGGTCACTACGAGCTCCCAGCGCATCCCAAACTTCTATTCTCCCTTCGCAGTCTGCAGAACCAACACAGAACCAACACAGAACCTCAGATATGCTCAGGGCTGGAAGGAACCAACTGGACCTAAGATGTTGCTGCTGGCAGCTGAGGGGAAGACGGCAACATGAACCATCATAAAGGAACAGAAATGTTTTAAATGTCTGGACTGAGCACAGTTGGAACGGTTCTGGTCAAACTTGTGATTTTACAAGAACTCAGCACTAATAATGCAAAGTTTAAGAAAATGCTAAAAGTACTCTTTTGAGTATATGAATGTGTAATTTCTCATGTTGCCTTCATTCTGTGTAGTTTGCTGAGTGACTCTAACTGTGTGTGTCTGATGTTTGTTTTATTTTAAAGAATGTTAACATCAACCTGTCCAGGGAGCACAGATGTTTATGTATGTAAGTATGTCATTAATATGTACTGTCCCTTTTTAAATAAATTGAATACATTTGGATGGAAACCAATGCTCCTATTATTTTTCTATGAACTTATTAAAAGCACAGGATCCAGATTGCTTTTGCCCAGAAGGGTCTTCACCTCAGCCGGCGTAGGCAGCAGAAAAGACATCTGTCTGAAAAGAGCAATTTACAATATTTAAAATATCAAGAATTGTTGGAATGATTTCAAAAGACAGATGGTTTGACTTGGCAGGAAACTCTGGTAAGCATTTCTGCATCAACCAGAACTGTCCGATGTTTTCACAGGTAAAAACAGACTTAATCCAGGGTGAGTGGAGCGATGAGAGGATGACATCTCTCAGAAAATGTCCAGAGACAGGCGACAAATGTAGACAGCTTAACATTTACAGAAACTGACCACAAATTGTGAGCGAAGCAGCTTTTTCACAGAATAACACGTCCATCGTTACTGTAAAGAAAAGTGATAGGAAACTTTGTCAAAAAACATACAACAGTTCACTACAGCAACATCAACGTGTAAGAAGAATGTAACATGAGTTCAGATAAAAATGGGGATTTTCTTACTTTTTTCCATACAACCAAACTCTATAGAGATAAAGAAACAGAAATCATGTTTTAAAGCACATATTTCACACAGATAATTGCTGAGTAAAGATCTAAATATGAAACTGATGTGGTCTTACCCAGGGTATTTCCCCAGAGAGTCACATCTTGGAGAACAAAAGCAAAGACTTTCTTTGCTGGAAGTTTGAAGCTGATCTTCCCAGACTTCTTGATCTGAAAGATTAATTCAGCACAGAGCAGCATGAGACCCAGACCACAGCCATCTGACCCGTTCTGCTGGTTCTCCCCATCACTGATCTGGGTTCTGTTCTATTTAACTGTTGCATCTGACATTGTGTTATAAACACAAGGTCAGTTTAAATGAGGTTTATTCTTCTTTTTAATAAAAACACGTGGAGAGCTGTTTCATTGAAAATCAAATAAACACCATTAGTCATAACTTATTCATGTCCCCATGAAACAAAAGAAAACAATTCAGTTTTTTAAAATGTATTTTTTTAGTCATTTGTTTATTTACACCAAGGTTTATTTATTGATTTCACAATAGATTTTTGTTTTGTAACACTTTTATTTAATAAAGCTACTTATTTTAACGACTATCTTTTACCCTGGTTTTATTTCAGGTTCTTTATTTCATGTTCTTGTAATCAAATGAGGGCCGGAGCTTTCTTTGTGGGCGGGGCTAGTCAGGGCATTGCAGAGCGAATCAACTCAGCAACTCACGGCCGCTAGCTAGCGCTAGCATTAGCCAACATGCTACACGAGGCTGAGATTTTTAAATGTGATTAATTTAACATAAAATTAAGCTACTTTGACTCACACAGCGTGGTGATAATGTCTAAACTGACAACAAACCGAAGTCTGAGGCACCAGCAGCTCACCAGTTGCTTCTGCTCACTAGCCTAGCATTTAGCCACCACGCTAAATCTGGCTACTGCTTGTAGATAGTGTCAAGTTCCCGCTTGAGTTGTGCAGCTTCCCCACTTGAGAGGGAAGGATGCATCTACGCAGTTTTTCTGCCGCTAGAGACCACTTCTCTTCTTTTATCTTCCATTTATTTATCAGGCTGGAAAATTGTTTTCTTTGTAGTTGGCCCATAGCAGGTACAAAACCTTTAAACAACCTCAAACAGAACAAATGCATATATATATATATATATATATATATATATATATATATATATATATATATATATATATATATATATGCACATAGTGGACAGAAACATCTGTTCAGAACACCTGGAGACCCCCAGGTCAGCATGGGAGTCACTTCCCCAGGTGGTGGAGAACCACAGAAGATCCTGTGGGACTTCCAGATACAGACAGACACGATGCTAACGGCCAACCAAGCGGACATTGTGATCATTGATGAGCAGCAGAGGACAGCTGTGGTGATGGATGAGGCCATCAGGATGGAAACATCAGGAACAAGGAGAACCTGGAGGAACACCAAGAGCTCAGGAAGGAACCAGAAAGAGTCTGGAAGGTGAAGACAACAGTAATGTCCATGGTCATGGGAGCACTCGGAGAAGGAACCCCCCCTCTGGAGAAGTGGCTCCACCAGGAACCTGGAGAAATATCTGACATCTCAGTCCAGAAGATCTGAGGAACAGCTAAGATCCTAAAAAGAACCCTGAAGCTCCCAGTTCTCTGGTAGAGGACCTGGTAGAGAGATGGTGTATGGCAGCCTAGCCTCTGTCAGTCCGCCCCAGGGCAGCTGTGGCTAACATAGCTCACCACCGTCAGGGTGGGAATGGGTGAATGACTAGATAAAGCGCTCTACAGGTACAGGGTGTTTACCATTCAAAGTCTGTCCATATCAGCACAGTATACCGAAGCTCCTTTCCTCCCAAAGACAGAGTTCTTCCTGTTGACCCATGAAAGGTCTAGGAGCAGGAGGTAGGCAAGGCAAGGCAAATTTATTTATATAGCCCAATTCAGTACATGGACAATGCAAAGTGCTTTACATGATTAAAATATAGCAAATTAAAACAGAATAAAAGCAAGTAAGAATAAAATGTATATAGAAATTAGAGCAAAAAAGTGGTGATTCAGTTAACTAGAACAGTTGAAGGCAATCCTAAACAAATGTGTTTTTAATCTTGATTTAAAGGAACTCAGGCTTTCTGCACCTTTACAATTTTCTGGAAGTTTGTTCCAGATCAGTGGAGCATAGGAACTAAATGCTGCTTCTCCTTGTTTAGTTCTAGTTCTAGGTATGCAGAGCAGGCTGGAGCCAGAAGACCTGAGTGGTCTGGATGGTTTATACGCTGATAACAAGTCTGTGATGTATTTAGGTGCTAAGCCATATAGGGATTTATAGACTAACAGAAGTATTTTAAAGTCTATTCTCTGAGATCCAGGGAGCCAGTGGAAGGACTTCAGAACCGGGTCCATGTTCTCTACGTTCTTAGTCTTAGTGAGGACGCGGGCAGCAGCGTTCTGGATCAGCTGCAGCTGTCTGATCCACTTTTTAGGCAGACCTGTGAAAACACCGTTGCAGTAATCTATTCTACTAAAAATAAACGCATGGATTAGTTTTTCCAGATCCTGCTGAGACATCAGTCCTTTAATCCTAGAAATGTTCTTCAGGTGATAGAAAGCCGACCTTGTAATTGTCTTTAGGTGCTTTTGAAGGTTCAGGCCTGAGTCCATCACTACTCCCAGGTTTCGGGCCTGATTAGTGGTTTTTAGCTGAAGCAGCTGAAGCTGTGTGCTAACCTTTGATCTCTCCTCTATTGGTCCAAAAATTATTACTTCTGTTTTGTTTTTATTCAACTGAAGAAAATTTTGGCACATCCAGGCATTGATTTCTTCTAAGCATCTACTCAGTGCTTGAACTGGTTTATAGTCACCTGGTGACATGGTGATGTAGAGCTGTGTGTCGTCTGCATAGTGATGGTAGCTGATGTTGTTGTTTTTTATTATCTGAGCTAGAGGGAGCATGTAGATATTGAAAAGGAGGGGACCCAGGATGGACCCTTGGGGAACCCCGCATGTGATTTTTGTCATCTCTGATGTAAAGTTACCTACTGATACAAAAAAGTCCCTGTCCTTTAAGTAGGATTTAAACCAGTTGAGGAGCTAGGAGCTTTAATTAAGGGTATTTGGAAGGAATCACGATCAGTCAGCTGAACTATCTGGACAGAAACGTAAGACTCCTCCTTGCTGTGTGTTGTCAGCCATTGTAGCAGTGGTCAGCTTATGCTCCGGGGTTCCTCTTTTACCTCATAAAGGGGGGCAACAGAATCTGAAAAGAGTCCTTTTTAGTGAGATTTGTGACCATATATCCCAGCAACTGTTAATTTAATCGTTATAATATTTATATCAAAGCAGTTTTGTCAATGTCATCTTTCCATTTAGTTTATCTTAAAACATTCATGTCAAAGGATTTTTAAATGGCCTTTTTTAGTTTTCTGACGTCTCCTGCTTCTGCTACTGAAAATTACGTAACAGAAAACAGGCTTAATTGGAGGCAACCAGACTTTCTCTCAAGAGGAACCACTAAGAACCTTTCATTGAGATCAGGAAGGAAGATGCACTGCATCAATCAAAGCTTGGATGGAGACTGTTAGCAGCTAAAAAATTTTTATGCTGTTGGTTTAATTTTCGCAATGATCATCCCTACAACTGTATTACATGAGCATGCAGTCAGTGCCCACAGTTTCTGCTGCGTCTTTGCAATCTGACTTCTGAGATTCTTTTTTTCTGTCAAATGACGTTACTTTCATTAAATGTTTTATCATTACTGGTATATCTTTCTAAAATCTTACCAAACCAAACCCCTAGTGAACCACTCAAAGTGTGCACTACTGGAAAAAGAGCATAAGACACCTCCCATCCCACAGCGGTAGTCAGGACTCAGATGGACCAAGGGAGAGAGGACATGTTACCAACCCCCCTGGTGAGCCGGCCCAGGGAGGGATGCCCCCTGGAAACCTAATTAGTCCCTCACCCAGAGTTAGCAGTGTTCCCCTTAAAGTCGGAGAAGGCAGGATGCAGATATGGCGATGGCCAGGAAAGCTGTTGTAGTACCTCCTACAAATGTCCTTAAAAGCTATACTTTCCACATGCAAACACCACTTTTAATTTGTTTGGTTGAGAGATGCTAAGAGTTTATTTCTAACATTGATTTCAGACACACTCTCTGACTGTTCTGTCAAATAAACACGTTTTCATCACAGCTTTCTGTTGTTGATGCGAGGAGCTAACCTGACAAAAGCCAGACGCATGTCGCTCCGCCTAGCTCCACTCACATCCATCTGGGACTCCGCCATAGGAATTGCCTTTACAGAAGGCTGGGCCTTATCAAAACTTCTTGCCTATGATTGGATAAGCCACTTGTCTGTCATCTTTATTGACGTGCTATTTCAACCACTCACACCGAAGCTAACCCGTGACGCTGATGAGAGCGACGCAGGAAAAAAAACAAATTTTAATGTGTTTGCGGCTCTAGAGGAACGCGTTTTATTGACAGTGAGCTGACAGGAAGAGGGGTAGACAGGCGGCAAAGCGCCGCGGGTCGGAGTCGATCCCGGGCCGACCGCGTCGAGGACTAAAGGCCTCCTAACATAGTTAGCGCTAACCGCTAACCGCTTCGGGGCGCGTCAGCGTCTGCGCGTCCACTGCAGTCGTGCACGCGCCCCAGAAAACAAAACTTGCCAAATCCGGTCGGGAGAAGGGCGAAAACATGGTTTCCACCAACAAAAGCCTTCAGAGCCGTTCTCTGATGTTCTTTTAATGAAACAATATTAGGTAGATTGGACAACATGGAAGAAATAGCAGCATCAATGTTAACGCTTGCTTCCTCGACGAGCCGCCATTGCTATCAAAACAGTCTCACGTCATGGTCGCGTCTCCACTACGTCACATCTATGAAACTCCAGCCCTGCGTCCTGATTGGCCAGACCATAAAATTGGTTGGAGAAATCTATGGGAGATGTCCCAGATGTATGTGAGTGAAGCTAGGCGTAGCGACATACAGCTGGCGGAGTCAGGTTAGCGAGGAGCTGCCTTGTCATAATTTCTGATGGGAACGCAGCGTGACGGCCTATAGACAGCCAGGCCATCCCCACACTGCAGCTTCCTGCTGAACCAGCACAGGTAAAGTAGACGGGACACTAGAGGACCATGCCCCCCCCCCACATCCCCACTCCTAGGAAGGCAATCTAAGCATAAAACCTCTCAGATATCAGGAAATGAGGATCTCCATATCCCCCTGGTAGATTACTGTGAGACCAGACCCTAAACAAGCCTTTGTTCACTTGATTACTCACCTCCGCAGAGCCTTTGAGATACTTCAACAGTTGCATTGTTGCTGACCCACTTAAGGAATCCTTGTGCAGAATGTAGAGCTCTTCCTCGTTATAGAATCTCTGTGTCACAAAAGCAAGTTTTTCTCTGGCCTTCAGTTTAAAGGCTTTCACATATTTCTGATCCACTTCGCTGCAAATGATAAACAAAGCAGATGTGCTGTTGAATGAGGCCTGGAGAACCTTCTCAGACTTGGTGATTATTAGCACAGAATTACATGAAGGTATTGTAGAGACTCCTACATCTGCACGAACATCAACTTTTTCAGTTCATCCTCCTTGATGAACTCTTTCTTCAGGGTCACCTTTGATGCTTTGTCCACAGTGTCCCCGCCACCGCCCACCTCACCTGAAACGTCCTCATATCCTCCTCCCACTGACATTCCCACACTACGATGGCGCTCACTTTTGAAATCCTCTACAAAAGGGACTGTGTCGGACTCTGAAAGGAAGGACATGAGATGAGTTTTAGGTTAGTTTGGTTTGTCCAGGAGGTGGCGCTGTTCTGAACATCTAGAACTCTGCTAATGTCCGGGGTTTCCTGCGTAGGACATCGTGAAAAATGTCTCTGTCACCCTGAGTGGAAGATGTTCTGGTTCTGACTACAGTGACAGAATGTCCTCCCCAGTGGAAGGCAGATTTTTGTTGATCAGGTTGGCTGATGTTGATGCCTGCCTTTATTTAACATTAGGCCGATTCCTGAAGTAAAAATGTTTGACCCGCATCTGACTGGGTAAGGCGTGTAGCGTCACCTTCTGTGTTCAGATGCTATGTTGTGTTGTTTGGATTGTGGTTTGATGTCCCAGACTCTAAATTTTATCTTTAATCGCTTTGCTGGACATCTCAGAACCCGGTCACGCCGATCGGAGCTCACTAAAGTTGGTGTTTCTTCGGTGTGTGAGTTTGCTAAAACAATGTCGGACTCTGTAATTTTCTCTGGTCCCCTGCCTGATCTGACCATTGATGACATGTTTAGCCGCATGTCATCATTCAGTTGGAGAGAAAGTAGCGCTCTACACATCAAGAGGAATCCTATCTAAACATTCTACTGTTGTTTTAAGTCTTAGTCTTATTTTTGATCATTAATAGAGGAGAATAAAAATAATCCCAGGTTTCTCTTTAGTGCAGCTGCCAAATTTCGCCAGGGGAAAGCATTAGGCTGGTTTAAATCTTATCTGTCTGACAGATTCCAGTTTGTTGTAAATTGGAGCTATAGAAATAAAATTTTATTGAAAAAATTAAGTGAATTAAAGTGAGGTCAGAAAAAGACTCAGTGATTCTTTCTGTGTAGTTTCTTCAATGCAACATCCTGTGTTTTTAACGGCTTTCAGTTGAAAGGGGCTTTTCCTTACAGGTTTTAGTAGAGATTTAAAAAAAAAAAGGTCCAGAGATGGCGATAAATAATAATGGTGTTTAAATAATCTTTATCCATTGATTAGAAATTATTTTATTCTGTTTTTATTACGATTCTAAATAAATTCTACTTTAAAATTAATCTTTTAATCAGAGGAAAAGGTGATGAATTAGGTTTTTAAATGTGTGTGTGTGTTTCTTACAAACCTAGCGAGAGGTCAGTAACGTCTTCCAGAGTTGCTCTCTGTGGTGTATATTTGGTCTTGGTGAAAGGAAACCTCCCGTATTTTACCTTGACCAGGGTCTGCAGTGGCCAGTCATAATTTACATTATCATTACTGATCAAGCCGCAGTCCAGGCTTTTCACTATCTCTTGGGTTAAACGTGAAAACATATTTTTCTGTGAACACAAAACACACAAAGTCAATAAAAAAATACTGAAATAAAGCAAATACAGTATTGTGCTGTCACAATAATGAAAAAGATTCTGATAATACAGATGATAGCTCATAATTTACACTTTTTACAATCTATATGTGGAGAAAATGTTGACTTAGAAGTTAAACAAGTTTGAGTCAGAAATATTGAGGCTACTGGAGGGCAGAGCAGCCGCTACACCAGCCGCTGCAGCGTGGAGCCCACGTCGCTCCACGCTGCAGCGGCTGCTAAGAGACGTAGCCGTCGCTCTCATTGGCCATTTCTCAATTCACGAGAACGCGAGTACGGACTCGCGTTCTCGTGAAGTCCGGTCTCGTTAAGAACACAGGAACGAGTACGTATTTCTTTATTGGAACAGAAGTATACTCGTGACGACATCATCACACCCACAGTTCTTTACCATTTCTTTAAAATTCAAAACTATTTATACATTACACCATCATATCTTATTCAAAAACATTTTAAAACAATACTTTTAATTTCTAAAAAGCCTAAAAAATATCTAAAAAATAAACCAGCAATAGCAGGAATTTCTTTGTTGGGAGTTGTAATTGTAGTTGTAGAGGCGATTAAATCTTTTTTAAAAATCAGCACTTTGTAGAAGCAAAATGAGCGATACGAGCAATATAGCTGTTGCTTCGGTCGTTGGTCAGCTTTACCAGCAGGCTGAAGAGGAGGTGATGCAGCTGAGGAGGCAAATCCGAGCAAGGAGAGGATTGATGCGGCAGAGGAGGCTCAGAAGGCAGACTTTGCTCACCCATCTATGCCAACTGGCAGGCAATAGATCCTCAATGTTAAAAAAACATTGAAGATGGTATTAAAAACCTGATCAGGTTGAAATTGTGACTATTTCTCTGTAAATAATTAAAATGAAACACAATTTTAACATTAATAACAGTAGGGTTAAGCTACTTTATTGCACCTACTGACCTTCACAGCATTGATCATTAAGAAAGGAAAAACATATTTTTATGTCTGTCCACCTTTACAGTGATTAATCTATAAATTATGTGCAGTTAGTTCAGCTCATTTTTCAGTGAAATGGTAAAAATACCAGAGAAGGGAAGCCATTTGTTATGTTTACTATACATTTTATCTTTTTTTTTCTTGAGAACTATAATAATCTGCACCTTCTTGTATAAGCCGATGTGACGAGTGAATTTCTCCATTGTGAGATCAATAAAGACTATTTTATCTTATCTTAAAGCAGGTATAGTTTTATGCATAGAAAAGGTGACAAAAAACTATTATGGTAACATTTGGCATTTTTTATTTACAGGAAGAAACAGAAATAAAATATGTGAGGATAAACACCTCTGTGCCAACCCTCCAAATATTTTTTAATGAAGGGGACCTGAAACCAGCCTTCTAGCTAAACAGGTCCACCATCGTCCTCCTCCTTCAGCTGCTGTCCATCCAGAAGGTCCATGGATGGCCACAGGAGATAGAGGTGCTGGTGACCCTCTGCTGGCTGGCCTGCGGTGCATCCTATAGGGAAACAGCTTGCCAGTAAGATTTCTTACCTTCTTGTCCTTAAATAGAGCCAACAATGACACACAATTGATACATATATTATATTAATTGGATAGAAGATTAAGACATATCAGCACATTACCTAAATTACAAGTTAATTTTATATTTGGTACAGGTCTAGTGGAGGCCCGCTACAACAGACACCACGCCAAGGCTGATAAACATCATTGAGCGTGTCTTTGGTGGTCTGAAGACACGGTGGCGTTCCATCTTCTTAAGGGCGCTGTAGGTCTGCCCGACATTTCCCCCAAAAGTAATCACCGCCTGCTGCATCCTCTACAATATTAGTATAGAGGCAGGGGACCAGCTGGACGTGGAGGACGAGACGGTGGACCCAGAGGAGGATGACCATCCGGCGGCTGAAGACAGGGAGCTGCTCCAGCTGGCTGCATGTTTAAGTGAACATGACTACATCTGACCTAATGTAGATCAGTTCTAGTCATGTTCACATGCTGCTTCATTTCTTTTGTTTTTCACCACCTGTAAAAATACATTAAATAATCATTAAATAATTTCCATTCCAACTATTTTTAATTGTAAGTTTATAGGCGTTGTCTATTTGTATAAGATGTTAATAGGAGTTATTTCTTTGTTTTAAACCATGTTAGTAACTGTTAATAATTTGTTGAATATATTACACCTTCATTCTGTTCCAAAGATAAAACATTTGTATAAAATAAATGTCTGTTTTTTCATATACTATTATTACTATTGTTTTCTTTCCCTCTTTCTCCTCTCAATCATCCGTGTCCTGACTCAGAAGAAACTCACTTAGATAGGAAAAATGTTTGTAGATTTTATTTATTTATTTATTTTATATGCTGCTGTCATCCTTGGGAGACATTTACAATTTATTCCAGCAAGTATTGAGTTAATAAAGCAACACACGTCAGTCAGATAAACACAAAACAATTAAATCATAACCAGCGGTATTTTGCACACTACCTTTTTTAAATTACGCACTAAGTCTGTAAACAGGCCACATAGGGAAGCTTAAAAGTATAATGTTCTCACCTCAAACGATCTGAAAACGTAGTTTTGAAGAAAAACCGCAGCAGAAAAGGGAATTTTTAACTTACCGCTGTGAGCTCTGTTTGCGCTGTCTCAAATCAAGCTGCGGCCGCGGTGCATTGTGGGCAAGCGGTCAGTCTGAAGAACGCACAAGTCTGCTCTGATGCATGCTCGATAAAGAGGGCGGGGCGAGAACAACATCCGGGGAATTCGGCGCGTTCTCGGTTTGGCGTTCTCGGCAATTGGAACAGTGCTCGGGCTGAGGCTGATGACGTGTCACGAGCACACGAGAACGCTCAAGAACGCATATTGAGAAACGGCCAGTGAGACTCCTGGAGCTTTGCTGCCCTGCAGCAGGTAGCTCTGAGCCAAAGAACACCACCCAATCAGTGCAACGCAGTGCAAATACTTAATATTCAACCTATAAAAATGAAAAGCCATAAATCTTAACTCCGTAAGGTGGTTTGGGCCCAAAGGCTTAGTTATAATTGCATCAAAAAGCGTTTCTATATCTATTTATTTATAAATAATGAATAATTTATTCATCCATCCATCTATCTTCTATCACATCTATCCCTCATGGGGTCCTGAGGGGTGCTGGTGTCTATCTCCAGCTGCCAATGGGTGAGAGGCGGGTTCATCCTGGACAGGTCACCAGTCTATCAGGGCAACACAGGTACAAACAACCATTCATGCACACACTTACACCTAAGGAGAATTTAGAGAGACCAATTAACCTAACAGTCATGTTTTTGGACTGTGGGAGGAAGCCGGAGTACCCGGAGAGAACCCACGCATGCACAGGGAGAACATGCAGACTTTATGGTCCTCAGAGTGTCCTTTGTCCTGAGGGGCAGGTGGACGGCTGAGTCTTGTCCTGAGAAGGCAGCTCTCCTGAGTTGAGCCATGCGTCTTGGGAGAGGTTGTTTGTTTGGCAGGGAGGAATGCTCTGATATTTATATTGGAGAAACCAGCCAACCAGCTCCAGGTGAATCTACAGGTGAGTCTAGTTCTTAGGAAGCCTGGAGGTCCATAAAGCTGGAAGTCCTCACTACTGCAGCCACTGATCTCTATTTATTCCCTGGATTGCTGATTGGCCGTATATAACACACGTCGCTCGCTGTGAAGCCAGTAACTAGGGAATATAAATGTTATATATATATATATATATATATATATATATATATATATAAATAAATAAATCTGCCTAACCCTAACCCTGCCATTCAGCCATGAGAAATGATTTTAAATGTTGGTTGTTTTCTTACCTCTGTCACGTTTGCTGCTGGTTAAAACTGAAGTTGTGTAGATCAGAAGTAGATCAGAGCCTTTCTCCTTCAGTCTTTGAGACTGTTGGTCTGTGTTGAAGCCGCTTGCTTCCCCGGGTCCGTTGAGTCATGTGCAGGACTTAAGAGTGCAACAAAAACTTAGCCAAGGAAACAGAATTGAAGTTTCACCTTTGCAAAGAGAGAGAAGTTGTACCAGCCGACACCTGCGAGCAACAACTCTGTCCTCTTCCTTGTGCAGGCTCTTTTTATTAACTTCAAAGGGGAGGGTCTCACAGAGTTACATGAGCGAATGACACACCTTAACAATACTTCTACCCTATATGGGGTTGCTTCTTTGGCTGCCTTGTTCTGGTTCTTCCGGTCATCGCCTGCAAGCCGCTGACCACAACCCCGAACCTTGAGCTAAACAAAAGCTTTTGACAGAAACCCGTCTTGCAAATTCCAAGAATTCCAAATTCTTTTACCAACAGGCCCGGTTTTGAAGCTTTCTGCCAGCTATCTTAAAAGCATATTAAAGCGCTCTTTCAGGAGGAGTGAATGCTGCTTGTCCGGACTTTGAAGCAATCAACTGGTTCCCTTGTATAGGGAATATTTGATCAATCTGTATAATCTGACCCAATCTGTATAATCTGAGTGATTTTGACTTTGTAAAGTGCCTCGAGATGACATGTTTCATGATTAGGCGCTATATAAATAAAACTGAATTGAATTGAATTATTGGATCTTCACATTAGAAGTAATTAAATTTGATGATGTCTGAAAAACCCTTAACAATCCTTAATAGATTCTACATGGTTCTGGTCAGACCCGTTTCCAGGACAATCAAGCACAGTATCACTATGGTTATTGGACCAACAACAATGATCACAACCTCAGTTACAATGGTCGAACATTGTGACACCTTTGTCTAATATCTCTTTATTCCTAATATAATGTGAATTACTGCTCAATTTCTTAAATATTAATTTCAATATTAGTTTCTGAAAAATCTAGTAATTTCTGTGCACTCAATGCTTGTTTGAGGCCGGCTTTGCACACGTTGCAGCATCATTGCAGCTTGGCGCAGAACTTGGTTCACTGAGGTGTTCAGGAAGCCTAGTGTTGTGCAATTATACACTGTTTAAAGTTATTTAATGTTTCATAAATAACCCTCTGTTAAGTATTGTCTGGTGATGATCAGCTCTTACGCTGATATAAAGACAATGGTTGAAAGGGATGAATTCGAGCACTAGCGATCTTTCAACAGCAAAACCTGCACACACATAGAATAAAGGAGTGACAACCTCTTTTCAAGTTCAAGACTTTAATTACAGAAATAAAATGAACATCCAGAGAACATTACTATGTAATGCTGTTTACCTGAATTAACACAATATTTCGATTAATAAATCCTCTCTACTAGGCTAGTGAGAGTTAACTAAACTACTAAGCAAAATGAAGATAAAAAGAAGCTAAGCTAAGGAACTATTTACATGCAAGAACAAAAACAAAAGACAAAACAAAAGTGGTTGATCATAATCAGAATACTTCAGTGAACCCTTGTTCACTGCAGATCTGATTCCAAAAACATGGAATGGAGTTAAAACATTTGCCGTGTATTTCAATCCATTCACAAGCAAAGCCCAAGTTAAACAAAACATTATTTGTTGAAATTGTAAATGTCTGATAAAAATTGCATTAATATTGTCCTACACAGTATTATTTTGTGTGTTCACAAGACATTGTGGTTCTACAGTGATACTTTGTGGTTTGTGCTGGTTTTATTTTGAAGAGCACTGTTTTCTTCTTCTGACGTTTTTTTTGTGTGACGCTAAACTTCCTGCTACTCTCATCCCGATGTCACTCTCACGCATGGTGAGAGAAATGGTAAAAAACTTTAAAAGTACATTATATTTATCGTGTTCATCTGTTTGAATCTTGTAAAGAAAGAGTTTGCATTGTGATTTCATTTATTATTCTTGTTGTAAGTGACAGTGAAATGATTTATTTCTTGGAAAAATGTATGTTTATTTCAGATTATGTATTCTAAGTTGTTTAGTTCAAATTTTGAGGTTTATGTAAAATTATTGTATTTTATTTCTTTTGAAACTATTTGTTGAAAGTTATCGCGAGATTTGCATATATAAGAAAGGTAGCGAGATTTGCATATGAGAGAAGGAGCAGAAATCTGGGAAAGAGTAGCAGTCTCGTATTTCCTGTAGCTGTCAAGGTATTTGTATTTATGTTTGTAATATTTTGTAAATTTATTGGTTATGGTGTTTTAATTACTTAATATTTAATTTAGAGTGGACAAGGAAGAATTAATCTATTAAAGACCTCCGAAGTGGCAGGCGGTCACGAGGTAACTTTGTTACAGTATGTGTCACCTGACTGTCTGTAAATGTATCCATTTCTAAAGCTTGTCTTTATTTTTGTAGTTTTCACGGCGTTTATTAAAGAGCCCGTTTTGAAGGAAGCCGTGCCAGTGTTGTCACTTTGGAGCAACAGTGAAAACTCCTCCAGCCAGCGCCGGTTACAAACCGTTAAGACAACGGCAGCCGCAGTGAGTGACAGTGTAACTCGCCCAGCCAACGCCGGTTAGGACCGTTAAAAGGACGGCCGCTGCAGTGAGTGACGGTGCCGTGGTGTAACACAAGAGGGCGCCATTTGTCAAACTCACCGTTTTCAAGAAACCAAGCACAGCAGCAACAACCTTGTACATCAGAAGTTAAAGTAGAATAAGAGTGGATTAGGTGAAGTTTAAAGCCACATAAGTTTCTACAATACATTTGTCAAAAGGTTACTTATTCTCTACTGAACTTCAAAGTGATGTGTTGTTGTTAAGGAAACAGTGTTGTGTATGTATCTTGAGGTCAAACTAAGTGGGAAGTTAACAAATTTCTTTAAGTTGAAATACATCTGTATTAAGAATGAATCTCATTACAGCTACAGTATAAAGTAATATTCAAGTCACATAAGTTAGAAATTTGAAGGAGTATTTTGCAATTTAAAAAGAGCATTTAGTGACGTTTAACCAGACTTATAAAATGACTGACAAAGATCATAAAGAACTCTATGCTCCAGGGACGTGCAGAGGGGGGGGCGGAGGGGGCTTGAGCACCTGCCCCTTTGCCCCCTGGTGCCCAAAGTGCCCTTTTGTCAGTGTTTTTTTTTTTTTTTTTTTTTTTTTTTTTTTTTTTTTTAATTAATTTATTTATTTATTATTATTATTATTTATGTGTGTGTGTTTGTTGGTGTGTGTGTGTGCATGATGCATGTCGAAAATAATAATAATTTAGATCTACCCTGGCTGGTTACATGATCCACATAACGTGCCCTCACTCTGCCCTACTTTTCCTCTCGCAGCTCCCTTCTCCGCTGCCTCGCGCTGCCTGGTCTGTCCTGCCCCTTTAAATCTGCAGCACACTTGACTGTGCTCTGTGCTGTTTAACTCCACTGTCATTGGTTATACTGCTTTAAATCCCGCCTTCACTCTTTCTGATTGGCTGTTTTCTAGTGTGTCTGTGTGGGTGCTTGCTTGGAGCGGAGATTTCAGTTTTGATTCATACAGGGATACCGCGGCCGGTTACCACAATCAATACTAGGCTACGAAACTAGTCCCATTTAAGAAACTAAATATTATCTGCAGTAAAATAGGTGAAAGCTGCTGAGTGCAGTTCTGTAAAGAAGCAGGCGGGAGAGTTTTGATTTATGGAACTTGTAAGTAACCAACATTAGCATCTCAAAATAGCATCTAATTCTGAAGTAGAATGCATTTATCAACAGAAACCTAATCTGTTTTCTAAAACTAAATATTCTGTGGCAGGCAGGAGTTCTGAAGACTGCTGGAAAGATGGAAAAGCAAAGACTGTAAGCTTAGACTATTAAAAATTCAGATTCTTAGCCACAGCTGCCTGAAAAAGAAAAGGTGAGGGTTTCCCTTTTACCAATATTTCGTTGTCATTATTGCTTTCATTTTTTGTTGACCCTTTGATGCAGTTCAGGTATAAATAGCAGGTGATATTTCTTTTACATGATATACAACACAACAAGACTATATGCTGCCTAAACAACTGCTATATTTTGTTTAGACTTTTGCTTATTTATAATAGCATAATTAGGATTTCACAAAATGATAGTGCTATTTATTTCTCTATTTTTACTTCTAGAATTAGAATTACGACAAATACAACCGAGGAACACCATTTACATTGCTTTTTATCGTACAAAGCTTTCCACACTGTCCATTAGTAAATTAATACAAACCAGGGGCAGAGCTAGACATTCTTATCATCAGGGGCTTAGCCCAAAAAATATTACTTCATTACGAGGGTAATTTGGTACACCAAAAAAGTAAAAATGATTTAATCTGTTGATGTTGTCGTAAAATGTATTTAATATAGGCCTTAACATATCTTAACGTTTAATCTGCTGTTCTTTAATAGTCTTACTAGTATATACCAATAGTATGTTGTTCTCATTTGAGTGATGAAATGGACAACCACTCATGTAACAGATCAGTTTTAGTGTCACTAATCTTACTCAAAGTACTGTATTGGGTCCTCCATGCTCCTTATGTATAAAGGTTTACTGCACATTTAAACATTGAAATCTCACTATTGTTAGGGAAATAATTAGTTGTTTCAGAGGATGTATGTAAGGAGAAGCTGTTGTCTACACTTCAGATATATGATGTAAGAAATGTGTTTGGAATGTTAAGATAAATTACATAAAATGGGCTAAGGAGAACATCTACAACCCAGTTGTACATTTGTTGAAGTTTGAATTTAGTATTTGAAATGCTGTCAGTGTCAGTGACGCTTCTACTTCCAGTGCAAAGTAAATACAGTACATGTATTTGCAGTCCCTTGAATGTATAATTTTACTGTTTTATGATGCAGACAGAGTATCTTAGATTAAAAAAAAAAGGGTGGGGTTTATCTCTCCACATTTCCATATCTTCAAAAGAAAATAGAGGATATATCTAGATAACAGACATATTTTGAATATATTTGGTTTAATTGATAAGTTTTTACCATCTGTCTCTGTTGCTGGTAAGTTCAAATGCAAACTTTTTCAAAGTGGGAAAAAAGCCCCAATTCAACGTTCATCAGATCGGAAGCTGCTTTATAATTTATAATAATAATTGAACTTTATTGATCTCACAATGGAGAAATTCACTTCTGCATCTTTACCCATCCCCTGGGGGAGCACTGGGCTGCCACTGTGCGGTAACCTGACTCACGGCAGATGTATGTCGCTCCGCGTAGCTTCACTCACATATGTGAGTGAACTCACGTACATCTGGCGTGAATCAGGTTACCTGTGCGGTGCCAGGGGAGCAATGGGGGGTTAAGGGTCTTGCTCAGGGACCCAGAGTGGTAGTCTGTGGGAGTTGAACTCAGAACCTCTGGGACCCAAGCTCAATGCTCTAACCACTAGGCCACCAGATTAACAAAAAGCATCTGGTGTGTGTCGTGCTTATAAAATTTGTATAAATGTAGCAAGAAATACTGCTTTTTTCTTTAGACAGAAGAAACGCGTCCTGACGGTCAAGTCAAGCATAAAGAAATAGGAGCATGCATACTGCGTAGGACCAATGATGTCAGACCAATGAAGTGTCCCTAGGGTTGAAGTTTAAATTAAACCTACACCCTTGATTCCATGTTACATTCTTCATAGTATAGGTTGGTACATTTCAGCCGGATGTATAGCAAGGTATGTTTCTGTATCGTGTTTTAAATCCGTGGCCCATGTGCCCTCTTTTAACTTTGAGCACCTGCCCCTCCAACGGTCTCTGCACGTCCCTGCTATGCTCTATCAAGTACTGAAGTGGAGGAAAATGATACTGAGGAAATCTCAGAACCACAGACTGTTCGAAGAAGTGAAAGAGTTAGAACGTTAACCGAAAAGGGTAAAGAGCTTCAAGAGGAGAAACTTAAAATGCTTCAACACAGATATGCAGTCGGTTTTGAAAAATGGAGATATGAAGCAAGACTGAGCAAAGTAATATTAAGAAAAGAAGCTTCAGACAGTGAATTAAAGGAGCTGATTAACAATGTAAACGTCACCTGCATATATATGCAAACTATTTATGAAGAAATACGACAAATACACACTCCTGGTGCAGACGCAAGGCGCAAAGTAGATGCATGTACATCACTTTCTGCATTTATTGTCAGAAGAGCTGAGAAACAACTGCAAGGAGACTGCAGAAGGCGACGAAGAGCCGTGGCCAGATTTTGGGTCATGCTTAGGATCTGAAAGTACGACATCAAGGTCAAAATCCAGAAGCTCTAAAGGTAGTTCAGGTAATTCACAAACAACCAAGAGATTGGAAGCAGAGGCGGAGGCAGCTGCATCTCAAGAAATATTAGCAGTTATGGAAGAGCAAGAAAAGGAAACGATTGAGTTACAAAAACTAGAACGCGAGAATTTGGAAAGGCAGCAAGCAATGGAAGAGCAACGAAGAAAGATTAAACGCTTGGAAGAAGTTAAAAAATTGAATGCCGCAAAGGCACGAGTAAAGGTTTATGATGAAGCTGAAAGTATTTCTGAAAGTCAGAGTTCATCACAGAGCATTAAAGCAGAAAGTGAAATCCAAGCAATCCAGGGACGTGCAGAGACCGTTGGAGGGGCAGGTGCTCAAAGTTAAAAGAGGGCACATGGGCCACGGATTTAAAACACGATACAGAAACATACCTTGCTATACATCCGGCTGAAATGTACCAACCTATACTATGAAGAATGTAACATGGAATCAAGGGTGTAGGTTTAATTTAAACTTCAACCCTAGGGACACTTCATTGGTCTGACATCATTGGTCCTACGCAGTATGCATGCTCCTATTTCTTTATGCTTGACTTGACCGTCAGGACGCGTTTCTTCTGTCTAAAGAAAAAAGCAGTATTTCTTGCTACATTTATACAAATTTTATAAGCACGACACACACCAGATGCTTTTTGTTAATCTGGTGGCCTAGTGGTTAGAGCATTGAGCTTGGGTCCCAGAGGTTCTGAGTTCAACTCCCACAGACTACCACTCTGGGTCCCTGAGCAAGACCCTTAACCCCCCATTGCTCCCCTGGCACCGCACAGGTAACCTGATTCACGCCAGATGTACGTGAGTTCACTCACATATGTGAGTGAAGCTACGCGGAGCGACATACATCTGCCGTGAGTCAGGTTACCGCACAGTGGCAGCCCAGTGCTCCCCCAGGGGATGGGTAAAGATGCAGAAGTGAATTTCTCCATTGTGAGATCAATAAAGTTCAATTATTATTATAAATTATAAAGCAGCTTCCGATCTGATGAACGTTGAATTGGGGCTTTTTTCCCACTTTGAAAAAGTTTGCATTTGAACTTACCAGCAACAGAGACAGATGGTAAAAACTTATCAATTAAACCAAATATATTCAAAATATGTCTGTTATCTAGATATATCCTCTATTTTCTTTTGAAGATATGGAAATGTGGAGAGATAAACCCCACCCTTTTTTTTTTAATCTAAGATACTCTGTCTGCATCATAAAACAGTAAAATTATACATTCAAGGGACTGCAAATACATGTACTGTATTTACTTTGCACTGGAAGTAGAAGCGTCACTGACACTGACAGCATTTCAAATACTAAATTCAAACTTCAACAAATGTACAACTGGGTTGTAGATGTTCTCCTTAGCCCATTTTATGTAATTTATCTTAACATTCCAAACACATTTCTTACATCATATATCTGAAGTGTAGACAACAGCTTCTCCTTACATACATCCTCTGAAACAACTAATTATTTCCCTAACAATAGTGAGATTTCAATGTTTAAATGTGCAGTAAACCTTTATACATAAGGAGCATGGAGGACCCAATACAGTACTTTGAGTAAGATTAGTGACACTAAAACTGATCTGTTACATGAGTGGTTGTCCATTTCATCACTCAAATGAGAACAACATACTATTGGTATATACTAGTAAGACTATTAAAGAACAGCAGATTAAACGTTAAGATATGTTAAGGCCTATATTAAATACATTTTACGACAACATCAACAGATTAAATCATTTTTACTTTTTTGGTGTACCAAATTACCCTCGTAATGAAGTAATATTTTTTGGGCTAAGCCCCTGATGATAAGAATGTCTAGCTCTGCCCCTGGTTTGTATTAATTTACTAATGGACAGTGTGGAAAGCTTTGTACGATAAAAAGCAATGTAAATGGTGTTCCTCGGTTGTATTTGTCGTAATTCTAATTCTAGAAGTAAAAATAGAGAAATAAATAGCACTATCATTTTGTGAAATCCTAATTATGCTATTATAAATAAGCAAAAGTCTAAACAAAATATAGCAGTTGTTTAGGCAGCATATAGTCTTGTTGTGTTGTATATCATGTAAAAGAAATATCACCTGCTATTTATACCTGAACTGCATCAAAGGGTCAACAAAAAATGAAAGCAATAATGACAACGAAATATTGGTAAAAGGGAAACCCTCACCTTTTCTTTTTCAGGCAGCTGTGGCTAAGAATCTGAATTTTTAATAGTCTAAGCTTACAGTCTTTGCTTTTCCATCTTTCCAGCAGTCTTCAGAACTCCTGCCTGCCACAGAATATTTAGTTTTAGAAAACAGATTAGGTTTCTGTTGATAAATGCATTCTACTTCAGAATTAGATGCTATTTTGAGATGCTAATGTTGGTTACTTACAAGTTCCATAAATCAAAACTCTCCCGCCTGCTTCTTTACAGAACTGCACTCAGCAGCTTTCACCTATTTTACTGCAGATAATATTTAGTTTCTTAAATGGGACTAGTTTCGTAGCCTAGTATTGATTGTGGTAACCGGCCGCGGTATCCCTGTATGAATCAAAACTGAAATCTCCGCTCCAAGCAAGCACCCACACAGACACACTAGAAAACAGCCAATCAGAAAGAGTGAAGGCGGGATTTAAAGCAGTATACCCAATGACAGTGGAGTTAAACAGCACAGAGCACAGTCAAGTGTGCTGCAGATTTAAAGGGGCAGGACAGACCAGGCAGCGCGAGGCAGCGGAGAAGGGAGCTGCGAGAGGAAAAGTAGGGCAGAGTGAGGGCACGTTATGTGGATCATGTAACCAGCCAGGGTAGATCTAAATTATTATTATTTTCGACATGCATCATGCACACACACACACCAACAAACACACACACATAAATAATAATAATAATAAATAAATAAATTAATTAAAAAAAAAAAAAAAAAAAAAAAAAAAAAAAAACACTGACAAAAGGGCACTTTGGGCACCAGGGGGCAAAGGGGCAGGTGCTCAAGCCCCCTCCGCCCCCCCCTCTGCACGTCCCTGAAGCAATCCCTGTCACAGCACACAGTTCTTCTCCAACTCTAAATATTACCCATTTCCATAATGCTAAAATTGTTGAATCTATGCCACATAATCCTACAGTAATAAACCAAGCCCAACAAAGTCCTGCTGAACAACCTAAGGCCACCATAAGCCAAACACTTAATGCATCAAGTCCACCATTCATCCCTCAAGCCAAACAGGTTTCCTCTGTTGCAGCTCAACAACAGTCAAATTATGAGCTAGTTGGCATACTAGCAGAAGCAATAAGCGCTAATCGTCTTCCAACTCCAGAACCTGCATTGTTCACTGGTGACCCCTTAAAGTTCAAAGATTGGCAGTTGTCCTTTGAAACCCTGATAGAAAGGAAAAACATTCCAAAGAATGAGAGACTCTATTATCTCAGAAAGTATCTTGGTGGACCCGCGAAGAAAGCAGTTGAAGGTTTTCTTCTAGTGGGGACAGATGAAGCATATGACTCAGCTTGGAAAGTGCTGGAAAAACGTTTTGGAGATCTATTCACCATAGGAAAATGCTTCAGAGACAAGCTTCACAGCTGGCCTAAAATAAACTCCAAGGATGGAAGTGAGTTGAGAGAATTTGCTGACTTCCTGAAGAATTGTGAAGCTGCAATGTTACACATAAGGTCACTGGAGATTCTCAATGATTGTATGGAAATCCAGAAACTCTTGCTAAAATTTCCAGATTGGTTGACCACAAGATGGAACCGGACAGCCATGAAAATAAGAAGAGGTAGTGATGGAGAATATCCATCTTTTCATGTGTTTGCTGATTTTGTATCAACTGAAGCAGATTTAGCATGCGATCCTATAGCATCAGTGCAAGCTCTTAGAGGTTTGGAAATAAGTAAACCCAAACAATTACGCAACCAAGTCATCCAAGCAAAAACGCTAACAACAAACTCAAACAACACAAATACTGTTGCGGTGAACGCCCCTTTATGTCAGCCGTTTGAGCGGGATGCGTTGCCCTGCTGCTGCTGCAGAAAAGTGACAGACACCGGGACCATTGAGTGTTGCGGTGAACGCCCCTTTTTACGTCAGCTGTTTGAGCGTGAGCGCGCAGCTTACCAGGTGAAATCAATCACAACAAGGAGAGACAAACTTCCTGGCTTGAGCAAAAGGACTGCAGCGAAAAATATAAAGTTTGCCATCCTACTCGGGCAAGAAAAAAGAGCTGTGTGAGGTTTGTGTCAAGGAAGCAAAGAACTGAACAGACAGCCGGTAAGCTCGTGTTTGATCCTTTTGTTGTGAATGCAAGGTATGCGCTGCTGCTGATGAGGCATTGAGATATGAGAGATGTTTGTTTGTAGCATGGTTAAACTGCTTTGAAATTTTTAATGCATTTTTATAATAAATAATTAAGTAGTTTTTCCTAACTTAAAGATAAAACCATAGTCTATTTTGATAAATGTATTTAATGATAAATTGTTCAGAACTGTTTCTTACACTGTGCAATATAGTAAATGTTTGTTCTTGTCTTTTAAGGTTTTTCACCTGCTACTAATAATTAATGATTAACTGTAAATAACACAAGAAGAAAAATAAATGGAAAAATGGAACAACAGTCTGGTCATTGAGTGGAATCCAGTTTAAAGTTCAGCTTGGCACACCCTTCAAGTGTGGGAAAAGCACAGCAAAGAAGTAAAACGCTTGACAAATACTGTGACCTGTCCTTTCTGCAAAAGAAATGGTCACATCCTTGATAAATGTTTCAAATTCACAGAAACTCCACTCCAAGACCGTATCAAGTTTGCACAAGCAGAAAGGCTGTGTTTTGGATGTTTAGAGAGAGGACAATGACGCCTTCATTGAGCGTAACAGGGTAATACCTGCAGTGAGTGAAAAGTCTCCAGACAACGACGAAGCTGACGCTGAAGAAGGAGACAAACCATCGGTGGCGATCTCTAACAGGGTAACTCAAGCAACTTCAAGCACGTTGACATCCTCTATTCTACCTGTATGGGTTTCATCAAAGAACGACCCAGACAGAGAGGTTTTAGTTTATGCACTACTTGATTCACAGAGTGATACATCCTTCATCTTGGATGAAGTAGCCCAAGGTCTTGACACAAATAAAAGTAAAGTCAATCTGTGCTTGTCAACTATGTCCACCAAGTCAACAGTTATACCATGTGACAAGCTGGTAAACCTTCAAGTTAGAGGATATAAAGATGAAAAAAGAATTACACTGCCACCAGTATATACTAGAGAGTTTATCCCTGTCAACAGATCACATATCCCAACGTCTGAAACCGCCTTAAAGTGGCCTCATCTGGAAAAGCTGGCAGATAAGCTACCTCCACTGCTCGAATGTGAAGTTGGTCTACTTATCGGCTATAATTGTCAACAAGCCCTCCTACCAAGCAAAGTTCTTGCAGGCAAAGAGAACCAACCTTACGCACAGTTAACTGATCTTGGCTGGAGCATAGTTGGTTGCTCATCTCAATCTCAAAATCACAATGATGTCATCGGTACAAGTCACAGAATAATTGTTCGTGAAGTATTCCCTGTTTCACAACCAGCAGTTGAACTCAAGAAACAAGTACATTTTGTATGCAGAACTCAAGTAAAGGAAGCCAGTCCAACTGATGTGATTAAGGCTTTGGAATCCGATTTTTCTGAAAATGCAACAGATGACAATCCAGTTTCACAGGAAGACATTTTGTTCATATCAAAGGTGACCAAAGGTTTAAAACAGAAGAACGATGGTCATTACGAACTCCCGTTACCATTCAAAACAGACAATCCGAATCTCCCAAACAACAAGCAAAGTGCTGAACACAGATTGTCTTCATTGGAACGTCGACTAAGAAGGGATGAGAAATACTATAAAGATTATTTCAAGTTCATGAACGATATTATAACTCACGGAGATGCAGAAAAGGTGCCAGAACATGAGCTGAACAACAAGACAGCATGGTACATCCCGCATCACGGGGTTTACCACCCCCACAAACCAGAGAAAATACGTGTGGTTTTTGACTGTTCTGCACACTTCCAAGGAACATCTCTCAACGATCATCTATTGACTGGACCGGATCTCACCAACACATTGGTCGGAGTGTTATGCCGATTTAGAAAGGGCCTCGTCGCCATTATGTGTGATGTGGAAAGAATGTTCCACCAATTCCATGTCATTAAGGAACATCAAGATTATTTAAGATTTCTTTGGTGGGACAAAGGCAATTTAAACTCCGAACCTTCAGTTTACAGGATGAAAGTGCATCTTTTTGGAGCAGCATCATCTCCTGGATGTTGTAATTTTGGACTCAAACACATTGCATTGCAAGGTAGAAACAAGTTCAGCAAAGAGACTTTTGAATTCATCCAAAGAGGTTTTTACGTTGACGATGGACTTACTAGTGTAACATCAACAGCCAAAGCTATACAGCTGGTCAAAGAGTCAAGGGAACTTTGCAAAACAGGCAACCTACATCTGCATAAGTTTGTGTCAAACAATAAAGAGGTGCTTGCAACAATTCCCCAGGAAGAACAAGCTCAGTCCAAAGATCAGAACATGGCTTTTGGAGAACTCCACATTGAACGTGCACTTGGAGTACAATGGTGCGTAGAAGCAGACCAATTCCAGTTCAGAGTTCAAGTTAAAGAAAACCCATTGACCAGAAGAGGGGTACTTTCGACTGTTGCTTCCATCTATGATCCTCTTGGGTTTGTCGCCCCTTTCACATTGATTGGAAAGCAAATACTCCAAACATTATGCAAAGACAAGGTCAACTGGGATGATGATCTTCCAGACCACATTCTACCACGATGGGAAGCATGGTTGAGAGACCTGCCTAAGCTGGCAGCTCTGAAGATCCCACGAAGCTACTCACAAGACATCAACATCATACAGTATGAATTGCATAACTTCTCGGATGCGAGCCTCGACGGTTATGGTGCATGTTCATACCTTAGAGCAATAAGCAAGGAAGGACAGATAAGCTGTTCACTCGTCATGGGAAAAGCGAGAGTTACACCCATCAAACAAATGACAAGACTCGAACTGTCGTCGGCTGTAACTTCAGTCCGAAACGCGGAGGTAATTAAACAAGAACTTGAAATCAAAAATCTACTAGAATATTATTGGACGGATTCACAAGTCGTACTGGCATATATAAGCAATGACGCTAAAAAATTTCACACATTCGTTGCCAATCGGATTCAACGAATAAGACAAAGTACGAGTCCTGAAAAATGGCAGCATGTCAGCTCAGCGGAAAATCCGGCTGATCACGCCTCTAGGGGTTTAAATGCTGCACAACTGAAAGAATCAAACTGGTTGAAGGGTCCAGATTTCCTTTGGAAAAAAGATCTTCCAATAAAAAAGGAAATGGTGGGAGAAGTTGAAGGGACAGATCCTGAACTCCGTACAGGTCATGCACACACCGTGCAGTCAAAACAAGTGAACCCTGTTCTAGAGCGTCTAAAGAAGTTCTCTGATTGGTCGAGAGCTGTAAAGGCTATTGCCAGACTCAAACGATGCATAAAAGAGTTTAAAGGTGTTCAAGAAAGAACAAACAAAACAACAGATCTTGAAGAGAGAAGAGACACAGAAGTTTTCATTATCAAGCTAGTGCAAAAGGAAGCTTTTACCGAGGAAATACAGAAAATCAGATCTCAGAAGGAAAATTCTCTGCACAAGCATAACAGACTAAAGCAACTAAATGCTTTCTTGGACAAGTCCGATGTTCTCAGGGTGGGAGGAAGATTGTCCCAATCAGCCTTGCATCATCATGTCAAACATCCCGCAATTCTTACCAAGGAGTCCCATGTATCAGCTCTCCTCGTTAAACACTACCGTGAACGTGTACATCATCAAGGAAGAGGCATGACCATAAATGAATTGCGTGCAAATGGCATATGGATTTTAGGATGTGGAAGTATGGTTTCTTCGCACATTTACCACTGTGTTAAATGTAGGCGATGTAGAAAGACCACAAATGTCCAACAGATGGCAGAGTTACCAGAAGTAAGAACAAAAACAGCACCTCCTTTTACATATTGCGGTGTTGACTGTTTTGGCCCATTCATGGTAAAGGAAGGAAGAAAGGAAGTCAAAAGATATGGATTATTGTTCACCTGCTTATGTTCACGAGCTGTGCATATTGAAACACTTGATGACTTATCAACTGATGCTTTCATGAACGCTCTTCGGGTTCTGATTGCCATAAGAGGTCCTGTTCGACAACTAAGATGTGACCAAGGGACAAATTTTATGGGAGCCAGAAGAGAGTTTTTGGAGCTAATGAAGGATATGGACCAAGAACCACAAAGAGCTATTGGTTGTGAGTTTGTGATGAACGTTCCATCAGCTAGCCACATGGGAGGCGTCTGGGAACGGCAAATTCGAACATTACGAAGCATACTAACAGCAATGTTAGATAAATTCTCAAACAGACTTGATACAACTAGTCTAAGAACGCTCTTTTACGAGACAATGGCCATCATTAACAGCAGACCCTTAAGTGTGGAGTATCTTAATGATCCCTTGGGTCCAGAGCCTTTAACTCCCAATCACATATTAACAATGAAGTCTTCAGTTATTCTCCCCCCTCCAGGACAGTTTTGCAGAGAGGATTTGTACTTGAACAAAAGATGGTGAAGAGTACAATTTCTAGCAAACGAGTTTTGGCAAAGATGGAAACGAGAATATCTGCTAAATCTCCAACAGCGACAGAAATGGCAGAAAGTTTCACGGAACCTCCACATTAATGACATTGTGATCCTACAAGATGATAATGCTCCAAGATGTAAATGGAAGCTAGCTCTAGTAGTAGAGACTCTAGAGAGCCCAGACGGCAAGGTTCGAAAGGTGAAACTAAAGACAAGTGAAACGACATTTGACAAAGGAAAACCACTGACAAGGTTGATATATTTAGAAAGACCCATTCATAGGGTAGTGACGTTACTTGAGACTAATACAGAGTAAAACAGACTTTTATTCTGACACTCATTGAAAAATCACATTGAAACAAATTAGTGATTTTGGTGGGAGTGTAAGTGACAGTGAAATGATTTATTTCTTGGAAAAATGTATGTTTATTTCAGATTATGTATTCTAAGTTGTTTAGTTCAAATTTTGAGGTTTATGTAAAATTATTGTATTTTATTTCTTTTGAAACTATTTGTTGAAAGTTATCGCGAGATTTGCGTATATAAGAAAGGTAGCGAGATTTGCATATGAGAGAAGGAGCAGAAATCTGGGAAAGAGTAGCGTATTTCCTGTAGCTGTCAAGGTATTTGCATTTATGTTTGTAATATTTTGTAAATTTATTGGTTATGGTGTTTTAATTACTTAATATTTAATTTAGAGTGGACAAGGAAGAATTAATCTATTAAAGTGGCAGGCGGTCACGAGGTAACTTTGTTACAGTATGTGCCACCTGACTGTCTGTAAATGTATCCATTTCTAAAGCTTGTCTTTATTTTTGTAGTTTTCACAGCGTTTATTAAAGAGCCCGTTTTGAAGGAAGCCGTGCCAGTGTTGTCACTTTGGAACAACACTTGTATTGTTTGTACCTTTTATTTGTAAGAGATCCGAGCTGTGAGAAAGTGTCTATCTAGAGAGCATGCTAACGGATGGAAGAAACTTTGATTAGCGCCCTTGGAGAGCGGAATGAGGTATGAAAATATGTGAACATGATTTATGCGTTAATTATTTGTGAAACTACAGAAAAACATTTTGTATTTTGTATGTCTACTGTTTTTCTCTAGTTTTCACGGTGTTCATGGTGTTTATAGTGCATGGTGCTCGTTGAAAGGACGAAATAAACTGACACCCGTTTGAAACTCTCTGCGCTTGATCAATAAATCCGAGGGGCCGCTACAGAAATAATATTCTGAGGACCGGTTTGTCCTGTAAAATCATTTAAACCCTTACGACCGAGTTTGTTAATGCGATTCTCCCTCCGGGCGTCTGGGGTCGCTGCAGCAACTCGGTGGCTAAGAGGTTAAAATTGCCTTAAAAAATTGCCTTGAAAACCGGCAATAATATGCCATATTGATGCGGGAGTAAGGCTCATAACACCATCGGAGGATGGCGTAGCAGAACAGTTACGCTTTATGCTTTAAAACAGACTCCTTTTGAAATGTCCGCACCCGGATGTTAGCGAGGCTAATTGCAGTTTGGCTAGCGCGAGCTACCGGTTAGCCCTTTTGTTCTAAACACCATGGTTTACAAACATTTCCCAATAAACCTTTTAACTCCACCCTCAGCTCGCTGCCCAAACCTCTGTCTCGTGTCAGTTCTGTCCAGTTTTGGCCATTCACGGGAGGAGCGTTGAAGGATTTTGTAAAGTGCCTTGAGATGACATGTTTCATGATTTGGCGCTATATAAATAAAATTGAATTGAATTGAATTGAATTGAAGGAGGAAGTTGTTGGCTAGCGTTAGCGGGCTAGCGCTTGGCTCTGCTGCCATGTGATCGGGTCGGAGGCCTGTTGTGAGCACGTTCTCTGAACCGGTTGCAGTCATGATTTAAGCAGATTTCTCCTCGGCATGGGGAAGGCTCTGCTGCCGGCGTTTCAGCTCTGCGTTGCCTGGAACCAGCTCCGTCCGTGTTGCGCTGAGAAAGCAAAACAAAGCTGGCATAGACGGATTCTTTCACTTCAGCATCTGTTTTAAGCAGAAGTGAGAGACTTATCTTTGAATCGGCTGGCAGTTTCTCCCTATGCCAGGGAGGAACTGAGTTTCAGAAAGGTTCATTCTCACTCAGCTCGGGGCCTCTTCCAGGCCCATGGATGGATCCTGCAGGCTTCCAGTCACATGGCCCCCCCCTCTCCATGAGTGCTGGTCCTCTGTTGATGGAGGAGTGTGTGGAGAAGCGAGCTGAAGAAGAACGAGTCTGTGTCTGTGCTGTGACTTTTATCTGTAAGGAGGGGTCACAGCTGACCTGCTGAGAGACGCACTGAGGAGGGGAGAGAGAAGAAGAGAGGCCGTCCTTCCGGCCATGTCTGCAGCAGGACAGAGTTCCTTTTTGCCAACTCTTCCCTACTGTTCAGGATCCAATCTGAAATCAACTACTCATCATGGTGTACTTATGGCATAACACCAGTTTACTTTGGTAGCAGCCTTCAGGTCACCTGCATTGTTGATTCTGGTTTAGCTTTCTCTTGAAAATACCTTACCTCTGTCATGTTGCTGCAGGCTAAAGGTGTGACTGTTAAGTAGATCAGAACCTTTCTCCTTCAGTGTTTGAGACAGTTGGTCTGTTTTCTGTTCCAACATGCAGATCAGGTTCTCTTACAGTCATTAAATATGCTCTGCTGTGACCTGGGGCCATGCGTGGGAGGCTGTCAAACCGTCTTTTATTGGATCTTCATACTAGAAGTAATTCAATTTTATGATCTCTACGGAGCTCCTCTGGTGACATGGACAGAATCTTTTCTTTTGAAGATGTTAAGTCGTGGCCACGTATTAGTAAGTCGTGGCCACGAGATAGATAAGATAAATACTGCCTTGGAGCTTGACGTTCAGCAGACACGAGTGCATCCAGGGATGCGATGGTTAACTGTACATCCTACAACCAAACAACCTCTCCACAGACGCATGGCTCAACACAGGAGAGCTACCTCCTCAGGACAAGTCTCTGCTGTCCACCTATACCTTAAGGACAAAGGACACTCTTTTGAGGACCAAACTTTTCACATTTTGGACAAAGAAGACAGATGGTTTGAAAGGGGTGTGAAGGAAGCCATCTACGTTAAGAGAGAAAAACCAACCTTAAACAGAGGAGGAGGCCTTAGATTCCAACTCTCAAAAATTTACAATACAGCTATAGGATTAATTCCAGCCAATCTTCACCTTAACTCTCACCCTCATACAGGTGATCAGAACATTGTTCCTTTAAGCCAGGCCAATAACAACCCTAACGACTCCTCGTTACAGAGGAGTGGACCAGTTTCGGTCCATTTTGCTGGCTTAATGTCTTTAACGACCGCCCATTACTAAGGGGTGGACCTGTTTCTGTTGAATTTGCATGTTGTCTAAGCCATTACAAGGCCTTTGTTTGGCAGTAGTATAAAGCTGGTTACTTCACATTACTCCAGACTTTTTGAATTGAGAAAGCTTCCTGGAGAGGAAGCGAAACGTCTTCAACTACGGAAAATAAGTCCAGTTGCTTTGTTTTTTTACCTTTTTTTGGAATAAGGTGGGCAGATTTTCCCCGATTGGTGCACAGCGCGGTGGAAAAAATGCAGAAATAAAGACTGCAAAGGGCTCCTTTAGAGAGAACAGGATGAATGAATCTGAGCGGAAGCTTCGCTGTTACAAGTTCCTTAAAATGACCCTTAAAATGCACACCTAAATTACATGCAACATAATTTTGTAGACGCCGAGACTTGCGAGGATGATCAGGGACTTTCTGAGGTTTTCTTCCTAAGCAGCTGAGCGGGCCGAGAGCTGGACGGTTCTTACTTAAACACCTGTTTAAGTAAGAACAGGCGTTCTTACTTAAACTGTAAGAACGGCTGTTTAAGTAAGAGACCAGTCGCGTGTACGTTCATCAGTTTATATGAGCATCAGTTATGTGTGTCTGTTTGGGTGAAAGTGTTTATATCTCCGTGAACACTCTTCAGAGGCCGTTGTCCTTAATGTTATCACCCGGCCCACAGTTCAGAAAAGCATCCACAGATGTCAGCGGGGGAGGAGGGAGCGGGGGAGAGTTCTGAGCTCTACGCCATAACAATCCATGAGTGATTAGATAGGGAGGGCATAGACCAAATATGTTATTTGTTATGAGACAAGCTGCACTACTTTCCTGACTTCCGGCGGCGACCCCCGAGGCAGCGGCTGCACCTACAGCTCCGACCAACTCTCGACATTTTTCACAAAAAATGCCGCCAAACTCGCTAGAAACTTCTCATCTACTCAGCCGATCAGGACTTGACCGCGAGCGCCTGTTGGAGTTATGGTCATGTAGTGTTTTTGGACTTTTAACTACTGCTACGCTCGACTGTTTACGTGGCTGCAGCGTTCTACGGAGACCAGTCCCGGGGGCCTGTGAGGCCATAGAGAGAAAGAGTTGCGACACTCTTTGATGTCACCGCAAGGGCAGTCACGTGGTTCCAAACATACGCTGGCTTTCATGTTGCATAGTATGCCTTTAAGACCCGAGGAGGCGAACTCTGCTTTTACATCAATAACAACTGGTGTAAAAATGCTAGATTAGTCACAAGTTTTTGCTCTCCAGACATTGAGCTTATGATTATTAGCTTCAGACCCTTTTTATCTGCCTAGAGAGTTCACTGTTGTTATCATCACAGCGGTTTATGTTCTTCCGAGCGCTAATACAAAAGAGGCCATGAGTGTTTTATATCGAACTATCTCTGAGCTGCAATCTGCACACACAGAGGGAGTTTTCATCATTGCTGGGGATTTTAACCAGGCAAATATGAAAACTCTTCTCCCTCATTTCTACCAACATGTGGATTTTGCAACTCGGGGAGAGAACACTCTAGACTTAGTTTACACAAACATAAAATGAGCATTCAAGGCAGCCCCCCGCCCCCATCTGGGCTCTTCCGACCATCTCTCTGTTATGCTAATTCCTGCATACAGGCTCTGCTGAACAGAGCTAAACCTGTAGTGAGGCAGCTGAGGGTGTGGACTGAGGGAGCAATGGAGGCACTCCAGGACTGTTTTGAGTGCTCTGACTGGAACATGTTCAAAGCTGCAGCAACATATGACACTTCTGATGTCATCACCCTCAGCATGGGCTCCCCTCAGGGCTGCGTCCTGAGCCCCCTGCTGTTCACCCTGATGACACACGAGTGCGCTCCCAGGTTCACCACCACACACATCGTGAAGTTTGCAGACGACACAACGGTGGTGGGCCTGATCAGAGACGACAACAACCAGGACTACAGAGAGGAGGTGGAGCAGCTGGTGGGCTGGTGCAGAGACAACAGCCTGATCCTGAACGTGGAGAAGACGAAGGAGATCATCGTCGACTTCAGGAAGAACCGGCCTCACCATGCTCCACTGCTCATCAACAACTCAGCGGTGGAGGTGGTCAGCAGCACCAAGTTCCTGGGGGTGCACATCACGGACAACCTCAGCTGGTCTGTGAACACCACGTCACTGGTGAAGAGGGCACAGAAATGACTGTACTTCCTGAGGAGGATGAGGAGAGCCCACCTGCCCCCGCCCATCCTCACGACTTTCTACAGAAGCACCATAGAGAGCATTCTGACCAGCTGTCTCTCTGTGTGGTGTGGAGGCTGCAGTGCCTCCGACTGGAAGAACGTGAGGAGAGTGGTGAGGACAGCAGAAGGGATCATCGGGGCTCCTCTTCCCTCCATCAAGGACATCTCATCTCAGCGCTGTGTGTCTCGAGCCCGTAACATCATCAGGGACCCCTCACACCCCCACCATGGACTGTTCTCCCTGCTGCCCTCTGGGAAGAGGTTCCACAGCATCCGCTGCAGGTCCACCAGGTTCTGCAAAAGCTTCTTCCCTGCTGCCATCAGACTGTTGAACTGCTGCTGAACGGCTGAACTATAACCCATAAACTCTGCACAACATTTCCATCATTGCATCTCCATCTAGCATTACAAATGCTGCCGAACTCTTAGTTTTTAAATGCATTCTTGCATAAATGCCCTCTGCACAATCAATTCTGCCCATACAAATGGTTTTAAAAATACTCACCTGTACACTGTGACTTTCTCCTGCATTGTCTACATTTAAATTGTTTACTTCTAAATCAGTGCTGCACCTTATACTGTAATTTAATTTCACTGCAATTTACAAGCTGTATGCAACGAAATTTCGTTCTGTACGCACTCTGTGCATACAAAATGACAAATAAAGTTGTCTAAGTCTAAGTCTAAGTCTGTTAATGCTAAGGCCAATTCATAGACCTGTTCATTCTGCTATTTTGCTTCATTTTACTTCGTTTAAAGATTGTAACACAGTGCAGTTTCCTATGGGAGTGACGTCTGTTGTTGTTTACGTTGCGTGTGTTTGTTTGGCAAATATGTTCAAAAATGAGCATCTTATTTAAGTTATGACGTCAGGGAAGCATTGCTTTTTGTAAATCAAGTTTCTTCATAGTACTCTTACTTATTAAAAATATACATGGTGCCTACCGGTCACTGACGTGATGACTTCACATTTGCTCGTATAAGCCTGCTCAAAGTTGTAGTTGATGCATAAAAAAAGCTTGAAATTAACCAAAAACACTGAAAACCAAAACCGCATTGTGCTGCAGAGATAGTTCTTACTCTGTAGACAACTGCAAGCTTTAATTTGTATCTTTGCAAATTCTAAAAATTAGAATTGGAATGTCAACCCAAAGTGCATTAATTTCATCTTTAATAAGAACAGACGTGAGCATAAATAGGCTAAGGTTTCAAAAAAATAACTACATTTTTGTCCTGCACTTTCTTCCAGTCTTTTTTCCACTTGTCGGCACTTTTTGCTTGCTAAAAGATTATGACATAACCGTTGTGTAACATACATAAAAAGGAGATGCCTCTTTAAGAAACAGACGTTGGGGGAGCTAGGTAGTCTACCTATCCAATAGGAAGTTTAGTTTCCAGTACGTATCTACCAATCAGAATGCAGACTGGAATTTATTGTCATAATTGTGTGTATCGTACAACTGTTTGTCAATTTTATGGTTTATGTCACTAAAGTCGTTCTTTAAATTCATCCAACTGCCTTTGTTGTCATTTAAACACCCCCACTGTGCTCCGATAGCCGAACCTATTGGCCCATTTATCTGAAATGTATAATACTCTTCTCTACTGTGTTACAATTGCATGGTTTGACAGTTTAATTTTTATTTAGATTACATTTGAAGACTGCTCCCTGGTAGAGATCACAGAAGTTGGGTGTTCCTGTGTGGCTGGTACAGTGCTGTGCAATCACAGTGCTGCATTACTTTACCAGACTGCACACTACTCTGCTCAGAATTTGGCTGCTGTGCCACCAGCACTAAGCTGTACTGAGACCGAACAGAGCTGGGACAAACCAAGGACCATGGTAAGTGAATCACATGAAAATACTTTGTATAACACACCCTCCAATTCTATTTAAAACAACATAGTAAGCTATAAAGTCATATTGTCTAGACAACAGATTCTTGCTTATCGATAAAATAGAGATCATATTGATCGGTATCGACTATTATAAAAACAAAATCTAAATATACATTTTAAGTGCAGCCCTGGCAATTTTATGCTGTTGCTTAATGACCTATTTTTAGATAAGATAAGATAAGATAGGCTTTATTGATCTCACATTGGAGAAATTCACTTGTCACATCGGCACAGTGATCAATAATCAAAAGAATTGTATTGTCGAATGCACTCTGTTAGTTTTATTGCTTGTTCAAACAGGACTGGTAAAAAATATTTCATCCTTAATTATACGGTGAATTTGGTTATACAAATAATCTTGTTCTAAACATTTATTTTATTAGAAAATTATCGATTGAGATTTTAGCACCCTCTGGTGTACACATCATAAACTTGAGACATTATAGTAGCCGCATTGTTCATTTTTTTTTTTTTTTTTACAAAAACGAACAGGGAAACAAAGAACACACACAAAGCGAAGGCATACCTTATTAAAATACATTTATTAAGCACAAAATACATGCCTATACGTCTATATGTGTTTATAGCTGGGTTTTTTATGTACTTTATAAAAAAATGGTTTATAAATTTTTATTTCCGAATGGGAAACATTTTTGCTATAAAAATAAATGAATAAACAATGTATTTTTTTATGTATTTCTGTTTAATTTTTAGAATATGCAATGTTGCCGCAAATACAATGATATACAAAAAGAAACCCCTGCCTCGAAAAAATACAAAAGAATAAAAAAGTAAGAAAAAAAAAAAATGTCCTACCTACCGGAAGTTATTCTGTTCGCGCACGCGCAAATGAGCTGATGATGCGGATCGGGTAGTGACAAGCACAGACATATATAGACCAGTTCATTGTTATTGTTTTGATTCGGGTTTTTCGCGCATGCGCGCCGGACTGGTTGGCAAAAGACGAACACAATGGCGGACACAAACAGAGAAACTGACGAGTTCTCCACGTATTTTTCTTCTTTAGATAACGTATCACAAGATCGTTTTAAGACTAAGTTGATGGTTGATGGTATCAGATTGCCAGATCCACACAGCAAAAGCCTGAAGGGACGGAGCGAGTCTGTGAAATGCTGCCAAGTGTTCAGTACCGCGACATACAGCTACCTTATAAACACGCAGGCCAGTACACACGAGAGAGTATGGAAGCATGAAATCACTGGACGGCTACAATTATATTATATCTGGACATAGGCTCCAGCAACGCCCGCGACGCCATGAGGGATTAAGCGGGTCAGAACATGGATGGATGGATGGATGTTCAGACATGTTTGTGTAACATACGAACGCGGAGTCGGACAGGAAGACCCGTCCAGTAGGTTAAAAAAAAACATAGTTCACTACGGATTATTTTGGTGTTTTTGTCTTGTTAAAATTGGTGGGGGTGTCGGCGACATTGCAGCGTAAACACAGAAGTAGCGCCCGTGAACGGGCGGAGGGGAGGGGAGGTGGCGATCGCTACATGGGCCGGAATAGTCAGCGGCTGCTGCTACCGCTTCTCCGGTCCGTGTAGCAATCGCCACCTCCCCTCCGCCGCTATTCAAGTAGAACAATGACTAGAGCAGAATTAAGTTGTATTTACCGGAGATGAAGTGTAGACTGCATATTCTGTCGCAGTATGATGGATCCCCCAGTCCATTTGGAGTGTCTGCCTGCGCTCTTTTCATTGAAATTATCCATTTCTTTCTTCTTTCTTCGTCCTTCGGTAAACGACAGAAACGTACATCCGACGATTTGGAATGCCTCTGTGTGCAACCGGGAGCACAACAAGTCGTAGACATTGTTTAGATTCCAAAAATAAACTAACTAAAAATACGCTCTAAATCACCCGTTTTGTCACAGTAGTAGACGAGAACAGCGCTGTTTTTGCCAACCACCGAGATCCGGATGTAGCGCTGACGTCACGCGTGAACTGGTCTATACGTAGATGCGTCATAGGGCGCAGGTTCGCACGTCAACGTCACCGCCATATTGTATGTGGCAGAAAAAAGTTGAGTTCTGTTATTGTGAACGTGGATCAGAGAAGATGCCTCATTCCTGTGCTGCAATAAATACACACACACACACACACACACACACACACACACACACACACACACACACACACACACACACACACACACATATATATATATATATATATATATATATATATATATATATATATATATATATATATATATATATGTGTGTGTGTGTGTGTGTGTGTGTTATGAATATAAGGATCAATTTGTTAAATCTAAACATTGTGGTCTTCATTATTTCATAAAACCATGTCACATGTGAACCTTTAGGAACAGACTTTTTGGGTGACTATTAAAGATGTAAAATTAATAATATGAGCAAAAAAAAAATCCTAGGTCAATAAAGTAAAAATAAACAAACAAACACAAAAGTGATAATGTTATGATAAAAACATCATATTATGAGAATTAAGGGGGAACATTTCCAGAATAATCACAGTTTGCAGAATTATTTCACTCCTGGAGTATTAGGGCCAGGTTAGATTATTTTAAATATTTTTAGTGTTTAGGAGAATAAATTCAGGAGAATGAAGCTAAAGGGATACAAAAATAAACTTGTAATATTACAAAAAAATACTACGAATACAAAGTATATTCAGAGATTAAAGTCCCTCTGATTCTGTTTAAGTGACTGAGTAACTGCAGATTTGCCACATTTAAGATGGCGGACGCTCTGACGCATCGCAGCATAGGCAGAACCCGCCCAATGACGCGTCTACTCTTATATTATGTCTATGGTGACAAGCATCAACACCCCACAGGTGAGTTTCAAAACTTTCCCGGTGAAAAAGTAATAGGTAACTATGTCTTAATTTGCAGATAGAACATGTAACATTTCAGATATAGGCACTGCTATGTTACAGTAAGGGACCATGTTACTTTTTAGAGCAAATAACATGAAAGCTAGCCTTTGAATATGTGTGTGTCTCTGTGTGTGTATATTATATACGTAAAGGCGTCTGCGTATATTATGTCTATGGTGTTCCCTCTATGCTGTGTGCAAACGCATTCGCGCACAGCATCTGGATTCAGCGCACACACAGCAAAGCTATGATGCGCAGTGCGCAGTAAATAAAATCCAAGCGGAACTGTGAACAAAATGTTAATAAACCAAGTTATTTTTTTTACCATTTTGCAACTCTGGTGAGATGGAGCACCTGCACCCGCTCTGTGAGCGCCAGGTGCTGATCGGAGCGCACCACTGATTGATGGGTTGGGCAGGTTGGCTGTGCGTCTTTGTTCTGAGCCTCGTTGCAGAAAAAAGAACGGTTGATCTAGCCTGAGTAGAAAGCTGCTACTCTGAGTCGTTCTACATCACTCTGTTATACTCAGGTCTTCTGGCTCCAGCCTGCTCTGCAGAACCAGAACCAGAACCAGACATGGAGAAGCAGCATTTAGTTCCTATGCTCCACTGATCTGGAACAAACTCCCAGAAAACTGGAAAAGTTCCTTTAAATCAAGATTAAAAACCTTTTTGTTCAGAGCTGCCTCTGACTGTTCTAGTGGAACTGTTTCCCTGAAACATCATATAAACTTCAGTGATAAATCACAATTTCCTCACCTTCCTAAAACAATGGCCTAAGTCATTATTCAGGTTTTTCAAAATAAATACGGTCTAAGTCACAACAATTTTATATCAATGTATCTGAGGATTTAGACAATTTCACAAGAGGTGGCCAGCATCCTTCCAGAGGAGATGATTTAGGCAAAACGTATAATAATATAATAATAATTAATTTAGGCCATTATTTTAAGAAGGTGATGATGTTGTCCTAAGCCTTTCTAAAAGGTTTCATGGTTGTAGTTCTTTAAGTATCCAGCAGATGTCAGTCTCTTCATCTGCCTCTCACTAGATGAGGTTTCTAGATGAAAAGCCAGTTATTCAGTGATGAAGACATCCTCTGAGCGTTCTTAAGCTTTTCATTCATGCAGCAGCAGAGGTCAAAGGTCAGAGAAGAAGTAGAAATTGAAGCCCAGAGCAGCTTTATGAGCCAAATGATGTGCAGAAACCATTCAGAAGAGCCACAGGAAGGTTAAATAGTGATTTGTCAGAGCAGGCAGATCAATCTGATGGGAAACTCCTCCTGCTGCTGCTTCCACTTCACAGAAAGCCATTGTCCTGATTCATCTGAGGCCTAATGACAGATAACGCTGCACTGATTGCTCATTCCTGAGCTTCATGAAAGAAAGTGATATCGTTTCATCTTGCGCAGCAGACAGGAATCAGATGCTGGCTCCCTTGAGCGATTGTCAGTCAGAGGAAGGAGGCTGATGCTCTCTGAACACTTGAACATCAGGATTAATATGATGTGACAGCAGCTGCTCTGATGGCTTTATGCTGCTCAGACTGAAGAAACAAAGGCTGGACCAGATGCTTTCTGGCTAAAGAAGCCCAGCACCAGCCTGACTTTGTGCAATAAAGCCAAGAAAGCAGCTGTTTGACAGCATTGCTTCTACCTGGCCTTAGCTGCTTTCTTGGCTTTCTGTCTAGTTCTTTGGTCTGAGGAGGACAGGACCTGCAGAGTCCATCAGATGTGAGAAACCCGTCGATCAGCAGAATCTGATGCAGATAAGAACACGCTGAGGGAGGTGCACCACCACTCTGCACCGATGCAGCTAGAGCCTGCAGAGCTCCGCTGATATTGGTTACAGGAGAAATAACATGGGTCTGTTGTTCAGGTAGGGAACCTGTGGTTCCTCAGCTCCAGCTGCATCCTCTGCATGCCTGTGATCCACATGGATGGAGGATGCAAAGATTCCCTCCCTGCTCATCCTGCTGGATCATCAGGTTGTTTTATTTCCATTCATCAGAGCTCTTCTTAAACCCACGATGACATGAAGGCAGCGTGAGTCAAAGCAGAAACATAGAGGAAGTTTTTCTGCTTTAGGCTTAATTTTCACTGCAAGCAAAACCATCAGAAAACTTATAAAGAGAATTCCTCCAGTATTTTATGATCAACAGCTTTAAAGCTGTTCCTGCACATATAAAACAACCTTCTGAGAGTTTCTGTTTGAATCAGAGAATTAATATTGATATGATTTTATATTTGTTACATTACTGCTTCAGTTCAAAGCCGCAGAGCAGGTCTTGTTGTAATATCAGAGGAGCACCATTGGTCGACCTTCGTTGTGTAGACTCACCGCTCCACAGACTCAGAATCAGTTCAAATTAAAGTCGGATCAAGACCAAAGGCCCGTTTTTGTTCTGATCTTCCTTTCTGGTCAAACAGAAACACGGAAAAAACACAAGGAGGACATCAAGGATTCCTCTTTTTCTGTTTCAGAGGCTTAAACTCGGAGGAGTGAGGGGGAGAAGAGTGGAGATAAAAGCAGCCGGGTTTGTGTAGAAGTAGATAAGATGGTCCAGGAGGACGTATCAAGGAGACGGGCCGAGATGTGGAGGGTGATGCGAGTTTGAAAGGGTGACAGATCCACTCCTCCTGCAGTTCCGAGCAATCGGGAGATGGAAAGAAAGGAGAGGACTCAAAGCCCGGCTGTCATAGCCGCTCCATCAGGGCCTCTTTCATCTGTGGGAAGATGTTCTTTTTAGAAAAGACGCTGCCCAAAGTGACCTGCATCATGCATTAACCCTCGACAGGATAATCCAGAGAAAAACCTGAAGGAATGACCCAAAGAAACAATGATGTCTGAGAGCTCAATGCTCAGCACAGCTGCACAGCTGCAGACGGGATGATTTCAGCGGCAGCAGAACAGAATGAGGCAGCTTTCAAACTTCTCCAGGAGGCAGGGCGGCTGCAGGGCGGCAGCGGGACGGCTGCAGGCAGCGGGACTCAGCAGGCAGACGAGCATGTGGACACGGGCGAGCAGATGGTCAAGCTGACTCAAAAAGTCAAAGCTTCATTTTCCAAACAGGGGGAATTATGGGATATCACATTCTGACTGTACTGTTGCCAGTGATCTGATATTTATCACTCGGCTCTGAAAGGATGCAGGCGGGACGTCCTTAAAGGCTGGGGGGGGGGGGGGGGGTGCATGAAGGGCTCTGCTAGTTTTTCTAATGGAACAGGAACTCAGCCATGATAAGCCCGCTGTTGCCATGGTTTCCAGCTCACCTGTTCCTTGTTGGCACTCAGTACACCTGAGTTGTAAATACATCCGTACTCCAAGTTTTCCACATTTTGTCCTGTTCTCAGTGTGTTTTAGAAGAACATAGAGCGGCGCTAAAGAAAAAAGGTCCGTGCTTTTTAAAGGTTTTATTCTAGTAAGAATCTGAAAAGTGTGGCGTGCATCTGAGTTCTGCCCCTTTCACTCCAAGATGCAGTAAAACCAGCAGATTACATTTGAGAGGATGGACCACCTGCAGACCTACCAGGAGATGGACGTCCACCTGGACTGACAGGCTGGACCAGGAGAGCATTGTGGCTCTGGAGGAGCTGCACAGACCCACAGCTCAGGTGGAGGTTAACCAGGAGGACCATGGTGGCTCTGGAGGAGCTGCACAGACCCACAGCTCAGGTGGGACAATGTGGCTCACACTTCCCAAATCTGACCTTTATGGAAGAGTTGTCAGGAGAAAATCAGGAATTTTATGTTCTGGTCCAAACCTAGACTGAAGACGGCTGATTCACGCTGGATTATTTCTTCATTTCATTTTCTGATCTTTCAGCAACTTTCCCAACTTTCCTAAAACCTGCTGATCCATCATGATGATCATCACCAGGTTTCCTCTGGATGATGGCAGAACCTTCAGCAGATTTCTACTGAAGCCTGAGAAGCTGCTCCACATTCTTGAATCTGATGTTCCTGGATGTTCTCCATCCAGTCTGACTGAGCTGGAGATGTTCTAGAGAGAACAATCTCAGTCTGGAGACATTCAGACCTGCAGCCAGAAGAGGTTCTACAGAGTTCTGGCTCATAGGGATGAATAAACAGACACTCCACCAGTGGCGGCTGGCCCATAGGGGGCGCTCGGGCGCTGCCCTCCCTAGACGTGGAGGGGAAAAGTCAAAATATATATAGATTTTAAAAGTATTGTTAATGTCAGTTTTTACTTAATAGTATGTGGCTACATGTAATAAGAATTATTAAAACACTTCTACTAATTGACTCTACCAATTGACTCTCATTTAACTGCATTTCCACCAACAGAACGTATCATTTCTCTTGTGGGGCTATCACTCAAAGCGCCCCACAAGTGTAGCGAAATAACCAATCGTATACTGTTGCTAGGCAAAATTTATAAATATTTGGCCAACCAGCATCGCCAAAATGAATGGCTTTGGGGCTCCTGGAGTCTTTGCCCCTCCTACACAGTGATAGGTGTATAGACCAGTTCACGTGTGATGTCACGAGCTACACCCGCGGGTAGGCAAAAACAGCACTGTTCTCGTCTACCACCATGACAAAACGGGTGATTTAGAGCGTACTTTTAGTTTATTTTTGAAATCTAAACAATGCCTACGACTTGTTGTGCTCCCGGTTGCACACAGAGGCATTCCAAATCGTCGGATGTACGTTTCTTTTGTTTATCGAAGGACGAAGAAATAAATGGATAATTTCAATGAAAAGGATCCAATCGTCTGTGAGAGCCATCATACCACGACAGAATTTGCAGTCTACACTTCATCTCCGGTAAGTACAACTTAATTTTGCACTAGTCATTGTTCTACTTAAATCATTATATAAGTAAAAAATTAGGATATATATTTAAGTCAAGGCGTAAACGTTCGTTTCGTAATAATATACATACATGTACAATGTATGCAAACCCTCTTGTGGAATCGTAGTAATTTTCCGACTTTTAATTTAAATGCATGTACTGGGTTAGGCAGGGAAATCTATTGGCCAGCCCCACCAAGATTTTTTTTCACCAGCCGCCACTGCACTCCACACTTTTCAGATTTTTATTTGTAGAAACGTTGAAAACAATGGATGATTCCAGCTACATGCGTCATGTTGGTCCCAGTTAGATGGATGAAAGTTTGGGTTGGAAGGGAACAAACTGCAAAGGTTCAACGGTTGAAATATCTGCTGGATGAAATAAAACCGGCGGTGCTTTTGACAGGCTGCAGAGAAACCGATGCACATTTGCTCCTAATTAACCCCCGAGGTAAACAAGATAAGATTTCTGGTGATTTCCACTGGGAGGAAATCAACATGCTTTGATTCATTTTGCTGCAGCATTTCTAATGTAAACTTATTTCCCTTCTTCCGATAAGTAAACCACCTGGTAGAGTTTCTGCCTCTGCAGGATAAATCTGAGAAAACACGAGCATCCAGCAGAAAGCTGGCTGTTTTTAGGACATCTGCTTGATCAAAGCTGGAGCTTCTACAACAAAAGCCTTTGAGCCAGGTGACAGGTGAGGTAAATAACCGTGTCGGTGACCTCGGGGATCCCTTTGTTGGTGCCGCTGGCAGCTAATCAGCTGTGAGTGGTGGTGTCAGGGTTGCAAGAAGAGCCCTGTCAGGATTTCAAAGCCCACGTGTCTCTGAATCCGACCTGGTTTGGGTTCTGATGGTGCCGCCGGTTCAAAGGCGTGCTTTGTGGCCTGGGAGGAGGGAGTGAGCCTGAGAGCTGATGGTAAAAAGTCAAGGGACTCAGATGAAAAGGCTGATGTGTTTTGTGCACTGGAAACGACTGCAGGATTGCAGCCCTTCCCTCTGTAAGGATCTGGGTATGCGCCCCATTTACCGGATGAATAACGACGCAACCATCTTGGAAACAGGAGCAACTGTAACGTTCTGTTATGGTTCAGGTTATTTTTTCAGTTTAGCCACTTTTCTGTCTTAGGATTTATTTCTGTTTCTTGTTTTGTTTTTGATTTATGCTTAGTCTGTTTTAAGTAGCTGGTCTTTATTATTAGTTTTTATTTCAGCCCTTGTCTGTTTAGTCTTTGTCTTGTTTTCTACCTTAGGTTTATTGTTTATTAGTCTCGATGCTCTTATCACCTCCACCTGTTTTGGTTAATTAGTTCCGCCCTGCTCTCCTGTTCCGTTCGCCTATTTAAGCCCGCCTTAGTTTTCTGTTTGTTGCCAGGATGTCTTGCTTGCTCACCGGTGGGTGAAGTTGATGCTGACTTCCTCAATGGACTAAATAACTTCTTTGGGAGGTTTGAGGCACTAAACAGCACTCCAGCAGTGAAAGCTGTTCCCCATCAGGAAGAGGAGGTCCTCTGCCTTGACACCGCAGACGTGTGGAAGACTCTGAGGAGAGTCAACCTGCAGAAGGCCCCAGGCCCCGACAACATACCTGGGCGGGTGCTCAAGGAGTGTGCAGGTCAGCTGGCTGGTGTCCTCACAGACATTTTTAACACCTCGCTGGACCAAGCCATAGTGCCAGCATGCTTCAAGTCTGCCTCCATCATTCCGGTGCCAAAGAAACCTGAAGTCACCTGTTTCAACGACTACCGGCCTGTTGCACTGACTCCCATCATGATGAAGTGCTTTGAAAGGCTGGTAAAGGAACACATCGTCTCCAGTCTCCCCCCAACACTCAACCCGTTCCAGTTTGCCTACCGACGGAACCGCTCCACTGAGGACGCCATCTCCTCCGCTCTTCACCTGAGCCTGGCACACCTGGAGGAGAAGAACACGCACGTGCGGATGCTGTTCCTGGACTTCAGTTCAGCGTTCAACACCATCATCCCACAGCATCTGGTGGGAAAACTGGAGCATCTGGGATTCAACACACCCCTACGAAACTGGCTGCTAGACTTCCTCACCAACTGACCTCAGTTTCGGGTCGGACAGAACACCTCTGATGTCATCACCCTCAGCACGGGCTCCCCTCAGGGCTGCGTCCTGAGCCCCCTGCTGTTCACCCTGATGACACACGACTGCGCTCCCAGGTTCACCACCAATCACATCGTGAAGTTTGCAGACGACACAACGTGGTGGGCCTGATCAGAGACGACAACGACCAGGACTACAGAGAGGAGGTGGAGCAGCTGGTGGGCTGGTGCAGAGACAACAGCCTGATCCTGAACGTGGAGAAGACGAAGGAGATCATCGTCGACTTCAGGAAGAACCGGCCTCACCATGCTCCACTGCTCATCAACAACTCAGCGGTGGAGCTGGTCAGCAGCACCAAGTTCCTGGGGGTGCACATCACGGACAACCTCACCTGGACTGTGAACACCATGTCACTGGTGAAGAGGGCACAGAAGCGACTGTACTTTCTGCGGAGGATGAGGAGAGCCCGCCTGCCCCCCGCCCATCCTCACGACCTTCTACAGAAGCACCATAGAGAGTATTCTGACCAGCTGTCTCTCTGTGTGGTGTGGAGGCTGCAGTGCCTCCGACTGGAAGAACGTGAGGAGAGTGGTGAGGACAGCAGAAGGGATCATCGGGGCTCCTCTTCCCTCCATTAAAGACATTTCATCGCAGCGCTGTGTGTCTCGAGCCCGTAACATCATCAGGGACCCCTCACACCCTCACCATAGACTATTCTCCCTGCTGCCCTCTGGGAAGAGGCTCCGCAGCATCCGCTGCAGGTCCACAAGGTTCTGCAAGAGGTTTTTCCCTGCTGCCATCAGACTGTTGAACTGCTGAACTGCTGAAGTATAAAAACGGACTGTGTACCACACTAGATTCGCTGATTTGCACATTTGCACATTTGTATCGTATCCTGCAAAATCGCTGCTGCACCTTAACCGGAAACGCACTGCAAAACTGTGTACAATGCAACTGCCTACTTTTAAATCACTGCTGCACCTTACTGCATATTGTTTATATTTGTTTTACATTGGTTATATTTCAACTACCTACTGTTCACTGCTGCACTTTATCCGGAAATCTATTTAAACTTATCCTGTAAGTGACTGCGATTTATCACTGCACTTTTTATCCTGTACTGTAATTCACTGCAAGGTATCCTGTAGAGTTACTGCAATCTTTCTGAGCTGTGTGAAAACGAAATTTCTTTCTGTATGCACTCTGTGTATACAAAATGACAATAAAGAAAGTCTAAGTCTAAGTCTTTGTCCTAAGACTTGCCTCCACTTACTCCGTCAGTGGTAAGAATAATCCAGCGTTTGTTAGTCAGTCTGTTTACCTGTCCGTCACCTGTTCTGATCAGTTTCTGTTATTTGAGTCTGTCCAAGATTTTCCTGTCTACTTGGATGCCAGCTCCGTACCTTTTTGTTTTTGCCTGGACTACCCATCTTCTCCTTTAATAAATCTTTGGCATCAGCTCCGTGTCTGGCTCTTATAGGATTCCTCCTAATTCATTACAGCAACTTGATCAGATGAGTGAGGAAAAACGCTGCGATCCTGAGACATGAATCCTGACCAAATGAAGGAGAGCCTGGATAAAAGCAGCTGAGCTGAGCTGAGCCCAGTCTGAGGCAGGACAGAGTTCTGGACCGTCTAAACACAGACGGTTTCATTGTTCCACTAAACGCATGAAGTCGGATCAGATTAAACTGGATTCAGACATCATTTCCTAACCGGGTCAGAACATCACACAGCTCACTCAGTGCTTGTGTGGAAACCAGGGACTGAATTCCGGCTTTAATTGAGCTTAAATCTTAAAAGACAAGGCTGTCCAATATCAACCCCACCACTTCAGAATCAGAACCAGCTTTAACTGTCCAGTTCCTGTCGGCTGCAGTTTGTACCGGTCCAAGCAGAACCACACAGAAGCTGGACTTCTTGAGTTTCTGCAGGAGGTCCAGTCCCTGCCGGGCCTTCTTCAGAACCGTATGAGGACCAGCTCAGGTCCAGAGACAGGGTGGTTCCGTGTCACCTCAAGGCTCTTCCCAAAGTCAACCCATCAGGATAAATCCCCCCTCCTGTCCTGGATAAAACTGATCGTGTCAAAACTAAATCGGACTTTTTCCCTAATTTGTGACAAACGACACAAATCAAGTTTTCCTCCAAATTGGCCTCAGGCTGTTTCCACAGGTGGGTTTGGACCAGACTGTGATCATGACGCCTTTCTTCCTTTATTGGACTTTAAACTTTAAAACAGAGAGACTGGACTGAGTGAGTGTGTTGGTCCTGTAGGACCTGCATTCTGACCCCCCCCCCCCACACACACACTGAAACAGATTCAGTTTACAGTAACAGAGGATTTCTCTAACTGCCTTTTTATTGTCTGTGGTTCTCAATCATCTGCTCAGTGTTTCCCTTCAGAGGATCAGTGGGAGGCTTCATCCTCAGATGATCGTTATATCCTCGGCGTGGAGGTGGTGGAGGTGGGGGGGGGGTGCTCCTAGAGATGAAGGCCGTTTATTTAGACCGAGGGAAATCAGAGCTGCTGAGATCTGCTGAGGGACTCACAGAGGTCATCACATCTTCATCGTCTACGAAGACAAACACCTTCAGTTTGTAGCTCTGACTTGACAACAATTGTTTCTCCTCCTGAATGTGAGACAAGAGCGAAGACTTTCAGCCGTTATCATCAGCTAATGAAGATAATCTGCCGTAACTCTGGATCCTCTCCAGGTTCTGACACCAGATCACAAAAGGTTCCAGGTGGTTCTTTGTTCCTAAGCTGCCGGCAGTGCAGTCAGTCCGGTATCCATACCCTCCTCTTCCTCAGCCAGGCAATGTGGTTCTCACCTTGGTGGATGAGTCATGGACATACCTGGAGGAGATATGGTCCTGAAGCAGCAGATGTTGTTCTAGAACCTCTGCTGGACTTTCAGTGCTGCCACCAGAGGAGAGGAGATGGTCCAAGCCATCTGATCCATCTGGTCCATGACGGTCCATGATGGTCCATCTGGTCCATGACGGTCCATGATGGGCCATCTGGTCCTCTAAGAGCTGATTGGTTGACACAAAAAACCCACAAATGTGTTCCTAGTGATCAGTGGAGATAAATGAATGCATCAGACTGGATTCAGAAAACTGAGCTAAATTAAATAATTGTCACACAACATCAAAAATTTTTATTTACCTCCTGATCTGGGCCACTAGGTCCTGATGGTGACATCATCACTCCCTCTTTCAGTCCGCTATATTGATAGGTTAACAACGACCAGCTGCTTTGACGTTTTCCAGTCAGGTTTCCTCACCACAGTACAGAGACCGCCCTGATCAAGGTGTTTAATTACATCCATATAAATGCAGACTGTGGAAGAACCACCGTGCTGGTTCTGTTGGACCTCAGAACCTCAGTGCTGGTTCTGTTGGACCTCAGTGCAGCATTGATACTGTTGATCACTCCATCCTGTTAGAACACCTGGAGAACTGGGTCGGCCTCTCTGGTACAGCTCTCCACTGGTTTAAATCCTACTTAAAGGACTTTTAGTGCCAGCAGGTAACTTTACATCAGAGACGACTAAAATTACATGTGGGGTTCCCCAAGGTTCCATCCTGGGTTCCGCCTGTTCAACATCTACATGCTCCTCTAGCTCAGACCATAAAAACATCATCAGCTACCATCACTATGCAGACGACACACAGCTCTACATCACCATGTCACCAGGTGACTATGGACCAGTTCAAGCACTGAGTAAATAGAAGAATTCAAAGCAGGATGAGACAAAATGTTCTTTAAGTGAATAAAAACAAACTGAAGTAATAATTTCTGGACCAATAGAGGAGAGATCCAGAGTTAGCTCACAGCTTCAGATGCTTCAGCCAGGAACCACTGATCAGGCCTGAAACCTGGGAGTAGTGATGGACTCAGACCTGAACCTCCATCTAAAGACAAAGTGGACCTTCTAGCACCTGGAGAACATTTCCAGGATTAAAGGACTGATGTCTCAGCAGGATCTGGAAAAACTAATCCATGTTTATCTTTAGTAGAACTGATCACTGCAACGGTGTTTTCACAGGTCTGCCTAAAAAGTGGATCAGACAGCTGCAGCTGATCCAGAACGCTGCTGCCCGCGTCCTCACTAAGACTAAGAACGTAGAGAACATGGACCCGGTTCTGAAGTCCTCACTAAGACTAAGAACGTAGAGAACATGGACCCGGTTCTGAAGTCCTCACTAAGACTAAGAACGTAGAGAACATGGACCCGGTTCTGAAGTCCTCACTAAGACTAAGAACGTAGAGAACATGGACCCGGTTCTGAAGTCCTCACTAAGACTGAGAACGTAGAGAACATGGACCCGGTTCTGAAGTCCTCACTAAGACTTAAGAACGTAGAGAACATGGACCCGGTTCTGAAGTCCTCACTAAGACTAAGAACGTAGAGAACATGGACCCGGTTCTGAAGTCCTCACTAAGACTAAGAACGTAGAGAACATGGACCCGGTTCTGAAGTCCTCACTAAGACTAAGAACGTAGAGAACATGGACCCGGTTCTGAAGTCCTCACTAAGACTTAAGAACGTAGAGAACATGGACCCGGTTCTGAAGTCCTCACTAAGACTAAGAACGTAGAGAACATGGACCCGGTTCTGAAGTCCTCACTAAGACTAAGAACGTAGAGAACATGGACCCGGTTCTGAAGTCCTCACTAAGACTAAGAACGTAGAGAACATGGACCCGGTTCTGAAGTCCTCACTAAGACTAAGAACGTAGAGAACATGGACCCGGTTCTGAAGTCCTCACTAAGACTAAGAACGTAGAGAACATGGACCCGGTTCTGAAGTCCTTCCACTAAGACTAAGAACGTAGAGAACACGGACCCGGTTATGAAGTCCTCACTAAGACTAAGAACGTAGAGAACATGGACCCGGTTCTGAAGTCCTCACTAAGACTAAGAACGTAGAGAACATGGACCCGGTTCTGAAGTCCTTCCACTAAGACTAAGAACGTAGAGAACATGGACCCAATTCTGAAGTCCTCACTAAGACTAAGAACATAGAGAACATGGACCCGGTTCTGAAGTCCTTCCACTAAGACTAAGAACATAGAGAACATGGACCCGGTTCTGAAGTCCTCACTAAGACTAAGAACATAGAGAACATGGACCCGGCTCTGAAGTCCTTCCACTAAGACTAAGGACATAGAGAACATGGACCCGGCTCTGAAGTCCTCACTAAGACTAAGAACGTAGAGAACATGGACCCGGTTCTGAAGTCCTCACTAAGACTAAGAACGTAGAGAACATGGACCCGGTTCTGAAGTCCTCACTAAGACTAAGAACGTAGAGAACATGGACCCGGTTCTGAAGTCCTCACTAAGACTAAGAACGTAGAGAACATGGACCCGGTTCTGAAGTCCTTCCACTGGCTCCCTGGATCTCAGAGAATAGACTTTAAAATCCTTCTGTTAGTCTATAAATCCCTGAATTAGCACCTAAATACATCACAGACTTGTTATCAGTGCATCAACCCTCCAGACCACTCAGGTCTTCTGGCTCCAGCCTGCTCTGCAGAACCAGAACCAGAACCAGAACCAGAACCAGACATGGAGAAGCAGCATTTAGTTCCTATGCTCCACTGATCTGGAACAAACTTCCAGAAAACTGGAAAAGTGCTGAAAGCCTGAGTTCCTTTAAATCCAGGTTAAAAACCTGTTTGTATATCTGCCTTTATAACTTTTCTCATATCCTGGTCTGCTGCTACTCTTCCTCTGTAATGTTTTTGTTTCCTCTGTTTTTGTTTTGTTCATTTTCTATGAATCGTCTTATTACTGAAAAGTGCTTTATAAATAAACTTGCCTTAATTCACCTGGCAGGTGTCCAAAATAACTCTCAGATACTGAGAGCTGATTGGCTGTTATTTCCCCATAATCAGGTGGTGCCCTGACTTGTAATTGTGATTAGAAATCACAGAGTTTAGTTGTTCATAGCCAAAGCAAAGCCACTGCTGCACCACGGCGGTCTGGACTCACAGTCTGGGCTCAGAAAAAGCTCTGAGAAAAGAACAGGTTGTGTTCTGCTGGCTCATAAACACCAACGGGAATCTGGCAGAAATTCCTCACAGACGAGCAAAAATCCAGGCATCCTGCAGGTTTCTGGAGACGATTTGATTCGTGTTCAGAGAAGAGACTTTCCAAATGTCCTGAGGCGTCCCTGTGACCCCCAGCAGGTCATGATGGAGCTGTGAGACCTTCACAGGCTGGAAAGATGATCTGCTGCCGCTGATAACTGAGGGTGTTAAGCTCCATGATCGATGAGGAAGTTGGAGCGGGGATGGAAAAAAACCTGAAATCTACTGCAGTAAAACAGCATTAGTTCAGTTTCTGTCACATGTGGTGAAACATCAGCAGTTTACCGGCTTTCAGTTTGGTTTCACAAGAGACTGAAAACAGTCATGATGAGGAAATGAGGACAGGAGAGAATCACTGAAATAATCAACTGAAGAACATGTTCTGCAAATGATATGCAGTTTCTGGGTTAACCTGAGGTAGTGTTATGGGAGTTTTGGGTGGAATTCTAAACAATAGTAACCGAGTTCCCCTCTTTACTAAATGACGAGACGGTGGTATGACGTTCCAGCACTTTTATTGAGAAACAGAGCAGAGATTCACATAGATGGAAAGTAATCGCACCCCACGGTTCCGCTGCGGTCTCCTTCTGCCCTGTCTCTGTCTGTCTCACTTTCCGGCTTCCCCTAATACTGCACTGTGTCCTTGGCTAGAGACATAACAAAGACAGTCTATCATAGACAATAATCATTCTATGCAGCATTCAGCCTTGCACTCGGCAAACAGGGGAACTTATACACAGACATCAGGTCTCCAGGCCTCCTCTGTCCGAGTGGTGTGAGGCCATAGTGACTTCAGAATAATAATTCTTATAACATTCCTCTCTTTTTTTTTTTTTTGATGATGGCGTCGTCAGCATCAAGACAAAACAAGATGACCCATCACTTGAAAATGTGAACAAAGCACAGAGGATTTCTGTAAACTCGTAAAGTGGGACCCAACAGGTTCCCGTGTTGGAACCGGGTAGTGCTGGAACTTTTAGTACAGATCAACATGAATGCTTCAAAGAGGTTTAACACACAAGATCAAAGATTTAGCTTTTGTCTACAATTTAGGGTTCGTCTACTTAAGTAAGGCCTGTTTTAGGTACCTATGCGCACATTATTTTAAAATTACATTAGACTATGGTAAACTAAACCTGTTCAGTAACCAAGGTCGAATCCGTCTACTCTTCCCCACCCTGAATACCCTCCTACTCCTTTCTCTACTCACCCCTACGATGGACAATAATCCACCACTCCAAACTTACAACACCAGGAGCAAAGGCAGGAGAGGTTCAGTGCGGGCAGGGGAACCCCAGAAAAGCTACCCCTAGGGGGCAGTAAAAACTGGCAAGGCCCCCCTCCCAGGGAGATCTGCTCTCGGCCAATCTGAGCCTGAAAACCCTGTATTGAATCTAAGTGTTATCATTACCAGCTAATTTTAAAGGATCTTTAGAGCCAATCAGATCCTGGTTCTTCCTATATCAAATCAAAAAGGTGCATAAACCATAGATCCTTGTGTGTCTGAAGCAAACAGTTTCCATTTTTTACCATAAATCCATATCGATCAACATGATGTAACATTAAAGTGTAGATCTCATAACACAAAAAAAAATCAAACATGTGAGTCAGTGGAACAGAGCAGTTAAACAAACAGCAACACAATACGAGAAGAGTCCTAAACGTCAAGAACGCAAAGTTAAGAAAGCCTTCAGGGCATTCAGGCACAAGGCAGAAAATAATCTAATCGCGCTTAGGGTCTCGACAGGCAACTCCTCCCGTTGAAGAATAAGGAATCAGAGTTCTCTGGCTTCTTCATCCCCAGTCCTCTTCTTGGTTCCCCCTCTCAGGCTGGACGATTGAGCTGGATGGTAATAAGCGTTCAGTTCTGGATGGGCACTGAGCATTTTATTTTGCATTTCTCTCTAATAAAACACTTTGTGAAGATGGTCTGCAGACACGAGTCCTTGTTTCTATTGGGGAACAGAAACAAGGTGTAATTAGTGTTCTTATCAAAACCCCTTTCATGTGTCATTTATTAAACATTCTCCAAGCACTTTCACATTCAAGATATTTCTGTCCACAATTATTTAGCTCTCAGAATTCTGCTATTTAATTATTAATTTAAAAAGTAATCTTTAAGTTCAAATGTATCTGCAGTAAATTCATAATAATTCTTAACAGAATGCTTTCAATGTGTGTCTTAACTGTTGTTGTCTGACAGTTGAAGTTCTCTGCAAGATAATTTCATCAACATATTCGTTTCATGTCATTTCCCATTTTATTTTAAAAACCCAACTGAGAAAAAGAAAGGCTTTCCATGTGAAAGCCTTTTCCCTCTCTCCCTCTTTTTTTTTTTCTTTTTTTTTTTAAGAAAGTGAGGTGCTGTTCTGCACCGAAAAGACAAAATATTTATACCATGCTGTTACCGTTCAAGGATGCCAAGGTTCTACAAAACAAAGCAGTGAGCAGGAGAGCTTTTTGAAACCGTTCTAACATTGTTGAACAACCAAAGCTACTTAAGCAAATCAGAATTAGTTCCCAAATTAATCCTAAAATAAAGTAAACCTTACATTTTGTACATTGTGATTTTTTATTTATTTATCTTGTTAAACTGAGGATTAAGGACTTTGATTAAGAAATTCCTGGCCCCTTACCCAGCCGTTAGGGGCCAGGGTGTCCTAACTTCTTCATCAGCTTAAAATTAGTAAAACAAGAAGAACGTTTGGTGCCTGACATCAAATCATGATCTTTAGCAGAAATAAAACTGCTCACAAATGGGAACATTTCCTTTGCTGGAGCTGAGTAATTAATGGGGTTCTCTTCATGAGTGTAGCTAGCACTAAAGTAAAGTAACTAAACTAAAGTAACTAAAGTAAACCAAAGGGGACAGATAAACCTCTGGGTCACACAGTGAAGAACCCGCTCATTTTCTCCTGCTGGAGTCGACATGACGAATGGTGCAGATAAAGACGAGGGCATTAAATAGAAGCTCGTATGCAAATAGTTCTGCTTTGCAGGTGGACCTGATTGGCTGGGAGCTTGTAGCTGCATGAAGAAAAGCTTTCCTCATTTTGGAAAACCTGCTGTGAACACCCTGATTATGGGAGCCATAAAATCCTAATTTATCAGCAGGAAGTCAGCCGCTCTCTGCTGCAGTGTTTAGTTTTCACATCATTTTAAACATCGTCATCTCTAGCTGGAAGCTAAATCACAATCCTGCGAGTCCGCTTCTCAATCAGCGTCTCTGGCTGTTTATTTAAGGGTCACTTTGATCATTATTTTATCATTCTTTAAATATATCATCAGGGGAATTTCTCCTCATCACGGGCTGTGAAGAAGATCAATTTATTTATTAATATACCTACTTTATGTTCTCCTCTTTTTGGTATCCATGGAGATTAAAAAATAAAGAAACTGAAAATATGACTGTAAAACAGTAAATTCTACACCGGCCAGTGCTTACTGTCCATCAACTACTGAAAATAAAAGTTAGTTTTGATCTGAGCTGAATCACAATGAAAAGAGTTCAATGTAGTGAAAATTCATGAATCAGGAATGAGTCAAAAACAGTGATATAATCTTAGTTTATTGCACATTTAGCTTTTCACCCGAGGGATGAAAAGCTCCAGAAAACACTTGAACCACCTTAGATTGTTCCAGGATTTTTAAGACAATGGAAGCAGGAGGAGAACTCTGCATGAATCCTTGTTCTTAATTCAGTTTAGCCCCGGGTCCAATGTCCCGGTTCCACGTTCATCATGTGCAGGTAGAACATCATGGGAACGTCCTGGACCAACGTGGCTGAAAGGCCCTCAGAGAGGAAGAAGCCATCAGTCCAGCAGAAAGAGACAGAGTCCAGCGTGGACACGTCCTCAGGGACAAAGAGCTTCATGACTGGAGACATGTCCTGGGTGTGATGGAGCTGAAGTGTCTTCATGATGTCCATCGTTACGTCTGGAGGAAAGCTGGAGAAGCTGGAGGCCAGAGAAGATCATGGTGAGTGAAGCACGGAGGTGGCAGCATGATGCTGGGGGCTCTTTGCTGCAGGAGGGACTGGTTCACAGAGCAGACGGCATCATGAGGGAAGATCATCATGTTGAAGCAACATCTGGACACATCAGGAAGTCCCAGTGACAGCTTCCTGTTCTCACGGTTCTCCAGGATGATTTCACTACAGGAACAAAACGTTTGACGGCTGCCGGTTGCAGCTGAGTAAGAACTTTTGGCTTGTTTCACTTGTATAGTAAGGACTTTGATGTAAGGTGAGGACCTTTCTTGGTCCTCACTTTTTTTAGGCTAAGGGTTTAGGTGAGGGTGTGTGGGCAGAGCCATCCTGTTCCCAAATGAGGAGGTAACAGAGGAGGACAGTACGCTCTCCACCAAACAGCTGTAGAAGGTAGTGAGGACTGCAGGAGCTGGACTGACCTGCCTAAGTCTCCTGTGGAGAGGGTGGGGGGCCTTCTTGGCCAAGCTGATGGTGTTTGTGGTCCACTTCAAGTAACTGGAGATATGCACTACCAGGTACTTGATGCAGCAAACCATCTCTGCAGCTTCTCCCCCACTCAAGAGGGGGCAAAGGTCTGATCCCCTCTGCTGAAGATCATGACCATCTGCTCCAGCTTCTTCTCCGGTTGGAACGTCCATGTTTTTATGCAAGCAGCACAGTGTCTGTCAGCAACATCTCCACGTTCTAGATCTACAGCAGCATCCATTAATTTTCTACCACGTCCACTCCTTGTGGGGTCGTGAGGGGTTCTGCTGTCAATGGGCGAGAGGCGGTGTTCACCCTGGACAGGTCGCCAGTCTATCGCTGTACAGCAGCATTCAATTCAATGCAATTTTATTTCTATAGCTCCACTTCACCTCACTTCATCTCAAGTCTCTTTCCAAAGTCAGACTCCATCAGATCCTCCAGGTTGGTTAGAAAGTTTCCTCTCTAAGGAAACCCAGCAGGTTGCATCAAGTCTCTCCAAGCAGCATTCACTCCTCCTGAAAGAGCGTAGAGCCACAGTGGACAGTCGTCTGCATTGTTGATGGCTTTGCAGCAATCCCTCATACTGAGCATGCATGAAGCGACAGTGGAGAGGAAAACTCCCCTTTAACAGGGAGGAGAACCTCCAGCAGAACCAGAACCAGGCTCAGTGTGAACGCTCATCTGCCTCGACCCACTGGGGCTTAGAGAAGACAGAGCAGAGACACAGAAAGCTCAGAAGCTCACATTGATCCAGGAGTACTTTCTATGTTAGATTGTAATAGAGGATGATCTGCCTCCCCTGATGATGTCACAGCTAACAGAACGCCAGACCAGGTGGACCTACTATGAAGAGAAAAATGACAGAGAACACAAAGTTAAAAGATGAAATAACAACAAACAATGCAGATTGGAGAGCAGTAGGAGAACTCAGCAGAGTGAGAGAAATAGACCCTGATGTCCTCCAGCAGCCTAAGCCTATAGCAGCATAACTATAGAGGTAGCTCAGGGTAACATGAGCCACTCTAACTATAAACTTTGTCACAAAGGAAAGTTTTAAGATTAGTCTTAAAAGTAGACAGGGTGTCTGCCTCACGGACCAAAACTGGGAGTTGGTTCCACAGGAGAGGAGCCTGATAGCTAAAGGATCTGCCTCCCATTCTACTTTTAGAGACTCTAGGAACCACCAGCAGACCTGCAGTCTGAGAGCGAAGTGCTCTGTTAGGAACATACGGAGTAATCAGAGCTCTGATATATGATGGAGCTTGATTATTAAGGGCTTTATACGTTAGAAGAAGAATTTTAAATTCTATTCTTGATTTAACAGGAAGCTAATGAAGGGAAGCTAAAATTGGAGAAATATGATCCCTCTGGTTGATTTTCATCAGAACTCTTGCTGCAGCATTTTGGATCAGCTGAAGGCAAAAGGCTCCATTAAACTATTTCATCATGTTTGGTTGCAGCTTGTTCTTCTTACAGCAGCGATCTGCATCATGAGGTCCAACAGCATAACAGCTCATTTTTAAAGCAGAGAGAAAGCAAGATAAAAATAAGATAATTAATGATTAATTACCTCCAGATTAGTAGCTGTTAATAGGAAGGTGTGTTTTTACATTGATGCAGGTTCTGCATGACGGTTGTTGGCATAAATGTGACATTATCACAGTTCGACGCTGCAGAACAACACCATGCATGTCTTATTGTTTTAGAGAGAGTCTAATGAGCTTTGTGTGGATCTGTGGAGCTCAGATTTAATAACCCAACAGGTGAAAATGCCAATTTAGCGCAGTGCATCCAGAGCTGACCTTATGAAGGTTAAGAATTTCATAATTCCTCAAGAAACTGTTGTTCATTATAAGTTTAATTTAACCCTCCAGTGGTGTATGTCCTGCTGAACTTCTCATTAAAGAATCCTAATTAATCATGGTGTGTGAGCGGACAGCTGTTATGATGCTTCCCAAACAGCGTCATGTTTTATTCATAGCTGTGTCCAAACAAAGCCTTCAGCAGAGAGCAGCCACTCTCCTGCAGCCACAGCAGCTTCAGGACAGTTTCATTAGTCTGGTTGAGATGAAGAACATCTGCAGCAGCTGCTGTTGTCCTGCAGACTTAGACATGCGCTGGTCCCCAGCAGTGGGTGGAGGACGTTTCTGCTGCTTCCTCCTGTAACGAGGAAATCCTCCATCCAGCCAAACTTAAACGTAAAAATAACACGACTTGTTGCTCTCAGGATTACCCAGAATCCCTTTAGCGGTTTGTAACCGTTTCCAACGACTATTTTATAAACTATATAATGTTAATAACAGCATTAATGTCTTGGTTTGAGGTCATTTCTGAACCCACATGCAGAATTATCCAGAAGACACAGACGGCGAGTTTGTTACAAAATAATGAGTTCAGCAACGAGAAGATGATAAAAACAGGATGTGAGCGTTGAACTTAAACTGCCCCGAGTTTCTAACGATGTCGTTTAATTTAGGAAGCGTCATCATCACCAGTAAAACATAGACCTGAGACAGACCAGCAGAAATATGAGGAGAATAAAATATTTACTCTAACATCTGAGAGAAAACACAGGCGTAAGGATTTATACCCTCTTAGGAGTTTATTAACATTATTCATCTCTAAGTTACGCCAAAGCAATGAAGCCGCTGCTCCGAGGATTACCCAGAATCCCTTGCTACTCATGCACAGACCAAACAGCAGGTGGTGCTGTTGTCCCATTTAGCAGCTGATCCAGCTGGAGACATTTCTGTTAAATCAGTCGAAGGACACTCGCTTCCTGTGAGGCAAAGACAGCTTCTGTGGACAAAAGCTGAACTTTCTGCTCTGACGATGGAAAACGAGCGGATCTCTGGTGGGAAACGAGCGTCCGGTGACGCAGACTGAGCGGATAGGTGTTCAGACACCTGCGTCAGCTCCAAGGAGCCACTGCAGGTTAACAGTAATTAGAGCGGGAAGCCGTTTAAAGCCATTAAGCAATCAGGTGAGCAAGAAGCTGGACCTGATGCTCCTCCTCCTCCTGCCTAATAATACACGCTAATTGTTTCTAAATGTTTTTTCTGTGAGCTGCTGCGTTTTCTCTCACTTCTCTATTATCTTCGCTGGGCCGTGAAACAGCAGGAATCAGAGGTTGGTCAGGTGATCGATACGTGTGAAAGAGCTGCAGGGAAACGTCCTGCAAGCGGGAACCTACAGACCTACAGAGCTACAGACCTACAGAGCTACAGGCCTACAGACCTACAGACCTACAGGCCTACAGACCTACAGACCTACAGGCCTACAGACCTACAAACCTACAGACCTACAGACATACAAACCTACAGACCCACAGACCTACAAACCTACAGACCCACAGACCTAAGGCCTACAGACCTATAGGCCTACAAACCTACAGACCCACAGACCTACAAACCTACAGACCCACAGACCTAAGGCCTACAGACCTACAAACCTACAGACCTACAGACCCACAGACCTAAGGCCTACAGACCTACAAACCTACAGACCTACAGACCCACAGACCTACAAACCTACAGACCCACAGACCTAAGGCCTACAGACCTACAGGTCTACAGGCCTACAGACCTACAGGCCTACAGACCTACAGGCCTACAAGCCTACAGACCTACAGGCCTACAGACCCACAGACCTAAGGCCTACAGACCTACAGGCCTACAGACCTACAGGCCTACAGACCTACAAACCTACAGGCCTACAGACCTACAGGCCTACAGACCCACAGACCTAAGGCCTACAGACCTACAGGCCTACAGACCTACAGGCCTACAGACCTACAAACCTACAGGCCTACAGACCTACAGGCCTACAGACCCACAGACCTAAGGCCTACAGACCTACAGGCCTACAGACCTACAAACCTACAGGCCTACAGACCTACAGGCCTACAGACCTACAGAGCTACAGACCTATAGACCTACAAACCTACAGACCCACAGACCTAAGGCCTACAGACCTACAAACCTACAGACCCACAGACCTAAGGCCTACAGACCTACAGACCTACAGGCCTACAGACCTACAGACCTACAGGCCTACAGACCTACAGTCCTACAGACCTACAAACCTACAGACATACAGACCTACAGAGCTACAGACCTACAGGCCTACAGACCTACAAACCTACAGGCGTACAGAGCTACAGGCCTACAAGCCTACAGACCTACAGGCCTACAGACCCACAGACCTAAGGCCTACAGACCTACAGGCCTACAGGCCTACAGACCTACAGGCTTACAGACCTACAGGCCTACAAGCCTACAGACCTACAAACCTACAGACCCACAGACCTAAGGCCTACAGACCTACAAAACTACAGGCCTACAGACCTACAAACCTACAAGCCTACAGACCTACAGACCCACAGACCTAAGGCCTACAGACCTACAGGCCTACAGACCTACAGGCTTACAGACCTACAGGCCTACAAGCCTACAGACCTACAAACCTACAGACCCACAGACCTAAGGCCTACAGACCTACAAAACTACAGGCCTACAGACCTACAAACCTACAGGCGTACAGAGCTACAGGCCTACAGGCCTACAGACCCACAGACCTAAGGCCTACAGACCTACAGGCCTACAGACCTACAAGCCTACAGACCTACAGGCCTACAGACCCACAGACCTAAGGCCTACAGACCTACAGGCCTACAGGCCTACAGACCTACAGGCTTACAGACCTACAGGCCTACAAGCCTACAGACCTACAAACCTACAGACCCACAGACCTAAGGCCTACAGACCTACAGACCTACAGAGCGCTGCTGCTGCTGCTGCTGCTGCTGTTGCTGCTGCTGTTGCTGCTGCTGCTGTTGCTGCTGCTGCTGTTGCTGCTGCTGTTGCTGCTGTTGCTGCTGCTGCTGTTGCTGCTGCTGCAGGATGGTTCAATAAATCTGCATTATAAATAAAACTTTCTGCTTCATCAAACTGTTTATCACCATTCCATCTTGCACAGTTCATTAAATACATTTTTAAGACAATAAAAGTAATTATTGTTTAAATATCAAGATAAGTGAATGAAAAACAGGGAATTAAAACAATAAAACACTTTTTTTTTAAATGTTTTATATTCAGTAGATTTGTTTTTAATGTCCTTGGTCTTCCCTGCTCTTACCTTCGTTGTTTACAGGTATTCAGTTTTTATTTTCCAGTTTCCAATTGTAGTTTTTTTTCCATAACTGCTAAAACACTGAAGCTCTGACGCAAACGAGGAAATCTATGAAAACTTTTACTGAACTTTTTAGACAAACCAAAACGAGGTTCCTGCTGGGTTCTGACGGGTTCTCAGTGGAACAGACCCACTTCCATAGTGGACGGACTCCGTCCATGACGAAGCTGTGAGGAAGAGGAGGAGAGATGAAGCTCAGGGAGCGTTTGATGCTGTTTGGGTTCCCGTCCTGCAGATCACGGAGAGAACAAGCTGCTCTTTCCTTTCATTCTAGTTCTCTCATTTATATATCTCCCTTTTTGTTTAAGTTTTACTTTCATTTATTTCCATTTTATCTTCCCTTATTGTTTTCCCAGGTATTTATTGGCAGGTTCTTATCACGTATTTCAGGATGGGCCGCAGTGCCGGGTTGGTCATCACGTGTTGGTTCTTGAGAGTCAGAACAGAACCGGTGTTCTGTCAGGTCAGCATACCGCGTCAGACCAGCATACCCATAGTCTTACGCATGCGCGAACTGGCTCTTAACCGGCTAAAAATTACCACCCAGCTGCCGGCAGCGGATGATCGCTGGTAACTGTATTGCTGGGACTATTTTTGCAAGCTAACCGTGGCTTTAGCCGAGCACCGCTACGGTTCTCCCGGCTCCAACAGCTCGCTATCGGGGCTGTGCCGCATAATTAATTACTTAGTTTTTTTTTTTTTTTTTTTTGTGGTATTGCAATCTGACTGCTTCTCCAAGTTTTCGCAACTTTGTGCAGTTATACGCATGCGCAACCATGTTCGTGCATGCTTAACACTATGGGTATGCTGGTCTGACGCGGGATGCTGACCTGACAGAACACCGGCTCAGAAGCAGAGTCTGAAGCAGCAGAACCAGAGACTCCTGGAGAACTACAAGCTTTACTGCTGCAGAGTCGGTCATGTTTCTATCGGTTGATAAATTTTATGCTTTTAAATTTAGACGAATGAACAGAAAGTCACCGATGGATCTAGTTGTTGGTTCTCGGTTCTGCTGGGATTTAAATCCATCCTGAAAGCACAAAGCAGCCGTCACAGATCCTGCCAGCAGCTGACGGACCTTACAACCATCACTGCTTCCAGCAGCTCAGTAAATTTTCACACCCTGCCTTCAGAGATTTCCCATTTCTTACAGATAACCTGTTTTTACTGCAGAAAGACGCAGAAACATGCAGACAGATGTTGGTCTGTGCATCCTGTGTCTCATCAGGAATGAGCGCAGAATAAATATCTAACTGTAAATGTGTCTCCTTCACATTTTCCTGTCGGTCTTCTTGTTTCTGTCCTGAGTTTATCTGCATGTCTCTGCTCTGCTGCTCGGGCTCCCCACTGAGAGGCAATAAAGCAGATTTCTATTCTATTTCTACTCTTTTCATCGGGGCGTGTCCCACCAGCAGTTAATGGAGCCTGGAAACGGGTCCATGCCAGCAGGAAGTCACCTGATGGGCTGCAGCGTTAGGGTGGAGGAAGCTGGTGTTATTCCCCTGGCATCACGGCGTTTAGAGACAAATAATGAATAGTCTATTAAAGTGGTTTTCTAGAAATTATGGGAATGATTGGAGGTTTTGTAGAAGGCTCTGTGGCCACATTGGTCTGGACCTTCTCATCCTCTGCTGTACTGTGAGCCACAGCAGAATATTCTGTATTTATGTCAGTGTGCATGACGCTGGGAGGTTAGCCGGGTGAATCAACCCCGGTAGTTCTGGTACCTACTGCTGAATCCTTACAGACATCAATGCTGCTCTTTTCAGCTGAATGGGTTGGTGGTTTCTAAACCTTTGCAGGTCAACCTGCAGCAGATTTATCGATGATTTATTTTATTGCTGTTCAGGTTTCAGGTGCAAACTGATGCCAAACACGATGGAGGAAGAGAAAGAGAGCGGCCAGAGACAGAAATGACGGCCAGCTGCTACAGAGAAGCATCTTACTGCCACTACGACCACCATGGACATCTGCACAGAGCTAAAGCTAACGCACCTGTGATGGAGGACACTAGAGGACAACACATCCATAGGTGAGGGAACATTTTAGTTCATTTCACAGTGTCCAGACTTCCAGAGTCCTGCCTGGTCTAGCCTCAGTCCTCTCTGTAATTCTGTAAAAGTCGCTCATGGCCCTTTAGGAGCAGAGGGGATCAGAATCAGAATCTTCCTGCACGCCTCAGAGTCCTGGAGGCTACAGGTCCTGGAGAGATGGAAGATTGCAGCCAATCACCTTCTCTGCAGACCTGATGACACGCTGCAGTCTGCCCTGGTCCTTAGCGGTGGCACCAGCGTACCAGATGGTGATGGAGGAGGTGAGGATGGACTCAATGATGGAGGAGTAGAACTGCACCATCATTGTCCTTGGCAGGTTGAATTTCCTCAGCTGCCTTCAGCAGGAAGTCCATCCTCTGCTGGGCTTTCTTGGTGAGGGAGTTGATGTTCAGCTCCCACTTTAGGTCCTGGGAGATGATAGTTCCCAGGAAGCAGAAAGACTCCACAGTGTCGATGGTGGAGTCACAGAGGGTGATGGGGGTAGCTGGGGCTGAGTTCTTCCTGAAGTCCACAACCATCTCCACTGTTTTTACAGCGTTGAGCTCCAGGTTGTTCTCCCTGCACCAGGTCACCAGATGGTCAGCCTCCCACCTGTAGGCGGACTCGTCTCCATCAGAGATGAGTCCCATGAGAGTGGTGTCGTCAGGAACTTCAGGAGCTTGACAGACTGATGACTGGATGGACCCTTCAGAGCTGTGGACCCAGACTGGGGAAGGCGTTGCCTCCGACCGGCTGGAGACCCGTTAATCAGATCACCTTTTATCAGTTTTAATCAGTTTAATTACATCTTTCTCATGTTTTTAGTTTCCGTTTGGTTTTATGGTTGTTGTGAAGCACGTTGTGGTTTTACAATTCAATTTCAATTAAATTTTATTTATATAGCACTAATTAACAAAACATATCATCTCAAGGCTCTTTCTAAAGTCAGACTCCATCAGATCCTCCAGGTTGGTCAGAAAGTTTCCTCTCTAAGGAAACCCAGCAGGTTGCATCAAGTCTCTCCAAGCAGCATTCACTCCTCCTGAAAGAGCGTAGAGCCACAGTGGACAGTCGTCTGCATTGTTGATGGCTTTGCAGCAATCCCTCATACTGAGCATGCATGAAGCGACAGTGGAGAGGAAAACTCCCCTTTAACAGGGAGGAGAACCTCCAGCAGAACCAGAACCAGGCTCAGTGTGAACGCTCATCTGCCTCGACCCACTGGGGCTTAGAGAAGACAGAGCAGAGACACAGAAAGCTCAGAAGCTCACATTGACCCAGGAGTACTTTCTATGTTAGATGGTAATAGAGGATGATCTGCCTCCCCTGATGATGTCACAGCTAACAGAACACCAGACCAGGTGTACCTTCTATGAATAAAAAAATCTGTGAAAGGTGAGATATAACTAAAGTTTACCTACATGGATAGAGTGATGGTGCAGAGGACCACCACCATCCCCCCTGCAGAGATCTGCAGCGAGGACCCAAGGCCCGGGGAACCAGAACCCCCAGAGGCCCGGCAGCGTCACCACGCATCCAGCCAGAGGACAGCAGGGGAGAGCTCGGGACAGAGCCCCCACGGCCTGGACCCCACCATGGGACCCCCCCACTGCCTGAGAGGAGCTACACCCAGACAGGGCAGCTCACTGCCCCCAGAACCGCGGCCCACGAGCCCATACCGGCTGCTGGGGGCACAGTAGCGATCAGCGAGAAGAGACAAGGAGGGAGAGAACCCCAATCCCCCCGTCCAGGACCTGCCCCCAGAACCCCCCAGGCCAGCAACCCCCACCCCGGGCAGTATCCAGGGAACAGAGGAGCTGTCCCTCCCCATTGGGAAATCTGTTTATTTTGTCCAATAATGACTGAGACCATCATCTGAAACCAGTAAGGGGGGAAAACTAAATACTTCCTGGTGTGTTTTCAGTCGTTTAGATGAAGAGAGAGATTATTAAACCTATCAGCCCTCTGGGATAATAACCAGCAGAGATGAAACAGAAGTCTGCAGCTGAAGCCCTTTCTAAGACAAACTCATTTGCATCTTTGCATGTTTTATGGCTTTCTGATGGATGTTTCATAGCTGCTCATTTAGACAAGATGATTTCTCAGCGTGAGCCATCGTGCTGCGCTGCTCCCACTGTCTCTTACAGATGAGGCCGGCTCTTCTCTTAGCATATTTAGTGTATGCAAGCAGCATCCCTGCAAATAAAACCATCTTTAGTTGAATAGTGTTACAATATTCATGGATGGGGTTTAAAACAAGTGAATGCTAAGTGCTTGCAGTCCTCACGTTCACACAGGGAAACCTTTGATAGAAAAGGCTGCTTTATCTTTAACGGAAGTGAAATTCATCTGGAAATAGAGATTCCTGGCTGGAGCTCGGCCTTCATCAAAGAGGCCGGTTCTGGATCACAATCTGTTTTCTGAGCAGATAACAAACAACGTTCTGTCCGTAAATATCAGCTGCCTGCTTTCTTCCATTAAGTAACTAATTCTGAGCAGCTGCAGCGCGGTAAACGACAGAAACAAATGATTTCCCCATAAAGTCTCAATGTTTATGGTGAAACCTCAACTCTTTTACGGCGACGCCATTTGGTTTTATCGAGGCGTCGTTTTGTCCCTCCTCCATGTAAATACTGTGAATAATAAACAAGGCGTTAAAGGCATCAAAATACATAAAGAAATAGATAAAATACATAAAGACATAAACTTCTTTCCACTGAGGCACCAGGATAAAGGTTCCTGCCCGGCTCTTTGTGGGTTTCTCTGCTGTGCTTTAATGAAAATGTTCCCTGTGAGCTGAATGATCGGGTTATTCCTGTCACTGAATAATTTCAAAGATCTGTTCTCACAAATTAACAAAATGCTTTTACCTCCTGAGTTCAGGCACAAAAAGTCGGTTTTAAACCGCCTGAATGCTGAAGATTGTATTTCCACAGTCCTGAGAACAGCATGAAAATGAAGATGTTATTTTGCCTGGATAAAGTAACTGAAGTGTTTGTTTTCAACCACTTTAATTATCACAGTGGAAGTGTGGCCAATATGACCCCACGCTCTGTCTTGATCACAAGGGGGAGCAAACAACTCAAGAACCCAACCAGTGAAACAGTCCAGTTCAAGATGATTTATTCCACAGAAGGACAGTCACAGCAATAGTGGCACCATAAAAGAGTCCTTTTCTTCTTCCTTTAAAAACAGCAATTCACCAATTGTCTTAAAAGTCACCAATTAGGACCAGGGGTTGAGGTCCGCTTAGAAATTATGCTTCTGGTGGAGGCCGCCCGTCTGCAGCACACCTTCGATCCCCAGCTGAAAGAAACAAGTAGGAAGACGCCAGCCTCTCTGCTCCAAGATCCTCTTGAAGGACTTTCATCTGACCGATACTCTTTTCCAAAGCAGAGTGCTACTTACAGGCGCGGGCAGAGGCTCCCTCTGCCCTGATCCTCTGTACTAGGCCGTCTGTTCTGGCATGCAGATCCCACCTGCTCCTTTGCTCGGCAGTGTGTCGTTCTCCAGCAGGGTCAGTTCCTCCTGCCCTTCTCTTCAAGCTCCTTTTATAGGCCTCTGCTGACACCTGGGTGCAGCTGTGCAATTAGTGAGCTCCGCCTCCTCAGTCGACCAGCCTCAGCCCATTGTGTTTGGGTTGTTAAAGGGGGAAGCAGAAAAACCAAAACAATCCAAGCATGCAAAACACAACAACTGAAAAATACAAAAGAAACATATTTTCCCCTGTGTAACATCCCCGCACACTTTTACAGTGACAGTCCCTGTCACTAGTCTTCTGGTCTATAGTAAACAGGAGGTTGTCCTAGGTTTGCTCTTGTGGAGCGTCGAGGTCCTAAAACCTCTTCCTGGAACGGGGCTGAGGGGGTGAACATCACACCGTAAAATGGAGGAGCTATGCTAGTCTCTACAACAGTCTCCTTATTAGCTACCGGCTGGGGTTCTGCCTTTAAAGGAGCAATACAAAGTTTCAATGCGTTGCGGTGTAGCATCTTTTCACGGCCTCCCTTTTCTGGCTGGACTTTATAGACCACCCCTGTTGCACCTACTTGCTCCAAGATAACATGAGGTTCGTCATTCCACCCTGGATGCAGTTTACCTTGTCCCTTCCTATTTCTGTCCCCCACCCACACCCTCTCACCAGGCGCCAAAGGCAGAGCTTGCATTTTCTTGTCATATTGCTTTTTGCTACAACAAGCAGTTTTTGCCATGTGCTGTTTAGCAATTTCATAAGCAAAGGACAACTTTGCATGATGGTCTTTGACCCATCCTTCCATGTCATGCTGAGAGTGTGATGGTCCCACTCCTAAACCCACATCCACAGGCTGTCTCAAGTGTCTACCAAACATCAAAAATGAAGGGGCATAGCCTGTAGAGCCATGGATAGTGTTGTTATAAGCTTGCAACAGTTCAGGTAAGTACTCTGGCCACCTGTGTTGTCTCTCTGCTCCAAGAGACCGCAACATATTCAAGAGAGTTTGGTTCATCCTCTCCACACCTCCGTTCCCTGAGGGGTGATACGGAGTGGTCCTGCTTTTGGTGATACCGTAGCACTTACAGAGCTCTTGCATTAGAGCAGACTCAAAATTCGGCCCTCTGTCTGTATGAAATCTGGCTGGGCAACCAAACGTCTGTATCACCTGTGACCATAGCACCTGAACTGTTGTGTGGGCAGTTTGATCCTTGGTTGGAACGGCCCAAGAGTAGCGTGTGAACCAATCGGTCATGACCAAGATATTCTGGTACCTATCTATAGGTCTACCCAGAGAAAGAAAATCTAGGCCTATAACCTCAAGGGGGTAAGACACAGATATAGGGTGCAGTGGGGCCTTAGGCTCCCCCCTGTTTTGCAGGCTGCAGGCAACGCAGCCCAACTGAAACTGATGCACCTCCTTCTCCATATTGGGCCAATAGAAGAACTGGCGGATTCTGGACAAAGTCCTTTCCACTCCTGCATGGGCAGTTGCTTGATGGTACTTCTCCCACACCTCTCTGCGCTTGCTGGTGGGGCATACAACTTGGAAAAGAGTTTCATTTGTTTTACAGTCTGTTACTTTTCGACAAACAACACCATCCCGGAGTACGAGTTTCCTCCACTGTTTCAAAATTCTGCAGGTGATGACGGACAAGTCCTTTCTGGTTTGTGCTTCAGGTAAAGTCCCCAGTCTCACATACCTTTGCACAACCTTCAGGTCCATATCTGACTCTTGAGCAGTCTTCCAGTCCTGTGTCTGTAGTCCAGGCTCCTGAGGATCTGGAGAAGCTGCTGCATTAGTCACATAGGCAGCTTGGACCTCTGGTGCTGTGTCTGCGGGATATCTGGACAAGGCATCAGCATTAACATTTTCCTTCCCTGCCCGATATTTTACAACAAAATCGAAAGAGGCTAACTGCGCTACCCAGCGTTGTTCTGTTGCCCCCAGGTGAGCAGTTTGAAGGTGTGCCACTGGATTGTTATCTGTAAAAACTGTAAACTTGGCTCCTGTGAGGTAGTCTCTAAACTTTTCGGTGATGGCCCACTTTAAAGCCAGAAGTTCCAGCTTGAAAGAGCTGTAATTTGCATCGTTCCGTTCAGCAAGATGCAAACTTCGACTAGCATAGGCGATCACATGTTCTCTACCACTTTGCACCTGAGCTAAGATGGCACCCAAACCTGATTTACTTGCATCCGTATAAAGCACAAATGGTAAGGAGAAATCAGCATAAGCCAAAACAGGGGCTTGTGCAAGTGCAGTCTTTAACTGTTCCAATGCTTTCTGACAGTCAGCTGTCCAAATAACCTTTATTTCTGACTTCTTATTAGCAGGTATCCCAGTCAACAAGGAGTTCAAAGGGCGGGCCATTTTGGCGAAACCAGGGACAAACCTTCTGTAGTACCCAGCCAGGCCCAGAAAAGCTCTGACCTGGCGAACGGTATTTGGAACAGGGTAATTCTTGACAGCACAAACTTTTTCAGGGTCGGGTCTCACCCCATTCGGATCAACAAGGTGGCCAAGAAACTTTACCTGCGACTGGAAAAACTTGCATTTGTCCAATCTAAGTTTCAGACCATGCTGCCAAAGTCTCTGGAAGACAGTTTCGAGGTGTTGTAGATGGGAGGAAAAGTCTGGTGAATATATAATGATGTCATCCAAATAGACCAAGGCAGAATCTGTAAGTTGGCTGTTTAAACATTGCTGCATTAAACGCTGAAATGTGGCAGGAGCATTACAGAGCCCAAACGGCATGCGTTCAAACTCAAAGAGGCCAAGTGGCGTGGTAAATGCAGTCTTCTCTCGGTCTTTAGGATCCATCTCAACCTGCCAGTAGCCGCTGGCCAGATCCAGCGTTGAAAACCATTCAGCCTTTGTTAAAGATGTCAAGGTCTCCTCGATCCTAGGAAGAGGAAAGGCATCCTTATGAGTGACAGCATTAAGCCTTCTGTAGTCTACACAAAACCGCAGACTTCCATCCTTCTTCCTCACCAGAACGATAGGTGCGGCCCACGGGCTCTTGCTCTCACGGATAACTCTTTTATTCAGCATATCTGCCAGCAGTGTTTTCATTTCTTTGTACATTAAAGGAGGCAAGGGTCGGTACCTCTGTTTGATAGGTGCTACATTTCCTGTGTGTATGCTATGCTGGACCAAGTCTGTTCTGCCAACATCTTCTTCATCCACTGAAAACACCTTTTTCCACCTCTGCAGAAAGGCCTGAAGCTCCACCTTCTGTTCTGGGGGTAAAACCACAGAAGTTAGGAGTTTGTTCACTTCTTCACAGCTGTTGGATTCTTCCATCTCTACAGCTTCGGTAACACCAACTTCGACCACCCCATCCAATCCCATAGTTAGACTAAGGTCACCAGCACCCTGGATTTCAGTCTCCTCCACTTGATACAGTTGGCCCAACTTCTCATAGGGCCCTATTTGTAATGGATATGGGTGAGGGTTGCAGACCCTGACGGGAATGCGACCCCGATCAACCACCGACAAAGTTCTTGCTGCCCCCCATTGTCCTGATCCACGTATTGCCTCCACCAACACCGGCCCATTCCTGGACCTCATCTTCTGAGAAGCACGGCCCCAAATCATTATTTCACAGTTAGGTGGTACCTGTATTCCCTGGCGGCAGGCAGGTCGGACGCAACCTAGGGAATCCCCCTCCATCCTAGTGGCAGAAATCCTCTGGCAGACAGCAAATGCCTCTTCCCAGGCCTGATGAGACTTCCACTTCTGAGGGGAGAGAGCTGACGTTCCACCTTTAAAAACAGTGTCCCAACAAGCTCCAATAACATTCATGCCCACAATAAGTGGGTGGGTAGAACAGTCGTCCTTTACAATCACAACACCTTTTTCAGGTATTTTAAGTCCTTCCACCTCAAAGTCCATAATAGCATACCCAGAATATGGGATGGTGAGGCCATTGGCAGCTTTTAATGTGAACATCAAAGACTTATCACTTTTCATTTGAGGGAAATAAGAGTCCATTACTTGTTGCTGGACCAATGTCACTTGAGAACCAGTATCCAGCAAAGCTGTCATTCTCACTCCACCCATAGATAACTCTATGGTAGGACATTTACCAATGAATGGTGTTGCGGCCCCTTGGTCGTTAGTTGTACACCCCATCCCCACTGCTTGGGCCTCAGCAGTAGGGTTACCTAGTTTAAAGCCGACTGTTCCCCATCAGCTGCTTGGCAAAACCTGGCAATATGACCTGCCCGCTTACACTGCCTGCAGATAGGTTGTCCATCTCTGGTCCAGCCACGGGAATACCCAGGCCGTCTTTGTAGTGGTCTTGACGCCCCTGAAGCAGCAACATCCACCTGATTTTGTTGTAAAAGGGGTCTGATCTCGTTAATTACTTCTTTGGCCAAATCTTTCATTTGTTCTTTAACATTATGCATCATTTCCTTTTTAAATTCTTCTTTCCAGTTGGAGTCAGATAACGATTGCTTCTGTGTTGACTCACCTACTGCAAAACACATACTCTGTAGTCTTTGAGAGCCGTTATGTTCCTCTTCAAGCTGTAGTGCTTCTCGATGAACGGCGGCAAAGTCCTCCCTAGGATTGTGTCGCACATAGGCTCGGAGTGTGTGAGACAGAGGACCCTCACGCAGGCCAAGTAGCATCTGGTCCAATAAATTTGCGTCAGTAGGTGCATCAGTAGAGCTGCGCTGCCGCAACCTGCAGCACAGTTCTCGCAACCTTAAAGTAAAGGACTTTACAGATTCATCAGGTTTCTGAATGCAACCAAAAAAATGTGACCTTAACACAGCAACTGGAGTATTATCACCATACAATGTGTCCAAATGCTTAAAAATTTTACAGACCTGATCTCGTTCAGTCTCATCTAAAACATTCACTTGTTGCTTTGCTTCTCCAGCTAAAGCCCCTATTAAAATGTCCACCTTCCTTGACTCTGTTAATTCCTGAGCATTTAAAAGTCCTTGTACTTGTTCTTTCCAGTCCACATATTTTAGTTCACCTTCAATCCCTTTGTACTTGGGCACCCAAGGTGCACCAGGGAAGACTGGCATCATCATGTTGTGGTCTTACCTTTGGGTATGAGTGTTGCTCCCTACTTGTGATCCTGTCAACAACGCCAAAATAAGCTGTGGCCAATATGACCCCACGCTCTGTCTTGATCACAAGGGGGAGCAAACAACTCAAGAACCCAACCAGTGAAACAGTCCAGTTCAAGATGATTTATTCCACAGAAGGACAGTCACAGCAATAGTGGCACCATAAAAGAGTCCTTTTCTTCTTCCTTTAAAAACAGCAATTCACCAATTGTCTTAAAAGTCACCAATTAGGACCAGGGGTTGAGGTCCGCTTAGAAATTATGCTTCTGGTGGAGGCCGCCCGTCTGCAGCACACCTTCGATCCCCAGCTGAAAGAAACAAGTAGGAAGACGCCAGCCTCTCTGCTCCAAGATCCTCTTGAAGGACTTTCATCCGACCGATACTCTTTTCCAAAGCAGAGTGCTACTTACAGGCGCGGGCAGAGGCTCCCTCTGCCCTGATCCTCTGTACTAGGCCGTCTGTTCTGGCATGCAGATCCCACTTGCTCCTTTGCTCGGCAGTGTGTCGTTCTCCTGCAGGGTCAGCTTCTCCTGCCCTTCTCTTCAAGCTCCTTTTATAGGCCTCTGCTGACACCTGGGTGCAGCTGTGCAATTAGTGAGCTCCGCCTCCTCAGTCGACCAGCCTCAGCCCATTGTGTTTGGGTTGTTAAAGGGGGAAGCAGAAAAACCAAAACAATCCAAGCATGCAAAACACAACAACTGAAAAATACAAAAGAAACATATTTTCCCCTGTGTAACAGAAGCATCCTAAAGTTTCTCTATTTTTATAGCTGCTAATTAGCTTAGCCTGGCTAGCTTGCCCCTTTAGCCGAGACACAGAGAGAAAATACGCCTCTGTGTCGCTTTAATGTTCCTCATTTTACCCTCTGACGCTGCAGCTGGAATTATTCCTCAGTGTCCGGTCTGTTAACGACTCATTAGTGGATTTATAAAGTTCCCTGTGATCAGTTCAAAAGCACAGCTATGATGCAGCCATTGTGCAGAATGTAGAGCAGAACGGGTCTGAAAGGGGTAAACTCCACCCAGTCTCTGCTTGGGTACCTCCACCTCATGGATGGAGCGGCACAACGAGGCCGGAGGCTCGGTTGTCATCAGGAGGAGGACGTCCATGTCCAGCATGATGGGTCCATGATGTCCGCTAGAGGACAGGTGACCACATTACAGCTGGTTGGGCAGCTTTTAGTTCGTTAGCTAGTTGTTTACCAGGTGATCCATGGAGTTCAGCTCAGATTCTCTGGACCAGATCACAGGATTCAGAATCGTCTTGCTGCTCTGAATCCAAACCGTCTGATTGGTCTCGTCTTTTTGATGATGTGGATCTGTTTGGGTCGAGCTAGGACCATGTTGGACGGACTGGAGGGTTGTGGATTCATCTATGATGTCACATTATGGTGAGGAGATAATGGTCATGCCCTAAAGACTGAGGCTCCATACGAATATGTCTAATAACATCTCCTACCTCCTACCTCCTAGCTCCTAGCTCCTACCTCCTCCCTCCTAGCTCCTACCTCCTAGCTCCTAGCTCCTAGCCCTGCACCACGCCTTCAGATGGATGGATTGCTGCTCGTTGCGTGCTTCTCAGGTCTGAAGGCTTAAATTAGACAGAAAGCATCGTTAGGTTCTGCTGCGGTGTGGGTCGGGTCTGTGGTGACCTGAAGTTCTCTGGTTTACTGACACTAGCGGGTTTGGTGCCTCAGTTCTGGTCTCAGATGGGAACGGCTGGTTCTGTTTTAGCTCCTCATCCACCGCCTCACGCTGACCGCCCACCTTTTTGTTTTACAGCAGCCTTTAACAGCCTCCCGTGGGCATAAGCCACGGTTTAATGGTAGCAATGGTGCAACGTTTCTGTCTCAGTGACCTTTAACGGGCTTAATTTCCTGAGAGCTGAGCACAAATGTCAGCTGGTGTGATTGGCGTGAACTGAAGCTGCGTCGTTCAAACACAGAAATGTTTCGTTAGCCTGCAGCACAGCTCAGAGATCCTGATTCAGTAGAACATGGTCCTAACGTACATGAGAACATTTTATGGAAAAGTCACAGCTTCTGCAGTCCAACTCCTCCCTTGTTCTCCAACACTTTGCCAGCCAGAAGAACCTTGGTGACATTTTCTCATGATGTCGTGTTGCTCAGAGGTGGATTTAGGGCTCTTTGGAGGAGCTGAGCCTGTAGATCAGACCGGCTCATTTTTCTATTGTTCTAGTTCTAAGAAGCCGACCTTGGAGAACTTCCTTCACCTGAGAAACAAGGAGTGAGGAACCCAGTTAACCCAGAGGGAGATCAACCAGAACATAAAAGGCTGGAGAGGAGCAGCTGAATAATCTGCAGGTGTGACTTTTAGAAAAATAGGTTAAACCCTGATCCACACCGACCGTCTCCCCGTTGGATTTATGAGCTGCTGGTCTGTGTTCAGGACAGAGATGTTCTGAGAAAGCAGCACAGGAGGAGGGCCCAGAGGCCCAGAGGCCACAGGAAGGACTCCTGCTTCCTGCTAGCAGCTCCAACCAGACCGATGCACAGAACGTCTGGAGAACACCGTCAGCATTTCCTGCCTGGAAGGAAACTGAAGCGATGGTTTTATGTAACGCTGGTGAGGATATTGATCTGATTTCACGAGAAGACGGCACTCATTGGAAACCTTTCCAGCGTGTCGCTGCAGCAGCCGTTACTGACGTGCTGATAAATGTCGGCTCACCTGGGGACATACTTTACACATTTTATTAACATCCCAGACGCCATCTAAGGCGGCATGTTTGACATTTAGACGCGTTCGGCTGATATAAAGCGGCCCTTTCATTCATAATTCACTGAACGCTTCCCATCAAAACTGCATCAATTAAACCAGCTAGTCGTTTAAAAAACTCTCTGGGCTTTAAAATCTGATTAAACACAGAAAATAATCAGAGGTTTTATGAAACTGTAACACGGCTGTTTGATGTGGGTCCAAATAAAAATCAGAACCAGCTTTAAACACCAAGTTTGGGCCCAGAAACCAGTAATTTGACTTTGGTTCCACTTTCCTCTCAATGAAGACATTTTAAATAGTAACATGAACATTTAGGTGGGAAACAAAAAATCTTTTCTTTAAAAAACAGAAGAAAATGTTGAATATGTAGGGATGAGAACGCTGATTTCAGGGATTGAACTGCAAAGCAACAGTTCTGTTTACTGTTCTGTTCAACAGTAAAATCTCAGAGGATGAAGAAAAACAATTAAACTCTTCATCAGGTCAATTAAGCCCCAAACACCAGAGAGATGAAACAGCTGAGTTAGGCAACCATCTAAATTCTTTACACGTTCAGTAATTCCAGTTTTAATAAATATTCAATTATCACCATGAAAATTGAACAATAAGGTCAGGTTTATTGAAACTTTTTCTAAATGAATAAAAGCTCATTATTTTCACCAAGACTCCAATAAGTTGCTGTTTAATGAGCTCAAGAGGCAAAGCATGAAGATCATCTTCTTTGTTTAGTTTAATACAAGACTTAAAAACATCTGTTTTTATTGGGGACATATCCTGCTTTTCCATTAAAATCACCCAGTAGTGTCTATTCAATTCAATTCAATTCAATTTTATTTATATAGCGCCAATTCATGAAACATGCCATCTCAAGGCACTTTACAAAGTCAAATCAATCAGATTATACAGATTGGTCAAAATGTCCTATATAAGGAAACCAGTTGATTGCATCAAAGTCCCGACAAGCAGCATTCACTCCTGGGGAACCGTAGAGCCACAGGGAGAGTCGTCTGCATTGTACATGGCTTTGCTGCAATCCCTCATACTGAGCAAGCATGAAGCGACAGTGGAGAGAAAAACCACCCATTAGCGGGAAGGAAAAACCTCCAGCAGAACCAGAACCAGGCTCAGTATGAACGGTCATCTGCCTCGACCCACTGGGGGTTACAGAAGACAGAGCAGAGACACAACAAGAGAGACAAAAAAGCACAGAAGCACACATTGATCTAGTAATCTGTCCTACATTAGATGGTAATAGCGGGTGATTTGTGTTCCCTGGATGATTTCACAGTCAACAGAACGTCAGACCAGGTGTACCTACCATGAAGGAAAAAGAGAGAGAACAGAAAGTTAAAGCAGAAATGACGACACGTAATGCATAATTGAAGAACAGTAGAACTCAGCAGAGTGAGAAAAATAGGCGCTGATGTCCTCCAGCAGCCTAAGCCTATAGCAGCATAACTATAGAGGTAGCTCAGAGTAACATGAGCCACTCTGACTAGAAGCTTTGTCACAAAGGAAAGTTTTAAGATTAGTCTTAAAAGTAGACGGGGTGTCTGCCTCACGGACCAAAACTGGGAGTTGGTTCCACAGGAGAGGAGCCTGATAGCTAAAGGATCTGCCTCCCATTCTACTTTTAGAGACTCTAGGAACCACCAGCAGACCTGCAGTCTGAGAGCGAAGTGCTCTGTTAGGAACATACGGAGTAATCAGAGCTCTGATATATGATGGAGCTTGATTATTAAGGGCTTTATACGTTAGAAGAATAATTTTAAATTCTATTCTTGATTTAACAGGAAGCCAATGAAGGGAAGCTAAAATTGGAGAAATATGATCCCTCTTGTTGATTTTCATCAGAACTCTTGCTGCAGCATTTTGGATCAGCTGAAGACTTTGAACTGCATTTTGTGGACTTCCTGATAGTAAAGAATTACAATAGTCCAGCCTTGAAGTAACAAATGCATGGACTAGTTTTTCAGCATCACTCCTGGACAGAATGTTTCTAATTTTGGCGATATTCCTGAGGTGAAAAAAGGAAACTCTGGAAACCTGTTTAATATGGGATTTAAATGACATGTCTTGGTCAAAAATAACACCAAGATTTTTTACTTTATTACCAGAGGCCAAGTTAATGTCATCCAGATTAAGTGATTGGTTAAGAAGTTTATTTTTTGAGGACTCTGGCCCAAAGATTACAACTTCGGTCTTGTCAGAATTTAAATGCAGGAAATTTAAAGTCATCCAGCTTTTAATGTCATCAAGACATGACTGCAGTCGAAGTAATTGATTGGATTCATCAGGATTTATGGATAAATATATCTGAGTGTCATCAGCATAACAGTGGAAATTAATCCCATGCTGTCTGATAATTTTGCCAATCGGAAGCATATATATAGTAAAGAGAATTGGTCCAAGGACTGAACCCTGTGGTACTCCACAGGTGACCCTAGAGTTTGAGGAAGATTTATTATTAACATGAACAAACTGGAATCTGTCCGACAGATAAGATTTAAACCAGCCTAATGCTTTCCCCTTAATCCCTACAGTATGTTCAAGTCTTTGTAGGAGAATATTGTGATCAACTGTATCAAATGCAGCACTAAGATCTAACAGGACAAGTACAGACACAAGTCCATTATCTGAGGCCATGAGAATATCATTAGTGACCTTCACTAGAGCCGTTTCACTGCTATGATGAGCTCTGAAGCCTGACTGAAACTCCTCAAGTAGGTCATTACTTTGTAAATGTTCACATAGTTGATTAGCAACTACTTTCTCAAGAATTTTAGATAAGAAAAGAAGATTAGATATAGGTCTGTAGTTTACTAGCTCATCTTGATCAAGAGAAGGTTGACAACCCTGAAGACAGAAGTGCAAAAGAACTGTGTGACACACTTAGAAACTTTGGTTTAAGTCAACACGTTAAACAGCCAACACACAAACAGGGACATATTTTAGACCTGATCATCACTAAAGGTCTAAAGATTTCTAAGGTCAATGTAACTGATGTTGCCCTATCTGATCACTTCTCTGTTACCTTTGAAAGCATCATTTCCAGTGACTCATTTAGCCAAAGGGACATCGTAACAAAACACACCTTTAAGGACAATGCCACAGAAACTTTTATTCAAGCTTACTCTGATAATTCAACCTTGGGCTGCAACTCAGTAGATGAGCTAGTAGATAACTTTCATTCTAAAGTCTCAGACATCATTGACTGCATTGCTCCAGTTAAAGTGAAAGTTCTTTCCAGGAAGAAAAAATCTCCTTGGAGAAATGCTCCAGCAGTTAGAGGTGAAAAAAGGGAATGTAGGAAAGCTGAACGCAGGTGGAGAAAGAACAGACTGCAGGTTCACTACGACATCTATAAAGAGAGACTTTACAGATATAACTTACAACTGAGAAATGCAAGAGAATCTTTCTTCTCTGAGATCATCAAGAAAAACATTAATAATGCTCGTGTCTTATTTGCCAGTCGACAGGTTAACAAATCCTCCTGTGTCAGTGACTTCTGAACTCCACTCCACCAGGGCCTGCAATGAATCTGCTAACTTCTTTACTGAGAAAATCCTAAAAATTAGAGGATCATTTTGTACTACCATATCAACACCAGAACCAAAGCTGTATTCAGCAGGAACTATGTCTGACAAAATGTCCCATTTCAGCCAAATAAACCACAAAAGCTTAGAGGAGATCATTCAGCAGCTAAGTTCCTCCTCCTGCTGCCTTCATGTTCTCCCCACAGCGTTCTTTAAGAACGTTCTGCCTGTCGTAGCGTCTGATTTGACTCAGATAATAAACACGTCCATTCTGTCAGGAGTTTCCCCCCAGTCCCTAAAAACAGCAATTATCAAACCACTGCTGAAAAAGAACAGTTTAGACAAACTTCTACTCCAGAACTACAGGCCCATCTCAAACCTCCTTTATCAGTAGATTATTGAAAAAGCTGAGTTTCAACAATTAAACACCTTCTTAACAACGACCAGCCGCTTTGACGTATTCCAGTCAGGTTTCCTCACCACAGTACAGAGACCGCCCTTATCAAGGTGTTTAATGACATCCATATAAATACAGACTGTGGAAGATTAAAAACACATTTGTTTAAAATTGCCTTTGAATGTTCAAGTTAAACTGTTTTACTGTTTTCAAATGTTTTTTTTTGTTTCTACATTCTATTCCTACTTGCTTTTATTCCTATATTTTAATCATGTAAAGCACTTTGCATTGTCTCTGTACTGAATTGTGCTATATAAATAAATTTGCCTTGCCTTGCCTTGCCTTAAGTAAAGGTTTAATAACAGCTACTTTAAAAGCCTGTGGTACATATCCATTTACTAAGGATAGATTAATCATGTCTAAAATAGGACCACTGATCAGAGGGAATACCTCCTTAAACAACTTGGTTGGGATTGGGTCTAACATACAGGTAGAAGGTTTAGATGAAGCTAAGATTTTAGATAGCTCAGAAAGCTCTACTGCTTCTAAACAGTTCAGACACTGCGCAGGTTCTAAAGATTCCTCCAACGCTGCCTCACTTACTGAGGACGAGGTAATCATGTTTGGGAGGATGCCAATTATTTTATTTTTAATGGAATCAATTTTATTTATGAAGAATCCCATAAAATCATTACTACTAAGAGCTAAGGGAATGGATTAATGGAGTAAGTTTGGCAACTGTACTAAAGAGAAATCTAGGATTATTTTTATTCTCTTCAATTAATGATGAAAAATATGCTGCTCTAACTCTGCGAAGGGTCTTGTTATACAACAATAGACTGTCCCTCCAGATTAAGTAGGATTCCTCTTGGTGTGTAGAGCGCCATTTTCTCTCCAATTTCCTAACATTGTGCTTCAAGGAACGCAGCTCTGAATTAAACCAGGGAGCCAGCTTCCTGTGAATTATCACCTTCTTTTTCCAGGGAGCTACATTGTCTAATGCAGAACGCAATGAGGAAGTCACACTGTTAGCAAAGGTATCTATTTGTGAATGGGAAGAAACAGCATTGCTGCCATCTACAGGGTATTTCTGCAATACTGAGGATATTAAGAGGGGGACAGACTCTTTAAGTTTTGATACAGCATTATCCAATAAAGATCTACTATAATGGAACGCTGTTTTGGGGGTGGAGAACTCAGTTAGATTAAACTCAAATGTTATTAAAAAATGATCAGATAGGACAGGGTTGTGAGGAAATACTGTTAATACCTCACAATCAATGCCATATGTCAGCACAAGGTTTAAAGTATGGAGCCGAGAGTGCGTTGGCTTATGCACATTTTGAGCAAAACCAATTGAATCTAGGATAGTTTTAAAGGCTACACTAAGGTTATCACATTCAGTGTCAACATGGATGTTAAAATCACCCACTATAATAACCTTGTCAGTATTTAACACCAAATCAGATAAGAAGTCTGACAGCTGATCCAGAAACTGAGAGTAAGGGCCTGGTGGACGATACAAAACAATAAACAGAAGAGGTTTTATTGCTTTGCATTTTGGATGATGGAAACTGAGGGTTAAATGTTCAAAAGAACTGTAGTTATTAATTGGCCTGGGATTAATTAATAAATCAGACTGAAAGATAGTGGAACCGCAGCGCTTTGGTCTGAATTCCTCGTTATTTACCTCCTCTTCCCTGTTCTGGAGGCGTCTGAGAGCAACTCGTTTTGGTGCCGTCTCTTTAAATCTAACCCCCCCCCCCCTCCAGGTCGCAGAGCGTTCCACTCCACCCCCATCGGCCATTTTTGTAGTCTCCTGGGGGACGGTGTGATGAGCAAATGAATTATCTACTTGTAGTTTCAGCATCCTTCAGCTGCGAGAGATAAAAATGGTGAATTCAGGAAGTTAGTGAGACCTTTCCAGCTCTGCAGCAAACACCGAGACGTAATAATTGTTTAAATAAACGTAACAGAGAAAGCCAAACGAAGCTAAAGATATGGCCCAGCCATGTACCACAGATATCTGAGCAGCTCCTGGAGACTCCACGGACACAACAACACGTGTTTAAGGGCTAGAAACGTGGATTTTGCTGGATAAGGCCTCTTTAATTCTGTGTTTGAACCCCCGCATCTGATTTCCTGATGCAGTCTGCTAGCAGGCGCCTCGCAGCAGCTGTCAGGCATAGTGGAGGGGGGGGGCTCACTGTCAGACGGAGCAGGGCATACAGCAGGTGAAGCAATGGAGGAGGATTACCTGCATGTTCCTCAACTTCTCCTCAGTCAGCACCTAGACTGTCTGACCTTTGACCCCTGGGGGTTCCCACAGGACAGTGACCCCAGACTCCCATTATAAGTGGACCTGGGTGTCAGCGCTCTGACCTCAATGCTCCTGATTAACATTTGTTCTTTATTCTGGGGTGCTGGGTGTTTGTGACCCAGGAAGATCCCCGGTTTGTATCCCACACTCTGGGTCAATGAGCAAGACCCTCAGCCCCCGGACGCTCCCTGGCGCCGCCCAGTGGCAGCCCAAAGCTCCCTGAGGGACGGGTCAGATGCTGAGGATGAGGAGTTAAAATGAGAAGAGAGATGAAGGTCATCACTGTTATGTCTGAGCCTGTATGTATAATTATGAGCCTGCGTGGATTAAATTATAAAACCAAAGGTGTTGCTTTTAAAATACCTGCAGCTGTGAAATCCTCCGTCCCTGGAGCGGTTCTGACACATTAGGTTCTGACTGGATCCGGTTCTGTGCTGGACCCCAGAAGGTTCCCTTTAAATGTTAGATTTCTGCTCAAAGCACGAACAGAAAGTAACTGAGTTGAAAGTGGCTAATTAAAGAGCTTATGGGATGGAAACGGTCCAGTCACACCGCCCACACGCGACTCCCAAACTTCTCTACTTTCACCGCTGCTTTGCTATTTTCGCTGTGAATGAGTAGGTTGCTGCAGAAAGTGTCCCTGCAGACGCCTGGTGGAAAGAGCGACGGGGCAGAGAGGCGTCCTCCAGGTGAGCTTCAGCGTGGAGGACGGTGGCCTCCGGTGGCCTCCGGTGTTTGTGGTGTTCGCCTCCCTGCAGCTTCTTCCAGGCCTCTCGCCTCCCACACCTTCGCTCCTCACTCACCAGGGTTCCTCCAGCAACACCTCGGCTCCTGCCTGGAGCTGTTGCTGATGGAGAACTCTCAGCTGAACTGAGCGGGACATGAAGTCACTAGTGGAGCTTCTGGCTTTCTTATCATCGTTAACATTGTGGTAAACATTCCCAGACCATACAGGACTGAGGGGAAATGAGCACCAGCAGAAACATCTCAGGAAGGGGAGGAGGTGACGACTTCAGTCTGTTCTGGTTATTCTGGTGAAAATAGTTTCTCCTGAAGAAGATTTTCGAGCTCAGACGTTCTGCTCCTGCAGCTCCTTCTTCTCTCTAAACATGCTGGTTTCTGAACTGCCAGCTTCACGTTGATGCTTCAGGGCCTCAGGTGTACAGAGCTCAGTTCTTCATATGATGATGATTGTTCTGATGGACGTCTCCAGCGACACCTCAGAAGGTCATCATGTCCACCTCAGGTTCTTAGAGGATTGTCTGAATTTTCCCTCTGAGTAAATTAAAGTTGGCCTTTATGGACCAATCACAGTGTGGCGTCATGAGAACCAGCTCCGCCCCTCAGATTCCCTCTGCAGGTCTGAAGCTGCAGGTCTGAAGCTGCAGGTCTGAAGCTGCAGGACTGAAGCTGCTGGTCTGAAGCTGCAGAACTGAAGCTGCAGAACTGAAGCTGCAGGACTGAAGCTGCTGGTCTGAAGCTGCTGGTCTGAAGCTGCAGGACTGAAGCTGCAGGTCTGAAGCTGCTGGTCTGAAGCTGCATGACTGAAGCTGCTGGTCTGAAGCTGCAGAACTGAAGCTGCAGGACTGAAGCTGCTGGTCTGAAGCTGCTGGTCTGAAGCTGCAGGACTGAAGCTGCAGGTCTGAAGCTGCTGGTCTGAAGCTGCATGACTGAAGCTGCTGGTCTGAAGCTGCAGGACTGAAGCTGCAGGTCTGAAGCTGCAGGACTGAAGCTGCTGGTCTGAAGCTGCTGGTCTGAAGCTGCTGGTCTGAAGCTGCTGGTCTGAAGCTGCAGGACTGAAGCTGCAGGTCTGAAGCTGCTGGTCTGAAGCTGCAGGACTGAAGCTGCTGGTCTGAAGCTGCTGGTCTGAAGCTGCAGGTCTGAAGCTGCTGGTCTGAAGCTGCAGGTCTGAAGCTGCAGGTCTGAAGCTGCAGGTCTGAAGCTGCTGGTCTGAAGCTGCATGACTGAAGCTGCTGGTCTGAAGCTGCAGGACTGAAGCTGCAGGTCTGAAGCTGCAGGACTGAAGCTGCTGGTCTGAAGCTGCTGGTCTGAAGCTGCTGGTCTGAAGCTGCAGGACTGAAGCTGCAGGTCTGAAGCTGCTGGTCTGAAGCTGCAGGACTGAAGCTGCTGGTCTGAAGCTGCTGGTCTGAAGCTGCTGGTCTGAAGCTGCTGGTCTGAAGCTGCAGGACTGAAGCTGCTGGTCTGAAGCTGCTGGTCTGAAGCTGCAGGTCTGAAGCTGCTGGTCTGAAGCTGCAGGACTGAAGCTGCTGGTCTGAAGCTGCTGGTCTGAAGCTGCTGGTCTGAAGCTGCTGGTCTGAAGCTGCTGGTCTGAAGCTGCAGGACTGAAGCTGCAGGTCTGAAGCTGCAGAACTGAAGCTGCTGGTCTGAAGCTGCTGGTCTGAAGCTGCAGGTCTGAAGCTGCAGAACTGAAGCTGCTGGACTGAAGCTGCTGGTCTGAAGCTGCTGGTCTGAAGCTGCTGGTCTGAAGCTGCTGGTCTGAAGCTGCTGGTCTGAAGCTGCTGGTCTGAAGCTGCAGGACTGAAGCTGCAGGTCTGAAGCTGCAGGACTGAAGCTGCAGGTCTGAAGCTGCAGGACTGAAGCTGCAGGTCTGAAGCTGCAGAACTGAAGCTGCTGGTCTGAAGCTGCTGGTCTGAAGATGCTGGTCTGAAGCTGCAGGACAAAGTTATATCTGGTTGGGAGACTTCTACAGAATGCATGCATGGGTTCTCCCCGGTTCTCCGGCTTCCTCCAACAACATGATTATTAACAACCTTTAACCACATAAAGTCACATTTATCCATCCTGTTTAATCATTTCATTAAACGGTGCTGCTAGACGGACTCGGCACCAAGCTGAGAAGAACAACGAGTCTGCAGAAGTCAGAGGTCCAGTTCCTAATCATGCAGCTGGTGAAGCTTTTGCTCCACAGATGAACAGGCAGCACTGGTGCCTCCGGTGAGGCCTCCGTTCCTCATGAAGTGGATCATCAGTAATAGTAATAGTAATAGTAATCAGGTAGAACCATGGTCCCCCCCCCCCCCCCCCCCCATGTTCCCTCGGCCCCACGGCTGCAGCCGGCTGTGACCAGAACCTTGCCCTCCAGAACATTCTGGGCTTTCTCCTGGTGCTGACAGTGTACCGGTACCGTGCAGAAAGCAAACTTGAAATTTACGTTTGAGTAAAAGGTTTTTATTATTGAACAGAAGTAAAAAGAGAAATAAAACGTCGAGGTTTTATATCTGCCACAGGTTGCAGGTTTGCTTCTCCTCCCAGCGAGGGGAGAAATGCAATAAATGATCTGTAATTGATGCAGAGAGGCTCTTTCTTTAGGTTCTGCAGGGTCACCCGACCTGAACGGTTCTGCTCTGAGGGACATTAGAGCAGAACCTGCTCTAATGTCTGTGAAGAACCGTTCTGCTCTAAAGTGGGCAGATTGCTGGTGATCTTCTCTCCATTTAGGCTGAAGTGCTGCTGTCAGCCGCCGCAGAGAGAGGAGGAACTGGATCATTTCCTCTGAAGCTGCTTCAGTCCTGCAGGAGGTTCTACGGGTTCTACAGGCTGCTGAAGGAGGTTCTACAGGGTGCTCAAGGGGGTTCTACGGGTTCCACAGGTTCTACAGGCTGCTTAAGAAGGTTCTACAAATTCTACAGGCTGCTGATGGAGGTTCCTTTGGTTCTACAGGCTGCTGAAGGAGGTTCTACAGGTTCTACAGGCTGCTGATGGAGGTTCCTTTGGTTCTACAGGCTGCTGAAGGAGTTTCTTCAGGTTCTACAGGTTCTACAGGCTGCTGAAGGAGGTTCCTTTGGTTCTACAGGCTGCTTAAGGAGGTTCTTCAGGTTCTACAGGCTGCTGAAGGAGGTTCTTCAGGTTGTACAGGCTGCTTAAGGAGGTTCTACAGATTCTACAGGCTGCTGATGGAGGTTCCTTTGGTTCTACAGGCTGCTGAAGGAGTTTCTTCAGGTTCTTCAGGTTGTACAGGCTGCTTAAGGAGGTTCTACAGGTTCTACAGGCTGCTGAAGGAGGTTCTACAGGTTCTACAGGCTGCTGGATCGTGATGTGGACGTTTAGCCCATGGCTGTGTATCTTAAACAGAGAGCAGTGTGTTAACATGTTAGACAAGAGACCCGTTAGAGAAATGGATCTAAACCAGAACCTGCAACGGAACACCAACCCAGATAAGCAGCCAACTTCCCTCAGAACAAAGGAACAGAACCCCAGAGCAGCACCACGGGGTCCATTTCATCAGTGTCTCTCCGGATGATAATCAGGGAAGCCGATGAAAAGCTTCCGGCTCTAAAGTGGAACCGGAGACGGCGGAGAGAAATCAGAACCACCCGGGGGGGTTCTCCCACTGAAAGGTCCAGGTTGGTGAGGGTGGGAGCTCAGCTGTGTTCTGGATCAGGTCCGTTAATCAGCCGCAGCGCGCTGAATAAATGATGACTCAGGAGAAACACCGAGGGCGGGTCAGCGCCATGACGGTTCCGTTAGGCACAAGATCCAGCTGAAGGGTTCTGGGTACGGTTCAGGTGTCATCAGCTGGAATAGGAAACGGGTCAAAGGGTGGTACCAGGTGCCCTCCGCCTGTGTGATTTAACTAGGCCAACTATCTTGTCTCTGAAGACTCCATGACGGCAGTTTCTGGTCCCTGTTTTTAAACGTCGCTGAAATTTGGGAGAAATTTTCTTTTTTAGAGACAAAATCAAAAATCCTACAAATAAAATCCAGATGTTGTTCTTTTTTCTTTAGTTTTTAAACATGTTGAATCTTTAGTTTATTTCTCTTCTTTAGTTTCTGCAGAATGACCCGAATGACCGGATCATGACTCCAGAACCGTGATTCTGTTTCTGTTTATCTTCCTCTGATCAAATGAAACTACAGTGAGACAATGATGGATCCCTTCAGGCGACTCCACGGCCTCAAAGGTCCGGTTTTAGTCCGACGCTCCGGGCTTCAGCACACTGGGATCCAGCAGAACCACCTGGTGGTTGTGGAGAACCTTCGGCTCGTCGGCTTCTTCATCAGTTTTTGTCTAAATATTGATGGAGAACGTGAAGCAAAGCCACAAACTACCGGCGGAGCGATTCAGCGCTGGTTGCTGCGTTTCCACAGAGATGGAGGGTTCTGCTGGAAGCAGCTTCACTTTTATTAAAACTCTCCGTCTCTGTCAGCGCTGGACCCAACAACATCGAGTGATGACGGTACAGAACCAGAACCCAGCTGCTGGTTCTGTTTGGCCCAGAACTGTAACAGCTGTGCTCTCCGCCTACAGCCAGTGTTCACACGTCACAGACTTCCTGGAAAAACTAAGAATATAAAAGTGTTCATTTCAACGATAACTGAGATTTACAGAAACTGTAGAAAATCATCCTTTATTCCTCAGTCTGACATGAAACCACAATAAACTGTTTAGATCAGTTAGAATAAAAACAGACACACAAATATCACTAAACCTTTAAATCAGGGAGAGCCAGATGATGATGTCATGGCTCCATGAGCGTCTGATTGGTTCCTTCACACCTGAGTTAAATGGAGGAACACCTGTGGGCGGATTTAAGGAACTCAACACCTGTTTCTCCGCGTATAAACCTGCCAGACAGGCCAGACATGAGAACCCAGTGAGTAGATGTTCTGGTCCCTGTCGGACCTCCACCAGAACCAGACCAGGCCTTTGGACCTCCCATGGACCACGGCTGTGTCCTGGCTGCCATCCTGCAGAGGGACACGTCGCTCAGATCCACATCCAGGCTGGAGCTGCGTGATGGAGCACCGTCTGCCTCCCAGACCAGGTAACTGTTAAAATACGTTCTCCACGTCTGGCTGGAGAACCGGTTCTCTGCCTGTCAGCAGCTTCACGGTGTGGAAATGTTTGAGAACAAAAATACAGAACACACAAAAACAGCTGAAATACCAGAACAGGTTTATGAAAGTGTTAAATATGTTTAATATGATATATATAGCTTTAACTGCAAACCAACAACGAACCAACGAGGCGATGTTCCCTGATGTCAGAGCATCATTTCATCTGTGATGGAGTTAAAGGCAGCAGGCTGGACGCTTTGCTGCATTTTAGAACCAATGATCCGTTCCTGCCGGGTTCTGTAATCTAGAGACGAGGCTGCAGACGGTTAACGTACAGATAGAGGGGGGGGGGGGGGGGGGGTCTGCTGCTGAGGATGCTGGTGCTCAGCTGCAGGACCTTTGACCCCAGCCTGCAGCAGACGGGACGTCCCGCTGCAGCTGCAGAGCTGCGTTTATCCCTCCTGCTGAGAAACCACAGCCAGCATCTCTCCGCTGGCTAATCTGAGTAAAGCAGCCAAACCGCCTGCAGACCCACTTCTGATTGTCTCAGGATGAAGGATGAGGGTCTTTTTTCCACCTGGTTGGTCCCACATTAAGCAGCTTTATGCCGGTTCAACGTGTTCATCCAGCTCTGTGTCACCGAGCCTCGTTAACAATAAAGTTTTCTCATCCTGACGTCTTTGTTTGCATTAACAGAGCAGCGCTGCATGTGGACTGATTAAAGGAGCAGCTCAGGTGTTCTGGGGGGGTTTATGCAGAGCATTTACAGGCAGTAAGTATCTTACCTGCTGGACACAGCAGTCAGTGACTTCTGTTGAACATTTACTGTCACACGGCTCCCCTGTGGCATCGCTGCAGACCTCTGGGGGCTCCTGGCCGCTGGCCCCCAGCAGGGCATTCGTGTTAGAGCTTTGGGGCCACTCTGTTTTTCCTGTGGTTGAACTTTACTGCACTAAAGAGACATTTGGCTTTAAGGCTGATGGGGGGGGGGGGGGGGGGGGTGCATCCATCCTCCATGCATGCACCACGATAGAGGACGGAGAGAAGCTGGGTGGGGGTGCTGTGGCAGGTTGGGGGGGACTGGAGGTGTGAGGCCGCTGCACCGCTGGGAGGCCAGGAGGACAAGGGGTTCACCCCCCCCCCCCCCCCCACCACCCTGACATCTGAAATCATCTGTTTATTGCATTTACTCCAGTATTTTGATCTGATAATTAATAATTATAAATAATGAAACATTTAGTGGCAGCGCTAAGCTGTCCCAGGCTTCGATCATTTAAAGTTTCCTTCTGCCGTTCTCTGCTGATATTGTCAGGATGACTGAAAGGTGGTTTTTCCTCTGATCTGCTGAGTCTCGTCCAGCTGGTACCGAGACCCGGGCCCGGTTTCCTCGCTCCACAGCGCCGTGGATCTGCTGCAGCAGCTTCCTGCCTCTACTTAGTAAAGCATGAACGCTGCATCTTCTAATCTCTGCTGCATCGTTTGTAGTCTCTTGTAAATGAACTGGGGCCCGGTGTCGGTTCTCCATGAGCGGCTTTATGGCCGTCTTGAGTCCCTCAGTAATTATTCCTGCCTCCTCTCAAACCTTTCTGCACCAATTTATCATCCAAGAGAGAAACAAGTGAGTTATTTTTCTCATTAAGCCTCCCTCTGTTATCCACGCTTGTTATTTTCCACCGCAGCTTCTTCTCCAAGCCCAAACATTTAATGCCATTAAACAGATTTATTCATAGAGCCTGGAGAACCAGCAGCTGCTGTTCTCCTCAGATTAATGTTCAAGCCTCATATTGTTCAATATCCACTTCCTCTTGGTGACTCCTCCAGGGTCTAACCTGACGGATCCTCTCCTCGCCGCCCTCAGAGGCACCATCTGGAGTTCTCCAGGAGAGCAGAGGCTCGCTCTGAGGAGATGCTGCAGCACCAGGCAGCCCTGATGGGAATTATGGGAATTATGGGAATTATGGGAGCGGATCGCTGCTACGGAGAGGTCTGCACTCGCTTCAGCAGCATCTCATCTGAGTCTGCCAGGAGAAGTCAGCGGCGGCGGCCTCTTGGCTCGCTGTGGCGCCGACGTCTGGTCTTCCTCTGGGGAAGATGACCTGTTAGTCCGTAACTCATCTGGACCCCAGCGCCTGTGTCTTCTGCACCTTTCAGGTTAAAGCTGCGGTCGATGCACAGTGAACCCAGATCCCTTCAGCACAGCATGGCAGTCCCTCCTCATCTGGACCCCCCACGGTTGTCCCCTGCAGCGCCGCAGTCTCCAGCCTTCACCTGCAGAGGCTTTCATGCTGTACCTGCTCCCCCTGGGCGGGGCTACAACTATCAGCAACATGTTTCATCACCAAAGGAGTGTGTGAATTTAATGAATTTCTCCTTTGTGAGATCAATAAAGTAATCTAATCTAATCTAATCTAAACAACCTTATTTTGCCCATGAAACTAGACTAAAAGTGAATAAAGATCAACCTAAAGAAGGAAACTTGGACGAGGATGAAGACTTCTTCTCTGCTGAATAACATCAAGCGTCAGACGTTGCAGGAAGATGAACCCTGAGAAGATCTGATCTAAGTGGTGAGAACATCTGGAGAACCTACAACTGGGTTCCACCCACACGCGAAGGCCAGGAGTCTCTGGAGATTCTCCTCCCAGCCTGAAGCGAGACTCCTCTGAGGAGAAAGGGTCAAACCCAGGAGGAGAAGCAGAGGAGAAGGTTTCCAGGAGCAGCAGAAACCAGAACCAACCCACAGCAGGACGGAGGTGGTTTTCAGCTCCTGCTACGATGAAGCTACCTGAGGTTCTGCAGTCGGATCAAAGAGCGATTCAGGAGAACACGGCTAAACGGACCCGTGGAACGGTCTACGGTTCTGCTCCACCTGCTTTAGGGTGGAGAAACTAGATGGGAGGCTGAGTTCCTGGCAGGTTTCTGGACCGCTGATGGTGTTCAGGCTGGTTTTCAGAACCGCGTTACTTTCATGGTGATTAGGGTTACTGAGGGTGGGACGGCTGGTGGAGGACGTCCAGTTCCTCTGCAGCTCTGAGGCAGATGGTCCAGGTTCTTCTCCATCCCTGGACTGGACCTTCATCGTCTCTGTGTTCTTCAGCAGCTTCCTCAGAGCTGCTGCGGCCGTTTCTTCAGGAAGACGCCTCATTTAGGCGCTCAGCAGGACCTCCTGATGGTCCGCTGTGGGCTCTGAGATGATCTTACGTTTCCAAAACTGACTTTTGAAGAAATCTACATTAGAAGCAAAACTTGAAATGTTTTATGGATCAATTCCTCTGAATAATTGAAGAGGTTTTGTGTAATTTATGTGGGCATTAATTTGTGAAACTCACATTAGTCGACCCTCAGGGATGCTGCCCTGAGCAAAATAATCTTTGCATCTATGAATAATGATTTTCCTATTTTTCTGCCTCCTTTCTGATTAAAAATGGTCCGTTTGGCTGCGGCTCATTAATGTAATGAGAGCGGCTCAGAACATCGGTTCTGGTTTCTGTTTTTCTACCAAATACTTCACTCAGCACCTTTTATGGAGTAACATGCTAATATTTAGATGATAGAACAGAAAATAATCATAATTCAGTGCAAAGTCTCGTTATTATCCCTCCGTGTTTGTTTGGCCACAGCAGCAGAGGGCCAGACTTCCTCTGGTTGGATGGCAAACCTTCCCGGCGGTGCTGTGGTCCTGTGATGTCGCCCCTGACCCGGCAGAACCAGCGACCTGACCCGGCAGAACCAGCGACCTGACCCAGCAGTGGCCGGCTTTGTCCCCGAGAACCACAGCAGGTAGGCGGACATTGTTAGAACATGTAAATTGGCAGCTTTTGCTTCTTCCAACAAAGGGTGAATGGGGACACGTCTGGGCGTCCCGCTGCGCCGTGATGGACTGCTGGAAGATATTTCCACTTCAAAGCAAACAGAAGCAAATTGATTCCTCGGCGAGAGCTTCAAAGGATGCTTCTCTAGTGAGGCGAGTGGTCTTACCGAGGCAGAGCAGATCCTCCCCGTGTTGGTGTGTGATCCCGTCCCAGGAGACGTGTAGTTAATTAATTCCTCTAAAAAGACAATTAGACTCTTCAATCAAATCCTCTGGGTGCGTTTGGACTGGAGTCGCTCCAATTCTCCATTAAAGCTGCTGATTAACAACATCGATTGCTTGGCGAGTTCATAAGAGACGTTTTCATGTCTGCTTAAAAACTTTCTGTTCAGCGCAGAGAGGACATTAAACTTTAATACTGATCACAATAAACTCTTCTTACATCTTTAAAGGATCTACAATGTCATGTTTATTGGCACCTCTGCTAAACATGTAAAAAGCCGGTGTTAGAACACGTTTATTCATTGGGCCACAAATTCAACTTTAAGCACTAATTATTATTCATAAACTCACCAGTGACCCACCTGCTGTTACACCAAATAACTCCCATCACTCCACTAAAGCTTTTTGGATATATTAAATTAATTATCCATCACTTCCTGTTTACCTACAATATAAATATGATCTAATGTCTCTGATCAAAACAGGAAAGACAAGAGCACATGCCATCAGGCAGCACTGAGCTTCATAAGTGAGGAAATGCTAGCAGAAGTGCTAAGCTAATGTTAGCTGAGGTGCTAAGATAATGTTAGCTGAGGTGCTAAGATAATGTTAGCAGAGGTGCTAAGATAATGTTAGCAGAGGTGCTAAGCTAATTTTAGCAGAGGTGTTACGCTTATGTTAGCAGAGATGCTACGCTTATGTTAGCAGAAGTGCTAGGCTAATGTTAGCAGAGGTGTTAAGCTAATGTTAGCAGAGGTGCTACGCTTATGTTAGCAGAGATGCTACGCTTATGTTAGCAGAAGTGCTAGGCTAATGTTAGCAGAGGTGTTAAGCTAATGTTAGCAGAGGTGCTATGCTTATGTTAGCAGAGGTAATAGGGTAATGTTAGCTGAGGTGCTAAGCTAATGTTAGCAGAGGTGCTACGCTTATGTTAGCAGAGGTGCTAGGCTAATGTTAGCAGAGGCTTTAAGCTAATGTTAGCAGAGGTGCTTGGCTAGTGTTAGCAGAGGTGCTATGCTTATGTTAGCAGAGGTAATAGGCTAATGTTAGAAGAGGTGCTACGCTTATGTTAGCAGAGGTGTTAAGCTAATGTTAGCAGAGGTGCTAGGCTAATGTTAGCAGAGGTGCTAGGCTAATGTTAGCAGAGGTGCTAAGCTAATGTTAGCAGAGGTGCTAGGCTAATGTTAGCAGAGGTGCTTGGCTAATGTTAACAGAGGTGCTAAGCCAGGGGTTCCCAAACTTTTTTAGCCGCGCACCCCCTTCAGTGTCCCAACCGGTTTGGCACACCCCCCTCCCCCCCCCCCCCCCCCCCCGCCCCGAAAAAAAAAAAAAAGAAATCTGTTGCAGCTACATCAGTACAACCATCATAACAAAATTTGTGGGAATAAAATTACAACATAACTTGAATTAAACTGAAATAAAGTTGCAACATCCACAAACAGAATCCTGAGGATTTTCAGGTGCATCAGTGGCTCAGAGAAAGAAAGACGCACAGATTGGCCACTCCTCCACAACCTGAAACGTCTCTGATGCCGCCTTCCTTTTCATTCACGGACTAAACTCTGATGATCTACCTATGTGTTCTCACTTTGTTTATTTCGTGCATCAGCTTCTTAATCTGAGTCTGACTCACAATTTACGTTGCAAAATACAAACACCAAGAACTTTGATTTGTGTCTGATGACGAGAGAGAGAGAGAGAGAGAGAGAGAGAGAGAGAGAGAGAGAGAGAGAGAGCTCCATAAAGATGTTATTAATCAGAGAAATAAAAACTTTTACAGCGGTTACATTCAGCAGGTAAACACGCCCATGGCAACACACCTCAGCTCCCCGCAGCCCCACCGCTGGATTTTCCCTGTCTGGATACGCGCTACAACCGCATCTTTAAAATAAACTGCGCCTGTCTGAATCACAATGAGACGTATTGCAGCCCCCCCCCCCCCAAGCTGCAGCAGGTGTGGGCGAGTCATGCGCGTCAGAGCTGGTAGAGGTTCAGAGTCAAGGCACAATGAGCAGCGCTGCTTGGAGGCGCTGCGCGATCAAAAGAGAGACTGTGTCGCTCAAAACTTTCGGCCCGAATTTAATTTTCCCTCTGCTGATGAACACGACGTGAAGTGAGGAACGAGATGGAGAGACATTTGTCTTCTCCCAGATCCGTTGCAATTCTCTCCTCTGATTCCCTGGTTTCAGCCAATAGAGCATATTGAAGTAGAGGCACAAGCTGGCTGCGCATATGAGGCACAATGCGTAGAAGAAGATAACTTCATCTTAAAATGAAGCGTGGAACAAGACTTTTTAAAATAAATAGATTTTCATGTCAATACATTTTATTTATTTATTAAATTTGCAGTTTTGATTTTAATTTTCACAAAGGAAATGTTTATTTACACGTCTTTATGGTGTGGGGAAAAAACACTGTCAAACCGCCATTACAGATTTCAGCTCGCGCACCCCCAGGGGCTGTGCTAAGCTTATGTAGAAATGGTTCTGTGTCAACATCCCTGTCACCAGGTTCTGTTCAGATCACCCCACCAGCAACTGTGCGACCTTCAAAGTCACTTAATTCCCCTGTTTTCTCCATTTTGATGCTGGCTTTGGTTTAACAGGCGGACCTAATAAAGTGGCCAGTTAGTGTGTGGTTCTTCTGACCGGTGAACTTTTGAGGTTCTCTAGGATGAGCTGGAGAAAGGCTATCTGGGTTTCTGAACGTTCTACCTTCAGGACCTGAACTCATGCAAGCAGAAGACCATGGCAGGATGCAGGCTTTAGACTTTCCATCCTGCAGCATCTAGATGCTCTGGATTGTTCAACACACCTGAGCCAGGTGATGGCTTGTTACTCTGCAGAGCTGGATGCTGACGAGGGCGTGGAGGAGCAGGGGCACATCTACTCTAAATGTTGCAGGACAGCAGCTCTGGAGGACTTGGCCACCACAGCTTTTGATGGTATCTTCATCTTCTGTAATTCAACACAAAGTAATGCAAATGTCAGCGCCCCCTCCTGGATGGGAGTGGAGATCACCTGTAGTTGTCAATGGGGAGCTACTTCTGTACTGTGATGTTGTGATGTTTCCGGACCAACCACACCAATCATCATCACACCGGGATTATTTAGCATCACTCTGCTGAAAACTGCTTTAATATCAGCCATAATTTACAGTGGCTGAATAAAAGTATTCCCAAACATGTTTCTATTCATCACATGTAGGCAGATGAACTGATCTGAAACTGAACTTTTCCCTGAAAGGATGGAGACGTCATGGCGTGAACTTGATGTGTTCAGGAAACAGCGGCTCGGTACGAAGGGAAGACCTGCTGGCATTCATTTCGATGGTAGAGCTGAATTTCTCCTGCAGATGCTTTGGCCCATCGACCTGCTCACAGTAGCTCTTTGGAACAACGCAACAAAAGCTGGGCCACCACTGAAAGGAGGTATAATGCTTTTCACACGTGTTCATCCGTGCGCTTCAACTGCAGCACTTTGCTGAGCGTGGAGACATCAGGTCTGACAGAGCATCTATCTGCCTCGGTTCAGAAGCGCTGACAGACCTGAGAGCTGCTTTCTCTCAGGTATGTAGACACATGCAGCGTTGAACAGGATGAGCTGTTCTGCAGCACATGCTTCATGATTCTGCTGCTTTAAACACGCCAGTCTTCAGGATTCGCTGTGGTCAGTTCGTCTGAGGCCTTGTTCACACCTAGCCGGATATCTGGAACAACATTTCTGTGCTTTTTGCTTGTTTGTTTTTACGAACCAGCAGCTCCGATACGCTGAGGTGCAAAGGGGGAAGATCGCTTGGCGGTCTTACAAGGACTCTCCCTCCCAATAAAGAACCACGTTGTTGATCAACATCAGCGTTTTTAAAGGGTTCTGACCATAGACATTATAAAAATAGACGCCTCGTTGGGTTAGGGTTCTGCCTGTGCTGCGGATGCATCAGAGCGTCCGCCATGTTGAATGTGGCAAATCTGCTGTTAGACTCAGACACTTAAACAGAATCAGAGGGACTTTAATCTAGGAATATACTTTATATTCGTAATATTTATATTTTTGTAATATTACGAGATTATTTTCGTATCCTTTGGTTTAATTCTCCTGACTTTAATCTCGTAAAGAATAAAAATAATTAAAATAATCTATCCTGGCCCTATTACTCCAGGACTAAGATAGTTCTGCAAACTGTGACTATTCTGGAAATGTTCCCCCTTAATTGTCCTAGGACTTTTTTTAAAATCTGTTGCTAATCTGTGTCTATACCAGATCTTAAAAGGTTCACACGGTTTTATGAAATAATGAAGACCACAATGTTTAGATTTAACCAATTGATTTTTATATTCATAACACAGACACACACACACACACACACACACATATATATATATATTACATACATCTATAATCTGGACATATACTTTTATATAAACACACCTATTTATTTAGAATACTTTCTATATGCACATTGATCAAAACATCAATCCAAAGCCAATCTGACTGCCAATCTCTATCAATTAATTTCTATATATTTTTTTACAAGTATGTATATAAGCTCCATCTATATCTTTCTATCTGAATACTTAAAACATAGATACAGGGAACATAGACGTTCACTACTTTCTGCCACATACAACATGGCGGTGACGTTGACATGTAAACCTGTGGCCAATGAGGCGTCTACGTTTATATGTCTGTGGTTCTGACTGGCTGACGTAGGCTTCAGCTTTGCGTTACACCGCCCCCTATGGGTTCGGCATGTCTAAAACAACACTGAGTGGTGGATTTGTGCAGGTTCATGAAAACGAGCCTATGTGTACGAGATTATTTTTTATAAAACGATGTAAAAAATATAACATTTTTTATAAAGAGCTCAGAAAGTGGAGAAACAAATGTTCATCAGGTTAAACCAGAAATTAAAGTTTTTATGATTCGGATCGAGCTTAAACAAAGATGATCTTCATCCTCATGATCTGTCACCTAGAGTCAGTTCACACCTGTTTTGTATCACCGATTATCTCTCCAGCCCTCATTAGTCCTCTGCTCCTATGGTTATTTAACCATATTTGATTAATTCATATACCTTGAGCTATAAACATGTCATTTCCCTCTAATTTTCATTGACGTCCACACTCCAGTCCACTAGGTGGCGTAAAATGTACCTTAAGTTGGTTTGCCGACTGCCAGTCAAATTCTAAAAGAAGAAGAAGACCTCAACTTGGTTAAACCATGGCCGTTTCTCAATTCACGAGAACGCGAGTACGGACTCGCGTTCTCGTCAAGTCCGGTCTTGGCGAGAACACAGGGAGATCAGACTTGACAAGAACGCGAGCACGCAGCACGTATGGTGTATTGGAACAGAAGCGTACTTGTGACGTCATGAGACGCACAGTTCTTTAGCATTTCTTTAACATTCAAAACTATTTATATACTACACCACAATAAATCTTATTGAAAAATGTTTTAAAACAACATTTTTAATTTCTAAAAAGCCTAAAAATTATCTTGCCGCGGTGCATTCTGGGCAAGCGGTCAGTCTGAAGAACGCACAAGTCTGCTCTGATGCATGCTCGATAAAGAGGGCGGGGCGAGAACAACATCCGGGGAATTCGGCGCGTTCTCGGTTTGGCGTTCTCGGCAATAGGAACAGTGCTCGGGCTGAGGCTGATGACGTGTCACGAGCACACGAGAACGCTCAGGAACGCATATTGAGAAACGGCCCATGACAGACCTGCTCAGATGTGGAACCTGCTCTAGATGAAGTGGACCTTGCAGGTACAGATCCGGCTCTGAGCAGGCGGCTCGGAGCCGGATCTGTGGCGTGCTAACAGTCAGATCCAAAGTGCTAGGCCAGATTCGTGGTCGTAAAAACATTCCACCCGTGTCCAGGAAACAGAAGCTGAATAAGGTGTGTGATGGGGGCTAGGCGGGGAAATCCAAAAACAAGAACCTGGTTGGAGACGTGGCAAGCAGGCAGGAAGAACACTGGACCTGTCAATAATCTGGCTCTGGTTGACGGTGGGAGCCCAGTATATGAAGGTAGAGGAGCACAGGTGCAGCTAATGACCCTGATAAGAAGAAGCCCAAGCAGACACTGTCAGCCAGAACATGATGAGAACATTTAGCCTATTTGCTTTATTAACAAGGACTTTTATTGATGCAAAGGTCTGGAGAACAGCAGCTGCAAAATAAGGTCCGCTTAGGCGCCTTAAATCTTTTAGTTTGTTTCATGATTCCAAGTTTTAGCTGCTGGTGATGCTGTCAGCGTTCCACACAGAGAACCCTTCACTGGCACCTTCTCATGCTGCTGAGGGGAGTAAGGTGGTGTTACTTCCTCCATGAAGGCTGGAACTGATGGTGGAGGCGCTGAAACGTATTTAAATCAGCCGTTAATCTCAGAACAAACTAACTTCAGTTTGATTCAGCATTTTTAAAATGGTAAAAAGGAAAACCGGCTTCAGGACCTTCAGATAACCAACTTAGAGGTGGACCAGGCAGGCCTCCAACACCCCAGCATGCTAAATCTGCCCTTTCTACCATGATTTAATGCAACCTTTCCTGCAGTCAGCAGAGCATGAAATCCTGTTTTTATTTCCTTTCTTCTTCTGTGTCGCTGTATGAAGTCTTCCCTTGAGTCAGACATTTATTCCCTGCATGCCACTCCAATAATGAAGCATCCACCAACAGGTGGCGCTGTTCTTAGGGTGAACATGTTTTATTTTATATTTTATTTATTTTAGGGTGAACATGTTTTATTTTATATTTTATTTATTTTAGGGTGAACATGTTTTATTTTATATTTTATTTTATTTTAGGGTGAACATGTTTTATTTTATATTTTATTTTATTTTAGGGTGAACATGTTTTATATTTTATTTTATATTTTATTTTAGGGTGAACATGTTTTATATTTTATTTTATATTTTATTTTAGGGTGAACATGTTTTATTTTATATTTTATTTTATTTTAGGGTGAACATGTTTTATTTTATATTTTATTTTATTTTAGGGTGAACATGTTTTATATTTTATTTTATATTTTATTTTAGGGTGAACATGTTTTATTTTATATATTATTTTATATTTTATTTTAGGGTGAACATGTTTTATTTTATATTTTATTTTAGGGTGAACATGTTTCAGCTTCTACGTCTAGAAAGACTTTATGTGGAGAATCCTCTGATTTTGCATCAGTTACTTCCGGTTGTTTTCAGCCTGGTTTTATTTCTGCAGACGATGCAAAAGTCAAGAGGATTTAAGGTTCATGTCTGAATGAGAAAGGTTTGACCTAATTTGACCGATTTAACAACGTTTATCTTTAAATGATCAGGGTCAGAACCTAGGGGTCGCTCTAGTATGGGTCAGTTTATAGTTTGAAAACAACTTTTGGTTAAACTTTGTCTGAACATCGATGCTGAAGCCTCAGAGGTAAATCCTCAGTGTCATGATTTGTCTTGGATGAACCTGGACACAGCACACACTCACAGAGCTGGTTCCCAGAGTTTATTGAGACAACAGGTTGTGGATGATGAAGCCAGAGTCATCTTACCAGACGGAGTTGTTGAGGTGCAGGAACTGGCAGACAGGAACAGGAACAGGAACAGGAATGATGGTCAGAAGACTGCAGACGAACCGGTGATCAGGCAGAGACTAAGGTGAGTATATATAGTAGGATGAGCAGGTGGAATGAGTCCCAGATGATTGCAGCCTGCCAGGTGTTCCCAATCAGGGCTGCACTGGGGAAGGAGCCAGAAAAAGTTCAGAATGCAGCCTTCAGGCTGCATCATGACACTCAGAACCAGGCCTTAGAACAAACTCAACCATTAAAAAAACACGTATGGTTTATTAGATTCAGAAAGTTTTCCACGTGTCTGAACCAAATATTCTGCTGCTCCACCCAGAATCCGTTTCCCTACAAATGTGAAAGCATTAAATAAAAATAATCCTCCTAATAATGAGTAACATGACTTATTAGGCGGTGAAATGGTCCCATGAGCAGGAACCAGTCCTGCTGAGATGGTAGAACATCATCCTCCTGCTGAGGAACTCGTTTTTACAACACGATCAGAGAAAAACCTGTCAGGGCATCAGGACCTGGACGTAGAAGCTAAAGCTCCGTGTTGAGGTTTGAAGGGTTAAAGTGGGACAGAACACGTCGGTGGAGCTGCAGTTCTTCCTTCTAGTTCATGTTCCAGTGCACACCTTCACCTGGGAGCTGATTACCACAAACTGTGACCTACAGCCAGAACCAGACGGGTCCACCTGACTGAGCACGTCATGCTAGCTGCTAATCATCTGCTGACGCTAATTAGCTCCGCCTCCATCCAGAGGCATCATCAAGCCTTGGCTCTGAATCAGAGCTCTGAGCTTCTGCTCAAGCTCTGCTGCCTCAGCTGGGCGGGTGTGTAACCCCCCTAATGAAGCCCCAGATGAGCTTGCAGGGCGTCAAACATGTGCTCTAATTGTTCAATTAAGCTGCCGTTGTTCTGCGCAGACGGGCCTGAATATCTCTGAAGGGAAACAGAGACAAACGGAGAGACAGACAAGAGAGGAGAGGATGATGGGTGGAAGCGGGATGACAGCAGAGCCATGCTGGAGTAATTGATCAGCTGAAGGCCGCTGCAGACACGTTTACCCACTCTGGCACCTGGAAACTTGTCTCCTGCCTCCAACCAGCTGCTTTCTGCTCAAAGCGAGTCTTTCTCTCTGCAGCTCCGTCCCAAAGCACCCGTCCTCCCCGGATTCAAGCATTTATCACGATAAATGATCAGTTAGGTGAAGCGTAAACAGCACGGCGGCCAGAAACCTCCTGACTTTATTTCATTAATGAAACTATGACTCTGCAGTGTTAAGATGTGACGACTGCTGGTTAGGGAGCTTTTCAGAGGCTTTATCCCCAAATTCACCGCCTGCAGAGTGGATCCTCCTAACTTCTCCTTCTCAGATCATCTCCACGCCGCCTGTTGGGGGAGTTGCTCTTGGAGGAGCTTTGGCTCCAACTCTTCATCCCTGGCAGTTCTTGCTGATCCAGAGAGCTCATCTTTCAGCTGTAATGTTCTCAGCAGCAGCTTCCTGCAGTTTTGATGCTGCTGCAGCTTCTCTCTGGAGGCAAACGGCTGAAATCCTCCATCAGCAGCATTCTGGATGGAGGATTCCTGCTGGACGCTTTCACAGATTCTGACCATCTCAAGCAGAGATGGTCAGAATCCCAGAAGGCTGATCCGCCTCACCAGCAGGCAGCCCGGCTCTGCTCTGAGCTTCTGTTAGAGTCAGGTGTGTGGAAGCAGAGATTCAGTTAAATTTTATCTATATAGCTCCAATTAACATCGTGTCATCTCAAGGTTCTTTCCAAAGTCAGACTCCATCAGATCCTCCAGGTTGGTCAGAAAGTTTCCTCTCTAAGGAAACCCAGCAGGTTGCATCAAGTCTCTCCAAGCAGCATTCACTCCTCCTGAAAGAGCGTAGAGCCACAGTGGACAGTCGTCTGCATTGTTGATGGCTTTGCAGCAATCCCTCATACTGAGCATGCATGAAGCGACAGTGGAGAGGAAAACTCCCCTTTAACAGGGAGGAGAACCTCCAGCAGAACCAGAACCAGGCTCAGTGTGAACGCTCATCTGCCTCGACCCACTGGGGCTTAGAGAAGACAGAGCAGAGACACAGAAAGCATGCAGGTTATGGACCACTGCTCTGGAGGCTTTGGTTCCAGTCCTGCAAACATTATAAAACAACGTAGAGATGCTGCTGAAACACTGCTGGATCACATAAAGAACACAGAGAACTTTTAGATGTTGGAATAATAAAAGTAGTTTTATCTCTGGTCAGGAGGATAAAGAATAAAAGAACTTCTCGGTTCTCCTCACCTGCTTCTTTTTCTGACATTTGGACTCACCCCCAAATTCCACGTCTGTGTCTGTCTGTCCGGCGGAGCAACTACGTTGTTATTTTAGTTAATGAGAACCATTCCACATTAACCGTGACTTCTCTAAACATCAGCCGACAAGTTCTCCGTCGTTCACCATCAAAATACAGAACGGGTCTATTTTCTGCTGCTCCGCTGGACGATGTTCTCCTGAAACTCCTTTAAAATGACGGATTGTAATGTCTATTGAAGTAAAGCACAAGTAAATTATTTTAACTACAAAAACATATGTTGGAAGTAAAAATATGCCGAGTTGACATATAATCAGCAGCAGAGAACTTTTCAGCCGCTGTTCGAAGGATGAATCAGAAGTTTGTCTTGTTTCCGGCTCCTTTCCATCTTTTATGGCGTGAACTCATACCTCTCCATGATGTTCTCCTCCAACTCCAAGGAACTCGGAGCGGAGCCAGACGGAGTAACCGCGGACACAGTAGACGTTGCTTTTAACGGACACATGGAGACGGAGCGGAGGATGTGGAATCTGGGATCAGATTGATCCTCGCTATTTTCTCACAACTTCTTTTGTGTTGTGAAGACAAAATGTTCTTCTATGGTGGTTGTAGCAGATGATCGTTCACACTGAGCCTGGTTCTGGTTCTGCTGGAGGTTCTCCTCCCTGTTAAAGGGGAGTTTTCCTCTCCACTGTCGCTTCATGCATGCTCAGTATGAGGGATTGCTGCAAAGCCATCAACAATGCAGACGACTGTCCACTGTGGCTCTACACTCTTTCAGGAGGAGTGAACGCTGAGAGTCAATGAGGAAACTGACTGGAGGATCTGGGTGAAGAGATTCTGGAAAGAGCCGTTAGGTGACGTGTGTTAATTGGCGCTATAGAAATAAAATTTAAGCGAATTGTTTGGTGAAGATGAAAAAATAATAGCACCAAAAAGTCTTAAGTTCCCTAAAGGTCCCGGCAGAATCGGGTCCATGTAAGAGGAAGTCCTCCTGGTTCTTGGACACCTTCAGTCGTCCCCTGAAGCCGGGACCTTCTCTGAGGTCTCCGCCCAATCACACGTCACTTCACTCCAACAGTAGCCTTCCTCCTCCTTAGGAACCTCCATGCTCCATGAGCTGCTTCTGGGTTGGTGGTCCACTTTCAGCAGACGCTTTGCATGCTGGGTAAACTAAGAACTTTCATCCTGTCTCTAAGTGTGAAAAACTTCCCTGTTTCGTATTATTTCTGATGTCTGGACTCATTTTCTGGGTTTCAGCTCCTTTCCTCCTGCTTACAGTAACTTGCCCCCCCCCCCCCCCCCCCCCCCCCCCCACCCCCCCACACTCAGCGTTTCCTGCGGTCGCCCCTGGTTACCGCTCATCGTTGCGCACGCACCTTTCTCCGCCAGCCGCATCTATAGGGGCGGCTGCGCGCTTCAGCCGCTCACGGAACAAAGGCTGAACGCAGCGCGATCCTCTCAGAGCGCAGACTTCTGCAGGACTGCTGGGCTCGGTTCTTTCCGCGGACTCGGATCCTTGGACACTTTGGATCAGAAGATGAACCAAACGGCCTCCGTATCCCACCAGGTGAAATGCCAGTCCACCAAGACCATCAAGGTAAGCTCCGCACTCCGCTGCCTGCGCTGTGGCTGGTGGAGCAGCAGCTCTGATGGATGGAAAGTTCTGCCCGGCTCTGGTGGCGCCTGATGCGCGCTGACGCGGAGCGCTCCGGGCTCTGAACGTGTCGCCACCGCCTTCCTGAAGTTGCGGGTCCGCGGAAACCTCGCGCGTTGAGCAGATTTCCACGAATCTTCTGGTTCTGAGCGCGCTGGTTGTGCAGCATGGACCGGAGCTCGGGAGGCATTTCATTCAGGTCACGTCCCGGTGCCTGTTGGTTCGGTCCATTCAAACTAACTCCCGAGTCAGTCCGCAGAGCTCAGCTTTCTGCGGGGTTCTGTTCGGCTCCGGTTCCGGACCTGTTGTGTGTGTGTGAAAGGAGGCATAGTGAGAGGAGTCCTGATCCAGTCACGACGCAGAACCGTCCGTGCGGCAGAATCCGCATCGCTCCTGCGCTAAAGCAGCGTGGGAACCGCGCAATCTGCGCAACATGCGCAGTTTGTTTGCAGCCTGGATGTGTTCCAGAACCGCTTATCTGGGCCCGGGAGGCTGAGCTGGGATCGGTTCGGCGCCAGGTTCTGCATCACTTTCCAGTCCTCACAGAGGAATGTAGTGCGGGGTGAAATGTGTCGCTCCTCCCCGCAGCCGTGCGGGTTCTGGACGGGCTGGAAGGAGACTTGGGTCGGGACAGAACATTCTTTCTCCGGCTCGTCTGCTGTCAGCTGGGTTTGTGGTTCTGGAGCAGCTCAGGTGGAGATGTTCTCCCAGAGCAGAGAGGCTGGTGCTTTCACACGGGCTTAAATTCCCAGAACCATCTACCCAGCCGGGTTGGTTCTGGTCTCACTTCCACTCCACGGCTACTCTGGCATCAAAATAATTTCCAAAAAATCAAAAATTGCCAGAGTAGTTCTTAGGAGGAGCTTTTTCCACTCACTCAGAACAAAAAGCACTCGCTGAGATCTTTCTTGCTTCAAAAAGGTGCGTTTTCTTTACTTATAAAAATAACAGAAATATTCTCAGAGTTGACTTACAAAAAATTCTAATATAAACGTTAACTGGTCTGTGTGTGTGTAGAAAAACTGTTTCACTCCTTCACCAAACAATCAGATAAACCTCAGCAGCTGCTTCTACTTGTTAATCTCAGCAGGAGGCGGACTGACAAGGAGGTTCTAAGCAAAACTAATACATAAACAAATAAACAATAGCTCTACCATTCACACAGCCTTAGATCTGTAACATTAATAATTTAGCAAAAAAAAAAATAATTAATCTAATTCTTAATAGGCTCCAACATCCACTTTACAGCGTCTTAGGAAAACAATGAATTCTCCTGAAACTTTGGGTTCCATCAGGCCACAGAGTCCAAGAACTGAAGCAGGAAGAACTGTTCTAACAAGAACGCTGCTTGTCAAGACTTGATGCAACCTGATAGGTTTCCTTAGAGAGGACATTTTTCTGACCAATCTGTATAATCTGAGTTTGTAAAGAGCCTTGAGATGACATGTTTCATGAATGGGCGCCATATAAATAAAATGTAATTGATTCCTGCCTTTAAGTGTCCTCTGATTCCTCTGAACAACCAGTAAGACGACAACATCCTGTGTGCGCCTGAACTGGGCGGCATGGAGAGCATTTCTCAGAGAAGAAGCCAATGGTAGCTCTGGGGGAGCTGCAGAGATCCACCGCTCATGTGCTAACATCTGCCCTTTATGGCAGAAAGCTGCTCAGAACCACGTAGCAGACGCAGCAAACCCGTGGAAGAAGGTTCTCTGGTCAGAGGGGAGGGACCAACGTGACAAACTCTAAATAAACAGGAACACCTGCAGCACGGCGGTGGCAGCATCATGCTGTGGGAGGTGGTCACAGCCGGGAGGTTCTGGTGACGTGTAGCAGTAAGAGAACCTTCCTGTTACCACGGGCTTCTTCTCTGAGAAATGCTCTCCATGCCGCCCAGTTCAGGCGCACACAGGATGTTGTCGTCTTACTGGTTGTTCAGAGGAATCAGAGGACATTTAAAGGCAGGAATCAATTACATTTTATTTATATAGCGCCCATTTTACATGAACCCATCTCCACCAGACCTCTGGGAGGTCCGGACCAGAAGCTCGGGGCTGGTTTCTGTGAGTTCTGGCTGTCAGACCCAGAGACCCATGAGGCCCGGTTCTGGTTCCTGCTGCGCCTTTTATTGCTGATTTAATGCTTGTGCTTTTTATGATATTGGTTTAATTTTCCGTTTCATTCGTGATTCAGCTGTAAACTTTTAAAGCTCTGAAGGAAGAAATGATGAGGTTCTGGTTCTGGATGAGGCAGTCGGGTCAAAGTTGGAGGTTTGCTTTGTCTGCCGGTTCTTCCTTTTTAAAACTCTAAGAACTTTTTCTCTTTATCTGCAAACATTCATTAATTTTCAGCGTTTGTTTAGAAAATATTTCTATTAAAATCCAGAAAAAATCCTGTTTTCTATCATCAGAATTAATGTAAAATAAAGGGTATAAACAGGCGTGTCTGTGTTAGCGGACCGTAGTGGTTTCTCCTCCTGCTCCAGATCCACGGAGCGAAGTGGACCGGCGCCAGACTCGGCTTCAGCCCGTTTACCGGGAAATTATTGCAGTTTGTTTCCTTTTCTGTAACAAAATCAGATCTGATCCGTTCACAAAGTCCAGACCTCAGTCCAGAGGAGGTTCTGCTGTGCGTGTAAGGAAGGAGGCCTACAGTTCTGACCCGGCTACAGCGGTTCTGTCAGAGGGAGCGGGCCAAAAGTCCAGCAAACCTCTGTGAGAAGGAGACCCCGCACCCCTGACCCAAAGCAGACAGTTTAAAGGGGTTCTACCAGATCCAGAGGAGATGGATGGACGTTATCCAGAAGATGACCTCTGGATGATTGGGCTCCAGGATCTTCAGCTGGATCTTTCAGAACCTTTCAGAATCTTTCAGAACCAGCTTCCACCTCCTGTAACAATCAACGTCTTCTGCACCAGATGATTTATTCTGCATCTAAAATAAATCGTGTCGACTCCTAAAATAGTTCCTGTTAGTGGAGATGCCGGCAGTGTGAACAGCGCCAGGCTTTGATCCAGCTCGCTCGGTTCCGTCACGCTCTGACAGGTTCTGATGCAATGACATCAGAGCTGAGAGATACTGATGTTCTGGAGCAGCAGAAACCTCTCTGAACAGCACCGGGAGGAGCTCCAGAACAAGGAGTCTACAGCGGTTCCGGTGGAGCAGCTCTCCTTCTCCTTCTCCTGTGATGCTGAGGGCCATGGATCCCCTGCTGACAGCTGCTGATTGGCGGTTCCCTCATGATGGGTCCCTCAGAGAACCTGCTGCTCCGCGATGATTGGCGGTTCCCTCATGATGGGTCCCTCAGAGAACCTGCTGCTCCGCGATGATTGGCGGTTCCCTCATGATGGGTCCCTCAGAGAACCTGCTGCTCCGCGATGATTGGCGGTTCCCTCATGATGGGTCCCTCAGAGAACCTGCTGACAGCTGCTGATTGGCGGTTCCCTCATGATGGGTCCCTCAGAGAACCTGCTGCTCCGCGATGATTGGCGGTTCCCTCATGATGGGTCCCTCAGAGAACCTGCTGCTCCGCGATGATTGGCGGTTCCCTCATGATGGGTCCCTCAGAGAACCTGCTGACAGCTGCTGATTGGCGGTTCCCTCATGATGGGTCCCTCAGAGAACCTGCTGCTCCGCGATGATTGGCGGTTCCCTCATGATGGGTCCCTCAGAGAACCTGCTGCTCCGCGATGATTGGCGGTTCCCTCATGATGGGTCCCTCAGAGAACCTGCTGACAGCTGCTGATTGGCGGTTCCCTCATGATGGGTCCCTCAGAGAACCTGCTGCTCCGCGATGATCAGCGGTTCCCTCATGATGGGTCCCTCAGAGAACCTGCTGCTCCGCGATGATTGGCGGTTCCCTCATGATGGGTCCCTCAGAGAACCTGCTGACAGCTGCTGATTGGCGGTTCCCTCATGATGGGTCCCTCAGAGAACCTGCTGCTCCGCGATGATTGGCGGTTCCCTCATGATGGGTCCCTCAGAGAACCTGCTGACAGCTGCTGATTGGCGGTTCCCTCATGATGGGTCCCTCAGAGAACCTGCTGCTGCGTGATGATTGGCGGTTCCCTCATGATGGGTCCCTCAGAGAACCTGCTGCTCCGCGATGATCAGTGGTTCCCTCATGATGGGTCCCTCAGAGAACCTGCTGCTCCGCGATGATCAGCGGTTCCCTCATGATGGGTCCCTCAGAGAACCTGCTGCTGCGTGATGATTGGCGGTTCCCTCATGATGGGTCCCTCAGAGAACCTGCTGCTGCATGAAAACTTCACCGATCAGCATCTAAAGCTGCTCCTCAGAAAACAGAATAAAAGACATGAGAACCTCTCGGCCGTGAATTACTGAGTTCCTGTAGACCCCACTGTCCAAAACAACCTAAACATCCACAGAGATGAAATGTTCCTGTTCTGGGTGAATCGGGTCAGAACCAGATATCCTGGGGTGTGAGACCAGTGACGCGTTTCCTCGTCTCTTCTGTGTAAATCCCTGTTTTAGGGAATGCTTCACGTTAAACTTCCATCAGCTTCCTCTAACACGACTCACGACTCGTCATCTGACGAAACGTGTGAATCATCTGAGTCGTTGCTGAGAAGCTCGGTGGCGTCAGCTCTGCTGCAGATGTGTCTGGGTTAGAGTCACTGCATGCAGCAGGAAGTCTGGCCGATTTCTGGTTATACCTTTGACCACCTGGGGGCGCCAGAGTTCACCCAGCATGAGGCAATCATCAGGTGTCAAACGGGACTCTGACAGAGACGGAGGTGATTCACTGACTCATGATTCACTGACTCATGATTCAGTGACTCAGGTCCGGGACTCGAGTCTCTTGAACGGTTCTTCCTGCATTTAACCAGGAGAGGAGCTCGGCCGGTCCATTCGAGTCAGTGAGGAACGTTGAAGTGGTCGAGTTGTGTGTAAAGTTACCGTAGTATGCACAGCAGATGTAGTTCCTGGAGGTACCAGCAGAGGGAGCTAAACGCTCTGACCAAGAGGAGCGTTTGTTTTGTTCACCAGGGGCGTTCATGGACCGTGGCAGTTAACGGTTAAAAAGCTCATCGTAGCGAGCCAGCTTTTCTCAAACCAAACTCATTTCAGAGCTGCAGTGGTGGTCAGCAGGCAGCGTTACACAAACACCTCATTCTTCACAATAAAAGCTCCTTTTCTAGCAGTTTTATTAGAAAGTAAATGAAGATTTGAGATAAATAAATCCGGGAGTTTATGTTAAAGTAAGACTTCTTTTTTCTCCACAAGCTTTATTATTTTAAAGTTATTTTCTATCTGCTGAGATCATTGATTATTTGGAGGTCAGATGAACGTTCAGTAAACAGTAGATATTGTTATAAGAAGTACTTTGCACTGTTCTAACATACTATATGTATGTTATGCAATTATACACTGTTTAAAGTTATTTAAACAATGTACTGCTGTAAGTATTACTTTCAAGTTTAATGTTGAAGAAAATGATTTAGAAAAGTGTTTCTTCTGCCTGAATTTGTTATTTTGTTATTATGTTCTTGGTATATTTAGTTCTTTTTTGTCTTTAAAATACCAGAATTCACACATAACCTTATATTTTTGTCTGTCCGATTAATTAATCTTTAGATATTAAATCATCAATCGTTATGATTAGTTACGCTGTACTAGAGTAGCCTTCTTACTGAATACTCTTTTACTCGTACCTGAGTAATTTCCTGGCTGACTACTCTTTACTTTTACTTCAGTAAACTAGTGCTGCTCTTACTGGAGAACAATCTCTGGCTGCTCTACCGCCTCTGAATCTGACCTTTATGTGCTGGTGGGGTCGTGTTTGCCAGATCACTGAGCCTGCTGCGAGGCGCACATTTATGTTATTCTGTGTTTTCTGTGCTGATCAGCGCCGGTTTCATGAAGATCTGGACCCTAAAGCTGCTGGCCAGCATGAAGCAGGGGACCTGCAGCTGGTGGGAGACGTTTCTGTGTTCTCTGCAGGAGAAACACAGGTTTGATCTGAGTGTGCACACTTTGTTCTCTTCAAACCGAACATGAACAGCGAGGGCAGGAAGGGGATTCTGTCTGGGCCCCAATGACACCTGGACCGGGTTCAGAGAGCCTTTCTGCAGGTAAAGTTTATATTTTTAGAGTTGTGCCTCCTGTTCTTCACCTGGCAGAGAGGGAAGGTGTTGATTGATGTGGAGCTGTGAGAAGGAGCCTGCTGTGTGAAGCATCTTCATTCTGCAGTCATGAAACCAGGACCGTCGCTCTGGCAGCTTTACGTCTGTCACAACGGACCCAAAGCGTTCTATTGATCTGTAATTTCAGAACCAGCAGTGACCATGGAGGCTGGAGCTGGGCTGGAAGGCGTTGTGGGGCTGAACAGGCAGAGTCGATGCTGGAGAATCCTGCTTTCATTAACCAGCTGCAATAAATTCAGACATACAGCCGGGCTTTGACTTACGAGTGTAAACCGTTCTGTGACGAAGCTCGTAATTCAAATTACTGGTATGTCACATCGGAAAATATACTGAAACACCATTAATCCGCTGCAAAAGCACCGCAGTTTTCACACAAACAGTTTGGTAAAACCACAATAGAGTAGAATCGATTGAAATAATCAGGTTCCACGAGGTACAGTACAGTGTAATGTGCAGCATTTTATTTAACTTGCAGTTTACATATAGAATCTCAAAGTGCCACATCAGTAAAAACATTAACAATTATTAAAATAATTAAAGCTAAAGATAAAATATCAGTGTTCAGTTGTGTTTTAAACGGCTCGACAGTCTGATGCTCAACGAGGAGAACGGCGCTCTCCCACCGAGGTCAGCCATGTTCTAGGAGTGTGGAGGCTTAGAACAGCACATTTCAGTACAAAGACAAGGCAAAGAGCTTTGTTCTGAAAAGCCAGTGGACCGAAGGAAGCGTCTCATGATGTGCAGGACAACAGTTCCTGAAGGTAACCAGCGGGACTCCCACGGATCCTGGGTTGAATCGGGACACAGATGGGAGTCCAGTGAAGAGAGTACAGAGTTGGTATGGTCATGTTTTTAGTTTGCATACGCAGCCTGGCAGCTATATTTAGCTTTTGGACATTCTGATCAGAAATAATGGAAAGTTTCATTAGTCCACCTCAACAGGTTTAATGTCCTGACCAGAAATAGTCTTGGAGGTTATCTTGGACGACTGTAGCGCCGTTTTGCGCTGTTTAGGTGAAAGAGATTCTGGCTCATCCAGAAACCTTCATCTCCTGCAGGCAGAGGGCGGTGGATGGTGAGATGGAGGGTGGGTGGGACTCTTAATATAAAGCTGTGTATCGTCTGCGTAGCAGAGAAACCATACTCCAGATCAGGTGATGCTTTGGCCAAAGGGAAGGATGTAGAGGATGAGGAGCGTGGGCCGAGGACTGAGCCCTGGGGAACCCCACAAGTGATTCTGGATGTAGGTTTCCCCAAGGAAACGTAGCGAGTCGTGTCAGTGAGGTAAACTGAGTACGGCGTCTTACAGCTGGATTTACATTTCCCTCAGAGATCATGACGATGCTGACTGTGGTGGAGAAGAAGGGCTAAACCAAACATCTGAGTCTGAGTCCCTCCAAGCTTTCCTCACCTTCATCTGCAGGAATTTTAAAAAGAAAACATCTCCAATTTAATCTGTTTCAACCTCCTTTTCACTACATCTCTGATGAGTTAGGCGAATGTCGTTGTGAACAGGGCCAGCAAGTTTCTCCCACATATCCAACGTTTCTACGCTGCTGCGTCTGTCGCTGCTTTGTTGCAGCGTTCCCTGTGGCACCTCCAGCGCCCACTAGTGGTGGGATGTCCTAAACGTAAGTCTGATTATTTGCTCTCAAGTCAAAGCCAAAGACAGGCGGCTGAGAGACGGCTCATCTCTTGTAAAACGTGGTTAAGTTGGGACGCTCATGAAGTCAAGCCACCGCTGTGTATCTGGTTGGATAAAGAGTTTCTTACCAATAATCTATCTTTGCATTTCTGGATCCAACAACATCCCAAAACGTTCAATCAGGACAACGGTTCAACGGTTTGGTCTTTCTGACCACCAGCACCTGCGATCCGGCCTTGTGAAGTATCTGATGGAAACGGACCCCTTGTTGGGTCGTACATTAGCCTCTCCTGCAGCAGCTCCTGTAACGGACTCACCGTTGCCGTTTATTGGCTGCAGAGAACAGCAGACGTGATCTCAGATAGGAGACCTCACCTCTAACCAGAGCAGGAAACATTTAGCACATTATGTTCCCATCTAAAACAGCTGGTGAAGGACATTAAGCTTATGGAAGGCCACATAAACTGTTGCTGGTCCTCACAGCTGCTCAGTTCGTCAGATTTCTGCATCAGCTTTTCAGGGAAAACTTTTAATTAAACCTTTTTCACCAAACAAAGAGCCTTTTAGATCCAGAGCTCTTCCTCGTGGGTGACCAAGAACAAGCCAAGCTTTAGCACTGATAACGGTCGACGTGACTACGGTCGACGTGACTACGGTAGACGTGACTACGGTCGACGTGACTACGGTAGACGTGACTACGGTCGACGTGACTACGGTCGACGTGACTACGGTCGACGTGACTACGGTCGACGTGACTACGGTAGACGTGACTACGGTCGACGTGACTACGGTCGACGCTAACGTGGGATCTTCTCAAACATCTGTCAGCAACATTTACTTTGGGTTTGTCTCTGATTTCTTTGGAGGAACGTTTCTAGAACTGATTATGGTCTGCAGTGTTGCTGATGGTGACAGATGTAAGGGAAAGCCTCAGAAATACATTTAGGCTTTGGATGTAATATTTTTATACAACTGAATCTTGTGTTTGTGTGTGTTTAGTTTTTAACCCTGAGAGCTCGGGTCGGTTCACCTCTTCACACGTCAGCGTTTTATCGCCTCCTTCCTGCATTTCGTACTCAGAAACAATCAATTTCTGGTTGGTTCAAATGTATTTAAGTTCTTTATTATTCCACATCCCGTGTTACACTTTGTCTCCATTTCCTCTGGTTCTGGCCGTCAGGCGGCTGGGAAGCCTCTGCCTGGCTGGTACCAGCCGGTCAGGGTGAAACATGCTGTGCCACACCTGGTCACACCTGGAGGCGTCTCAGAGGACTTCATCAGAACAGCAACACGTTTGCAGGTGAGTCTTCTGAGAGACAACGAGGTCGTTGAGTTTCTCCTGAACACACCAGAGGAGAAAAGAGCAGCAGAACCCGACTCAGAGCCGGGCGTTCCCCAGAGTTTCCTGAGCCAGGAACACTTTCTATGTGTGTGACGCTAATGGCAGCAGGAGCCCAGGAACCCCTGCAGAAGTGTGGTGGAGATGAAAGATGTAAGACCTGCGATTACAGGAAGAGCTCTGATAAGGTTAGAATCAGGACCAAGTGACTGGTTCTACCCTGGTTCTACCTGGTTCTACCCTGGTTCTAGCCTGGTTCTAGCCTGGTTCTACCTGGTTCTACCCTGGTTCTACCTGGTTCTACCCTGGTTCTACCTGGTTCTACCCTGGTTCTTCCTGGTTCTAGCCTGGTTCTAGCCTGGTTCTACCTGGTTCTAGCCTGGTTCTAGCCTGCTTCTTCCTTGTTCTACCTGGTTCTAGCCTGGTTCTACCTGGTTTTAGCCTGGTTCTTCCTGGTTCTAGCCTGGTTCTAGCCTGGTTCTAGCCTGGTTCTTCCTGGTTCTAGCCTGGTTCTACCCTGGTTCTAGCCTGGTTCTACCTGGTTCTACCTGGTTCTAGCCTGGTTCTTCCTGGTTCTAGCCTGGTTCTTCCTGGTTCTAGCCTGGTTCTAGCCTGGTTCTACCTGGTTCTACCCTGGTTCTACCTGGTTCTACCCTGGTTCTTCCTGGTTCTAGCCTGGTTCTACCTGGTTCTAGCCTGGTTCTACCATGGTTCTAGCCTGGTTCTACCTGGTTCTAGCCTGGTTCTACCTGGTTCTACCCTGGTTCTACCTGGTTCTACCCTGGTTCTTCCTGGTTCTAGCCTGGTTCTACCTGGTTCTAGCCTGGTTCTACCTGGTTCTAGCCTGGTTCTAGCCTGCTTCTTCCTTGTTCTACCTGGTTCTAGCCTGGTTCTACCTGGTTTTAGCCTGGTTCTTCCTGGTTCTAGCCTGGTTCTAGCCTGGTTCTTCCTGGTTCTAGCCTGGTTCTACCCTGGTTCTAGCCTGGTTCTACCTGGTTCTACCTGGTTCTAGCCTGGTTCTTCCTGGTTCTAGCCTGGTTCTTCCTGGTTCTAGCCTGGTTCTAGCCTGGTTCTACCTGGTTCTACCCTGGTTCTACCTGGTTCTACCCTGGTTCTTCCTGGTTCTAGCCTGGTTCTACCTGGTTCTAGCCTGGTTCTACCATGGTTCTAGCCTGGTTCTACCTGGTTCTAGCCTGGTTCTACCTGGTTCTAGCCTGGTTCTTCCTGGTTCTAGCCTGGTTCTAGCCTGGTTCTTCCTGGTTCTAGCCTGGTTCTAGCCTGGTTCTAGCCTGGTTCTACCTGGTTCTAGCCTGGTTCTTCCTGGTTCTAGCCTGGTTCTAGCCTGGTTCTTCCTTGTTCTACCTGGTTCTAGCCTGGTTCTTCCTGGTTCTAGCCTGGTTCTACCCTGGTTCTACCCTGGTTCTAGCCTGGTTCTACCTGGTTCTAGCCTGGTTCTACCTGGTTCTACCCTGGTTCTACCTGGTTCTACCCTGGTTCTTCCTGGTTCTAGCCTGGTTCTACCTGGTTTTAGCCTGGTTCTAGCCTGGTTCTAGCCTGGTTCTAGCCTGGTTCTTTCTGGTTCTACCTGGTTCTAGCCTGGTTCTACCTGGTTCTTCCTGGTTCTTCCTGGTTCTACCTGGTTCTAGCCTGGTTCTACCTGGTTTTAGCCTGGTTCTACCTGGTTCTAGCCTGGTTCTACCCTGGTTCTACCTGGTTCTTCCTGGTTCTTTCTGGTTCTACCTGGTTCTAGCCTGGTTCTACCTGGTTCTACCTGGTTCTACCCTGGTTCTACCTGGTTCTACCCTGGTTCTACCTGGTTCTACCTGGTTCTAGCCTGGTTCTACCCTGGTTCTAGCCTGGTTCTACCTGGTTCTTCCTGGTTCTAGCCTGGTTCTACCTGGTTTTAGCCTGGTTCTAGCCTGGTTCTACCTGGTTCTACCTGGTTCTAGCCTGGTTCTTCCTGGTTCTAGCCTGGTTCTAGCCTGGTTCTTCCTTGTTCTACCTGGTTCTAGCCTGGTTCTTCCTGGTTCTAGCCTGGTTCTACCCTGGTTCTAGCCTGGTTCTTCCTGGTTCTACCAGGTTCTACCTGGTTCTAGCCTGATTCTACCTGGTTCTACCTGGTTCTAGCCTGGTTCTTCCTGGTTCTACCTGGTTCTAGCCTGGTTCTACCTGGTTCTTCCTGGTTCTAGCCTGGTTCTACCTGGTTCTACCTGGTTCTTCCTGGTTCTAGCCTGGTTCTACCTGGTTTTAGCCTGGTTCTAGCCTAGTTCTACCTGGTTCTAGCCTGGTTCTACCTGGTTCTACCTGGTTCTTCCTGGTTCTAGCCTGGTTCTAGCCTGGTTCTACCTGGTTCTAGCCTGGTTCTACCTGGTTCTTCCTGGTTCTACCCTGGTTCTACCCTGGTTCTACCTGGTTCTACCCTGGTTCTACCTGGTTCTAGCCTGGTTCTACCTGGTTCTACCCTGGTTCTAGCCTGGTTCTACCTGGTTCTTCCTGGTTCTAGCCTGGTTCTACCTGGTTCTTCCTGGTTCTACCTAGTTCTAGCCTGGTTCTACCTGGTTTTAGCCTGGTTCTACCCTGGTTCTACCTGGTTCTAGCCTGGTTCTACCCTGGTTCTAGCCTGGTTCTACCTGGTTCTTCCTGGTTCTTCCTGGTTCTACCTGGTTCTAGCCTGGTTCTACCTGGTTTTAGCCTGGTTCTACCTGGTTTTAGCCTGGTTCTACCTGGTTCTAGCCTGGTTCTACCTGGTTCTAGCCTGGTTCTACCCTGGTTCTACCTGGTTCTTCCTGGTTCTTTCTGGTTCTACCTGGTTCTAGCCTGGTTCTACCTGGTTCTAGCCTGGTTCTAGCCTGGTTCTGCCTGGTTCTACCTGGTTCTTCCTGGTTCTAGCCTGGTTTTACCTGGTTCTACCTGGTTCTAGCCTGGTTCTACCTGGTTCTTCCTGACCTGGTTCTAGCCTGGTTCTACCTGGTTCTAGCCTGGTTCTACCTGGTTCTAGCCTGGTTCTACCTGGTTCTAGCCTGGTTCTTCCTGCTTCTAACCTGGTTGTACCTGGTTCTTCCTGGTTCTAGCCTGGGTCTTCCTGGTTTTAGCCTGGTTCTAGCCTAGTTCTACCTGGTTCTACCTGGTTCTTCCTGGTTCTTGCCTGGTTCTAGCTGGTTCTAGCCTGGTTCTACCTGGTTCTAGCCTGGTTCTACCTGGTTCTTCCTGGTTCTACCCTGGTTCTACCTGGTTCTAGCCTGGTTCTAGCCTGGTTCTACCTGGTTCTACCCTGGTTCTAGCCTGGTTCTACCTGGTTCTAGCCTGGTTCTAGCCTGGTTCTACCTGGTTCTAGCCTGGTTCTACCTGGTTCTAGCCTGGTTCTTCCTGGTTCTAGCCTGGTTGTACCTGGTTCTTCCTGGTTCTAGCCTGGGTCTACCTGGTTCTACCCTGGTTCTTCCCTGGTTCTAGCCTGGTTCTACCTGGTTCTTCCTGACCTGGTTCTAGCCTGGTTCTACCCTGGTTCTACCTGACCTGCTCTGCTCGTAGAGCGTGTCTTAATGCTTGGACCTAACAGGCTTTGACTTTGAGGAAAACGATGGGAAACACCAGCAGGATGGAGAACCCAGAGGATGGAGAACCCTTTGGGTTTCTGGACTTGTTCCAGTTATCAGATCAGAGCAAACGTTCAAACTGTTTGATATTTCCAGTGTTTGTCACGACAGAACCGGTACCGCGGTACCAGCACCTTGCAGAACCTCCTTCAGCAACAGTCAGTGGTTCTGTGACATTCTCCGTCTCTCACATCACTGTGGAGGAATTTTCGTCTCTTGCTTCATTAATCACAGAACCTGGCAGATCAGGAGCTAAAAGAGCCGCCTGGTCTCAGCTTGGAGCAGAAAAGATGCGCTCTGCCTCATCACCGCTCGTTGGTTCTGGTGCTCACTGGGCCGACCGGCGCCGTCAAGCTACATACTTCCTGGTAATGACCGCTCTACGTAGAACCGTCATGGCCGCTGCTCAGGATCACTCAGACATGCCTGAATCAGGCAGAACTCCACTTTGGACCTGGTTCTGATGAAGGGATGGCATCATAACAGTTAAAAGCTGAAAAAGGTGAAGATATGGGCCCGTTAAATGTGAGGAGATTAATTACAACAGATTAGTGGTGGGTCATAGTCTGGATAGAGGAACCAAGCGGTTCTGTGTTTTCTACGGTGCTTAAAGACCCGTACCAGTGAACAAGGTTCTGCTGGAGGGTTTTGATCCAAAGCGCTGATCAAACTAAAGCCTGAAGGTGGCCCAGCTGCTGCAGAGAAGCTCTGGAAACCAGAAGCATGGTCTGGTGGCTCTTTAAGGACCTCTGAGGCGTTTCAGGTGAAGCTGCAGCTCTTTGCCAGCCTTCTGCTCTTTGAAGCTTCCACACTTTGGTCCACTCAGCCTCCACACAGCGGGGCTTTTCTGTTTCTCTCCATGCATCTCAGTGAAGCTGCTGTTTAATCAGCAGTTTAGGCAGAAAACAGCATCAATTACAAACAACGCCGTGGCTTCCCTCCACGGTGCGGGGAGAACGGAGCCGGTTCACGGTGCAACAGGATTTTCCAGCAGCAGTAATCTGCGGCGGCTCACCCTGACAAGTGATGTAATATCCTGCGCCTTCGCTGCTTTTCTAATCTGGTTTAGAGCGACGCGGCGCCTCGGTCATGCTCTAATCTCACCCAACATACTCCACAATTCTCCAGCAGGCTTATAGGCCGTCTTGCCATGACAGGATACTCAGCAAATTATTTAGTTGGGAGGAGATTATGCAGCGAGCTGCTGGGTGATGTAAGCTGAGCTGGGATTGTTTTTGCCGCTGTGCTCCAGGATGTTTGTGGGCCTGACAGCGGCTCAATGCCGGCTCTTCATTGGTATGCTGCAGCCGCGCTGCCTGTCCTGCTGTACGATAGAATGCATAGACTTTGTGACAAAGTTGATGAAGCATGCATTTTCATCACGGCGCCGAGGCTCAGCCCCGACGGTGGTGATAGGAGCATTAAGCAGCAGCACAGAGAGGTGTGAGGACATGAGGAGAGCAGAAGGAGGCGTAAAACTGGCTGTTGTACGGCAAAGATTTTTCATTATTTACTCATGACCTGAAGTAATGTGCTGCAGCTTTGTATCTGCGTCTGTTTTCTGTTACCTTCCTGCTTGGATGGACAGAAATGTGCTCAATGCAGAGCTTTCCCTGCATGGATGGATTAACTTGTAGGAAAGTGAACTATTGGATGGAGAACTAGACCAAAGGTGGCTGCTACCCTTCAGCCACAAACACCTGACTGCAGAACTGCAGGTAGAAGATGCTGAAGCAGCAGAAACGGGAGTCAGGCTCTCTGCACTGATCTCAGGTCAGATCTCAGGCTGATAAAGAGAAACTAGCTGAAGAACATGGAGCTCCACAGAGGAACGCTGTGACTGCAGTCTGGTGCTGATGCTGAGCAGTAAACCAGGCAGCGTGAAGCTGCTCTCCTGCTCAGGGCAGCCGTGGTTATCAGGCAGTCGCCGCAGCATCCGACAGGAAACACACAGCAAACGTGAAGTGCATCACAAACAAAATGTCTTATTATAATTAGATGCTTTACACAGCACAATCTTCACTGGATGCAGGTATGGATCCTACTGGGTTCATGCAGGAGGAGGTGTGATTGTGCCGCTGGGTGGCAGAGAAGATGTCAGAGGTCCACCAGCATCCTGCACCATCCTGCACCATCCTGACTCTAAAACCTGTTCTTGTTGCATCCAGAAATGCTTCTCAGTCTCTGAAAGAGTCGCAGTGAACTTCCAGTAAATAGTTGTGGAGGTCGACGCCATTAGAACTGGATACCAGAGCGTGAAGCTGGTCGGTGCTCACCGCGGTACCGGCACTTTTAGATTCTAGTTTTTCCTCCTCCACCAGGCTGAACCTCCTAGATGGAGGGAAATAAGAGAATTATCACCTCTTTATGTCCCTGAGGATTTTTAATCTTCTATCTTTATTTTCTCAGTGTCCATGTTGACGCCATAAATATAATAGATCTATGATAAATATAATAATAGATCTATGATAAATATAATAGATCTATGATAAATATAATAGATCTATGATAAATATAATAATAGATCTATGATAAATATAATAGATCTATGATAAATATAATAGATCTATGATAAATATAATAATAAATCTATGATAAATATAGTAATAGATCTATGATAAATATAATAATAGATCTATGATAAATATAATAATAAATCTATGATAAATATAGTAATAGATCTATGATAAATATAATAGATCTATGATAAATATAATAGATCTATGATAAATATAATAATAGATCTATGATAAATATAATAATAGATCTATGATAAATATAATAATAGATCTATGATAAATATAATAGATCTATGATAAATATAACAATAGATCTATGATAAATATAATAATAGATCTATGATAAATATAATAATAGATCTATGATAAATATAGTAATAGATCTATGATAAATATAGTAATAGATCTATGAGAAATATAATAATAGATCTATGATAAATATAACAATAGATCTATGATAAATATAATAGATCTATGAGAAATATAATAATAGATCTATGATAAATATAATAATAGATCTATGATAAATATAATAGATCTATGATAAATATAATAATAGATCTATGATAAATATAATAATAGATCTATGATAAATATAATAATAGATCTATGATAAATATAATAATAGATCTATGATAAATATAATAGATCTATGATAAATATAATAGATCTATGATAAATATAATAATAGATCTATGATAAATATAATAGATCTATGATAAATATAATAGATCTATGATAAATATAATAATAGATCTATGATAAATATAATAGATCTATGATAAATATAATAATAGATCTATGATAAATATAATAGTCTTCCTCTGCTCTGCTGTAACTCTGACCCTACAGCTACAGCAGCAGCAGCAGCAGCAGCGACGTTAGCAGCTAGAAAGCTGAAGGTCTGGTCAGAGCTGGTCCAGGTAGTTTGAACGTTAGCACCTGTAGCACCAGCAGGGAATCATTTCCATCAGTCTGGTGGAATTCTTCTCACACGCTTACATCTGTGGATGAAGTCGAGGACACAGATTTAGAGAGCGAGGGGACATGTTGTGTAACTGCTGGATGAAGCTGCAGCAGCGTGAGGAGAAATGATGCTGTAATGATTAAATAGTGTGAGCGGGGCCCGGCACCAGAAGCAGTCTTCACTAACCCCTAATTAAAGATCTGATAAGGCCAAAGTATAGTGATTATTCATTCGCTTTATGGCTCTGATCCATTCTTTATGCTGTCAGCTCCTCTGCAGGTTTGTTCACCCTGAGACAAACCGGACCAAAGGGCCGGCTGTCCTGACGGCTGGTGGGCGGCACTCAGGCCTGCGGCCGCATTAATTACGCAGCAGCAGAACGCCAACATGTTATTTTCTCCCTCGCAGTGATGCAGAGACGCTAGACAGGACTTCAGAGGAGAAAAACTGATTTACTGTGAGTTTAAATGTCTCGGTTCAAGACTTTTCTGGTGAGTTCAGGCTGTGGAAACTGCCTGGAGGCTGAGAAGGCGTGAGCGGCTTTCCTCACTCTGTATGCATTAAAGTGCAGAAATGTGAATCATGGGCAGCAGCGTTTTACACAGAGAGCCAGCTGCTACAGCCACTCTTCTGATCCAATCACCAGACGGATCAGAACACGCTTCAGAACCAACAGCAATGAAAACGGGTTCACTGTGGATTGTTCTGCAGAACCTCAGCTGCAGCACCGTTCCTGTTCTCAGGGCAGGAGGGAGATTCCCTCAGGGAGAGCTCAGGATCCGGGCCCAGCGGACTGACCGGGCCCGGCTGACCAGTCGGTGCTGATCCAGTTAGAGGCTGTTTGGTGACCAGATGAACGTGCTACCAGGGTTTATGTCTCCTTTAAAAGGGGAATCTGCGGGTTTAAAGGTGGAGCTCTGATGAAATGGGCTTTAGCGGAACCGAATGGGAGCTTAAGGTTCTGGAAGATGTGGACCAGCAGGTGCTTCATGCTTGTCTTCAGCTGGATGGCAGCTGCTTCCTGACTGCATGGAGAAAAGAATAAACAGGAGATTTTTAATGGCCGTCTCTCTGGAGCCTGACAGAATCATCCTCCCAGGAACGCGTGTGGATTCCTGTTAATGTCCTCAGGGACCGGAGACGTCCTGGCCTCTGAGGGACTGGAACCGAAGGGTCTGGACCTGATGTCCATCGTTACATCTGGAGGAGACAGGAGGAAGCCTGAGAACATCCTAACTGGGCTACGGGGGCGGCAGCATCATGCTGCGGTGCACACAAACCTTCTCTGTCGTTATTCTGACATCTACTAGAAATGATTTCATCCTATGTGACGTAAAACAGGACAAGATTCACATTTAGTGTCAGAATATGAGGAAGAAGCGGTTCTGACTCCTTCTATAAACTGAATTTTGCATGAAATCCACAAATCTGATGCAATAAAATCTGCTTAGGTCAGCGTTCTTGGTTTTTATTTTCTAACCTCTAGATTTTTCCAGATATTTGGGATTCATTCTAATAATAATAATAATCTCTCCTCACTACAAGTTAGGGTTAGGGTCCAACTTTGTGAGGAACATTTCAGGCCTTCAGGTCTCCGGCCCAGAAACTTGTTTTTTGCAGCTTTTGGATATTTAACTTCTGTAGAAGCGTCTCATCTGCAGCCGATCGATGAGGCAGAGAGGATGATAAACGCCTGACACTCCGGTCCAGTGTCTCTCAGCTGGCATAACGCCTCCATCCGTCTCTGGGAACGGCGAGCCGCATGGAGCGGTGCCGGTTCTGCTCCTTCCTTCTCTGCTGCCGGTGCCGCCAGTCAATATGCACACCTAGCAGCGACAGCTTGGTCACCAGTAATCAACCCCCTCCCACCCTGGAGTAGCTGATTAAAGCCTAGAACGTTGAACCTGGGGAGCAGGTGGAGGCGCTGACGTGTCCTCAGCAGAAATTAGACAGAAGCAGATGGACTGGAGGAGCGGCTCTTTAGTTTCCTGCCTGGTGAGACAGCAGCTCCTGGCATTCAGGTGCTCGGCTGTCCTTCGTTCTGTGCATGTTAACAGAAGTGCTGCTGCTCCTGATCCTGTGCACCATGTCCAGTTAGGTGTTGTAGGCCAACGCTGTGCTGTCTGCAGCTTTTTGTGCAGCAGAATCAGCAAACGCTCTGATTGCAGACATAAACAGACGAGTTCACCTGGAGACAGCAGCGTAACCAGCTGGAAAAGCTGCGCAGCGTTCGCTCAGATTTAGCAGCTGGTGGAGCGGCTCTGCTGCTGCTGCAGGAGTCTGGCCCATCAGTCAGAGCCCTGTGCATGCGTCCCCTTCACTGGCCAGCAGGTGGCGCTGTGGCTCTATGCAGTGGAGCTGCAGCCTTTATTACTGCAAAAGCTTCTGCATGAGGAGAACAGCGTTTCTGCTCTAATTGAATCATTTCACTGAAACTTTACATGATTCCACTAAAAACTCTGCAGCGTCTAAAAGTCCAGCTTCTAATCATCTTAACCACTTTAACTGATTTTTAGAGTTTGCTGACTTTCTTTAAGCTTTTTAAGATTGAGCTTTTTCCAGGACTGAGCAGTAAACATTATTATAACTTTTTAAAAGTCATTTCCTGATGTTTTAGCAACTCTGCGTCATTAAGCATCATTTCTGCTTGTTTGCAGCATTTAACATTTTATTTTAATGATTCGACAATTAGGCGTAACTGCTTGGTTATCAAGTGTTACGTGATATTTGTCAGTTTTTTAACTGAAAAAACACTAACTTCTGGTTTTGTGTTTAGCAATAATTTGCTGAATCTTTCCTAGTATTAATCTGGTACAAAGTCCTGTCGGTCCGTTGAGAATCATTCTAGTTCTTTTTCCTGGTTTTTCAGTAATATTTCAGGATGAATCAGGATCTTTTTCTGTCTCTTTCTGCATTTTTTGTTGATTTTAGCATCTTTTGTTACGCCTGAACATCAACGACCAACAGTCAAGGGTCTTTATTGTCCTGCAGCCATAACGGCTCAGAATGCACATTTAATACACAGACATACATGAAAATAGATTTCAGCTTATTTTCTAGTCTTTTTAAAGAATTCATCCTATGTTATTTTTTTTTTTTTTGCTTTTTGTAGTAGTGTTTATTGCAAATTTTCTACAATTTAGTATTTAATTTAATTAGATTTTTCTGCCTGGTTTTAACAGGCCAGCCATACATCTTCTTCTTTTTATCATTACTGATATTTATGTCTTTATGCATTCAATTGAAAGGATTTAGCATGTATGGCAATGTTTATAACACCTAAAACACACATACTCATATATATATGTGTATGTATTTGTTTCTTTATTTTTTCCCCTCACACTGATTCTTTTTAGTTTTTTTTCTGCCTTCATGCATTAGATTTTCCAGTGCTCTTTATGTGTGTCTGTAACAGTTTACGATGTTTTGAACCTTTTCACCTCAAACTAGCTGGAGGCAAGTGCTGCGAATATGAGTCTGAAGAGATAAAGATGGATGCTGTCGCCCAGAATCACAAGTGAAGCCAGAGAGGAGCTGTTTATCTGAAGCTGTAAAGCAGATCCCACTAAAGAAGCTTTAAAATGTTATTCCTCCGTATCAGTGGATGCCAATCATTCACAGCGCCACCAACACAAAGCAGCGCTCAGCCATGAAGGGCAGGAAAGGAGTTGTTGTTTTGAAGAAATGCTGTGAATCAGAAACAGGTCGGACGTTTATCTGGGACCGTCCACAAATTAAAGAAAACGAGCAGAAATCAGCAGCTGGCTAAGAGAAAACGAGGACCGGCACAAAGTGTGATATCAGGACCGGAGGGGGGGGGGGGGGGGTATGCAGAGAGCTGCAATAAACTGGAATATTGAACAAAGTGTGATATCAGGACCGGAGGGGGGGTGCAGAGAGCTGCAGAGGTTTCTGGCCACAACAAGACATTGTAACACTGCACACGCAGAGCTAATCCTCCCCCCCCCCCCGTGCAGCGCTGGGATCACCTTGTCTTTCCTTTTTATAGCCTGCAGGCCTTCCAGGCTCTGACAAACACACAAATAGCAGCAATCAAGAGGTGGAGCTGCTGTGATCTGGCCCTGCTGCTGCTGTGAGGCTTAGCGTCAGGTAATCGCTGCACACACTTCCTGCGTCCTGCACAGACTCATCCCTGCAGCACGTGGCTAATGAATGCAGATGGTGGCGGGTAAACAGCTGCCCTCCCTGCATGCGTTCACACACACGGCGCCTCACGCTGCTGCACAGTCACAACATGATCCATCTTCATTTGGACCGGCTCTCCCGGGTCGCTCAGTGGATTATATTGATCTGTTTGTACCGTTATGACTTTGTGTACGGCTCAGATCTGAAGCAGCTTTCAGGCCCGGACGCTGAGCCCACGGGGTCCGGGACGGTCCGGATCATTCAGAACCGGACGGGTCTGCATGAAGTCCTGGTTCTTATGGAGCAGCCAGTGAAGCTGTTGATCTGAGGCTTTTCTCTTTGGCTCGATAAAAACGTCCCTCAGAGGGATTTTAATCTGTTCTGTGGTCGGTTAACGGCCAGAAGGGCTGCAGTCCAATAAGTAATAAAGATGAAGAAATATTTGTGTTCAGGATTATTTCAGTAAAACTGCAAATGTATATTTCAAATAACTATCGTAACATAATTAGACACCTGGTTATTTCACCACTGCACAGTGGAGCAGTGGTTAGCACTGTTGCCATGCAGCAAGAAGGTCCTGGGTTCAAATCCTAGCCTTGCCCTGGCTCTTTCTGCACTGAGTCTGCATGTTCTCCCTGTGCATGCGTGGGTTCTCTCTGGGTACTCCTTCTGGGCTTCAGCAGCAGCTGCTCTGAGGGTTCCTGTAGCCATTTAAACTTCTGACGGTGTGTTTCTGGGGGACCAGGATGATGGTGGAGCATCTGAAGCAGGTCAGAATGTCACAGAGAGACTTGCTGAATATGTGGGTGGAGATGAGGTCAGCTGGTCAGTGCAGCTTCTAAAGCAGAGAGGGAGACGGCAGGAGAACCTCCTCCTAATATTAATACAATAAACAACGGAGGACAATAATCCCACCAGGTTCAGTCTGACTGCAGAGCAAAGTTTAGGAGCAGGCTGGAAGATCTGCTGCTGCTCTTTGTCTGACTTAGCATTGATAAAAATAATCAGTTAATGCTGAAGCCTCCAAACGATGCAACAAAACCCTCATTCTCTGCTAAACCAGCGACATCTTTTAGGCCATCGCTCACCTGACCCGTCTTCTCTTTTCACAAAGAACAGTGGATGCTGTTCCCGGTTCTCCGCTGGAATCACAAACTGGACTTTAGCTTTAGGCTCCGGTGACACTGAAGGAGTTTAAAGCTCTGCTGAATTCACCGCAGTCGAGCACGTTTGATTTGACTGACGTTACTGCTGTAGCTTTCCAGGTCAGGTGGCTCTTTTTATCTCACCGGGTTTGACCTGGTTGATAAAACAGGAAATAAAAACACTCACCAGTTTGGTTGCTGCTCGGTCAGCTCAGTCCTCCAGGTTCTGTTAGGCCTGGACGATATAGGAAAATAGAATATCGATAAAATAGAAATCATATTGATCAATATCGATAATTATCAACAAATTCAAAACATTTATTCTAAGTGCAGCCCTGGCCATTTTATGCTGTTGCTTAGCAACCTATTTTTAGATAAACTCAACCTTTTATTCAACCAACATTTTACCTAAACTTCAAGTTTTTAAAAAAAGAAAAAAAGAACGCGTGCTCTCTGAACTCTCTGAAGGAGGCGGAGCTTGGTTCCTGGGTCTGCGTTGTGATTGGTTGGGAGGATTAATGATGTAACATTAACCTACATGGCTAGAATGAAAAAGGAAGGAAAACTGTTATTCTATTGAACTTTTATCGACCTTTTTTTCATAGATATACGTCTATGGATCAATATTTATTGTTATTGAATTATCGTCCAGCCTTAGGTTCTGTGGCTCATCTGAGCTGCGACTCGTTGGTATGTTTTATACACAGCGCCCCCCACTGGTGACCTTAGGGCGGTGTTCAGGTACTTCCTACATATTATACAGATCCATACATCTAAGAATGAGTCTGAAGTCATCATAATTGTTTGCTTTTGTCAGAATAACTGAAAAAATCTAAAGAGACCATCTGGGTTGAGGTTCCGTCTTGAGGTGCATTGTTGCTTCTCCTCTGTCAGCAGTGGATGGCTGTCATCATCATCATCATCAGGAGTAGGAGGAGGAGGAGGAGGAGGAGGTCTTCCAGGGTGCTGCGTGTTTAGTGCTGCTGTTTGCTGGAACCAGGCGGGTTTATTGCAACGATGACCTGCATGAATGCTGCTGCTTCACCTTCCACCCAAACGGTGCAACACGCTGGAAAGACTTCTGCATCTACCCGATCAGCTGTTGCAGCAGCTAACGCAGCTTCAGCTTCATCTATACCTGCCGGACTGGACCCATCAGGCCCGGAGTCCGCCGGACTAAAGCGACTCCGGCTGGCGCTGAAAAAATAGTTTTAACCTCTTTCTTAAACGATCAAAAAATAATGAGCCAAAACACAAGTTTGTCCCCATTTCTACAAATATCACACATGAACAAAAGGTTTAAATGAGGCTGTGGACTTTTCAGAACCAGCTTCAGAACCGGGAGTCTCGGGTCTGTAAACGGATAAAAGCGGACACCCGGTTCTGACCGGCGTGGTCCAACTGGACCACGGCTGAGGAAGCCCTTCAGAGAGCCCATTCTAGCTGCAGCCCGTCTACAATGGGAATCTAAGCGCCAGGTTTCTACAACCTAGAGCTAGAATCACATTAACTTCTAGCAGAAGCTGACAGCCGGCTGTCTAAATGTAAATTACCCAGCAGACTCAGTCAAAGGCGTCAGTTTCAAGGCTTCAGAGGACGATTCCCCTCTCCACTGGTCAAATCAAATGGAAATGTGCTTTGTTTCTGTGGCGCCTCCTGCTATCAGACAGAAATCACTCAGGTTTAAGGTCCAAACCCAGCCCACACATCATATCTGCCTTATTATCTATGAATAATTGTCTCTCCGCTCTACGGCGTAGCTTCAAATTGAGCTTTTTTCATAATCGTTTTTACGTTTCTTCTGTAGGAACGCTCACTCTTCCTTTCCATTCTCTCTTTTGATGTTAATTCTCACCCAAAATACCATCATGGTGACATAATGTTGATAAAGACGGTTTCCTCACTGCAGCTTTTTACCACCAGCAGCGGTCCTCTGTATCCAGCATCCCTGCAGCCACCGTCAATTCAGCTGAAACCTTCTTCTTCTGTAGGATCCTCCTTCATCCCTCAGGTTCAGAACCGCAGTCTGTCGACCCAAAGCTCTGCTGAGACATCAGGCGACCTGCAGAGGTCCTCAGAGTGAGGAGAACATCTGAGCCAACATCAGCAGAGCTGCTGAAGCCATGAAGGCGCTGGAGACGCGGTCACGCTGGAACAGGGGTGTCCAAACCTTCCTTCACCTCCAAACTTCTTCACCTGGGCCAAAAAAGGAAAGTCAGAAGTACACAAGGGCCACAAAAATCAATATATATATCTATATATATATAGAGAGATATCTATATCTATATCTATATCTCTATATATATATATACACTACCGTTCAAAAGTTTGGGGTCACCCAAACAATTTTGTGTTTTCCATGAAAAGTCACACTTATTCACCACCATACGTTGTGAAATGAATAGAAAATAGAGTCAAGACATTGACAAGGTTAGAAATAATTATTTGTATTTGAAATAAGATTTTTTTTTACATCAAACTTTGCTTTCGTCAAAGAATCCTCCATTTGCAGCAATTACAGCATTGCAGACCTTTGGCATTCTAGCTGTTAATTTGTTGAGGTAATCTGGAGAAATTGCACCCCACGCTTCCAGAAGCAGCTCCCACAAGTTGGATTGGTTGGATGGGCACTTCTTGTGTACCATACGGTCAAGCTGCTCCCACAACAGCTCAATGGGGTTCAGATGTGGTGACTGCGCTGGCCACTCCATTACCGATAGAATACCAGCTGCCTGCTTCTGCTCTAAATAATTCTTGCACAATTTGGAGGTGTGTTTAGGGTCATTGTCCTGTTGTAGGATGAAATTGGCTACAATCAAGCGCTGTCCACTGGGTATGGCATGGCGTTGCAAAATGGAGTGATAGCCTTCCTTATTCAGAATCCCTTTTACCCTGTACAAATCTCCCACCTTACCAGCACCAAAGCAACCCCAGACCATCACATTACCTCCACCATGCTTAACAGATGGCGTCAGGCATTCTTCCAGCTTCTTTTCATTTGTTCTGCGTCTCACAAGCGTTCTTCTTTGTGATCCAAACACCTCAAACTTGGATTCATCCATCCACAACACTTTTTTCCAGTCTTCCTCTGTCCAATGTCTGTGTTCCTTTGCCCATCTTAATCTTTTTCTTTTATTGGCCAGTCTCAGATATGGCTTTTTCTTTGCCACTCTGCCGTGAAGCCCAGAATCCCGCAGCCGCCTCTTCACTGTAGATGTTGACACTGGTGTTTTGCGGGTACTATTTAATGAAGATGCCAGTTGGGGACCTGTGAGGCGTCTGTTTCTCAAACTAGAGACTCTAATGTACTTATCTTCTTGCTCAGTTGTGCAACGCGGCCTCCCACTTCTTTTTCTACTCTGGTTAGAGCCTGTTTGTGCTGTCCTCTGAAGGGAGTAGTACACACCGTTGTAGGAAATCTTCAATTTCTTAGCAATTTCTCGCATGGAATAGCCTTCATTTCTAAGAACAAGAATAGATTGTCGAGTTTCAGATGAAAGTTCTCTTTTTCTGGCCATTTTTAGCGTTTAATTGACCCCACAAATGTGAGGCTCCAGAAACTCAATCTGCTCAAAGGAAGGTCAGTTTTGTAGCTTCTGTAACGAGGTAAACTGTTTTCAGATGTGTGAACATGATTGCACAAGGGTTTTCTAATCATCAATTAGCCTTCTGAGCCAATGAGCAAACACATTGTACCATTAGAACACTGGAGTGATAGTTGCTGGAAATGGGCCTCTATACACCTATGTAAATATTGCACCAAAAACCAGACATTTGCAGCTAGAATAGTCATTTACCACATTAGCAATGTATAGAGTGTATTTCTTTAAAGTTAAGACTAGTTTAAAGTTATCTTCATTGAAAAGTACAGTGCTTTTCCTTCAAAAATAAGGACATTTCAATGTGACCCCAAACTTTTGAACGGTAGTATATATATATATATATATAAATATATATATATATATATATATATATATATTATATATATATATATATATATATATATATATATATATATATATATATATATATATATATATATATATAGAGAGAGAGAGAGAGATAGGTAGATAGATAGATAGATAGATAGATAGATAGATAGATAGATAGATAGATAGATAGATAGATAGATATGTAACCGGGTGGTTTATTGGTTGAGAATAGTGGTTACATGGAGTGGCTGTAAATTCCCACGTAATTCAGGCCCTTGAATGCATCATGCCCTATTTCCCCACCTTCTTCTGGTTTGCAGCATTGGGCTCATTAGTGTGTATGTATATAGGCACCAGGTGTGCCTACCAAGCTAGGAGTAGAGTTGGATCTCAGGTGAATGACTGCTGGCGCTGTTAGTCTGGCTGCTGTACCAGAAATTGGGATGGTGGATATTTGTGTTGCTGGAATCATTTCAGTGGCTTTTCACTGCAGCATCTGAAGGTACCAGCTTTTCCATTTTTTTCTTATGTCTTATTGTTGGCAGACCCTTGTCATCTTTTTGGTTATTTCAGATTGCTGCTGTTGTGTATTATGCTCTCACCCAGGTGCATTGTTTGTTATGCTCTGGGTTCATTGGGTAACAGGTAGTTGTTTAGAGCCGGAGTTGCAGCACCACCAATACAGAACCAGAACAATAGTGCAGGTTTCTTTTTATGAATTAGCTGATTGGGCACAGCTTTATAGGACTGGGTTGATGCAATTTGAGATTTGCTTTTCTTTTGGTTGTCTAACATTATTTCGTGTTGGGTTGCTACTAATTTGGTTTGTAGTTATTTATGTTTAAGTCTCAGATTGCCTCTAGTATTGTCCTAGGCTCCTGTGCTTTATTGGGTTTACACTGGATTAATAAAGTCTATTTTTAATGTTGTAAAAGAATGTGTAAATAAAATATATTTTCTATACCATTTCTGTTTCATAGTTTTTCAGCCAGACTTACCTGGGTACTTTTAATTGGGAGACCCTAGGCCATTTGATATTTTTGAGGTCTACCAGTTGGCTTTAGGGCCACGTCCTCTGTCACAGTCCGGGTTCCACCTCCCCGTGTTACAGATAGATAGATAGAAACTAGAATTGCCCTAAAAAATTCTATTGTGATTTTTTTTTTCAAACCTGCTCTACAAAATATGTACATATAATATTTTATTTAAATGAGTCAGATTTTTTGTTGGAAAGAAAATATGCGGATAGATCCAAAACTTTAAACTAGTTTGCACATTTGCCAAATAAAAACGCCGTCATCCATTTTTCAAAATCTCTCTGAATCGATTGGCTTTTTATTTATACGTTTTTTTTTTTGTATACTCTCAGCATTAAGAACAGCTTTTGGGGTCTTTCTTTGAAAACTGTACCTGTATTCAACCGATTTTAATAAATGAACCAGAGTTTGTGGACGTAAGTCTGCATTCAAATCACTGGATTGTTGTGGCCCCATTTGCTATGAAATGAGAGAGAATGTAAAAAAATTTGAGATCAAAAGACAAATACTTTGTCTTAATATTTTTAATTGAAAGAAGATTTTAACTTGTCTGTAATAATTAATAATAATTAAAAACCGGTGCTGGTGGAGCCAAGGAGGGCCGCAGAAAACCAGGCCAGGGGCCCCAAACGGCCCCGGGCCCCAAACGCCCCCCCCCCCCCCCCCCCTTTGGACACCCCTGTGCTGGAAGGACAGATTGTTTCCCTTCGCTCTGATACCAAAGCAGTAAAGCTTCCAGTCTGTCCTCCTCCTGCTTTCAGCGCCTCCTTTTGCTCTCCTCATGAAACTCCTGGGTAAAAATCTCCAGACAAACAGAATTACATATCAGCTCCTCAAAGCCGGTCCGCTGTGATTTTCCATGACAGTTATTTTCCTGCAGCTTTTACAGCAGCAGCAATTAGAGCGAAACATCTAAGCAGGGGAGCGTTTCAGCCCAACTCTGCCTTCATTTAATCTCCCCGCTCCCTAACCTCATTCCCCTCCGTCTTCCTCGCCTTCAGCGGTCCGGGGGGAATCTAATTCATGAGAGGTCGATGACAGAACGGGCCTCGGCGGTCCCGTAAAGAAGCCCGCTGCGCTTTTTATCCAACGCTCCCAGGATTAATGCTGCTGCCGCTTTATTGGAGCTGCTGCGGAGCTTTATGTGAAATCAGATTGTGGTTTCAGTCGATGCTAAAAACTCTTTACGGTGGATTTGAAGCAAACTAAACAGATGGAAAAAAGATGCTGAGTGAGATCAAATTTAATAAATGTTCAGGATTTGTTTCCTAATCTTTATATCGTTTCTCTGCTTTGACAGATTCTAAACCTTTACTTTTAACTCTGACACTTGTATTTAAGATGTGCAAATTAATTCTTTTAGTATTCCTTTTATTAGTATTGTTAACGTTTAGAACAGCCTCCTGTTGGTAATTTTGCTTTAATTGTGCTTTATGGTTTTATGTCTTCATTTTGCCCAGATTAAAATGTGTCTTTAAAGGAAAATAAGCTCCTCATTTATCTGTTGGTAAAAGCATCACAAGGTCAAGGAGACGCGTTTTAACATAAAATATTTAGTTTTCCTGAATAATTGGCCCTTTCAGTGACAATGGGGAGAAAATCTTCCTGTCTGACTTCTGGTTTATGATTTTAAAGTAGAAATAATTCTGCCAGATGATGAGCAGCTGAATAATAAATGCAAACAACTGGTGCTGTAATCTGGAGAACGCGTGCAGCACTGACCGCTCTGATGGAGACCAAAACAAACATGAATTTAGTGAAAATAGCAGCAGGTCAGGGAAGAACTGACGTTACTTTCTCTTTCTGACAACAGAAATCAGTCACAAGGTGCCATAAAATGCTGCAGAGCTGGACCCAAACGCAGGCAGGAAGCAGGCAGCTGACTGTAGGAAGCAGGAAACTGAAAAAGGTGGAGAGCTGAACAGATGGTTATAAAGGAGCTGGTGGCCCAACAACCAGAGCTCCACTTTCTCCTGCTCCTGCTCAACCATTTCTCTTTACTGGAGCCATTTTCTCACAGTGCTGTCCACAAATCCTTGATTTATTATGAAGATACTCGCACATAACCTCTATTATCAATAATTATCTGATTACTGCTTTGGTTCCAGGAAAATTACTGCAGAGGAGCTCAGAAACCAAAAGTTAATAGATAAAACTCATAGAAAAGAAGCTCTTAAAGGACATGAAAAGCTGTACAGTGAGACATTAACAGGTAGTTTTAACCGGTGGTGACGGAGGTTTTTGTCAGAAATGGTTTGAATTCCTCGTAAAATCCAAATTTTTCACGACTCTATCAGATGCATTTAATGTGAGAGACAGAAAGCTCCATCTTGGTGCGGCCAGTGCTGCTGTTCTGGCAGAACGCTGTTTGCTTGGCCAGATTTATGGTCCATAGTTTGGCTGCTATCGACCCATCTGCAGTACGCCAAGTTGCCCACAACAGTGATTTTCTGTTTTTTTCCTCCTCGAAGCATAAGCACCTCATGACCAGGCATGAAGCTGACCTTGGCCTGCAGGCTTGGTGAGGAGATAAGCCCCAACAGGCGTGATAAAAACATTATTCCCAGGGCGGAGAGTAACCTTGGAGCCGTGACGTCAGGCCACGTTTATTATCTGCTGGCCATAAGAGAGCAAAGACCTGCAGAGCCTCAGCCCACACGCATATGTCTGGCATTGAGATTCATTCAACGGTGGTTTGATTGCCAAGGTTTATGGGGACATTCTTCTTGTGGATCGGTCCTCAGGGACACATCCTGGGAGAGATTAGAGAAGGACGGAGGGGAGAGATACGAGATGCGAGGAGAAGCAACTGACGGGGAGCGATATGGAGGATAGGAGCAGATAAGGAGAGGATGGAGGAAAGGGCGGGACAGATAGGGGCTGAAAATGGAAATAAGTCTGGGTCCAACAGCATGTTGATGAAGAATCCTGGATTATGTTCAGTGTGTTTAAAATCGGTTTTATCTCGCTGCCTTGTGCAGAAAGCTAATGATGGCTGCTGGAGGTGCTGTTGCTGCAGTTGGCCTGCTCCCCCGTCATTTGTCACCGTGAACATGAACGCTTTAGTAATGTTGCTTTTTGCAGCCTGGTCCAAAGATCCAGAAGGACTCTTCTACTTCGTTAATGCTAACAGCAGCACAGCAGAAGCTTAGCCTGAGCTCAGGTTTGATGTACTGTTGGAAGAGAACAGGGTACAGAACCCTCACTCGTCTAAACTGTTAGCCCGCTAACGTTAGCAGCCAAATGCTACGTCTGCTTAGCCCTCCAGCTCCAGGCAGCGAGACACATGACTGAAAACCAAGCCCAGACTGTCCTGTAAAATAAAACTTCTGTATGTAAAACATTTTTGATATGGTTAAAACTTTCACAAGTGAATGGAGTAAAATAAATGTTTAGCTGAGTTTAAGGCGATGATGTTGATTAGAACTTGATTTGGGTAAAACAGGTAAAATCATGGTGAGAATGAGGTTATATATCTCGGCTTGTAATCTGTGAAGTTTAACCATGTGGATCGTTGGCCAGAACCCTGGGAGCATCATTCTGGTGCTTCAGTCAGGAAATCATCTTAAACCAGTGATCAGGATGTAAGGAAGTTAATTTATAAAGCCCTTTTCTGTAATACAACAATTCAAAGTGCAAACCAAACAGGAAAGAAAGCATCACAGGGACAGAGGACATTGCATTGGAACAGTAGCAGCAGGTCAGATTCAGCAGCAGACAAACTTCAACATTTACAGTTAAAGGCGATTCTAAACAAATAGTGTGAGAGTGAACCAGGAAACAGATTATTATCGCACAGAATCATTAGAATAAACCATAAACGGATGAAAAAACCTGCGACAGGAAACAAAGTGTAAATCTAGCAGCGATGCTGCAGGCACTAACCGGCCGCTTTATTAGGCAGAATTTAATATTTACAGGCTGCTGTTGTCTGCCTGAATTCTTCGTCCCTCAGAGCTTCTGGTCCATGTTGACCTGAGACTGTAGCTTCACTCAGATGCTGCAGATTTGTCAGCTCAGCATCCATGATGAGACAGAGGAAGAGGGACAGGATGAGCTGCATGGAGGAGCACAAGCCAAACCCGCTGGACGAGAGCTGTGATGGGTGGAGAGGAAGCTGCAGCTGTGTGAGCGTGAGCAGAGCTGACGGCCTGAGAATAAGGGAATGGGACTCAGCTGACAGACAGACAGAGGAGGAGGAACTGGGTGACAGTCACACAGTGAATGAAATATGGATGTGAGGCAGCAGCCGGTGGGCCGGATGGAGACACAGGGGGGCAGTGTTGCTCTGGGTTCTGCAGGGCTTGGACTGAGGACAAGGCAGCAGAAAATGAACACATCTTTAATCTGGACCTCTGGAGCAAAGCTCACGTCTCCAACAGGAGTCAGAAAGGTCTACAGAACAAAAACTGAGCCATACTTAAACACTTTAGTGTTGACCTTTTCACCAAACAGACTGAAATAACGGTGTAAACAGAGCAGACAGTTGGCTGGAAAAACTATTCCTAGCCGAAAAAAGAAAACCTTTCTTTCAATCACTTTTATTATTCAATGCCTGTCTAGAATAAGTATCTAAAATAACTCATTTTGAAATCCTTAAACATTACAAAAATTATACATAATATTTTGTAGCATTCATTCTTTAGTGTTGTTTTCCCAACCAATCAAATTAGACGTCTTCAGTTCAAAAGTCCTAAATTGACTATTTCTACATACCTGAAAATGTTTTTTTTTTCACTTGAATATTTCCACTGATCATCTTAAAGAATTGAGGTTAAATTAGCTTTACTAATTTAGAACAGAAATTGATGCACGTTCAACTCATTCACAATGCAATTCACAGTTAGATAAAATGGTATTTGCCAAATTCAATTTTTTTACCTCATTTGATTCTTAATGTAATTATTTCTCCAGAAATAGTAGATTTGCGTTGATAACTCTTAGAATGTGAAGGGAAACTTTTAAAGACAGAAAGTTATGTTGGAAGCACATCCGGTGCACCAATAGCTAACAACAATTATCTTAATAGCTTATTTTAAGTTCAACAAAATACTATTAATCAACATAAATGTTACTATTAATGTTATACGATCGCTAGTGGTGCATATCTGATGGTCACAGAGTTAACGAGCGAAGGTACAACGAATGTTTCAACAAAAGCTGGCTGCTAGCTTTAGCTTTAGCTAATGGACCAGTGGGCTTGTTTTAAAAGGGACTTTTAGTCATATTTCAGTGTAATAAGGGGATCAGAAGACACAAGCGTTAATTTCCCATCAGGGCAGTAAATAGTTTCTCATCACCTTTTTAAACCTGTTGACCCTGATCTCAGTCCCAGCAGAGCCACACCTATTTTATCATTTAACTGTCTATCAAACATTGCTGACTCTCTCAGAAAAATGCTTCGCTTCACAGAGATGCTTAACCCCCCACCCCACCCCAAGGTCAGTATCATATAAAACTAGAGAATCCTACCTTTTAAACTAAAGACAGTATGTCTCTGTCCCATGTCTGCCGGTGTAGTAATTCCACTGCGTAACAGAGCTTACAAAACTCTCAGTCACTGCTGTCTTTCCCGCGGTACTTTCCCATGAGCTGCAGATTTCAGGTGCATTAATGGTAACAATAAAGACAACTATGATTCTCTTTGAGACACTGACTATCAAATGACACTGTCTGTCCTCTGCAGGGACACTGTCTCTGTCTGAAGCTGGGACACTAGAGTTAAGCTTCATTAAGTGCTTAAGGCACTGATTTGGTTGAAGGTGCCTGTGATGCTCCTCCCTTCCAGGTGTGTCCTGTAAAAGGTGAATCCTGGAGTCTGACACACCGGGCTGTAATTGTGTGTCTGTTCTCCATTGTTCATATAAAATAACTGATTATTGCCCTTCTGTCACATTCTTAGTCATGTTTTAGGATGCAATTGTTTCTACTGCTAGGGTTAGGGTTAACCCTAAAGACCTGGATGTATGAAGGGAGAGTTTCTGGAAGCTCGTCCAGGTCGGTGCAGGAAGCTTCAAAGATGGAGACTCTGAGGAGTCAAAGCAGGTCTGGACATCTGCTGTGACTCCTCAGTCCTCCCAAGTCCTAACACCGTCAGAGTGTTGCCAGTACGTCAGGATGAGGTGAGCTGGGTGGGCGTTTTATTAAAGCAACAGGGAAGGGTGCTTCATACGCTGTCTGCATTTAGGACGTTCATTAGAAAGGTTCCTACAGGTAAAATGACCAAGACCAATGATCAGAGTCTGGGTCTGTTATCGCGGTTTTTCAGCCGCTGACATGGAGGCTTCATCTTTTTCCAAATCATTAATGGAAAAGTTTTTCACAGGAGTGTTTTCTGTCGTCAGCGACTAGAACCTCTAAAGAACATTTAACAGCTTTTTAATCTCTGCTCACATCTGAGAACACCTGAAGTACTCTCACGTCCATTTTCTCTCTGAGCAAAGCGTGATTGAATCAGTCTGTTTCACCTTGATGGGCTTTACACAGAGAATTCATTCAGCAGAAAGGCGCTCAGGCCTTTTGATGCTGTTAGTTGGCCTGCTGAGGAGAAATAAAACAACGTCTTTTCCTCTACGAACATCTAGAAATGATTTATTTGCAGAATGTAAAAATGTGGAGTCTGAAGTCATCTGGAGCGAAGCCCACCGGCTCCCAGACCCACTCCTTTTATATGGTTATTATCTGGATTTACCTTATCTCACAGTTAATTAATGAGCAAAAAGTTAATTAAACTGATGAAATGTTTTGCTCCACTATTTCATCAGTCCCTTGATGTCTTTAATTTAAAACTCAAACTTTGGGTAAATATTTTTATTCCTATTATGTTTAATTTCTCTAAAGTCTAGAAAACATCTCAGTTATGAGATCAGACCAGCAGCCTGAGGCTGAGCAGCAGAAAAAACTCAGAAATGCTGCTGAGTTACCAGGAAGTTTAAAGTCTGCTTTGACCTGAATCACATGGACAGCCAAGCCGCCATGTTGGCGCCGAGCATCGAGGTTTAGAATCTCAGTTTAGGACCTGCTGCTGCTGTGACTGTAGGGTGGACTTTCAACTGAACCATGGAGGAAAACAGAGCTTCAGACGATGAGACGCATTAATATAAAATCCACCAGCACCACCACCATCACCACCGCCACCACCATCACCATCACCACCATCACCATCACCACCATCACCACCACCACCATCACCACCACCATCATCACCACCATCACCACCACCATCACCACCATCATCACCACCATCACCATCACCACCATCACCATCACCACCATCACCACTACCACCACCATCACCACCACCACCATCACCACCACCACCATCACCACCATCACCACCATCATCACCACCATCACCACCACCACCATCACTATCACCACCATCACCACCACCACCACCATCACCACCACCACCACCATCACCACCACCACCATCACCACCACCACCATCACCACCATCACCACCACCATCACCACCATCACCACCACCATCACCACCATCACCACCACCACCATCACCACCACCACCATCACCACCACCACCACCATCACCACCATCACCACCATCACCATCACCATCACCACCATCACCACCACCACCACCACCATCACCACCATCACCACCACCATCACTACCACCACCACTACCACCACCATCATCACCACCATCACCACCACCATCACCACCACCATCACCACCACCACCACCATCACCACTACCACCACCACCACCACCATCACCTCCATCACCACCACCATCACCACCACCACCATCACCACCACCATCACCACCACCATCACCACCATCACCACCACCACCACCATCACCACCACCACCATCACCACCACCACCATCACCACCACCATCATCACCACCATCACCACCATCACCACCATCACCATCACCACCATCACAATCACCACCACCACCACCATCACCACTACCACCACCATCACCACCATCACCACCATCATCACCACCATCACCACCACCACCATCACCATCACCACCATCACCACCACCATCACCATCACCACCACCACCATCACCACCATCACCACCACCACCACCATCAACACCATCACCACCACCATCACCACCATCATCACCACCATCACCACCATCACCATCACCACCATCACCACCACCACCACCATCACCACCACCACCATCACCACCACCACCACCATCAACACCATCACCACCACCATCACCATCAACACCATCACCACCACCATCACCACCATCATCACCACCATCACCACCATCACCATCACCATCACCACCACCACCACCATCAACACCATCACCACCACCATCACCACCATCATCACCACCATCACCACCATCACCATCACCATCATCACCACCACCACCATCATCACCACCATCATCACCACCATCACCATCATCACCACCATCACCACCATCACCACCACCATCACCATCACCACCATCACCACCACCACCATCATCACCACCAGCAGCGGTGATAAAATCAGCCTCCGGTTAGGTTCCAGCCTTCAGTCCCTTTTCTCCGCTGGGTTTCAGACCACTGGAACGCGCCGCCTCTGCTCCGTGGTTCTGCTGCTCTAATCAACGGGTCGGGTTGGTTCTGATGATGTCCAGAACCGTGTGGCTCCAGGTCTTCTGCACGGAGAAGGTAGTTCTGTGGGTCCTTGAGCAACTGTAGTGATGGTTTACGTCTCTGGTGTCAGTCAGACGTGCTGGAGGCCATCAGAGATGACTTCTGTCAAAGACCTGCTGACGTCGGCTGAGCCTGAGCTGTCATGGTGCGGAGCCGTCACCAAGGTCTGTGGACGCTCATCCCCAGAGTGCGCACACATCAAATGAACTACCGGGTAAATTGTAACTATTAAAAACCAATCAAACCGTATTTACTGGATCCAGGCCAGAGGTTCCCAGCTGGGTCAGCTGATGACGCGCTTCTGACCCGGAGCAACAGAAACCTTCAGTAGACATCAGCTTTGGGCCCTGCAGGTCTGGTAGGAGGCTACTGCAGCCTAACCCCCCGCCTTTTACACACAAACTCTTCGCATAACGCTTGGTTTTCGATTTATAGACTATAACATGGTCCCACAGGGCTCAATTTTAGGACCTCTACTCTTTATACTTGGCTCTAGGCTCCATCCTCAGGAGATATGGAGTTCCTATCTATGCTGATGACTGTCAGCTCTATCTGCCCCTGAAGCAGAGTGGTGACTTCTCAGTGAAGGCCCTGCTGGACAGTCTGGGAGACATTGAAGTTTGATCCATGCTTTTACATCATCCTGCCTGGATTACTGTAATGGACTCTATGTTGGAGTGAATCAGTCTTTCTCATCTGCAGCTGGTTCAAAACGCTGCTGCGCGTCTTTTAGCAGGTCCTCCATAAACAGAGCTGAGGTCACTCCACTGACTCCCAGGATGTTTTAGAGTTCATTTTAAACTCTTATTTTTGTTTTTAAATGTTGGAATGAGCTCACCCCTCTCTACCCCTCTGAGCTTCTTCATCCCTCCTCATCCTCTCAGCCCCTCAGGTCAGCTGAGCTGCATGTCCTGGAGGCACCAAGGTTTGGGGGGGCTTTTCTGTTGTTGGTCCTCAGTTATAGAATGACCGCCCCTGCACATCAGAGAGGCTCCTTCACTGCCCACCTTTAAAGCTCACCTTAAAACCCACTGTTATTCTTTGGCTTTAACACTAGCGAGCCTTAGTTCTTGTTTTAAATTGGTTTTATTGTTTCTTTTAAGCGTTTTCATGCATTATCCTTTTATTTTTTAATGTATGCATTTTAATTTTCAGTGATGTAAAGCCCTTTGTTTCAGCTGTTGGCTGTTTTTAAGCTCTTTATAAGTGTCATGGTGCAGCTTTGTCTGCTGCACCATGACACTTATTCAGGGCACTTTTCACCCTCCATACACCCCAGTCTCCTCTCCACCTCAGCAATCATCTACACCTGCCAGCCACTAATCAAGCCAGGACTCAATCCACCTGTCCGCTTCACTATTTAAACCTCCCTCAGTTTGCCCTTCCCTGTAGGCTCGTCTGTTTACCTGTGCTGCTCGCCTTACCTTTTCATTACCAGCCCGGGTTCCCTTCATCTCCGTCCGTCCGCCTGCTGTGGTTCTGGTTCTGCTCTCACTCCGGTCCAGCAAGTATTCATCCAGTCATGCGGCTTAATTCTGCTGGTCTAGTTCTGGTTCCAAGTCTCTACTCTGCTGTGTTGCTGCTCCTGCTGCCTCCATGCTCTGTCTCCATCCCGCTTGCCAGCCTCAGCCACTAACAGCCTCCTGCCTCCGTCTGGTCTGAACTCTGGTCTTCTTCATCTTCAATAAACTCACAAAACAGAACTTTGTGTGTGGTTGTGTTCGGGTTCCTCACAAAAACATGACAATAAGTAAAGATGGTATGGTTGCTGTTCCACGGACATTCAGCTTGGAAACTAAATCTCAGTGTGTGGATGATATGCATGGGAACCCCCCCCCCCCCCCCCACATTGTATTTTTTTCTGTATTTTCCTTCGTTAACTAACACGTGACTTGGTTTATTTGCATCTTTTACATTTCCACCACCTCCTTAAGCCGAGACCTTATCTCCTGATAAAACTGCATATATCTCATTTAAAACATGCCTTTCTGTCCTGAACGCAGCGGGTTGCTGCCTTGTGATTGGTTGGACTGCAGCAGGTAAGCTGTACCTAATAAAGAGGCCGGTGGGTTTATGGCTCATGCTGTAGAAAACAGAATAAACATAACTGTGTCGTCAGATGATGAAGCTGAAACCTTCTGCCTTCATTTCTGCTTCGGTGTGACGGACACATCCATCATCCGTGCCTGTCTCCAGAAGGACACACCGGCTCGGTTCTGGAGGAGTTCTGAACTCTGCAGATGAGATTTTCCACTGCTGGTAATTAGAGAAGTTGTAGCGGACTCTTTCTAAAGTCCTCCTACTCGCTCTGATGAGCAGCTCGCTCCTCCTGTCCTGCTGGCGCCCACCTCTGCTCCTCCTCTGAACATCTCCCTCTCTCCTGAGCCTCGGTGCTGAGGAAACGAGTCCGACTCCAACACCCCTGGGTGGCTCTTCCTCTCCTGGTAATTAGTCGGCCTCGGCAGAAGCTTTCCTCAAAGCCGGAGAAGCTTTTTTCTTGCTTTACATCCAATAAGTTTTGTTCCTGCTGTATTTCCAGCTGGAAACTCATTATTTAGAGTCAGAACAACATTCGCAGCATCGGTTTCCCCCAAAGGCTTCTCCGTGATTAGTATTCATAGGCAGGGCTGGAAAAAAGGCTTTCTGCTCAAACAGTTTTTAAGAATGAGAGCCAGGAAGATCCAGATGTTGCTCATCAGCTCCGTTTGTCAGCACCGGCTAATTTCCCCGCAGCTTTCCTAGTGTCTGCTTTAAGGAACGTAGCTCAGGGTAGCAGAGGAACGTGGGAGCAGCTTCCTGATGAGAAGAACTGGATCAGCTCTGCGGGTCGGTTCTGAAGGATCTGAGTGTGGGTTGCTCAGATAATTAGAATATGATCAAAACTTTAATGGCCTTCAGCTGGAAAAGTGAAGCTCATGTGCAGACATGCGGGTTTCTGCTCTTCGCTTCTATTTGGAGGATTCTTGCTTACAGCTGATGAAAAGTTAGAACCCAGTGAGTCAGAACGTCGGACCGGCAGAAAAGGTCTAATCATAGGAATGTTCTGTTACCCAGAGGAGAACGCCGGCTGCCAGTCACCGACCAGAACCAGCATCAAACAGCTCGATGCACTAAGCCTGTTAAACTGTGGCAGAAAAGCTGCAGGAACAACTGCAGCTTTGACAGAACCTCACAGCAAAGAGTTTGGGTCAATCTCTGCGGTTTATCTCAGCGCCGGGACCAATCTGGGGCTCAGGGCCCCACAGGGACAGTCTGTGGGGATCGAACCGGGAACTTACACCTTCTCAGAGTGAAAGCATGCTGCTCTAAGCGCCAGGCCCCCGTTAACGGACCTGAGTTCACTTTTACGTGGATTACTGATGTGTGGCGCTGAAAGCAATGGCCGCCCCTGGGTTGAGCTGCGGTGCTGCTCATGGTTCTGGTCCATAACTCCTGGACCCAGTCACAGGAGGCGTCACAACCTGTTTGGTTATTCAGTAGTTTTTTAGGACTGTTTTAGTGTTTGGTTTGGTTCCCTTCTAGCCTCCCTGGTTGCCCCCCCCCCCCCCCCCCCCCCCCCCCGCTGCATCTATTTCTGTTGATTAACTCACAGCTGGTAGAGATCCAGAGGATTGTTGGCCTGAAGCTTTAAGTTCCTGGTTTCTGTCCAGTCTACGCTGCAGCCTTAGTTAACCCCTCGTTAACCTTAGTTAACCCCTCGTTAACCATAGTTAACCCCTCGTTAACCTGCTGGTTTGTCTGGTCTGTAACTTTACCTGAGGTTCCGTCCGTGTTCTGTTCATTACAGTCACTTAGCTTTATGATGGCTCTGGGCCTAGATAGCCATAAATGGTGGCAGCGGGCTCTAATATCGGGCCTGTAATGAATCTGGGTCGATCATCTAAGGTTCTGTTTGTCTAACCTGAACCGGGCCGTTCTGAGAGGACCACGTTCAGACAGAAAAACACTTTCAGTCGCTTCTGGTTTAGCGCCTGTCTTTATAACCTCTGTTATTTGTTGCAGCTTCATGGATAAACTGAAGTTTTATTCTAGCAGAAAGCTGCAGCAGGAGTCTAAAACAAAGTTTATATGCGTGCTAAGGGCGGCTGGAGTTCTCAGAAGTTTTCTGTGACTTTGCCAACGACTGCCCTGCAGGCCGCAGCCATCATGTGACATAAATCTGCTCCCCAATTAAAGACAAGTATAAAAGAGAAGCACCCAAAGGTGATGTGATTTAAATAACTCCTCTTAGTAGGCGCCGGCTCTGAGGGCTTTTCTGGCAATTATCACTGGTGACCCACAGCAATTATCACCTGCTCCCTGCAGACAAAAGGCAATTTTCAGCTAATTGAGCACTAAGCTGCAGGTACTGAGTGAGCCTGACCTTTTCCTGCTGGCTTGGAGAAGTCAGCGGGATTCCTGGAGGCCAAAAAGCCACTTAGGGGCGCCGATAATCAGCTTCCCTGATATTAGAGACGCTTCACTGTTATTTTAACTGTTTCCTCTGAGTCTGGAAATTGACTCGATTGACCGTAGACGTCAGCAGCCGGCCAGAAACGCAGGACTGAAGCTCCGGTTCTGCAGCGCATGGGGTCCAGAGGTAAAAGGCCGTCCGGCTCTGGTGGGCTCTTTGATTTGGCCCCCTGTGACCCAGATGAAGGAGCTATTCTGGGTGCAGTGAAGGTCAGCAGAGAGCCAGCAGGAGCATCACTGAGGTTCTCCCTCCCGGATCGGCTTTCAGGAGGTCTAGTCTCTCCGCTGCCTTTCAGTCTCCCACAGAAAATGTGAACAGAAACAATAAAGGTCCAGTAACCAAACTCTGGTCCGGTTGTTGGCGCTGTAAAATCTCTGGTTATGCTCCTCATGTTGGAGAGCAGAGCTGGGAGCGGCTGTCCGTCTGAAGGCTTTTATTTCTCTCGTGTTAAAGAAACCAAGGCAGAACCGGGGGTTAAAACTGCAGATGCATCATGTCTCCGGTTGTTTTCTGACAGTGAAACCAGAACCGACCCAAAAATAACCTTTAACGGGACACAAGCAGAATGTTTTCATCCGTGCATGCTGCTTCCAGACATGATGCAGGGATGTTTTAGTCCTGAAAAGCTCTGCCTTCAGAAACGGGTCGCTTCAGAACCCTTTTTCCTCCCTCAGATCCTCCAGAAAGGCTCTGATCCAAACTTTAATGCTTACTGAGGCCCCAGCTTGTGCAGATGCACGACTTTTTCCAGGACTGGACCTGTGGAAACATGACGTGTGGCTGCTGGTCAGTCAGAGATATTTCTGCCTCAGCGCTCACAGAAAATGCCAACAGCAGCCGTCTGTTCCACGGCTCGGCCCTGTAGTCGGTGATTGGGTCGCTGGTCCCGTTGGACTGTGACGGTCTGATTTCTGCTTTAGAGGTGGTGGTCTGGAGGAGAATCAGCACAAAGGGTTTAATTCTCTCCACCTCCAGCTTTCATTCCCTGCCAGCGTTTAGCCGCAGCCTGAGATGCTCACATAGAGACACATGAAAGGTCAGTCAGGGTCAGTCAGGGTCACAGGGTCACAGCTGTCAGGGTCACAGGGTCACAGCTGTCAGGGTCAGTCAGGGTCACAGGGTCACAGCTGTCAGGGTCACAGGGTCACAGGGTCACAGCTGTCAGGGTCACAGGGTCACAGCTGTCAGGGTCAGTCAGGGTCAGTCAGGGTCACAGGGTCACAGCTGTCAGGGTCAGTCAGGGTCAGTCAGGGTCAGTCAGGGTCACAGGGTCACAGCTGTCAGGGTCAGTCAGGATCAGTCAGGGTCAGTCAGGGTCACAGGGTCAGGGTCACAGGGTCAGGGTCAGTCAGGGTCAGTCAGGGTCAGTCAGGGTCACAGCTGTCAGGGTCAGCCAGGGTCACAGCTGTCAGGGTCAGTCAGGGTCAGTCAGGGTCACAGGGTCAGGGTCAGTCAGGGTCAGTCAGGGTCAGTCAGGGTCACAGAGTCACAGCCGTCAGGGTCAGTCAGGGTCAGTCAGGGTCAGTCAGGGTCACAGGGTCACAGCTGTCAGGGTCAGCCAGGGTCAGTCAGGGTCAGTCAGGGTCACAGCTGTCAGGGTCACAGGGTCACAGCTGTCAGGGTCAGTCAGGGTCAGTCAGGGTCAGTCAGGGTCAGTCAGGGTCACAGGGTCACAGCTGTCAGGGTCAGTCAGGGTCAGTCAGGGTCAGTCAGGGTCACAGCTGTCAGGGTCAGTCAGGGTCAGTCAGGGTCAGGGTCACGGCGCATTCATGTCTCCACACAGAGCCCCCTCAGCCCTCAGAGCACCTTTAAGCTCTCTGTTTGCAGGAAAAAGGCAGATTTTTACAAAGACGTAAATTCAGTCCAGGGTTTGATCAGCGCCTCAGCGAGGCCTCCAGCCCGTTCAGAGGTTCTGCAGAACTCCTCAGGGGTACCCTCTGTTCCTGCAGGGTTCCTGCAGGAACAGAGGGTGGTTCCGGGGAACAGGAAGCGATCCACAGCAGACGGGGTGCTTCCTGTCTGCAGGCGGACTCGTCCTGGATCAGAACAATGACTGTGTTTCAGTTCTGCAGAAAAGATTCTGGATCCGATCCCACTAGTCGGACCTTGGTTCTGGTAATGTCTGTGAAACACGGCCAGTCACAGTCCTGGAGCTTTCCTGCTGTTCTGACTCTGAGGAGCCCGTTAGCGTCTCCCAATGAGATCCAAACCCATTTAGCACAGAACCAGAGATCCAGGGTTCTGATCCGACTCTGTTCAGAATCAAAAGCTCTGCAGAAGCAGTCTCAGTGCTGGGTTAGGGTTAGGAACCATCCGGACCTGGAGTCTCAGGCAGAACGTGTTCCCAGCAGAACCGCCGTAGCGTTGCCAGAAGTCCAAACCCGACCCGCCTGACGTCTTTCTTCCAGTCTCTGATGAGACGAGCGGCTCTGCGTTCGCTCCTCTGCCGCTCTGACGGGCAGATCAGTCCGTCTGCTCCCGGTGAGCTCCGCCGTGTCAGCGTGCCGCCGCTCGCTGACCCACCGCGCGGGAAATGGCCATTCATTGGCTCGTTGGCCACCAGCAGCGATTATTCCTTCAATAAAACCCAGAAAAGATACGAACGCTGCAGAGAAGGAGGAGCTGGCGCGCTGCTCTCTGCGTCCACCTGCAGGAGCTCAGACAGGAAGCTGAGGCTGGTTTCACATGCTCAGCACCCATAATCCTTCAGGACGCTCCCTGACATGCTGTGACCCTTCATGCCTTGCTCCTGAGCACTGAGCACAGAAACAGAACCTTCAACCTTGTCTTTATTGCATGAGCGCCTACGTTTTTAACAGGCCTCATGAATTAACAATGACCGGACAGGAAAACGGGCTTCTGGGTCGATGAAAGAACCAGAATAACCCGGACCGGCCCGTGAGGAGTACCGGCCCGTCTCACGGTGCCGGGTTCACTCTCTCTGAGGGCGTAGAACAGCCAGGTCAGCAGTTAGCGCGCAGATTCAGGTTCAGCCTTTAATATAGTAGATTTTTGCTACCGGATCATGACGTATCAGTCAGTATATCAGCTTGTTTTCAGTGGACCGGCCCGGCTCGACCCGGGTCAGGAGTACCGGCCGGGCCCCACCCCTGGCGACCCGTAACTACAACACTAATTCATTTTTACCTTTTTTAGACATGACTGAAAAAACAAGTTACTAACGTTTTTCATTATATTTTTAAGGTCTCACTTTAATGCTCGATTCAGTAAATAAATAAATCTGAATTACATTTATGGTAAAATAATAGATTTAATCAATGTTGTGCCTCCCATGCTAAAGTTCATGATGCTATGTTAGCTAATTGCTGCTGCGCCTCATTAAAGGAACCTGAGCACCTGATTGGTTCACCTGCAGACCGCCTCATAAATCACTTTATTTCATTTATTTTAATTTGTGAGTGAGGGAAAAACATTCATGCCGCCTGCAGCACCTGAGCAGAACGTACAAATATGTGTGAAATATTAAAAACAGCTCAGGATAAAGATGAATCTGTGAGACGCTTTTCAAGTTTTATCATAATTTCCTCAGTTTGAACTTCAGTTTGGAGATTTTTTAATTCATTGAATTTTGGTCCTTTTGGCTTTCCATACAATTTTTCTCCTGTTTTATGCTTGTGTCACATATTGTGGTTCCTTTAAGGGAACCGTACTGAGGGACAGAACCAGCTGTTGTCCACCTGCAGACCAGAACCTTACCAGAACCTGCTACTTTCATGTTTGTGGGTTCGGATGAAGCTTGGTTCTGAATTCGGCCCGGCTGCTCTGCGTTTACAGCACCGTGCCAACGGTGTCCGGGTCAAGAAGTCTCCTCAGCACACAGGTCCAGTTTGGCCCAGTTTTCATTGTAAACCCACACAGACAGAACCACTGAACTGTGGTCCAGGTTCTGACTCTGGGCCTTCCTGGTTTAGAACCACGGATTTTGACGGTTCTGTCAGAACCCCTGACAGCAGTACCGGTTCAGCTGGACTCCTAGAACCGTCCAGAACCGGCCAACATGTCTGAATTCAGGTTATCCTTGGAACTTTCTCTGATGCGGTTCTCTACGTGTTTTAATTCTGACTGAGATCCGGTTCGCTCCGTTAGAACTAATTGTTTCTGGGACCAGATGAACGTCTCTCTGCTCATCTGCATGTTTCACATAAAATTATGATTTGGCAGCTGAACAATCAAGAGCATAACGGACCTTCATATCATTTTATGGCTTCTGCAATCAACTAAGACCCGTCATTTTAATCATTTCCACCATAAAGTTCTGGTACTGTCGGGTTCTCTGCTGCAGCCGGTGTTTAAAGGAGGAACACGTGGTTCAGGGGCAACATCTGCTCTGATCTCCGCTCTCCACGTTTGGTTCTGGCGCCGCTGTGTGAAGCTGTGGCTCGGCAGGATGAGCGGGTCAGAACCCGGGTCATGGCAGCCGAGCAGAACCTCAGGAACAGCTGGAGTTCTTGGAATGAGAAATGAGAATGCAGAGGTCCAAAGTCTGGTTCTGTTCAGTTGAATCTGGGTTCTGCTGGTTACTGATGAGCGGTCAGTATCTGCCGTCAGGACGCTTTCTTAAAGTATTCAAACTCAGAACTTTCCAGGAATTTCAGGTAAATGCTGAGTGGTACCTTTACGTTGGGTTCTGGTCCGTCCGCTCAGGCAGCTGTGCTGAATGTATCCTGATCCAAATCTGCTGTTGGCCACAGTTCTTATGTTCTAACATGGACCTCAGCCACACGAACCCGGATATCTTCCTCTGTCTCTAAAGAAATCTGCGTCTCCGCAGTCGGTGGGAACACGGGTCGAGTTAGACGACCCTTCACACTGAGCCTGGTTCTGGTTCTGCTGCAGGTTCTCCTCCCTGTTAAAGGGGAGTTTTCCTCTCCACTGTCGCTTCATGCATGCTCAGTATGAGGGATTGCTGCAAAATCAACGACACAATGCCAGCGACTGTGGCTCCCTGTTGAAGAACAGGAAGAGGTCCGTTTGAAAACCTCCTGCATGTAAAGTGAGTCACAAAATATAAAATATATATAAAAATATCTATAAAAGACAAAGAGCCTTTAAAACAGTTTATTGCATCATTTCCTCCTCTAAGAAAACATTTTGGGAATAAACGTCCTTCATCTCAGAACAGAACATGCTCACCAACCCACCTCCTGCCCAGAACTTCTCTATGTGGCACCGGTGGCCTTTGTTTGACAGAACGGGGGGGAAGACATACGACAAAAGTCCGCGGGTCAGGACTAGAACCCGGGTCACGCCCTCCACCCCTGCCCAGCACCGGGCCCCGTCCCAGAATCCCGTAGTGAGAACCTTTGCTGGTGTAGCTTGTTTTCACTGTCTGCTCATGAGAGCTAAGATCTTGAGATTCTGGTTCTGGTTCTGGTCCAGCCCGGTCGTGTTGGGAAATGCTGTAAGCAGAGTTTTGATGTAAAGCTGATCGTCTTTTCTGATCACCTCCCATCGTTCTGCTCTGTCTCCGTGCTCATGTGTTCTCCTGATAGAAGATGTTCTGACCCGGTGTGAACGTCGGACCCGTGTTCTCCTGATAGAAGATGTTCTGACCCGGTGTGAACGTTGGACCCGTGTTCTCCTGATAGATGTTCTGACCCGTTGTGAACGTTGGACCCGTGTTCTCCTGATAGAAGATGTTCTGACCCGGTGTGAACGTTGGACCCGTGTTCTCCTGATAGATGTTCTGACCCGGTGTGAACGTTGGACCCGTGTTCTCCTGATAGAGGATGTTCTGACCCGGTGTGAACGTTGGACCCGTGTTCTCCTGATAGAAGATGTTCTGACCCGGTGTGAACGTCGGACCCGTGTTCTCCTGATAGAGGATGTTCTGACCCGGTGTGAACGTTGGACCCGTGTTCTCCTGATAGAAGATGTTCTGACCCGGTGTGAACGTTGGACCCGTGTTCTCCTGATAGATGTTCTGACCCGGTGTGAACGTCGGACCCGTGTTCTCCTGATAGATGTTCTGACCCGGTGTGAACGTCGGACCCGTGTTCTCCTGATAGATGTTCTGACCCGGTGTGAACGTTGGACCCGTGTTCTCCTGATAGATGTTCTGACCCGGTGTGAACGTTGGACCTGTGTTCTCCTGATAGAAGATGTTCTGACCCGGTGTGAACGTCGGACCCGTGTTCTCCTGATAGAAGATGTTCTGACCCGGTGTGAACATTGGACCCGTGTTCTCCTGATAGAAGATGTTCTGACCCGTTGTGAACGTCGGACCCGTGTTCTCCTGATAGAGGATGTTCTGACCCGGTGTGAACGTTGGACCCGTGTTCTCCTGATAGAAGATGTTCTGACCCGGTGTGAACGTTGGACCCGTGTTCTCCTGATAGATGTTCTGACCCGGTGTGAACGTTGGACCCGTGTTCTCCTGATAGATGTTCTGACCCGGTGTGAACGTTGGACCCGTGTTCTCCTGATAGAAGATGTTCTGACCCGGTGTGAACGTCGGACCCGTGTTCTCCTGATAGAAGATGTTCTGACCCGTTGTGAACGTCGGACCCGTGTTCTCCTGATAGAGGATGTTCTGACCCGGTGTGAACGTCGGACCCGTGTTCTCCTGATAGATGTTCTGACCCGTTGTGAACGTTGGACCCGTGTTCTCCTGATAGAAGATGTTCTGACCCGGTGTGAACGTTGGACCCGTGTTCTCCTGATAGATGTTCTGACCCGTTGTGAACGTCGGACCCGTGTTCTCCTGATAGAAGATGTTCTGACCCGGTTTGTACGCCTTACTCGTTTTCAGCGCTCTCTACTCTCTGAAGGTTTTAACGTTTTCTGATTCTTGTTCCTGTGATCCGTGTCATTGGTTCTGTGAGGTGACCTTGAGTGTTCTGGAAAGCCCAATAAGCGGTATTACTGGTTCTGATTACCCTGACGGAAACATGCTGGGTTCCGTCGCTGCAGTCTGGCAGTGAGGTAGTTTCACTGTTGTGACTGGATCTGGGTCGTTTACTGACACCAAGCCGGCCACACCAGAACCGCCTGAACCGGCGTCAGACCAGAACCTCAAAGGTTCTGGTCTGCACTGGATCCACAGCAGGAACACAGACCGGGTCTTCCTGCCCTCCTCTTCCTCGCTGCCGTCTCCTGTCTCTGTGACTCTGATCTCCTCCTCTTCATCCCTCACACCAACACGTCTTCCTCATCTTCACGTCAGCAGCTCTGTCCGTCGTCTTCAGCTGAGTCTCCATCGTCCCTCTTTCCTCACATCTCTTCTTCCTCCTCTTCCTCCTCGTCCCTCATTTCTGGGAAGGTCTGCCTCTTAAATGTCCTCGTGTTCTGCATCAGAACCTGGGCTCACAGGGTCCTCTTAGTCTCCCCGGATCTCCAGCTATGGTACCACAGATGGAACCAGAACTTTTGTCCAGATACACGTAAAAAGCCAGTGTGTGAGGGAGCAGCACAGCCGGGTTCTGCTGATCTAGAACCAGAATTACACGCTCCTCTGTGAGGCTTCGGCTGCAGTTTGATGGTTCTGGTGGGTCCAGAAGGAAATTTCTGGCTCCTGTGTCTGAACTTTATCAGCTGATTCATGGTTCCGGCTCTCAGACCGGACTAATCAGCAGCCTTCATCCATCAGAACCCAGCAGAACATTAACACTCCAGCGCTCAGTAATTGAACTTCCTACTTTCACCTGGACCCTGACGTGCCGGTACCATGTAATGGGTTGGACGATTTAACGAGTTCTGCAGAACCTGTGGCTCCGCCCGGCTTTTATTCAGGACTAAAATATCTCTGCTGACCTCATGAAGAAAATACAGTTTGGAAAATAAAATAAAAAATAAAGCATGGTTTAAATTTCTGATTTGCTTTATGCTCCACGTCTGAATGATTGTAGAGACGAATAGCAGCTCATAAAATGAACTTTAACTCTTGACTTGATTTTAATATTTTACTGAGTTTAAAGCTAGAAAAAGATGATATTCTGTGTGTAGCAGATGGGTTAAACGATGCTTTGTTGTGTTTTATGTATAAAATGTCACATGACTGACTTTACAAACGGTGCCACAGCTATTACTGTCATTTTGGCTTCATGACTCCAATATTATTATAATTACATCCCAGCATAGATGCATGGCAGCACTGGTCCTTAAATTCAAATCCAGAAAAATAATTACCCCCAGATTGGTGAAGTTCTGTAGCTCCAGGGTTAGTAAGACAGGAAGGTGCTGTTTGGGCTGAATAAAATGACCTTAGTTGTCTTTTGCTGAACAGTAGAAGCTGAATGGAGGATGAATTAATTGGGACTAAAGGCAGATTCATAAATCTGACGGTCATCTGCAAAGAGTAGGTACAGAAGAAGAAGTCCCAGGATCGGACCCTGAGGAACCCCACAGAAAACAGGCTGAAGCGGCACTTTTTATCCAGATGATAAACAACTCAATGGTCACCAGTGTCCAACTCTGAAAATAAGAAAGATCACAACGTTTCCTGAGTTGGTTTCTAAAAAGACGTTAAAAACCCCAAACAGAGATTCTAGCTCTTTCTGTAGATGTTTAAACTAGAATCTCCAAGGAGCTATTTCCCGTCAACGACGACATTTGATTCTTTAAAACGACATTTTCTCCTCAGGTGATGAGAAAACGGCTGCAGCAGCCGGAGGTGAAAGTCTCAGAGGTCGGCAGCAGGAGCCCCTCCTGTTACAGCCGTCCTGTTGCTGTGGTGCTGGGGCAGACAGACTGTAGGATGCTCCTGCAACTGTCTGTAGAAACGTTCATCCACTCATGTTCGCCCCCTGGTGCCTTGACACGCCTCCTCCCAGCAAACCTTTGCTTAATGTCTTGTTTTTCCTTCTTTAGTTTTCGTGGACGTCTCTGATGTTGGAGTAAAAGCCGATGATTGGCGGTTTGTCTGAGATGAGACTTTAAACATCTGTGGTCCTCCGTGTCTGGTTCCTGTCACGTTTGGGACCGAGCAGGTAAATTATGAGCAGGTGAAGAGCTGCAGGCATCTGTCAGACCTGCCCTGATTATTGTGCTCCATACAGAAATAAGGAGGAAAAATCCTCCATCTTCTCCTGAAGAAGCTGGAGAACCTCCTTCTTTCTGAACATTGTCTGCATTTCGTGCAGACATTTGCCTTTTATAAAAGCAGTGAAATCGTCTGCTACAACAATCAGTCTGTGCGATGTCTGCAGTCAACGCGCCGTGCACGTCCGTGCACGTCCGAGCACGTCCGAGCACGTCCGTGCACGTGTGAGGTTCCCTCTGCCCTTGTTTGTCTTTGCCTGTTACACGCTCATTGGCTAAAATGTCAAGAGCATCAGTTATCCGAGAGAGCAGAGCCACGCGGAGCTTTTTAGGACAAGGGCACCTTTATCAGGATTTCTATTCTGCATTCAGAGAGATGGGTCCAATCATGCTGCATCAGTGTCCTCAGTAACCTTCTAACAGCATCTTAGACTGTCGAGCAGAGAGAAACCAAGACGAGAAGAGAAGCTGTGAGGAAAAACAGCGATTTGGGGAAAATATTCAAATTCAGCTCAAATGATCTAAACGTCAGAGAAAACTTCCCGTCAGCCACTTTTCACTGAAAAGCCTTTTTATTCTGGTTCTACACAATCATATCAATTCATCTTCTGTTTTATTTGATATTAATTTATTCTACAAGAAGGAATCAGCTGCAGGTGAGAAGCTGAAGCTCCGCCCACTTTTAACATCTACCACTTCTTCTGGTGTTTCCATCACTGACCTGCTGCTCAGAGTCAGGTTTCTAACCAACAACCTCCTGGTTGTTGCTCATCAACCCTCGGCAGCCTGAACACAGCTGATTCTTGTTGATGCTCCTGTCTTCAGCCCCCCCCCCCCCCCCCCCCATCGTTCATCTTGCAGCGGCGGGCATTTATTAAATGTCAAGCGGCTGTAATCAACCTCTTTCTGCTGCAGAAAGTCTTCCCGGTGTGATGGTGGAAGCTCTAACGGCCTATAATTTAGATTTCATTACGATAGCGGCGCAGGTACAGTAGCAGCTAAGGGGGGCTGGTTGGAGACGCAGGAGAAACATGATGGATCGCAGGAGATGCTTCAGGCAGATAGCAGCTGCTGCTGAAAACCAATCCGGCCTCAGAAACGCTCTTTGCTGGGAAAGTTCTGCTGAAGAGCGCAAAGAGAACGAAGCGAGGGAAAAGGAGAACTCACAGCACGTGGAGGGAAGGGAGACCATGATGGAGAACACGTGATGAAGGCCTGCAGCTCCACCTGAAACATGTTCTGGTGGACATGGATCAGAACCACTGAGCAGAACCACGTCTGCTGATGACTCCTCACCCCAACGATGAAGAGGTCCACCTGAGCCAGCAAAACCATCTGACGTCTCTCCGTTCTCCAGCAGGGAGTGGTTGCTCTGACCCCAGAACCTGAGGGATGGTTCCAGGTTCCTGGTTCCAGGTCCCTGGTCTCAGGTTCCAGGTAGAGCATCCGTCCCTGGTGCTCCTGTCGTGGAGGCGTTTAACGTTCCAGCAGCTCTGAGAAGTGAGTCTTGGTGGATCTGTGTAAAAGCTGCAGAGACGTCGTTCATCAGGCGGTTCTGACCCGCTGACTCTGGGCCAGAACTGTTCGGCCTGCCTGCCTCTTCTCGGTTTTTATGGTTTCTTTCTGTTGTTCTGCTCAGTGTTCTGTTTGTATGGACCCAAACTCCTGAAATTAACTGTCTCTGAGAGGCTGCTGGTACCGAACCCTCTGAAGGTCCAATTTAAAACGGGTCCTTTGATGAACTGCTGGAAGGACTTTTACAGCTGAAAAAAAATGTGCGGTAGAGGAGGAGGAGCTAAACGGGCCTGAACGGTTAATAACATTAATAATGTTATTAATGTTAATAACTTTAATAACGTTAATAATCGTAATAATCTTAATGTTAATAATCTTAATAATGTTAATAACGTTAATAATGTTAATAATCTTAATAATCTTAGTCTTAATAATGTTAATAATGTTAATAATCTTAATCTTAATAATGTTAATAACGTTAATAATCTTAATCTTAATCTTAATAATGTTAATAATCTTAGTCTTAATAATGTTAATAATGTTAATAACGTTAATAATCTTAATTTTAATAATGTTAATAACGTTAATAATGTTAATAACGTTAATAATCTTAATAATGTTAACAGTGTAAAAAATGTTAATAACGTTAATAATGTTAATAATGTTAATAACGTTAATAACGTTAATAACGTTAATAATTTTAAAAATCTTAATAATCTTAATCTTAATAATGTTAATAATGTTAATAATGTTAACGGATCAAAAACTGATCTAAAAGAAACAAATCATAAAAATCTAATAAAAATCAATACGGCTCACCTTGAACCAAAAAATAAAACAATTAAATGTGGTCTATTAAATATAAGGTCTCTCCCTCCAGCAACTTTGTTAGTTAATGAATTGCTTTCTGATAATCAGATTGATTTATTTTGTCTCACAGAAACCTGGCTACAAGAGGACTACGTTAGTATAAATGAGTCAACTCCCTCCAATTATTTAAATTCAATTCAATTCAATTCAATTTTATTTATATAGCGCCAAATCATGAAACATGTCATCTCAAGGCACTTTACAAAATCAAGTTCAATCATATTATACAGATTGGGTCAGATTATACAGATTGGTCAAAATGTCCTATATAAGGAAACCAGTTGATTGCTTCAAAGTCCCGACAAGCAGCATTCACTCCTGGGGAACCGTAGAGCCACAGGGAGAGTCGTCTGCATTGTACATGGCTTTGCTGCAATCCCTCATACTGAGCAAGCATGAAGCGACAGTGGGAAGAAAAACCACCCATTAACGGGAAAAAAAAACCTCCGGCAGAACCGGGCTCAGTATGAACGGTCATCTGCCTCGACCGACTGGGGTTACAGAAGACAGAGCAGAGACACAACAAGAGAGACAAAAAAGCACAGAAGCTCACATTGATCTAGTAATCTGTTCTACATTAAACTGTCAGATTCCCAGATCTGTGGGAAGAGGAGGAGGAGTGGCAACCATCTTTCAGTCTGAATTATTAATTAGTCCCAGGCCAATTAATAACTACAGTTCTTTTGAACATTTAACCCTCAGTTTCCTTCATCCAAACTGCAAAGCAATAAAACCTCTTCTGTTTATTGTTTTGTATCGTCCACCGGGCCCTTACTCTCAGTTTTTGGATCAGTTGTCAGACTTCTTATCTGATTTGGTGATAAACACTGACAAGGTTATTATAGTGGGTGATTTCAACATTCATGTTGACACAGAATGTGATAACCTTACTGTAGCTTTAAAACTATCCTAGATTCAATTAGTTTTGTTCAAAATGTGCATAAACCGACACACTCTTGGCTCCATACTTTAGACCTTGTGCTGACATATGGCATTGATTGTGAAGAATTAACAGTATTTCCTCACAACCCTGTCCTATCTCATCATTTTTAATAACATTTGAGTTTAATCTAACTGAGTTCTCCACCCCCAAAAGAGGGTTCCATTATGGTAGATCTTTATCGGACAATGCTGCATCAAACTTTAAAGAGTCTGTCCCCCTTTTAATATCGTCAGTATTGCAGAAATGCCCTGCAGATAGCAGCAATGTTGTTTCTTCCCATTCACAAATCGACACCTTTGTTAACGGTGTGACTTCGTCATTGTGTTCTGCATTAGACAATGTAGCTCCCTTGAAAAAGAAGGTGATTATTCACAGGAAGCTGGCTCCCTGGTTTAATTCAGAGCTGCATTCCTTGAAACACAATGCTAGGAAATTAATGAGAAAATGGCGCTCTACACACCAAGAGGAATCCTACCTAATCTGGAGGGACAGTCTATTGTTGTACAACAAGACCCTTCGCAGAGTTAGAGCAGCATATCTTTCATCATTGATTGAGGAGAATAAAAATAATCCTAGATTTCTCTTCAGTACAGTTACCAAACTTACCCAGAGCCACAGCTCTGTTGATCCATCCATTCCCTTAGCTCTTAGCAGTAATGACTTCATGGGATTCTTCATAAATAAAATTGATGCCATTAAAAATAAAGTAATTGGCATTCTCCCAAACATGATTACCTCGTCCTCAGTGAGTGAGGCAGCGTTGGAGGAATCTTTAGAACCTGTGCAGTGTCTGAACTGTTTAAAAGCAGTAGAGCTTTCTGAGCTATCTAAAATCTTAGCTTCATCTAAACCTTCCACCTGTATGTTAGACCCAATCCCAACCAAGTTGTTTAAAGAGATATTCCCTCTGATCAGTGGCACTATTTTAGACATGTTTAATCTATCCTTAGTAAATGGATATGTACCACAGGCTTTTAAAGTAGTCGTTATTAAACCTTTACTTAAGAAACCATCTCTTGATCAAGATGGGTTAGTAAATTACAGACCTATATCTAATCTTCTTGTCTTATCTAAAATTCTTGAGAAAGTAGTTGCTAATCAACTTTGTGAACATTTAGAAAGTAATGACCTACTTGAGGAGTTTCAGTCAGGCTTCAGAGCTCATCATAGCACTGAAACAGCTCTGGTGAAGGTCACTAATGATATTCTCATGGCCTCAGATAATGGACTTGTGTCTGTACTTGTCCTGTTAGATCTTAGTGCTGCATTTGATCACAATATTCTCCTACAAAGACTTGAGCATACTGTAGGGATTAAGGGGAAAGCATTAGGCTGGTTTAAATCTTATCTATCGGACAGATTCCAGTTTGTTTATGTTAATAATAAATCTTCTTCAAACTCTAGGGTCACTTGTGGAGTACCACAGGGTTCAGTCCTTGGACCAATTCTCTTTACTATATATATGCTTCCGATTGGCAAAATTATCAGACAGCATGGGATTAATTTCCACTGTTATGCTGATGACACTCAGCTATATTTATCCATAAATCCTGATGAATCCAATCAATTACTTCAACTGCAGTCATGTCTTGATGAAATCAAAACCTGGATGACTTTAAATTTCCTGCATCTAAATTCTGACAAGACCGAAGTTGTAATCTTTGGGCCAGAGTCCTCAAAAAATAAACTTCTTAACCAATCACTTAATCTGGATGGCATTATCTTGGCCTCTGGTAATAAAGTAAAAAACCTTGGTGTTATTTTTGACCAAGACATGTCATTTAAATCCCATATTAAACAGGTTTCCAGAGTGATGACCTTAAAAGCTGGATGACTTGAATTTCCTGCACTTAAATTCTGACAAGACAGAAGTTGTAATCTTTGCATTGTTCATGGCTTTGCAGCAATCCCTCATACTGAGCAAGCATGAAGCGACAGTGGAGAACTGGAAAACAGTAGAAATCAGTAGAGTGAGAGAAATAGGCCCTGATGTCCTCCAGCAGCCTAAGCCTATAGCAGCATAATTACAGTGATAGCTCGGGGTAACATGAGCCACTCTAACTATAAGAAGGAAAGTTTTAAGATTAGTCTTAAAAGTAGATGGGGTGTCTGCCTCACGGACCAAAACTGGGAGTTGGTTCCACAGGAGAGGAGCCTGATAGCTAAAGGATCTGCCTCCCATTCTACTTTTAGAGACTCTAGGAACCACCAGCAGACCTGCAGTCTGAGAGCGAAGTGCTCTGTTAGGAACATACGGGGTAATCAGAGCTCTGATATATGATGGAGCTTGATTATTAAGGGCTTTATACGTTAGAAGAAGAATTTTAAATTCTATTCTTGATTTAACAGGAAGCCAGTGAAGGGAAGCTAAAATTGGAGAAATATGATCCCTCTTGTTGATTTTCACCAGAACTCTTGCTGCAGCATTTTGGATCAGCTGAAGACGTTGAACTGCATTTTGTGGACTTCCTGATAGTAAAGAATTACAATAGTCCAGCCTTGAAGTAACAAATGCATGGACTAGTTTTTCAGCATCACTCCTGGACAGAATGTTTCTAATTTTGGCGATATTCCTGAGGTGAAAAAAGGAAACTCTGGAAACCTGTTTAATATGTGATTTAAATGACATGTCTTGGTCAAAAATAACACCAAGATTTTTTACTTTATTACCAGAGGCCAGTTAATGCCATCCAGATTAAGTGATTGGTTAAGAAGTTTATTTTTTGAGGACTCTGTTCCACATTATTAAAATGTTAATAATGTTAATAATGTTGATAATGTTATTAATGTTAATAACGTTAATAATGGTAATAATGTTAACGTTAATAATGTTAACGTTCATAATGTTATTAATGTTAATAATGTTAATAATGTTAATAACATTGATAATGTTAATAACGTTAATAATAATAACGTTAATAATGTTAATAACGTTAATAATGTTAATAACGTTGATAATGTTAATAACGTTGATAATGTTATTAATGTTGATAATGTTAATAATGTTAATAACGTTAATAACGTTAATGTTAATAATGTTAATAACGTTGATAATGTTAATAATTTTTTTAACGTTAATAATGTTAATAATGTTAATAACGTTGATAATGTTAATAACGTTGAAAATGTTATTAATGTTAATAATGTTAATAACGTTGATAATGTTATTAATGTTAATAACGTTAATAATGTTAATAATGTTAATAATGTTAATAATGTTATTATGTAGTTTGTCTGGTCTGGGCCTGTTTTTGCTTTTTATTTTGTCTTATTGTTCGTTGGAAGTAAGGAATTAAGGCTTATTCCTGTCATAAAGTTAACAGCTTGACAAAGTCTACAATGTGCTGAGTGGTTCTGGAGGGTTCTGAGAAAATGGAGATAAAACATTTATTTGGCTGCATCCCTGCAAAGAGCAGCCTTTCGCTGCTGAGTCCTTCAAGGAGAAACATCCAGATTTCTGATTTGCTGTCCCATTAGTTTTGGTTCTGATCACATGAGCATGAAGCTGGTTCTGAAAGGAGCTCTGAACCCGTCTGAATGGACCTCCTGTGGCCAGCTGCTTGCTTTCCTCTGGCAGAGCCGTGTCTAAAGACGCGCTCTGGGTCCTCCCGGCACCGCCCGGCCCAAGTTGATCCACGACGCTGTGAATACAGCGGCTCTTAAGCAGCGAGGACGTGGCATGCTGGTTCTGGTCGGGTTCTGGTGGAGCAGAGGATGAGTCAGAGAGGCTTTGATTGTACAGGGAGGGCTCCAGCTTCTCTTTACCCCTCTCTGTGTAAAGAGCCACAGGCTGTATTGATTCTGAATAATGCTTTGTGTCTCCTCTGACTGCATGCATGCATAATTCTCCCTCATCAGGTTCTGGACGGGGGGAAGACAGGGGAACGGGGGGGCGGGGGGCAGAGGGGGGGGGGGACGGTTGTCCTTGAGAGGAAAAGGTCGCCATCACTCTGAGAAAGGCAGCAGATCCTCCTGGTTCCAGGCTGCGTTCTGGACCGCTACTGACCCGTCTGCACAGGATCATTAAGGATTATTTGAACCGGTTCATAGAAATGGACCTTCCTCAGAACCAGCTGTTCCAGAACCAGTGAAAAGCCCGGTTCCTGCAGAACCAACATGGATCAGACCAACCTCCGCTGCTCACAGGTTGCTTCATGGAGATGCTGCTGATCCTGTGACCCTAAAGTCGGCCGTCCAGCGGAGCAGCGGTGCAGCACCACCCAACCTGAAGAGGTTCTGTTTGGCCCGTTAGAGACCAGCGACCTGTCCAGGTTGGACCTCTGAACGTAGGAAGGCCCTGGAGCCGATGTGAGGAGAGTTCCTGAGGGACGGCTTAGCTGCAGAAGACACATTTTGTCTGACCCAGGTGGAGAGTTCCTCTGAACCAGCTTCACCTTCAGTTCAGACTGAAGGAGAAGGACCCGGGTGGAGCTGTGGAGTCCCAGGAGCAGAGATGAAGAAGGTGGAGGAGCAACAGCGAGGGTGGAAAGAGGAGAAGAAAGGTGGAGGACAGGCACAAGGAAGAGGCAGGAGCAGAGATGAAGATGTTGGGGTACTCCTTGGGAGATGGAGGATCAGGAATGTGTCCATCAGAGGGACGCTGAGGTTAGATGGAGGCCAGAGAGGACAGGATGCAGCGGAGAGACCCGCCACCGGTTGGAGAGCTTGGAGGAACCCTGCAGGTGTCGGTGCAGCTCCGTCCCTCTGGGGGTGAAGAGTCTCATCCAGAGACCCCCCCACCCCACACCCAGCCCAGAGGGAGAAGCCACCAGGGGAGCGACTGCTGGACGAATGACAGCGCGGTGCTGCTGGTGGACCTGCATCCTGCTGCAGAACCGATGGAGGAGCTGCATGGAGCAGATCTCTGACGAAACGCCTCAGGTGTGTGGAAGCAGGAGTCTGACTGCTGGTTGTTTCTGTAAAAAGCTCTCCTGCTGTCTGCGGCCTCCAGTCACAGCGCAGCGTTTCTGTGTGTTGCGTGATGAAAGGAGCGGCGCTGCTTCTGCTGGTCAGAAGGTCCCTTTGATGCCCACGCACCCAGGCGGGGGGGACAAACCCAAACTGGAGCATTTAGGAGTCGGTGCTCATGGAAAGGCTGAAGATATGCAAATGGAGGCTGGAAAGGAGCCGCTGCAGGTCGCTGCAGGTCGCTGGAAGTTTCCATGGAGCTGTTGTCTGTGTGTTTGGGCCAACCGGACCAGATAATGGTCCCTGAAAGGATGACGGCAGAACTTTCTGTTAGTTCTCCCTTAAAGTTCCTCTGAGCGATAAATGTTGGAGTCTTACTTCCGTCCTCCAGTTTCAGCAGCAGACCAGCAGGAACTGCTGCTGATTGGTGGGATTTATTCAACACTGCAGGCGGACAGAAAACACCTTCCTGGTTCTGGTTCTGATGGACCGTCAGGCTCAGGGTGCAGTTCATCGTTCACCTGCTAAATGCTGTTTTATCAGAAAGAGGAAGAAAAGTATCCTGCAAGCTTTTTGTTTCTTTTACACTTTTCAGTTAAATATCCCTCATAAAGCAGATTTTATTCAGCTAGAGCTGGATGGTGGAACTGAGATTAACCTGAAGGTTCTTCTCATGGAACCAGACGTCACTGTGAGCAGAACCTCTTCAGCAGGTCTTCAGGGATGCAGTCAGAACCCAGCGGGCTGAGACCAGGAGGGACTTGGTGGTCTGGCAGCTGCACAGGAGAGGATCTAGTGCGGGTGATGAGGTCAGCGCAGGGGATTGTGGGATGTCGTCTACCAGGTCTAGACGCGGTTTATGTTCCAGAAAAGGCCAGACGGATCCCCACAGATCCGCCCCACCAGGACAATGCGCTGTTTGACCCACATCCACCAGAAATGGTTCAGGAACATTAAATCAGAAAGTTAGAAACAGCTTCTCTCCCAAAGCTGTGAGGGCTGGCGCCCCCTGCTGGGACCCAGCAGCCCAGTTCATGGCTACATGTTTACAGGGTGCTGCTGGTTCTACAGGTTCTGACCCGATGAGAACGATTTGACCTGCTGATGTAACGGGAGCATGAAGACGTTTCTCTGCCTCCTCAGGGAGAGTTTACCTGGTGATCTACATCGCTGTGAGACCTGACTGCCTCCTTGGACCTGAACACTGAAACTTTACCAGATGCTGTTATCTGCAGACCTGTTGGCGTCTCAGGAAGGCTGTTTGCTACGTTTAACCAGAACATTTCTGTCTCTGATGTGTGTTATGTGTGAAAATGCCATCATGGTTCCATTATGAGACTCCTGACTGATCCTTGATCACGTTTAGCTGTGCAGGTTCTGACTAAATAAATAATTTACCAGCCAGAAATGTTCAATGTTTCTGATGAGTTTCTGTGAACTTTAAAGCAGGTCAAGCCTAGTTTGCTGATGAGACGTCAGCATTGTGTTTAAATGTGGATAAACTACATCATAATGAAGTTATTGAGCAGAAGACGTTTGGTGTGGAGAAGCTTGTTGCAGAGAGCAGCGGTGTTCATTAGGCTGCAGCGGCGTGCCTCTGCCATTCCTTATTCATCACTTCTGCCATCTTGAGTCAGGATCACAGGCTGCGGCCGGCGCTGTGATAACGCCACGTGGAACAGGAAGTAACTCCCACCAAGCCTCGCCGGCACACAGCGGGTCGGGTCATGAAACTTTCATCAGTGGCGTGGAGTTCTGAGTACCTGTGCTAAGTTGCCCCAGGGTGATGAATACTTTATCAACAGCAGACACCTCAGCTCAGCGCGCTGCTCCACCTGCTCCACAGCTCCACCTCAGACTTCAGGTGTTCCCCACGCTGCTCCTTCACCGTCTCATCATTCATTCTCCCCCATCAATTATTCAACACTCCCATGTAGAAGCACACCACATCCCAGGCTGCCTTACTTTTAGGCTTGGAGCTCCTCCAGCAGAGCACAGGAGCAGCGCAGCAGTCAGACACCATGCAGCAGCCATGCAAAGCAGCCGCCTGCATCTGCTGAGGCTCTGCCTCTGATGGCTCTGATGGCTCCACCTCCACCCTCACAGTGTCTGGCATGCAGGGCTGGGTGCTGCTGGGCTTTGCGGGGACGCCCCCTGGTGTCTTTGGGGATCTGCCCCTGTGTGAGCTGGCTCAGGTTTGCCTGCTTTGATGCTGGGTCCAGTCTGGGTCCAGTCTGGGTCCAGTATGGGTCCAGTCAGGGTCCAGTCAGGGTCCAGTCTGGGTCCAGTCTGGGTCCAGTCTGGGTCCAGTCAGGGTCCAGTCTGGGTCCAGTCTGGGTCCAGTCAGGGTCCAGTCAGGGTCCAGTCTGGGTCCAGTCTGGGTCCAGTCTGGGTCCAGTCAGGGTCCAGTCAGGGTCCAGTCTGGGTCCAGTCTGGGTCCAGTCTGGGTCCAGTCAGGGTCCAGTCTGGGTCCAGTCTGGGTCCAGTCAGGGTCCAGTCAGGGTCCAGTCTGGGTCCAGTCTGGGTCCAGTCTGGGTCCAGTCAGGGTCCAGTCAGGGTCCAGTCAGGGTCCAGTCTGGGTCCAGTCAGGGTCCAGTCAGGGTCCAGTCTGGGTCCAGTCTGGGTCCAGTCAGGGTCCAGTCTGGGTCCAGTCTGGGTCCAGTCTGGGTCCAGTCTGGGTCCAGTCAGGGTCCAGTCAGGGTCCAGTCTGGGTCCAGTCTGGGTCCAGTCTGGGTCCAGTCAGGGTCCAGTCAGGGTCCAGTCTGGGTCCAGTCTGGGTCCAGTCAGGGTCCAGTGTGGGTCCAGTCAGGGTCCAGTCTGGGTCCAGTCAGGGTCCAGTCAGGGTCCAGTCAGGGTCCAGTCTGGGTCCAGTCTGGGTCCAGTCTGGGTCCAGTCACAGATCCATCCTGAGAGAGTTTCTGCAGAGCCAAACGGCCCCGGCGCTTGTAGCAGGGAGCTTCTCAGCACGGATGAAAAAGAGACTGCTATGGATGATTTGAAGCTGAAGCAACGCAGCAGCTTGATGTGGAGAGCAGAGAAACCCCAACGAGGTCCTGCAGCAATCTGAGAGCAATCAGACTGTAGCTGTGCTGCAGGAGGACGAGCACAGCTGGGAACACACAGGAAGTCATCAGCAGCTGATTGTCTGAATACCTTTTCATGGTGTTGGTGTTTGCATGTAGGAACAGTTGAACTGTGCAGAAATGATGCAGCAAAAAAGAGAACCGTAAACCAGGCCAACAGCCAAACCTCTTCTCACATGTGGTCTCCTTCCACAGACTTCAGTTTGTTTCTGACGCTGTATGCGGTCATTACAGGTGTGTTTATATATCGACCCGTTTAATCTGAGCAACCAGGAACCAGCAGGGAGAGAGGAGGAGAAGGTTCTGGTCCAGTCTAAAGCAGATTCATGGGTCAAAACGGCCTAGTCAAAGTGCAGATTTAAATCTAACTGAGAATCTGTGAAAACTGATGTTCCTAGATGTTCTCCATCCAGTCTGAGCTGGAGATGTTCTAGAGAAGAACGTCAGTCTGCAGATGTTCAGAGCTGCTGGAGGCAGAAGGCCTGCAGCCAGAGGAGGTTCTGCAGGTCTGGCTCGGAGGGATGAAAAAAAATGCACTCCACACTTTTCAGATTAAACAATCTTTAAGTCGCTGGAGTTTCTCTTTCCTCCATCTCCTTCCACACCTGACTGCATCCGTCCTAAGGTCCTCCTGGCTGGAGTCTGCACGGCGCTGATAATCTGTACCTCACATTTAAAAGGCCTGAGTCAGCGTCACCGCGGCGTCCCTGGGTAACAAAGACAAACGGACGTCCTGCTCCTCTGAAGGAGAACCAACCTTCACCTGCAGATGAACTAATGCTGTAAAAGTTCTCATCCATGGAGATCCTGCTCCGTCCACTCCTCCATGCAGAGCCACTGCATTAGTCTCTGTCAGTGGGTGGCGCGCAGAAGCAAAGGTTAAGAGCAATTTATGATAATCTGAACTCTTGTTCGGCTCTCAGCACACCCACAGCAGGATGAAAGAGATGTTCTGCTCATCCTAAAATCCCTGGTAGAACCTGTGGTGACCTTAAAGGATGTCCACCCCTCGCTTGTGGAGAATCTGTCAGTGTGATTGCTTTCTAATGATTTCATGTCCCTGACACTCTGCTGCTGCAGAAGGACAAACACAAGCTTTGACATGTGGCCCGTCTCCAGCTCTAAGAGGTTCTGGATGCAGGATTTACTGCTGCTCTGTGGTGGAGATGCAGGGAGGACGCGGTGTGCTCGCTCTCTGAGACTCTGGGTCCTGTTTTTAACAGCGTTGGGCTCAGACAGCTAAAGCTGCAGCTCACAGAGCGCCTGGGGCCAAAACAGTCCGAGGTCCGCTCAGTGTCACTTGGTTTCCGCTGGAAGTTAATGACTTGACCCAGCAGAAGGGAGGCGGCTGGAAAGTAAATGAAGATCACTAAACCTTTTCTCTTCACTCATGGGGTTCCATAACTGTTTCTGCCAAGCTTGTCGTGTTCCTTCCTGGGACCGCTGGAGCGATAAGGGCCCGTATGGAGGGGCTGTGCTGCTCTGAGTAGTCAGTATCTTACCGACTGGACTCCAGCCAAACTGGGTTCAGTTTGAAGGGTCAGGAACAAATGGTACCAGGTTCAGTTCTGTTGTGAAGAGGTGTACAGGTGTACCACAGGGGTCGGTTCCTGGACCATCATTCATCTTCCACCTGTATGTTCCGATGTTTGCAGACGATACTGTGATTTATTTATGGTACCGGTGTGACCCGGGTTATGAATGAAACAACAAACCACATGTTTGAAGCATTAGAGGCGTGCTGAACGTGTCTGAAACATCCTGTGAGGCTTTCTCGGGTAGAGGCAGATGTTTTTGTGTCAGACCAGAGATCAAAAGCTGTTCCTGGAGGTCTGATTAATTCAGAAAACGTTCATTTAAAGCTCAGGTGAAAAAGGTTTGCCATAGAGTCCCATTTTATCTCCATGAGAAATGACTAGTGAGTTACTGTCTACCTGCTCACAACTGCTTTCAACGCATCATCATCTGCATACAAGCAAACTGATTTGACCAGAAATCTGTCAGTTTTCATGACTGATGCTACAAAAATACATATTTATAAGCAAATGTTTTATGTGTGAAGGTTTTTGTGGGCTGATTTCTTCTCTTAGTTTCTTAGCTTGAAGCCAACTTCCTACTGTCAAACAAAGATCATCTGAGGATCTTTGGCTCAGTCTCCACTCTGGTGATTATTACAGTGCTGAACTTTTATTTAAAGCTCATTTAAAGAAATGATGAACACCAACCTGCTGAGTCAGCACTAACATCACATCTGGTATCATAGCAACAACATCTGACCCTGGGTTGGTCCTGCTTTAGTAAGACGTCTGTAAAATAGGAGTTCTTCTACTAATTAAGCACTTTTACTCTATTAATGGTGATGTGTTGAAGTTGAAATCTAGTTTAATGTTTGGCTCACGTAGCGCTCTGGTTCACCTTCACTCACTTTTACTTTTCAGTTTCCCTTTTATTCCATTTTGTTCTCAAACCAAAGCAGTTTATATTTTTACGTGGTGAATGTTTTCTATGAATTATGTAAAGAGTCAGGATTTAATTTAACTGTATGTTATCTGGAAGCTTTGTATTACTGTCTACTCCCGTTTTATTCTGGTTCTGATCCAGGCTAGCCTCGTGAGACCATCCTGATCTCGCGAGCTTTCAAGGTTTCACTCGCAGATCAGTCTGGCTACTTTCCGTTAAAGAAAATTTGGAGCCGTTCACCAAACCAACGTCCAATCAGCGTTGGCTTTGAGGCGGGGTGAGGTGTGACGCAACGAGAAGCGCGACAGTTCAGTCTAAAGAACATGGCGGCTTCAGCCGATGAAACTAGCGTTAGCGTGGCTATCGAGCAAGTTTTATCGGAATTACAGAGTATTTCTTTGCTGAGCTAACGAGCCTTTACCTGCAGCAGCAAGAGTAGCTTGGCTTGTGGTTGTGTTTTCGTCGTCGCTCTGTTAGTACGTCATATGCTTCGTTGATCTGATTGGTTTATTTGGCCCGTCTATCACCAACATAGGCCAATCAGCTAACCAGTATTTTCGCCCCTTGCCAAAATTACTTCAACGGAAGGTTTCCAGATGGATATGCGGAGCAAATCTATCTGGCGGAGTCAGGTAAGATCCAGGCCAGTTTGTCCCTGGTGAAGCTGAAATAACTGCAGATCCCCTCCTGCTTTACTACCTGGTTTATTACCGTCATTTACACACATCCTTACAGCAGAAGACAAGCAGAATGTAGAAAAATTCCTTAAATCTTTTTGAAATAGTGTAAAACGTTCTCCTAAAACTGCTGATGATGGAAATCCACGTTTTCATCGCCTTGTAATTAGCTGTCAGCCTCAATAATATCTGTAATTCTTTTGCTTCTTTACAGTAAAAAATAATTTCTTCACGTAACTCCACCTAAATCCATCAATCATTCCTTTTAGCGATATTTGTTTTAACAGGAACTCTGCTGATTAAATGCTGGGATTATTTGGAGCTGCAGCTAGTTTAACTGTCCAGGTTTTTCTTGGTGACTTAGCTTATTTTAGCTTCTACTTCAGGTTATTTAAAAAAAATCCAAGTTGAAGTTAGCATGACAGCACGAAGTAGGCCTTGATGCATTAATGATGTATTATCCTGATTATTATTGGCTGACATGTGGACCAGGAATCTGATATAAAAGGAGGTTAAACTAACCTGAAAGCAGCAGCCGTGGCTTCAGTGATTAAATCCAGAGCAACAAGAGGAAATATAAAGCAACATGAAGACTGCACGCTGTGTCTGGTTGGAGTCCAAGCCGGGTCCTCCTCACGGCTCAGCCAAATCCCAGCAGGGTCCAGTAATCTCCAGTAACCTGGAGGGAGGCAGATGCTGATGCCAGGGCTTTCTGGTCCTCTGGCCTTAAACTAAACCAGATCTGAGGCTAATTTCAGCTGAGCCGACATGACGGTTGAACTCTGGTAAGGCAGACTGGAAGATGAAATTGCTGGAGGTTGTTTTATGTGCACAGAAGGCCTCAGTAGACAGAACGATGAGGGAAAAACAGCTGCAGCATCTAAATAACTGGATGTGTAACGCTGCTGCTGTGGTGTTAGCAGCACTGAGTGTTGCTTCCTTCTCAAATCAGATTAATGGCCGCTGTCCACAAAATGGACTTACACAAATCAATTTGAGCCTTTATTATGATCAAACAGTTCTTCAACGCTGCTACTGCTCTCCACTCAAATGTTCTCTCAGTTTTTAATCTGCAGACGTCTGGAGAGTGACAGAAATCTGAATATCGATCCTGCTCTGGGATGACGGGAAGCCAGAGAAGGATTTCAGCTGTTTCCTCTTTTTATTTCACTGTTTGGGCTCAAAGGAGCAAATTTAGGATGAAGCTCTGCATTGAGGACCTCCTATAATAAAGGTTCTGGCATGCAGGAACCATCATCTGGCCTTCACTGCAAAAAAGGAACTAAAAGTAGGTAAAATTGTCTTGAAATTAAAAAAATTTCCTTGATTTGAGCAGCTAAATAAAACTATTTGCCAATGGAATGAGTATTTCACCCTAAAATAAGATAATTAGATATCCTGCACTTGAAATAAGATGAAGGAGATAAATTATTATTATTTTAAGTGCAAACATCTTATTCCATTGGAAAATGTTCCTATTTACTTGATCAAATGACGGAAAATGCACTAATTTTAAGAAGAAATACTGTTATTTCTCTTTTTGCAGTGTTTTTTGTAATTTTACTGTTTACTGTTACTGTTTATTGGCAGATTACAGTGGAGAAAATTACAGTCAGGCTTTCTTGGTGTGTTAATGACCGTCACTGGTCTTTGAGAGTTGGACGCCTTAATTACTGAAATATTAAATTCATGCACAATGCCCTCTCTTAACGCTGAAAACACAGAGATGCTTTTTGCTCTGCTGTGAAATTTAAGGTTCCTGCTGGGATGTGTGAGTTAAACAGACACACTGAGCCTGGTTTGCTTCTGCTTTCTTCATTTTGAGAATTAGCTCAAACATTTAGAGCATTTTCTCCATAAGTTTCAATAGTGGCCATAATAAAGGGTTACAGAGTCAGTACTGGAGGCCAGTTCAGTAGATTTCTAGACTATCATTAATTAAAGCAACTAAATGTTGATGAATAATAATCTATTTAAATCCAGAGAGTCACTGACATGAGAGAAAAAATGATGGATTTCAGTCTAATTTCTTTAAAAACATTTTACTGTAAATTCATCCACCCAGTTCAACATGAAGTGAAATAAGGAAGCAATGCCTCACCGAGCAGCAGGGCTCTTCCTGCTCCACTGGACGTCATCTGGCATGTTAAAGGGCTGAATGTGTGTGAGCTGTTCCCTTCATGATCCCTAACAAGCTGAGTAATTCACCATGAGTCAAAATCAGATAGAAACGATCGATCCTTGTCTGGCCAGAACAGATATGGGTCTAGAAATCGTGGGCAGCTCGCCTCCCTCCACAGCCCCGCGGTGAGTCAGATAAGGAGGCTGGCGTGGCGTTGCAGGTGTCACTTCTCTGCTAAGTGCTCCAAATGCCTCCTCAGCCCCTCTCCGTTAGCGAGCTGCGATGAGATGAACCCGTTCTGTTTTTATTGACCATTTAAGCCGAACGCTTCAGGCAACTTACAGCTGAGGTTAGACAAAGCAGAGAGGGCAGCACTGTGCAGCTGTGAGACGGAGAACGTGGTTGGTGATGGTGATGGTGTGAGTCTGATGGGTTAAGCACCATGCAGAGCGCCCGCAAGCTTTGATACCACATTCCTTCAGCCACATAATACAGCAGGTTACCTGTAGAGGTAACCTGCTGGGGTATGCACCTGGTGCCTACTTCAATGGTGTTGTGTCATACGAGGGGCTACCAGTACTGACCTTTGAACTAGAAGATTCAGAGTTCACCTTAATGTCATGTAAAATAACCAAAAATTTCATGCTTTCTTATAGATATTGTTGTTTTTAAATCTATATAAATTCAAGTGTGATTAAACAAGAAGAGTAATGGAATGAAATAAAGTTTTAGATTTAGCTCACTGGTGGATTGTGCTTTATTTAGAACAGGCTTGTGGGAACCACATGTGGTCCCCGGGTGCTACTTGGTGCCCGTGGGAACCATGGTGGTGACCCCTGCTATAGATGTACCTATAGGGGTACCTGTAGGGGGTACGCACCTGGTACCTATAGAGGTACCTATAGAGATACCCCTACAGGTACCCCTATAGGTACCTATAGGGGTACCTGTAGGGGGTACGTACATGCTAGTTAAAGTGGTGACCCACGAGGAACCTAGAAGGAACCTACAAGGCTCCGTGTGGGGTTGAAATTGAGTAAACACACACATTTTAAAGTTCTAACCAAGAAACCAACCGGACTAACTTGACGTTTCATGTGAATTTAAATAAAACACGTTGTTTTATCACAATAAAATGTATTTTTGAACACTGGAAACATTTTTTTTAAGATTGTATGAATATGAATTCTGCCGACTGCTGCTGACCCGGTTCACATGAAGAAAGTTCTGGTCCCAGTAGACGCCTTCATACTGTAGATGATACCTGATTAATTCTCCGTCTGTTGAAGTTAATTTAACGGATTTAACGGTTCACCTGATTTTTTCTGGGTTCGCTCATTTGGATCTGGACCGTGCTGACATCTGGTCAGAACCAGGAGAGGAACCGCTTTGTACTGATTTATGCCTGGAGTCACATTTTACCTCCTGCTTGTGTCAGCCTGGCTCAGCCTCGGTTTGGTTCTGGTTTACCATCATGACATTAGCAGTGGACCCAGACTGGTTGGCTCGGGTTGATGGTACCGAGCCTACAGGACCCAGCAGGGTTCTGTTCAACCCTCATGCTCTCCACAATTTTATCATGACCGTTTCCTGAGGAGGCTGCAGCCCCCCCCCCCCATCCCATCCCATCCCATCCCATCCCACTCCTCCTCCTCCTCTTCCTCCTCCTCTCTCTCTCCCCCTCCTCCTCTTCCTCCTCCTCTCTCTCTCCCCCTCCTCCTCCTCTTCCTCCTCCTCTCTCTCTCCCCCTCCTCCTCCTCTTCCTCCTCCTCTCTCTATCTCCCCCCTCCTCCTCTCTCTCTCCCCCTCCTCCTCTCTCTCTCCCCCTCCTCCTCCTCCTCCTCTTCCTCCTCCTCCTCTCTGTGTGAGCTGCATCCTCCAGAATATCTGGCAGACCACAGCAGCACCTCCTCTACGATGTGAGAACATCTCCATCGCTTCTGTCGCTTCCACAGCCAGCGCATCTCAAACTCTCCTCCTTTTCCCGGAGGGGGTTCTGCAGCGGTTCTGCAGCGGTTCTGCTCCGGTTCTCCAGCGGTTCGGCACCGGCTTCTCCTCCTCAGCTCCGCGCACATCTCCAGTCGTGACAGACACGTCGCCCCTGTTTAACATTCCGCGGCTGATCTGGGTCCGGTTCTGCGCGGATTCTGGGAACAAGGAGGCTCCGCGGAGGTTCGCTGTGGGATTGGACCAAGTTTAAAGAGAGGAGCTTGACCATGACAGCCACGAAGGAGCAGCAGAACCAGAGACCGAACCAGCCGCAGCAGGACGAGGTGAGCTCTTCCTTTCATTCCAGCCTGAGTCTCCCTGACGGAACCGCCAGGTCCAACAGAACCAGCGGCTTGATTCTGCACGGAAGCGCGTTTAGAGCGGATTGGGGTTCAGTGCTCTGTGCAGATGATGAGGAGGAGCGGAGGCTCCTGGTGAGGAGGAGCAGGGGCCCCGCAGGGACCCCGGGGACCCGGGAGGAGCAGCAGCTGTGTGTGTGTGTGGGTGTGGGGGGGGGGGGGGGGGGGGGGGGGAGCGCATTGTCATGCAGCCGCTGCCTCCTGCAGAGATCAGTCCTGCAGCATCACTGACTCCTGACTCCTGCAGGAGGTCCCGGTCTGGGCGTGTAGACCTGCTCACCTGGGTGTAGGTGGCGCTGCGCTCCACCTCCACCTGTTTATCTGAACTCAGCGTTGAACCTGCTGACCTCCACAGCTCACCTGTCCTTGCACCTGACAGCCCCCCCCCCCCCCCCCCCCTGAAACAGCAGCAGGCCCCCTGAGATGTGGCCCCCCCAGGCTGGGCCCCCCAGGCTGGGCCCCCTCAGGCCCCCCGCCCTGCAAGCAGAGCTGCCTGGCAGCTTCAGGCTGATCTCCTGACGGACAGCTGGCTGTGGGGGGGTTCAACCATTGAAAAATCTGAAAAGTGTGGCCTGCCTTTGCATTGATCCCAGCTACTCTGTCATGGATATTTGCTTTAATTATTGTTTATTGTTAATATTATTGTTCCCTCCCTGTAGAAAAGGTCTCAGTCTGATAGAGTCCAGTCAGATTGGGACGATGCCCACATTCTTCCTGCAGGGGGCGCTCACACCGACAGCACTTCAGAAGAGCTGGTTCTGAGTGCTAAGATAAGGCCCTTTGGTATCACATGAGGAGGTGGGTCTGTTTTACAGAACCAGAACCCTGCAGAACCTCCTCTGGCTGCAGGTCTTCTGGGTTCTGTCTCCAGCAGCTCTGGACGTCTGCAGACTCAAATTCACAGTAAAACGTCTCCAGCTCAGCCATGGAGAACCTCTGAGGCCAGAAAGAGAAGCGCTGGACTCTGGTCCGGTGACTCCTGAAGGTTGCTGGTTGGATTTCCTTTAGGGTCTCAGCTGTTGTGAGCTGAACTATTTCATCAAACTCTGTGTTAGCAGGAGCAAATGACGCTGAGCAGGTTATCGGCCGCTCAGGAGAATGGTGCCGCAGGCTGGTGACACGTCTCTGAAGGCTCGGCTTTCAGAACCGGAGCTATTTGTGTCCGGACCGGGTCCACCTACAGCGAGGCGAGCTGCTCACCTTTTCACTGCATGAGGGCGCCGAAGGAGAAAACTGAGCCTGAGCTGCTGCTCTTAAAGGCAGAGGACATTTTCTTCTTCTGCCTCCTGTTGCTGAAGCTCAGCTCAGCGTTGTTTCAGTGGAAGCTTATTTTCTGGTTTCACTGCAGAGTGAAAAGGAGCCTTGGAGAAATAACCTTGGTGCTGCTGGAATAATAAGACTTAAACCCACAGCTTTCTGCTTCGCCTGAGTCAGGAAATCTTTCATACCACAACTCCAGCAGCCAATTTGTTCTTCGTTAAGCTCCCACAGAAATACTGTGAGGTGCATAAAAGACCTTCCAACGGTTAGCCAGAGCGTTTCAACGTAGACTGGCTCACATGAGGCTCTGATGGAAGGACTTTAGATAAAATACCATGAAATGATTATGAAACCAAATGACAGAAAGGTGACGTCCTGAAACAGTTCAGCGTGTAGCAGATAATCCGTGTCATCATCAGTCAGCTGGCCGTCTGACCACATGCCATCCAGTGAATTCCTTAATTAGGGTTGAACTGGACCGAAGGGGAGCAGATGAGGCGACCGTACTGGAACCAACCGGGTCTGTGGGATTTGGGTTGATTTCATGCTGAACTGGACGTATTTTTGTTGAATATTGAGTTTATATGCAACACCATCATGGCAAACCGTTACCTGTTGAGAAATATTAAGACGATATCTGTAGTGATTGGAGCTAGATTATAGCAATAATCTCCTTTCATCAGTTTATCTTTGACTGAGAGTTGACCGTCTGTAGAGAATCAATAACTCAATAATTTACTTTATTTCTATACCACCGACTCACATCATGTCAGCTCTGGTCTGCTTTTGAAACCAGGAAAAAGTCCAAACTTAGTTTTTCTCGTGACAAAGGGAACCTTTTAGAAGGTTCCCTCCTTCAGCCAGCTAACAAGCAGTGCACAGCCAGAGGAAACCTGACTGGGTTCGCTTTTCTCGTTAAAGTCACGTCTAGGAGGCAGGAAGCATCTGTTAGAGTCCCCAGAGTGGGGTTCATGACCCCCAGGCGCTCCTTAGATGATCCAAACTTCTGACCTGACGTATACTTATTTTAATAAAATATTTTTCTAACAAATATATTAAATTAATCTAAAACTTTTTGAGTTTCTTTTGTGAAAACACACCCCTCCATGGCCAATAATTTTATTTCTTTAATCTGCAATGGTCCTAATCCAATTTTAGGGGAGAAATACAAGAATGAAGTAATAATATAATAAAGAACATTACAAGAATTAAGTAATTACCAGAACAAAGTTACAATATTACGAGAATAAAGTCACACATTCGTTTGCATAACCGTTTCTGATAATAATCAATAATTTGATGTGCAAAAAAGATTTATTATTTCTTTATTGGTGAAACTGATACCAAAGCATAAATTTACAGGATGCTCAACATTCCTGGTTCTCACACGGTGGGGATAACTGTGCTTTTGGCTAGAGTTTACCTGAAATTACTTCTTTATTTATCACTTTATTTGCATAATTTCCAAAGCCTAAAAAGCTGCACCAAAAGGTCTGCAGCCTCTGGTTCTGTTAGAGAACAAATGAGGCGGTTGTTTTACGCTGAGCACCGATCCTGAGCCGTAGGTCCGCTTTAAACCTGGATCTCCTCTCTGATCTGGGATTAAACGTCCTCATGTCTGCAGAAACTAAAGCCGTTGTGGTAAAACTGGATAAAAACGGCCCGTTAGACACCAGCTGAAGCTCTGAGGTCAACTTTCTAATTTTCTTCTGCAGCAACGTTTAGATTTTTACAGCTGATTTCTTCACGTTTTCCACTGATTACTAAGGCAGCAGACAGTAACGCCTGGAGCTGGCATCCTGAAGACCTCCTTTATTCAGAAGTGTCTGAATTTATGGTCAATTTCAGCTAAAATCACTAAAAGCCCAGAAGGCCGTTTTAAGAAAGCTGATGTGAACCAGAATCTGGACCGAGCTGGTTTGTTCCACCTTCACAGCTTCATTTCTAACCAGATTCCCTTAAAGCAGCCTTGGGGAAAGCTCCATCTTTGTTTCCTAGACCTCCACTCATCCAAAGCCTGAGCTAGAGTGGCTCAGCCGGTTCTGGGAGGTCACCGCCGGGCACAGCGACCCAAAACGTTCTAAAAAGGATCATTTCTATCCCTGGTAAAGGATTTATTGACAGTAAAATACTCCACAGTATAGCAGCGTCTCAGGTTGGGAGTCGCTGTCATTCCTCCTAAATCAGAGCAGGAAGATTTCTCCCAGATTAAACCCAGATTAAAGTTGGGCTCTGTTTAAATCTGTTCATTTCTTCCTACTTTTATCAGTGTGGGTAAAATAAACCGACAGCTGTTACAGCGGGCCTGGACCGGACCTGGAGCGGGCCTGGATCAGGCCTGGAGGGGAAATACAGCTGCTCTTACAGCCATTAAAACTCTGGATGTGTTCAGATGTGGATGAAAGTGACTGAAAGCCTGACAACTCCTCCTGCCTTGGTGCAGCCAAACATTTCCAGAGCTCACAATGTGGCCGATCTGACTGTGGCTGCGCTGAGAGAAAAATCAGAGAACCAGCCGGATCCTTTGACACCGGCTGCTCTCAAGCTGTGCCGCCACCTCCTGGAACCGCAGGAACCAGTCAAGCTCACAGCGGCGCAGCGACCCGGCGGCCTGCCGCAGACGGAGCTCCTGGCTGACAGCGAGTCCTCAGCGCCGCAGATGGAGACATTGATGGAGTCATCGGTGGAGTCATTGATGGAGTCATTGGTTGAGACATTGATGGAGTCATTGGTGGAGTCATTGATGGAGTCATTGGTTGAGACATTGATGGAGTCATTGGTGGAGACATTGGGGGAGTCATTGGTGGAGTCATTGATTGGAGTCATTGGTTGAGACATTGATGGAGTCATTGGTTGAGACATTGATGGAGTCATCGGTGGAGTCATCGATGGAGTCATTGATGGAGTCATTGATGGAGTCATTGGTGGAGAAATTGATGGAGTCATTGGTGGAGAAATTGATGGAGTCATTGGTGGAGTCATTGATGGAGTCATTGATTGGAGTCATTGATTAAGTCATTGATGGAGTCATTGTTCTCCCCGTTCTGGATTAAAATTTTTCCCCAGACCAGGAAACAGCACTGCAGCGTAGAGAGTGTCCAGGTGGCGAGGCAGGTGATGCTGGCGCCTTGCAGGGAGAGGAAGAGAGGATGAGATGAAGAGAGGAAGAGAGGAAGAGATGCTAAGGACTGAAGTCTTTTAGTCTCAAACGCCTCCTTCAGCTTCATTGCACTGATTTTACAATGATACTGATAGTGGTTCCATCATCCATTCATCCATCCATCCATCCATCCATCCATCCATCCATCCATCCATCCATCCATCATCCATCCATCATCCATCCATCATTCATCCATCCATCCATCATCCATCCGTCATCATCCATCATTCATCCATCCATCCATCCATCTATCATTCATCCATCCATCCATCCATCATTCATCCATCCATCCGTCCATCCATCCATCAATCATCCATCCATCCAGCATCCATCCATCCATCATTCATCCATCCATCTGTCCATCCATCCGTCCATCCGTCCGTCCGTCCGTCCATCCATCCATCCGTCCATCCATCATTCATCCATCCATCCATCCATCCATCCAGCATCCATCCATACATCCATCATCCATCCATCCATCCGTCCGTCTGTCCGTCCGTCCGTCCGTACGTCCGTCCGTACGTCCGTCCATCCGTCCGTCCGTCCGTCCATCCATCCATCCATCCATCCAGCATCCATCCATCGATCCATCATCCATCGCTCTCTCACATCATGAGCCGTGTGCTCCACTATAGAATCAGCACCACAGTGACCCAGTAGTGGTGTTGACCCAATAACCTCAGGCAGAAGCACGGTACCGTTCCACTCACCTAAGCTTGCTGACTGGTTGAACTGGTGGGAAGTGATCTGGCTAAAAATGATCTCTCCAGAATTTCATTCACCTCTATTGATCCCAGTATAAACAGACCATTCAGAACAAGAGGACGTCAGGTGAGTCTGAGCAGGTGAGTCTAAGCAGGTGAGTCTGAGCAGGTGAGTCTAAGCAGGTGAGTCTGAGCAGGTGAGGGCAGGACAGGGCATGTTCTGTTCTCTGTGGGCCCCTTGTTCTCGTCATGTAGTGACGATGCACTCAGACTGCTCCAGATGCTCGTGGGTTAAATGTGAATGGATGCGAATGGTTTCTCGTGTTTGTCAGTCAATCATCAGACTAATGAGAAGCTATAATGGATATAAAGGACTAAAGGAGAGTGCAGCGTGTTGGAAAAGACTCAGAAAATCCATCTGGACAGAAATGTTTGAATTCAGGAAGTGTCTCTGGATGAATGCATTATAAGGTAATAGATGCTCGGCCCACATCTTCACTTGTCTCTGAACGCTGAGGCTGAGCAAAGAGAAGCAGATTTTATAAAGGATCAGATGTGCCTTTATTTACTACCCTAAAATGTCCCTTTTTCTTTCTAATGATTTGACCTCTCTAGCTTTCTTTTCTCTGACTAAAGCTGACAGCGCTGGGTCTGGTGGTGCGGTGCTAGAAAGCGTCAGCTCTTTAATGTTCCTCCTGTCCTGGGTGGTGACCTAAATGAGCTACCTTTGTGTCATAAAGCCTCTCTGTGTGTCCCGAGGCGAGCGGTGCCCCGAATTAACCGACGCTGACACATTCTCAATCCCCCAGCGGATTAAAAGCCAATTACAGAGTTTGAGTCATCAGACTGCAGTCAGACCTGAGACAGCAGGAATTAAAGACGAGGACGTGGGCCTGCTTGGGAGATGGCAGGGATAATAATTCCCTGTTTGAGTTATGTTGGGGTCAGATGGTGTTTAACATGTAAAAGATGCTGCAGGTGTCTTCTCCGCGCTTCAGTTGGGATGCAGGCACTGATTGCATAACGCTGAACCTTCCTGCAGACATGACTGCAGGACTGGTGCCAGAACAACGGAGCCAGTAAAACAACAAGTGTCAGTTTTATTGATGCAAGCCTTTAGATTTCATGTTTATGCTCTGATTTATTGCGTAGCATGGACAAACACGGCTCTATAGGCTCCCTCTTGCTGCTCCTTACACTTATTGGACCCTTTCTGACACAAACTTGAGCTGCAGATGGATTTTTGTTGTAAAACTGAGTCAAATTCAAATACTTTATGCACTTCATGTCTCAGTTATGCCCAGAAACTTAAGCAAAAGCTATTTTTCTTCCTGAATATGTCTGATTAATATTGATATATTGGCTCCTGCCAGTTCATCAGCTCAGCTTGGATGAAGTGCTGTTGTGTTTCTGGCAAACAGGGTTTTCTGCAGCTTTAGGACTCTGTGTAAGCGCCGAGGGCAGGCGGGGATCGATTTCACTCCCTGGGGTGGATAATCAAAGGCTCATCTGAAAGGCCACTGACACTGATAGCGCTGCACAGACGGGCCGATACACCAACATCTTTCTATCATTGACTCTCTACTGTTCTCACTCACCAGAGACAAAGGCTGCACATGCACAGACCTCTGCAGTATAACTGCTCCATTACTTGGGATTTTCTATCTGACATTTTCAGGGCATAAAATGTCCAAATAGAGAAAGTTGAGACATTTCCAATTAGATATTTGAATTTATTGTACCAGTGGCATTTAAAGAGGCGTGCCGAAGTCCAGTCCTCCACTGCTACTGTCCTGCAACGTATTGCTGCTCCTTGAAGCTCTTCAGGAAACATTTTCCTAATTAAACTCAGAAGCAAAGACGTCGGGGAAATGACTGCATGAGGAAAAGCCAGATAAGTGTATAAATAGACAATAAAGAGTTATAGATGCTACTTGCTAATGTCTGATTGGCTCAGACCAACGTGTAAAATGTGGCGGCAGAGAAATCTGCTGAAACAGATAAACTAAAATATGTTAAAAATACTGCTGTGTAATTTAATCTCAATTAATCGCATAATGTCAATAGGTAACTCGAGATTAATCGCAAATTAATTGCATATTTTATCTTTTTATTTCTGAATGTGTAAAAGCCTATTTGGCTATTTTAATATGCAAATTTGCAATAAATGAGTCAAGTAAAAAACATGTTTGTACAAAAAATAGTTGAGTTTATTTTTAAAGCACTTTTCAGAAATTGGAGTGAAATCCTGGTGCCATAAAATGTTAAACTCTAGCCAATAATGACTAAATCATTAATCATAATGCCCTGATGTTCACACAATGTGTAAACAAATGTGTAAATAAATACCTGTTTTTATGCCGAAATATTTTTCTCTTAAACAAAGATAGACATGGTATTAAGCATTTACATATAAATTAATACATTATACATTTTAATAAAGTCACAAGTTTTATTGTTCATTTTTTTCACTCTCTCTCACATCTAATCCTGAGCTTTCACATCAACAACAATAATTTCTTCATATATTTTTGCATGCTGTTTATTTCCATGTTCATACACACAGTTTTTTTAAAGCCTGGAAAAGGTTTTAAATCTCCAGGTCATTCCAGAGTCTTACACTTTGTTTGCAACTGGCCAGGAGCTTAATACCCTTGAAAGAGACTGTTTAGCACAGCTGCATGTGCTGACGCTGTAACTCCAGGTACTTCATTTGGCAATGTGGTTCAGCTCCCATGTCAGTCTAGAGGAGAAAAGACCTCGCCAATATGGCGGCGACGCAGGATGCTCTCCAGCACGTAATGAGGCGGTGGGATATTTCAGCTGGTTATGCTAGCTAGCGGGTCTCTTTATAACTCCTGTTTATCGGCACTTGTTTTAGAGCCCAAATAAGCGACTTCACTTACAGAAACAAGACAAAAACAAAAGAAAAAAAAACATCCCGCGGCTCACAGAATTTACAATTATTTTTATTAAAAAGTTGCTTGTAATAAGCGGACTTGGCAACTGTGAGACTGTTGTACTATAGTCTCTACCGCACACTTAGCATTCTTGGAACTATGGAAAGCGCAGAGGGTAAAAGATTAATGTGCGGAAACAATATGTTGGCGTTATGGTATAATAAAGTTAATGCATTAATAAGGCGTTAAAACTGACAGCCCTAGTTAAAAATAAACGTTAATGAATTTAGGTGATCATAAAATGCCTCTAACTGATATAGACACAGTATTGATGGAGAAATAGTGCTTCAGTCAGACAGCCTGGCTGTATGGAATGACTTCCTGTTTCTCTCAGTCGTGCTGCGAGGAGGAACGACCCGTTTACTGAACCTGCTGCTGTGGCTGACCAGCTGAGACCGTCTTTATTTTGGACCGGGTCCTCCTCTCCACCATGGCTGCCTTCCTAATAAGCCCAGTGGGTCTGTTGGTGTCCTTCACCTTCAGGCTACATTTAATACACGGTTTAAGCACCAAGTTTTCTCATAATCTGTAAAATCAGCAGGTTTAGAAAGAGGAGGAGACATCTGGGGAGCTGAAGACTCATTTCCTAAAGGTTGCTGCTGTGCATTGTGGGCCGTTTTGATGGCTTTTAACAGTTTCTGAACATTGCTTCTTCTGGACCAGCAGTCAGACTTCTAATAAATGCTTGGCCATTTTTACCAGGCCCAAACAGCCTGAATCAAAACATGCTTTGGCCATTAGCGTCAGCTGGCTAATGTTAGCGGTGGTACACTTAGCTGCCGTTGGAAGACGTTACGTTATGATATGTCTGGATTTGATCTTCTAACCAGCTGCTTCTAGACGTCCCAAAAACCAGGAAACCTACAGGAGATCAAGCTGGTTTCAGTTTACCTCTAAATAGTAAACAGGAATCTTCATTTCCTGTTTCTGTGGCACTTTGGGCAAAAGTGTTGTTTTTAAAATGTGATTTATAAATAACAGCGATTTGGATTCCATGTCAGAAAATGACACTACAGTGAATATTGATGTAAATTACTAATCTGCTGGAAGCTTGGTTTTCTCTAATGCTCCTGAAGGCATCACTTCAGTTTCAGGTGTGTCAGCTCTGTTTGAAGGTGAGAAGCATCGAGCGCTACCGACTGTCCAGACTCAGAAATGTGCTGCTAGCAGGCAGAGGACTTGTTTACTGAGGAGAAAAGGTTCTGTCTCCAGGAGAGATGAAGAGGAAGAGATGGTCACACAACCGGACCTTTACTCCACTGAATCCTCCTGGAGGACCGACACGTCAGCTTGAAGCTATGAAGACCAAGTTTGGTTTCAACTCTTTGAGTCTTTATTGAGTTTGATGAAACATTTGAATGCCAGGAGGCCTTTCGAGGGAAAATTAGCACTTAAAGTAAAAAGCCTTTACGGAGTTTTAAATTAGCCACGTTCATCATCTATGAGCAGTTTCGGGTCTGGGTTTCTTCAAAGTAAACATGTGAGGAAATGTTATTGTCCACTGAGAGGACCTGTGACTCATTTAAAGGTTTAACACACTTTGATCAGCCTCTGCGTTAGATAAGCACTGTCTGCCTCTCGTCCAGATCATTGTCTGGCAAAGCGAAAGGATTTAGACCAGAGATTATCCATGGAGCATCTTCCTATGTCCAATATACCTGATTGACCCGCTGGTGTTTCTGTGCCGTTTATCTCCAACATCTGTGGCGAAGCTGAAGACCCTCTGATGAAGCTACAGGTATCACTGCTGCCACAGGTTTGGGCTCAAGGTCAAAGTTCACAGATTATCTCTTTAAGAACACAATGAAGCACTTTCCTGCTGCCACGCTGAACAATGTGTTGCAGCGTCTTTTGCTATGATTTCCAGCGTTAAGATTGTTCCTGTAATGTGGAGGTGTTGATGGAGAGGAAGGTCCTGTAACCGGACCTCTCTGTGGAAACGCACACAGCTGATAACCACAGTGAAATAAAAGCATCTGGTAAAAGAGCTTTCTGGAGGAAATGTGGCCTAGTCTAAACCTGCCTCACCCAGCAGGTCATGACCTTCCCCGTCCTCAGAGTCCAACATGGCTGCTGTGAAACCTAGTGGTGGTGGACATAAGTGTGGCAGTGGTGGCCTAGTGGTTAGGGAACGGGGTGTTTGTGTCTTGGAAAGGCCCCAAAGGTTGACGGTTTGAAACTCAGTCACTCTGAGTCCCTGAGCAAGACCGTTGAGCCCAGATTGCTCCCCCAGTGTTGGCGGCACGCTGCTCCGTGAGGGATGGGTTCACACTGAACACGAACAAGGTGAATGGAGCGGGTGATTTACACGTTAGCCCGATGTAAAGGCGCGATGAGGAGCGAATTAACGGCCAGTGATGCGACTAGAGCAAAATAAAACTTTGAACAGCGCGGTGGACGCGTGACTAGAGTTCAACAATAAGTACTTTTCTGTCAATTCGTGCTGCTTTAGTCAATCAGGGGCTGGATCTGGTCGTGACGTAGTGTAAAGTAACGCAGCAGAGGTGAAGCGAAAGATGTTTTTTATATGTTATATATTTAATCCAATTAAGATATATTTTTATTGAGCACTGATGGATTTACTGACCAAAGACAGGAGCTCTGCAGCGGGAATATACAGCTTTAGTTCGTGTCCCGGAGAAACCCGTCCCCAAACGCATGGCAGCGGTCCTCATCCTGGGTCCTGGACAGACGGGAGTACCTCTGGAAGCGACCGACATCCACACACAGCTACAGGTGGTGGTACTCACCAAACAGGGTGCTCCTCTGGAGGATCTGGTGGACCCGGGGCTGTCGGGATGGTGCTTTAGCTAGCCTAGGCTAACTGCTTTTAGCCTGACAGCGGCTAGCCTAACAGCGGCTAGCCTAACAGCGGCTAGCCTAACAGCGGCTAGCCTAGGCAACCGCTGTTAGGCTAGCTGCTGTTAGGCTAGCTGCTGTTAGGCTAACCGCTGTTGGGCTAGCAGCTGTTGGGCTAGCAGCTGTTGGGCTAGCAGCTGTTGGGCTAGCCGCTGTTAGGCTGGCTACAGGTTGCTGACAACTATTGTTGAATCTTTTCATCCTCTTTGCACCTCAAATAAACAACAATGCATATATATATCACTAACCACGGTCCCAATCAAATGGAACGCGACTAAGGAAAAGATCTGCTGAGTCATTGGTTGTGATGGTGATTCCCACTGACAGTTGTAGTGTAAAAACTGGATGTTAAACACAAGGATCTTATTTCCACAGATTAATTTGTATAATCTTATGCAGTATTTGTTCAGATTAAGCAAGTTAGAGACTTTGATTCAGCTCCTAACCAGGAAATAACTTTTATATTTTTTAGGTTTTAAGTCTAAAGACTTTAGAAATACAAAGCCGGATTCTGAATCCATTAACTGAGATGTATTCGTCCTCTGCTGTCTTGTTCAGCTTTTATGGAAAGATAAAAACATGTTTTCTCTTTGTCGACTGAGTGTTTCAGCGTTGGATTTACTCAGACACATGTTTAAGCTTTCTCAGCGCCGGATCTTTGAAGGTGCCAGTATGACACTTGGAGCTGTAATTAACTGCCGTCATGTGTCAGAGGCAGACGTTTTTCAGTGAAAGGAGTTTTTACTGCCAACAGACCCAGAGCAAACACCAACAGCAGCCATCACTGCGTCTGTTTGCTTTGTAGTCTGGAAAGGTTAAAATAGCTCGACGTGGTCAGAAAACTGTAAAACTCTCAAAGATTAGGTGTCATTTATCTTAATCTGGACAGAAGGGATTTAAAGTTGGCTCCAGTAATTCCTTAAAAGGAGTAAAAATTAATTTCTAACTGCTTTAAAGCTGTTTTGTGTCTGCGGGACGTGAGGATGTGAGGTTAGACCAGGGGTCGGCAACCTTTACCACTCAAAGAGCCATTTGGACTCGCTTCACAGTAAAGAAAACACTGGGAGCCACAAAACCCTTTTGAAATTTTAAATGAAATAACGCTGCATATAACAGTTTTTTTGCAACAGAATGGACCCGCAGCAGAACCAACGCACCTCTGCGCTTGTTGTTGTTTTTTCCGCACGAAGTACAAAACTTCTACTGTTGTTTTATGGAAATCATCAACTCTGCTAATATCAGAGTTTTTATTTTGAATAACGCTTGGTGCGAGTAAACCCACGTCATGGTCGGGTTATTTGATTTTCAGCCCATATAAACGGTTCATCCAGAATACGTTCTTTTCTTTTAATCCAAACACATTTTAATCACATCCGGAAAAGTTACGCACGTAAACGAGCTCCTGTCATTAACCAGCTAACAAGCTAACAGCTGCATTAGACTTTGGCCGCGCAGGAAAACGCTCACAGTGCCGAGCCAAGCGCTGTTCGCCTTTCCTCACTTTGAAAATGAACAAACGTTAGATATAGAAACGACTTACCTGCTGTTTAGCTCTCTTTACCCTCATCAATGACTCCATGTTATTTTAGGTCCTGTGTCACCGTGGTGTTCTTGTCATTTGTAGAATTTACTACAAATAAGCAGCATTTAAAAATACCGCCTTAACTACGCCTCGCTGTGTTTATTTCGTCTCTCTGCAGCCAGTCAGCTAGCAGTTCTTCTTCTTCTTGAGTTTATTGGCGGTGAACAAACATCTTTTCAGTGTGCATTACTGCCACCAACTGGTGAGGAGTGTTCATCAGCCAACATTGACGACAGCCTGCATGACGTAAACGGCTCTGCGACATAATTATTTTCAACAGCTGAGCCGCATCAGAGGGATCAAAGAGCCACAACTGGCTGGCGAGCCGTACGTTCCCGACCCCTGGGTTAGACGGTTCAGCCGAGTGTTTTAGTGAAAACCCGATCCGTCCTGTCAACACTTGGATTTATAACACAATCCTTTATAAGAGAGAAGATGGTTGTGAAAAAATCTCAGCTACAGTAATTTACTCATTAGTTTATGAGTAAATTACTGTCACTGATTTCTCCCCATGAATTATTATAATATATATACATTTTATATTAGTTATTGTCTGCCGATCCTCGGTGGGGTTCTGGAGGTCCAGGACAGAAACCCCCACAGCCCAACAGATCCCAGCGTGTTCCCAGAGGGATATGGAGACCCTCCAGGAGCTCTGGGTCTGCCTCAGGGTCTTCTGACCCCGACGTTCTCCAGAGTTTCTTTATGGAGGCTCAGCTTTGACGTTGGCAGCTGCAGGGAGAAGGTGAGACCGCAACAGGAATCCATCTGCTGATCCGTTTCTTGCTACGGGTCTTTATTCTGTACGGCACAGACCGGACCGCTCACCAGTCCCTCACAGGCCAGAATAAAACTTCTGAGTGGCTGGTAGAGGATCTATCATCTATGGCCATGAGGTTTGGACCCTAACTGACAGAACCAGGTCCTGGATGCAAGCGGCTGAGACGAGCTGTGGGGGGACCAGGTTCTCGGTTGGAGGTACCAGGAGGATCCTGGACACGTCCCGCTGGGTTGAGTTCTTACAGTCAAACATACCAGGATCTTTGGGCTGCAGATCATGTCCGTCAGAACCACAGCTCTGTGGAACCACTCTGTGTTTGTATTCAAAGTGGGACAGTACCAGCCTGTGAGTGGCTGCTGCTGATTGGTCCGTTGTCCCAGCCCCTGTGAACCAATCAGAGTTCTTTCAGCGTCTGCTGTCAGGAACAGCCAGACGTGAACATGTGGGTCAGGTGCTTTCAGAGTATTAAGACCTGCTTAAATGAAAGCGGGTGTGTTTATTTCCACAAATGCCGCCCCGCTGCTGAGCAGCATTGGTAAAGAGGGAGAAGATGACTGAGACCAAAGGTGCAGCTTCATGTAACCCAGTCAGGAACCATCCTGTTAGGATGTAGAGTCTCAACAGCCTAATTAACTGGAAGCCAGCCTTAGTCTCTGGGTGTGAAAGGACCACATTTATAACCAATTAAACCCTAGCAGCAGTCTGGACGCGTTCTCATACTCTGGATGTAGCGTGCAGAGAGGTTTTTGTCATTTGGCATTTAGCGGATGCCCTTTCTGTGTTCTGCTGCCGATCCACTCCAACCCCTGTAAACATCCCAGACGGTGAGATGATATAATCAGCTGCAAAGGCACACCTCTTCATCCGACTCCCAGTGGTGCTGTCCTTCACTCGCCTCCTCTCCATCCCCACTAATTCCCTCTCAACTAGCAATTTTATAGCTCAGTGCCCGCCAAATCCTCCAATGTCACCCCCAGGTAAAAAACCCCAAAAAAACAGCTTCACTTTTCAACCTGAGAGACAATTTCCTGTCTGCTGCAGACTCCTCAGTGGGCTCCACGTATAGTTTCTGACTGTCAGCTTCTCCTTTCAGGTTTTACTCCTCCTGATAAAGGAGATTTGTTTCTGAATTGGGAGGAAATGGCTGGAGTCTTATCCACAGGCTGAAGCCTAATTTGCCTGGGAATGTAGTCAGCTGTGTCTAATTGTGCTGGAATCAGAGATTTGACTGCTGGAGACCGACAAAAGCTTTGGCAGCCGCCATGTAAATGATATAAAATTACAGCTGCATGTGCAGAGAAATTCAAAGAGAAGCTGATTAATGGAATTAGCTGCGTTGTCTCGCATCCTTCACATGAGGTAGGAGCTTTGAGCTTAGATAGGTCCGGCAGCTCCGTGCAGATGAATACGTCCCATTATTCCCTCCCACAGCCTCTGTTTGTTGAATGAAATCAGCCTTTGTTCCTTTATGTGCTTCACCGACTTCAGTCGGGCAGAATTAACAGGAATAATAATAATATACACAACCATTTGGACTTTTCTTTCAACTTTACTCAGCTTTCACTGGAGTTACATGGTACGTCATGTAGATGGTTAAATCCAAATAATAAATGATAGAGTGTGGTGCAGAGTGCAGAGAGAGAAATCCGTCCCATACAGAGTGCAGACGGCTGTATCTGTGTCTGATTTTATATTCATCTGAAACATTTAGGCACCAAAACAGAAGAAATTTTAACAGAGAAGATATCTTTGCAGCAACGCGTTGTTTAAGACTACGATACGTGTTAGAGAGGAACATGTGACCATGAGAAGCTGCAGTAAGCAGCAGTGGAAAACACGTCTGGCTGTAATTCAGGATCAGGTTCAGTTCATGCGTTCATTCATGGCCTTTGTGCAGCTGACTCTCGTTTTCTGGAGAAACCTGTTTAGTCTGATGAAGGCAGACAAATCTCAGCGGAGTCCCGTACTACGACCCCCAGAACCAGCACTAAGCCCCATCTGTCCCTCTGTAAATAAAGCAATGTAACCAAGCGTTGGTGCTGGTACTCTTCATTCGGTCCTTTTTGGGCCTGAGCAGAACGGCCGTGATCAGCAGACATAAACCTCGCTGAGCCGTCTGCCAGCAGAACGCCTACAGCTGACCCAGCTGCTGCTAGAGCCGGCCGACCGTCCTGCAACGCCTCGCAGTAAAGAGGCGGCCGCTGGAGTCCCAGACCGACCCGGGTTACTGGACCTCCTTCTTGCTGCTCCGCTGGACGTTGCTGACGCCATCGGGTGCAGGAATAATGTCGAACCTCTGGTCACATGGTCTTATTTTGGTACATATACAGAAAAATGGTTTGTTTTCCAACAAATAGAGAAAAAACGATGTGTGTGTCGTGATAATTTAATCGGAAAAGCTTTGTATGCAACCAGAGAGCGACTGGCGTAGAGATTTGTCAAGTCGGGCCCCTTTAAGGCCCCAGTTTCACTAAGGACCAAGGTATCAGTCAGCAGAAGGGTACAAAACAACTTCATATCATACATGTGTCATTTGCATCAGTTATGGCAGAGTTGTGGCCTGGTGGTTGGAGCAGGATGCAAGCTCCCTGGTTTGAATCCCACAGACTCTCTGGGTCCCTGAGCAAGGCCCTTAGCCCCAGATCGCTCCCTGGCGCCGCCCAGTGGCAGCCCACCGCTCCCTGAGAGATGGGCCACAACTTCTAGACGTTTATTTGGCATCAAAATAATGTCATCATGTTCTGAAACAGGCCAAGAACCACAGGAGAACCCGGGTTCTGCTGCTGTGATGCATCCTTGGACCATAAGAGAACCAGAGGAACGAGGGCCCGGTCCGTACAGGAAGCTCCACTTGGACCATTTCCTACTAAACTGGTTCCAGTGTTGAACCGGAGCTATTCAGCACCAGCAGGAACCAGTGAGCGGTACCAATAGACTGGTTCTGTCTCAGCTAGAAATCTTAGCAGGTCCAGAGGAAAGAAACCTCCAGAACCTTGGCAGCTTTTTGGGTTCTCTTTGGTACTGGCTGTCTGATAATGGCTGTCAGTACCAGAAATGGACCCAGTACTGGTACCAAAGCTAACCAATCAGAACAGGGACCTGGTTCAGGTGGAAACATCTTCAGATCTTTCTGAAGGTTTTATCAGACAAATTTAAATCTTCTAAAAATGTTGCGTGTTCATCTTTCAGTCTGATTTATTAATTAGTCCCAGGCCAATTAATAACTACAGTTCTTTTGAACATTTAACCCTCAGTTTCCCTCATCCAAACTGCAACGCAATAAAACCTCTTCTGTAAAATGAAAATTAATCTCACCCAATCTGTATAATATGATTGATTTTGACTTTGGAAAGAACCTTGAGATGACATGTTTCATGAATTGGCGCTATATAAATTGAATTGAATTGAATTGAATTAAAAATGTGATTGTTTGCTGAAACACGTTTTCCTTTATTTCATGGAAACATCCCAGAACTTTTCAAACATTCATTCATGAAACCCGACAAAGCGCACTTAGCGTTCTGGACTGACCCACATCCTGGGAACAAACCAACAAAACGCAAAATATCCGACCCAATATTTGTCTTTTAATAATGAGGCAAACATTTGATTTTGTACGTTTCTGGATCCATCATTTACCGAGAGTTTTCTGCTAACCTCAACGTTTCATCACGTAATACCAGTTTAGTCATGAAATGAATCATAATAAGCAGCTTTTACATTTTAAATGACAAAACTTGCCGTTTTGGGCTTAATATTTGGACACTGCTGTCGTCAGCACAGGTAAATATGTAATATAAGTGCAGGTAACATGGAATATAGGAATATTTAACACGCTGGTGTTTTGGGCTGCTTTAAGCGGTGCTTTAGGAAGAACTGGAGGGAAGATTATTCCCTTTCCGCTGCTGATTCTCCTGCCTTTGTTCTCTTTGAAGCTCTCTGCTTTGGAAAGTGCTCCACAGATAAAATCACATTGATTTAGTGAAATATTTGCATAAATAGGAGCATATAAAGAGAAGAGGGAGCAGTTTCCTGTGTCTACAGATTTATCTCTACACACTCTAAATGCAGAGATGTTCTGTTTATTCTCATTGCTCCCCAGCAGAACCATTGTCACATTCAGAGTCCATATTTCAGCTGAACGCAGCCTTCAGGGAGGCAGAATGGACAAAGCAGCAATAATTGAGATTGTGTGTAAAAATGAGAGAGAAGTGAAGAATGAGGCGTTTCTGCTCAGAGCTGAAGGACGGCTCGCTGAGATCTTCTGAAGCTGCAGGTTTCTGGAAGCAGAGCGAACTCAGATGGAGACGCTTGGTGAATGATTCTCAGCTTTTAGAGGCCAAACGTTGTGCTAAAAGAAAAACGGAAATTTATGGTTTCCTGCTCCTGTTTTGGGTCAAACGCTGATGCTGCTCATATGGAAAAGAAATAGAAGAAACATAAAAAATGTAGACATTTAATCACCTTCAGTTTTGTTTCATATAGTTCACTTTATATAAGACTTATATGATTTACTCTTGAAAGTGGCCACTTTGCATTTATTTCATACAATATATTTAATAATGCTTTTTATACATATAATATATTTTCTTTCACAATAATCGTGTGAAAACTGTGTATATAGTATAGAAGAGAACATGTTTCCATAGTTTGTATCTTTTCATATAGTAAAACCTGTGGTAACTGGACCGAGCAGAACTTGGCCCGAGGTTCTGTGATCAGACCTGAACTGAGCTGAACCGTTAGGGTTCGCTCCGGCTCAGGTAGTCAGACCAGGTGTGTCTGCATGTCGCGACTGAACATTCATTACTGTAAAGGATTGAAAACGAGCTCATTTTAAACTCTGAACTGATGAGGAAACTTTCTAAACATAATAATGTAACAAAGAAAATCTCTCGTCAGTGAAGAAAATGTACATTTGTAGTGATGTGAAGGATGTGAACTGTTATGATCATTAGTGTATTTTGTGGTGTAAACTCAGGTTATGTGGAAAAAGAACAGGTATTGATATTTATTCTCAAGGATAATGTGCGGTTTATGTAACGTGTTGCTCATGTGCCAAATTCAAAGTATTTCTCCTGCAGTTTTTATTAAATACTGAAAATGCTTCTAACATATTTGGCAAAAATACTAAAGTTGACAATAACCAGTTTTTACTGCATTTATTTATAATTTTCTCAGATATAGTTGTAGTTTATGTCTTACATTTGTGAGTTGAGTATTTTCTGTTTCTTGCAGTAATTTAGTTTCACTGATGATCAACCAGTCATAAAAGTCTAATTTTATATTTTTCTACTAAGGATTTTGTCTGTGGAGTTACTGTCATATAAGTTAAAACTTTGTACCAATTTATTGAGAATCTTGTATCTGGCTTTACTGTCTGATGCATTAAATCAACGTTTCATCTAAAACAGATTCCCCTCAGACGCCGGCGTAGCCTCGGCTGATTCTGTCAATGAGCCCCGAGGTGCTGAGAAATGGTATTTCATGGGTAAACAGAATAAGCGCGTACAGACGGCGTTATTTTCTCAGCCCTCTCCAACCTGCTGTCATTGTACAAATGGCTGAGCTTCTTCTGAAAGGCTGCTCCGCGTTTGTCACACTGTCACCAAGGTCAGAGGACCGGCTGGGCCCGGCTCACAGCTCCCCGCTCCATAAATAACCCGCTCCTCCAGAGCCGCGGACCATGCGCACACATGCATGGCGGCAGAAAATCGGCTGATTAGCTGGGGTTTGATGAACATGAGGGGATCTTAATCTCAGATATCATGTTATATAATTTACAGGGAAAACACCGATGGCGGCTCCTGCAGCAGCGCTCTGCTTCCTCTGAGCTCTTATTGTCGGCTTTCTAACAATCAGATGGGATTTCAGCACCGAGGCGTGTAACCAGCTTCATCTAAGTTTATCCAAAGCATTTTTTCTCCTGTTCAACTTTATTCATCCCAGAAAAACCACCGAAGCACAACCAGAACCTTTTACCATGAAGGGGAACTGAGACATGTCAGGGGTCGTCTGATCGTTGTTTCACTTTTAATTCTACAGGATCAGCTTATCACAGGCAGTTCAGTCCATTCATCCAGACAGATATCACATGATTTCAGATTTGTTAAAGAAAAACGTCATTTGTTCAGAATAATTCATAATTTTCAACTAAAACTGCTACATATTTAAATTGTACCAGACCCAATATACCTGTACCTGTGTATTGACAATAAAGTTGAATCTAATCTAATCTAATCTAATCTAATCTAATCTAATACCATGACTGTACATGTTGGAGCATGAAGATGCCTTTGTGGACTGTTGAATGAATTTGCCCCAAAGCACTTTGGGTATTAAAACAGCTGTTTAGGTCTGGGCGGTACATCGATATTTATATACAAGATGAAAGTGACTCTGTTGTTTATCGATATAAGCTTTCACAACGATCTTTACTCTCCTCTATCTAAATCTCTGGAAACATAGTTTTCCTTAATGCCACTGAATGCATCACTCACTCTAGCCCCGCCCATCCAGAAATATCTGCGCGTGCTGCGCCTGTGAGCAGAAACAAGATGGCGGCAGTATATTTAGCTGAAAGAGAGAAATCAAAGGAAAGGGTGCAGAAGGCAGGATGAGAATGGAGTTTTAAAGGAATATTAGACACAGAAGGGACAGAGAAGGTATTTATAATGTTAGGAAAGCATTAATCACATTCTTACATGATACTACACTGAACAACAGAATTTAGTTTGTGGAGGTTACTCCTGTACAGTAGGTGGCGGTATGCACCTTGAGATTGTTAGCAATATGCTGGTGAAGATTCTCAGTCATCAGGTCATGGTCATTCCAAAAAAAAGTAAAAAACAAAGCAACTGGACTTGTTTTCTGTAGTTGAAGACATTTTGCTTCCTCTCCAGGAAGCTTTCTCAATTCAAAAAGTCTGGAGTAATGTGGAGTAACCAGCTTTATACCAATGCCAACAAAGGCCTTGTAATGGCTTAGATAACATGCAGATTCAACAGAAACAGGTCCACCCCTTAGTAATGGGCGGTCGTTAAAGCCATTAAACCAGCAGATTGAACAGAAACTGGTCCACTCCTCTGTAACGAGGAGTCGTTAGGGTTGTTATTGGCCTGGCTTAAAGGAACGATGTTTTGATCACCTGTATGGGGTGGAGAATTGAGGTGATGATTGGCCGGAATTAATCCTACAGCTGGATTGTAAGTTTTTGAGAGTTGTAACCTAAGGCCTCCTCCTCTGTTTAAGTCTTCAACTACGGAAAACAAGTCCAGTTGCTTTGTTTTTTACTTTTTTTTGGAATGATTGTTAGCAATCCGCCAATAAAGGAGAAGAAGAAGAAGATGGCGGCAGCCCAACCAGAGCGTTCAGAGTCAGAGACGTTTTCTGAAAAAGGTTCTGAATCGATTAGAGATTATCAGGAAGACTTTAAAGAACCGAAACGTTTTTACCGGGTCTGAACAGAGAAAGGCTTTATTTACCATGTAGGACAATAAAATGTTTAAAGTCATTTAATGAGTCCCAATAAGCAGCAGAGCGGATAAACGGAACGGGTCCAATGATGGACGGTGTTTGGTTCCGAGTCATCACCCGCTAACATTCAGTGTGCGATTTGCAAAAAAAACAGAGGGGGGGATAATTTCAAAAGTTTTATTAATGAATAAAAGTTTTATTAATAATGGTTAGCTAGCAGGTGCTCTTTCAGGTAGCTAGCTAGATCCAGTAGGTTAGACTATTGTTTTTAAACTTGCGCCATCTACTGTCGGGACTCGGGAGTGGGTATTAATTTACTTTAACCGCTTTGTGCAGAAAACGTAATAATACTCTTTAAAAACAAAAAAAAATACATTTACAAATGTGAAGGACACAAGACATGTATTAATATAAATTTTGAAAAATCCATAATATTACTTATTCAGATCAGAGGGAGGAATGTGCCCCCCCCCCCGCCCCGCCCCCGCAGGGATAAAACATGAATGACCAGAGGGGGGACAACACAAACAGAGGGCGGGTAAATCCCCCCCATCCCCCCCAGCAAATCGCACCCAGCTAACATTGATGCTGTTTCATCAGAGTCGTCCAATCTGCTGAATATTAATTCTTTAAAGAACACAAGAGATCGGCTGTGAAGGCTTCTGTTGGTAGAAATGATGGTTTCACCCGACCGGGGTTGGCAAGAGCTTGTAGCGCGTCAGTAAAGATGACGGACAAGGGGTTTATCCAATCATATGCAAGGACTTTTCATAAGATCCTCCTCCTGAAATACATCTGGAGTGATCCCAGATGGATGTGTGGAGCTCTGCAGGACAACATCCATCTGGTGACCGAACCGCAGCAGAAACACTGTTTCACTGTTTTAAAACCCTTTCTAGCATTTCATTACGGGCCTGGACACCAATTCAGTGGTTAGGAAACCAGTTTTAATCACTATTTATGCTGTATTATGAAATAAAAGCAGTTATATTGAGCTGTAGTTCCTGGGTCCTTCCACCAACACCAGCTGATGTATATTGCAGCGTCGTCAGGAAGGCTGGAAACAGGGATTTTGAATGCTGGTAATTGTAGTTTCTAAAGAGAAATTGAAATGGCCTAAAATCTTAATGAACAGGTCAGACAAAACATAATGATGAACTGGTCTCTGCCTCCCGTGTGTCTGATGCTGCAGCATCATGTCGAGATCTCCCGCTACGCCCGGCGGCCATGGACGACGTTTTTTATACGACAAACTACTTCAAGCATCACAGCTTTAATGGATCCCCTGTAGCTGAGCAGCCACCGCTGGTCCTGGCTGATGCCTGATAAAAATGATTAATGTTGCCGATACTGGCCCACCACTCGGAGGCGCTCTCAACAAGCATTGAACTGTCAGCTTGAGCTGGTCAGATGTTAATTAAATAGTAAAACTGTGACTTCACAGCAAAGTCATTTACTCAGTCCACACCCTTCATCCCGACACAGGCGCACTGTACCACCAGGGCCGCATCGAAAGCAACACCAACACTTTAAGTCCATGTAGCAGGACTTGATGTTTCCTAATTTCTCTACATTTTTTCACCTTTACTACGATGCAAATACAACATTTGGAGAAGAGCTTGGAGGAAATGAAGGAGGAGGACCTCAGAGAAGGAGGCAGTGAAGGAGGGTCTGCAGGCTCATCAGGTTGCTGCGGTTTTCATGCCAGCGCTGATTCTTCCTGCAGCACTCTGGACGAGAACGTCTGCAGCCTCTAAAGTCTGACCTGGCAGGAAAAGTAATATTTAAAAATAAGCATTGAATTATTTAGTGCTTGTTCCCCTGTCCAACATGGCTCCTGCTGGACTGCATACATGGAATAACAGCATCAGCAGTGTTTTTACAGCTTTGCCCTTTATTCACCCCCAAACGCCCAGTGAGGCCCAGATTTCCTGCTGCTTGCTGGATCTGATGAATAATTGACCGTATTGATTGAGTGTGATGGCATTTGTTCCAGAGAGACGGATAGAGTTACAATCTGTGTCGGTTTAATTAAAAGATGAGTCTGACTGTCGTCTCAACAAGTAAATAATAAATGATGGATGTAAAATAGGAGCACATATTTGTGGACATGAATTAAAATGTCTTCTGAGGATATTTTTTTATTCCAGTCAGCGTTTATAAAACTTTATTTATCTCAGAGATTAATAAAACCAGGAGGGAGCATCATTCCATCTGTTTCTAGTTTATTTAAAAAAATCCTAAAGATTTATCTTTTTATTTTAAATAAGCTGCAGTGATGATAGAAATGTGGAAGATGATCCTAAAAGTTGTTACGTTTGGTTGATGAACAGCAGCTGTGAGTTTCCACAGTTGTAAAGTTTGCAGTTGGCTTTAGAAACGTGGAATAATTATATCTAATAACAGCTTCAAACCTGCTCATCTGTCCTGCCCACCTGCGGGGCTTTAGACAGCTTCTGTAGTGAACCCAGGTTCTGGTCCGGCCCGGCAGGCAGCGAGCTGCTCTGGGGTTTTAAATCTGAGTGCATTTGTTTTAGAAAAGACATTTTTACACATTAAGGTTGTCCTTTTCAGTCCAGACTCTGCTTATTTAGGCTTTGCTGTTAGGTGTTGAACCTTGGAGCCTCCAGCATCAGGACTGAAGCTTGGTTCTGGTCCGTGTTGTCTAGATGAGCATGTACTGGTACCAGAGAACCCAAAGATCCCTGATCTGCTTACTGCTATGTGTCGATAAAACACTGGTCCATCCCTCAGAGCCTGAATGAGACAGAGGTCAGAGGTCAGAGCCAAGAAACTACAAAGCATCCCAGATGTCGCCCAGTTTGACCTTCATCGGCTCTGATTGATGATCAGCAGCTTGAATACGGAAAAATCTGCTTGTAAATGCATGAAAACTATGAATTCTCTGCTTTTAGTCTTTAAAGCCATTAACCAACAGCGTGGCTTTTGATGCACGTTTATTAAATATGAGATGAAGGTTAAAGTTTCATGTTGTGGTGTATAAAAGTAAATCCTGTGATCCTTTCATTCATTTCAGCATGTGTTTATTCAAATTATTGTCCTTAAAAGCAAGAAAACATCAGAAATGTTAAAGCTTGAAAATGACAGAGTAAAAAAACAAGTTATTTTTTAGCTGGACCATTAGCTGTTTTCTTTCTCTATAAAGAAAAGGAAGCAGAACTTAGGAAAAGCAGCCCAGTCCAACGGCAGAAAAACACCAAAGAGTCGACTCAAGCTCAAAGACAGATTACTTTTGGTGAACCCAACAAAACACGTAGAAAGGAAACAGTATCATAAAATAACTTGACCCGAAACTACTGGACCAAACCTTAGAGAGCAGCGTTTCAGTGGGGAACAAAAGGCCTGTTACACCCAGAAACCAGAGCAGATTTTAATGAACGCCACAGAAGGAGCTCATATATTCACTTTTCTCTATTAGGGAAATTAAGCTGCTAATTAAAGAAGTAATTATACTCACACAGACGGACAGATTTTGCTGTAACTTTAGAGAAATGCAGTTTTGCAAAGTAATAATTTCACCCAGACAGAAACAGCAGCTTTTGTCCTACTTTCACTTTGAATTATAAAAGAAGCTGTCGTCTTTATTGTGACGCTCAGCCTGTCAGCAGTTTATTTATTACCCGCTGTTTTCTCTCTCTGCCACAGACTCGCTGGTTTACGGCGAGTAAATGAACACATTTGCAAAATGAATGACAAGCTGACAGAAAGTCAAAGAAAAAAGGTTCTGCAGAGCGAGAAGAAAGGGACGTATTGTGGTGAGGAACATTGATTTTCAGGTTATCGTAGACATGGCTAGAAAAAGTGCTGCAGTGCGACTTCTCATTAATCTGAAGTCTTTACTGGAAAATAACAGATTATTTTTACTGTTTGGTTCATTGGGCTTAAGGCAGCGAAGAAAAATCTGATGTTGAAAATATATCATCCAAGAAAGATCAATCAGCACGCTGAGTTTGTTTATGGTTTATTAATTTATTTCTGAGTCACGGTCTATGTTGCTTTTTTTTGTTCCTGTTTTGGCTGTTTTGTTTATTTCTGTGTTAAAATTATTTAACCTTCACCACAGCACAGGCTTTTATTTCTTGTAGTTTGTTGTTTTTTATGATCAAATATAAATGCACATATTGTTTTCAAATCACCCTACTGTGCTGCACATTTCTTTAATTATACTGTTTTTGTTTTTATATTATTCAGCTTTTATATATTTTCACTTTAGTGTGAATCTGCAGGCTTCCTTGGAGTTTGCTGCTGAATTCCTACAAGGCAATAAAGAAGATTTCTATTCAACTCTAATATACTTTACTTATATTTTCTGTGGTTTGTAGCGTTGTGCAATGTGTTCAGATGCTAATGTTAGCGGTATTATGCTAGCATGACTAAGCTAACATCAGGATCAGGCTGCAGAGGTTAACAGGCACGTGAAAAGTTAGCCGTGAGATGTTTGTAGAGGCTCTGTTGGTCCTCCTAACGCTGGGAGAAGGTTCTCATGTTCTATGTAAAAATACTCTTAATATAAAAATAATAACCGTGAACATTAGCATGTTAGCTTTAGTAAACGCAGAGATGTCAAGTCTCTGATAATCGTAGCGTGTTGGTGATTTTCGCTCCACCAGCAGTTTGTTAATTCTTGTGAAGATGGGATCTGGTCGGACTCAGAGACAGAAAGCCTCTCGCTTACATCAGTGTTCCTCATCGGGGGAAGTCACTCCACAACAATAAAACAATGACACAAGGAAGGCCTGGAAATCTTCAGTCTGGCTCTGATAAATAGGCTTTCTGAACTCCACCAGGTCGACTCCAGAGATTTAAGCCTAGAACCTAGAACCTCTGACCTTGAGGGAGGACTTATGGCAGATTATGATCTCTGCAGAATACCTCCCAGGCTTTAACGAGGAGTCTCTATCACAAGTCTGACCTTGTAGCAAGCAGAGGACGAGCGGTGCTACGTTGGGTTTATACAAAATATCAATAAAGAAGTTACTTTTAATTTTCCAACCACCTTTAATGCAGTGAACAGGAGAGACTCTTCCTGACTTCACGCACGGTCACGGCACACATGGCATTCCTCCCACAGAACCAGAACACAGCCCATTTGGACTGAGCAGTCACTGCACTGTCCGCTTACACGGCTTTAAGTTACGGCGTTTCTCTATAAATCAGGTTTTATTAAAGACGGCACTGATGACTCACAATGAGTGGAGAAACTAGATCAAGATGAAGCTTTTCAAGGTGAAATGAAGAGCTGGAGTGTTGGTCGTAGAGTAGAGCAGCTTAACTGAAGCAGCCTTTTTAGATACGCTCCGGCTAATCTTGTTTGTGGCCTTAGGGCCCAGTTTTCAGACATAACGAGTAGATAATAGTGTTGTTTTATGAGCAGAGCTGCAGCCAGCTGTCCTGTCCTGAAACCACCACTGGATGTGAACCTGCTGCAGTGAGACAGAAGAGGACGAGCTGGAGATGATGAGGAGCTAAGGAGCAGGGGAGCCCTGTGTCCACAGCGCCCGGCTGCTCTCTGCTCGCTGCACAGCGGCTTCTTAGCTCTTCTGTCTCCATCAGCTGAGCGAGTGTGCTGCACCGCTGCCAAAGCTCAGTACATTTTGACCGGAGCTCAGCCCCGGCTCCACCGAGCTGCATGCGTCTGCTCAGCAGAGGCAGGTATGCTTTAAATCAGACCACTTCAGGTCGGTCCTGGAGAAGGTCCAGGGCTGTTAGTTCCCTCAGCCTGGCCCTGCTTAAAGGCCACAGACGCTTTTATACAACTTGCCCTTTTTTTATCTGTGTTCATGTCTGTGGCCAAAATACTAGAGACACTGGAGACATCTCCACATCTGAAGTCATCAAACAAAGCACCAAGGCGGCTGAAAACAAAGCTGTGATCACGCCACAGTCACCGCAACACATCCAGACCCAACATGGCGTCATATATGGAAGATTTACCCAGCGAGGAGGACAAAGTCCGGACAGATCAAGTCTGGGTGCAGAAGCCAGGAGACCTTACAAACCTGCACCCCATGCAGGAAATTAAAAGCGTTTTCAGTTGGAAACCCACCAAACTGTGGATGAACATGTCCAGCAGAGATGGTCCGTTTATTCACACCCGGTCCTGTTGGGTCGGTACCAAACAAAACCAGCGTTGTTTTCTACCTGAACACATGCTGAGATCAATCCAGCTGCCACTAAGCGTTGCTGTGTGGAAACATGAAGGTTACAGTGGAGAAAGAGAGGTGGACTGGACCAGAACCTTATTTATTCACTTCCTAGTAATTTACACTTAATGACGCCGATTAAATGCTTTCAGTAATCACTGTAATATTCTAAATACTGACTAAATTCCATTATCTGAGCCCTGTCCCGACCCGATTCTCGTTTTCTCCTTCACACAAACCCCTTCATACGCCCTGACCGACCTGATGGACCCCTGCAGGCGGTACAGACGGTTAAATTGGGCCTCGTGGTTAATTGCTCAGAGGGAAGCTGACGGCAGCTTCACCGTGGTGCAGTAGAACCTCCCAGGCCCATTGGACCCAGTGGCCTCAATGGTTCTCCACCTCAGAAGGAACCTGGAGGAACCCAGTGATGGTTCCTTGTAGCCTCTGACATCCAGCCGTACGTTATGGGATGTAATGTGTTATGGTTCAGGAAGATAAACTGAGCGGTGAACGTTCTGACACACTGATTGGCTGGTGGGTAGCAGGTAGGCAGTGATCCCTGCAGGGGATTCTGGGTAACTGAGACCAGAAACGTTTTAATCATACTTTACTATGAAAAATGCTGAGAGACGTCAATCTGAAATGATTATTTATGATCAGCTGTTTCTGTGCGACCTTCCATTATTATTATGATGAGTTCCTGGCAAAACCAGAACGTGCTTGTAGCTTTTTCACCTTCAGATAGAGAGGATTGCAGTAACATCTCAGTAACTGAGCAGATCCGGTTCTGGTTGCATGGGGTAGCTTCTGTCACGCTGGACACATCAGAACCTTCTCTGACTGGTTTCCTCCTCTCTGCAGGACCTGGGCGGGGTCAGTCCTCCTCAGAGGAACTGGAAGGGCATCGCCATCGCTCTGCTGGTCATCCTGGTGGTCTGCTCCCTGATCACCATGTCTGTCATCCTCCTCACACCAGGTAACGTTTGGACCCGACCCGTTGGGTCAGGATCCCTGTTTTTATCGCTGGTTTTTAAATACTGTCCTGAAATTGAATGTTTTAGATGCACTTCTAACAATCTTTATCATTAAATGATTAAATCTAAAAGTGCTTCAGCTAACCTGCTTCCCTTTAACTGATCCATTTTAAAAACACATTTGGTTTTCATCAGACGCTGTAATTCATGAGGTGATTATGAACAAACCTGAACAGAAGAAGAAATCTTTGAGCCGTCCGTCAGGGAGCGGCGTCCAGCGCCGGGCAGCGGTCTGCAGCTACGGGTCTGGATCAGGGAGCCATGGTGACGGTCTGCCGGCTTTGACCCGGGTTCCTGCAGCCTCCTCAGAACGCGCTGCCCCCACCACTACTACCCAAAATAAATCCATTTAAAAACGATTTTTTTTTTTTATTTGAGATTTTTGGCAGCTCTAGTGGCTCGCTTTTTTATGACAGTAGGCTGACAGGAAGGGGGTGGAAGAGGGGGAGAGACATGCAGCAAATGACCGCGGGTCAGATTCGAACCCGGGTCAACCGCGTCGAGGCCTAAAGGCCTCCGTATATGAGTCGCGCTACCCGCCGCACCACGAGCGCACCCAACATCAATTCTTAACGTGCAGCTTGCTGAGCTGTGATTCTCCTCCTGCCAAAGTCACGCCTCCTAATGACCGGATCCAGGTGGTGCAGTCACTTCCATGGTCACAGGTCCATAAAGTCCAGAACCTAAATGGTCCAGTCAGCTGTTGGGGGGGGGGGGGGGGGTGCAACAACATGAAGCTCTTGTGGATGTGATGTCACAGAGTGAGTGGGGTCAGAGGTCAACGACTTTCTCCATTTTGTCTTCAGATTAGCTGAAGAACAGCGTAGAGAGCTTCATGGAACGGGTCTCTGCATCCTAGCCAGACGTCACAGAGTGCAGGTGGAAAGGACCAAAACTGGACTGTAGAGCAGTGGAATCTACAGAACCAGTCGATTCTGGGAATCTACAGAACCAGTCTGGGTTTGGCAGTGTCCAGGAAAACAGCAGCGGGCTTCAGTTCCAGTAACAGGAACTGTAAATGCTTCAGCATACAAGTACATATTGGACCATTTCAGGCAGTTTGGGGACGACCCCCTCTGGTTCCATGCCGTGCACCAGTGAACAAAACAATTTCAATTCAATTCAATTCAATCTTATTTCTATAGCTCCACTTCACATCACATCATCTCAAGGCACTTTACAAAGTCAGACTCCATCAGATCCTCCAGGTTGGTCAGAAAGTTTCCTCTCTAAGGAAACCCAGCAGGTTGCATCAAGTCTCTCCAAGCAGCATTCACTCCTCCTGAAAGAGCGTAGAGCCACAGTGGACAGTCGTCTGCATTGTTGATGGCTTTGCAGCAATCCCTCATACTGAGCATGCATGAAGCGACAGTGGAGAGGAAAACTCCCCTTTAACAGGGAGGAGAACCTCCAGCAGAACCAGAACCAGGCTCAGTGTGAACGCTCATCTGCCTCGACCCACTGGGGCTTAGAGAAGACAGAGCAGAGACACAGAAAGCACAGAAGCTCACATTGATCCAGGAGTACTTTCTATGTTAGATGGTAATAGAGGATGATCTGTTTGATGTTGAAGAACTTCAGCCTGATCTCAGACCTGACAGAACAACTTTGGGACATTTTAAATCAGAGACTGTGAGCTGTGCCTTCTCGTCTGTATCCTAACCCTAACCTCACCAAGGGTCTGCTGGAAGAACGGTCAGAAACACCCTCCTAAATCTCTCCCTCCCAGTACAGCAACAGTTTTCATGGCTGCCCTCACCTTAAACCCACTGAATGATGGATGGATGTCCCTCCAGTTCATGTGTGTCTGAAGACAGACGCCTAAACGCTTTGTGCAGTTTTAGGTGTTTTAACAGCAGAGATCATGTCAAATGCTGGTTAGGGTGAACCCAGTGACCTCTGAAGTCGTGATCATACGAGTTCATAAAGGGAAGCGTTGCTGCTTGGAGACCTAACAGACCGGCACTCTCCCAGGGAAAGTAACACCACTCCGTCCTCGGCTTGGCCTTCCTGAAAGAGTCGCACATTTCCACGCGTCACAGAAATTCTGGCAGCTTCCAGGTGTAACTTCTGCTGCGGGTCTTCAGAGCCGGCATACAGGTTCCCAGCAGAACGTGTCAGAACCAGGCTTGATATCAGCCCACCGTGCAGGGAGGGTTCCAGGCTTGCATCATCAGTCCATGTCTGCAGGAACAGATGCTGGTTCTCTCTTCCAGAGCTGCAGGGAAATGAGCTCGCTGTGTTCCTACAGCTGTGGCTCAGGAGTTCTGGCAGCTTGGTCTTTAACCCATAATGTATGCAGAACCTTTGTCCTGCGTGCTGGACGTTCTGCAGAGAGGGACTGGACTCTAGGTCTTGCTGCCCTACAGTTGTGATGGTTCTAAAAAAGCTGATTCCTGTCTCAACGTGCTGGAGGTTTGTTTGGAGGCAGCAGTTCCTGACTGAAGGAGATCTGCGGACGTTCCTGAAGGAGATCTGCGGACGTCAGCAGATGGTTTCACCAGCAGACGAGTCGACGGTAGACCATATTGGACCATATTGTCCTTGAAGGTCAAGCAGAGCTTCTCCAATGTTATGGCAACATGGAGTTGAACGTGAGGAACCCTACATGAGTTCTCAGCCTCTCTGGGTGGTCTTGTTGGGTTCCTAATCTTGGTTCTGACCCGGCAGCGGGGAGAGAAGACATGGAGACCTGCGACCTGCAGCAGAAGGGACAGATGAAGGGAACCATGTAATGGGCCGTGGAGCGGGTCCTGCTTCTTTCAGACGTCATGCTGGGGAACTTCATGGCATCTATTTGTTTCCAGCTGCTAATCTTTATTCTTCTGCCACTTTATCACCAGTTTTAGAGAAAAATGACAGAACGGCAGTTTTATTGAGGCGCCGCATGTCGCTGCAGCCTCGCCGCTCTCCGCTGGATCCCACGCTTGGTTAGACTTTCATTACCGGCACAAACAAACATGCTGTGCAGAGTTATCAAGAAGAGCCAACATGGCTGACATTCAGAACCGCTCTGCTCAGAACCAGCAGCTGGCCCATTCAGACGGAGCTTAGCGCTGGCATTTAACGCACAACTCGTCCTAATTAAAGATGAAACAGTTTTAGGGGCTGTGTTCAAACAGCCAAGGGTTTACCGCCAGCTAATGTTCTGTTAATGAGAAATGCCACCGTGATTAGAACTTTATATTATTTACAGTAATATTCAATGAGAGTAAACTCAACAGTTCATCATTTCAGCACCTCCATCACTGACTGACACACATTCTAGAGTTAATTACACACAGAATGATGTTTTAGGCCTTTATAATTTTCTGCTTAGAGCCACAAAAACATGACATTTAGGATTAAAATATTACATCAGACCATATTACATGTTTTTAATATTTTGTTTCCAGTAAACATTTCTGATCATTAAACTGATACCAAGATAACCTGAGTAGTTACAGAAAGCTCTTCTTAGAGGATGGTTTCATTCATTAAGGGGAAAAATCGGTTCGAACAAACCTGGCAACCCGTGATGGAGAGCTGTGAGGAGAAGGACCCAGGAAGCCCTGCAGGGCTGGAGGTTCTGGTCCAATGGTGAGGTGTGACCCAGCAGAATGCTGGGATTGTCCCCAGGAACCGACCCTGGGCCACCAGGGAGCTGCAGGGAGGAGACGGTGAGGAGGCGTAGAGCTGCAGAGCCCACTCCAGCAGAACAGAACCAGAGATGTTGGGTCAGGAAGGCTTCAGGCAGAAAGACGTCTGGACAGAAGCAGCTGAACAGGTTCAGTTCAGGAACAGGAAACAGAATCCTCCTCTGGCCCAAAGCTTTGCTGTCTCCCTCAGATGCTTCATCATCTCCAGCCAGATCAGGAGATGCTGGTTCTGGATCTGTGTTCCTCTGCAGGTTTGCTCCTGTCATCCACTAAAGGGTCGACATTCACCATGGTGTCGGTTTCCATCCTGCATCCAGGATGCATGTTGGATCATGTATGCATCCTGCATGCATGCAGCTTTTGTCTCCAGAGGGGCACTAGGCAAGGATATCCGCTTTCCCCCTCACTTTTTGCCATTTTTATCGAACCTCTAGCAGCAACAATGAGACAAACTATTGTTGTCAAAGGTATAAAATGCATGAAAATAGAGCATAAGATTAGTCTTTACGCTGATGATGTATTACTCTATCTTCAGCACTCAAACTCTTCCCTCTCTCAAGTAATTAGATTACTAGAACCTTTCTCAAAAGTTTCAGGTTACTCTATAAACTGGTCTAAATCTACGGTACTGCCAATTAATTGCTCTTTTCAGAACCCCCTAGATTTACAATTGCAATCAGGAAATATTAAATATTTGGGTATCACTGTGCCGTCTAAACTACCGGATTTAGTAAAATTTAACCACACCTCACTTTTAAAAAAGATAGAAGATGACCTTGAAAGATGGAAATCGCTTCCAATCTCACTCATGGGTAGGGTAGCTTCAATTAAAATGATGGTCTTACCTAGAATTAATTACTTATTTTCTATGATCCCCAATAAACCATCATCTGACTGGTTTAAATCTCTAGACTCTTCTATCTCTAAATTTATTTGGAAAGATAACCCCCCCCCCATTATTGAAAATGTGCAATAATATGATTTCAGATTTGCCGTTTATTAGCTCAAATATAAAACGGCAAACATGTTTTAAAAATATTAACATTAGCTCCACTATGACAGCATGGTGGGAGTTTCTTGAAATGACAAAGTCCTCACTTATCCCATGCAGTCGTACACCCATCTGGAATAACCCTGATATCCTACAAAATAATAATATGATAAACTTTACATACTGGAAGAATAAAGGTATTGAATATCTGGAACATTTACTTGACGGAACCGAGTTTATCACTTTTGCCAAACTAAATATGCAATATGGCATCAGTAAAAATAAATTCTTAGAATATGAACAAATTAAATCTATAATTAGAAATAAATTTAAGCATATTAAAGGTGGTTTACAAATCCCAACTAATATATTAGAGTTCCTAGATTTAACCCCCCCCCAAACTACTGTCTAAATCATACAGGACACTGACTAAAATAGATGATTCGATATCTCTTCCTATTATGAAATGGGAAGAGGATCTATCAGTCAGCTTTGAACAAAACTTCTGGGCTCAGATATGTCTAAGAACTTTCAAATTGACTAGAAACACCAACTTACAACTAATACAATACAAAATCCTTCACAGAGTACACTACACAGGACAAAGATTATTCAAGATGGGTCTGGCACAATCTAACATCTGTCCACACTGCATAGGCAATCTGTTATGATAATTATATTCACGCGTTATGGTTATGCACACCAGTCCAGAGGTTCTGGACACAGATATGTAAGGACTTATCAAAGTGCCTGAGTTGTAAAATTTCACCTTCCCCATCAGTTTGCTTGCTCGGTAATTTTGAGGGAAGTCCTCTTGAAAAAAAAATAGTTTACATGATTTTCACTGCATTATGTATCGCAAAGAAAACTATCCTCATGAATTGGAAATGTAAGGAAAATCTCAGTATCAATCAGTATAGAGATCTTTTGTTGGATCATATTAATCTTGAGACAGCATCTGCTTCCACATCTGATCAATCTCTCTGGGCTCCTTTGATCGGCACCATCACTTAGTGGAATGGGGGCTGTGGAATGCGTCCTGCGGGCGCAGGGTCTGGCTAGGGGGGTCCCTGGGTCCTGGGGCTCTGGGGGGCGCTCGGAGTGGGGAGCCTGGTGGGTCTGACCCCGGGGTCTGTTGCCCCCATCTGGGCGGGGCTTGGGAGGCCTTGGGGCGGCCTACAGCGGCCTACAGCGGCCGCTTGCGGCGCTCTTGGGGGGTTCTGCGGTGACGGACGTGAGTTACTGACCTGGTAGCTGTGCTGCCGCTGGGTGGGTCCCTGGGGTGTGCTGCCCTCGGGTGGGGGCCCCGGCGGGGCCTCGGGGGTTCGGGTTCTGTGGAGTATGCCGCTTGGGGTCTGGGCCGGTGTACGGCCAGGTGTCTGCCCCTGCACGGGGCCTCTGGTGTGCTGGGGGGCCTCGGGGCCTGTTGAGCTGGTAGGGGGGCATGGCCATTAACATCTCATGGCAGATGCTCTCCCCGTTTTTGGGTTGGCACTCTGCTAGTGGGGGGAGGGGAGTGAGGGGGTGTGGGGACTAACCCAGCCTGGATGTCTATTGTTGTATGTATGGTGAGTTGTTTGAATGTTAGTGTTGGGGAGGGATTACATCTACGGGTGGGGGGATGTGTGTGGATGTGGACGTTTGGAGGGCTCCGTGTCCGGCCCCCTATCTCGGTCCTGGTCCATGCCGTCTCCCGGTGCGGGTTTAGTCTGGGGGGAGGGGCTCCGGAGGGCTCGTGCGGACTGGGTAGTCGGGGTCCCCCCCCCCTTTTTTTTTTAACTTCCGGGAAAGCCAGGAGGTTTGGTGGGTGGGTTGGGGGGGTGGGGGGGGTTGAGTGGTGGAGGTGTTGGTCCTGGTGGGTGGTTGGCTCACGGGCCCTACCGCCTATCCCCGCCTATGAGGACTTCAGAACCGGGTCCATGTTCTCTACGTTCTTAGTCTTAGTGAGGACTTCAGAACCGGGTCCATGTTCTCTACGTTCTTAGTCTTAGTGAGGACTTCAGAACCGGGTCCATGTTCTCTACGTTCTTAGTCTTAGTGAGGACTTCAGAACCGGGTCCATGTTCTCTACTTTCTTAGTCTTAGTGAGGACTTCAGAACCGGGTCCATGTTCTCTACGTTCTTAGTCTTAGTGGAAGGACTTCAGAACCGGGTCCATGTTCTCTACGTTCTTAGTCTTAGTGAGGACTTCAGAACCGGGTCCATGTTCTCTACGTTCTTAGTCTTAGTGAGGACTTCAGAACCGGGTCCATGTTCTCTACTTTCTTAGTCTTAGTGAGGACTTCAGAACCGGGTCCATGTTCTCTACGTTCTTAGTCTTAGTGAGGACTTCAGAACCGGGTCCATGTTCTCTACGTTCTTAGTCTTAGTGAGGACTTCAGAACCGGGTCCATGTTCTCTACGTTCTTAGTCTTAGTGAGGACTTCAGAACCGGGTCCATGTTCTCTACTTTCTTAGTCTTAGTGAGGACTTCAGAACCGGGTCCATGTTCTCTACGTTCTTAGTCTTAGTGAAAGGACTCCAGAACCGGGTCCATGTTCTCTACGTTCTTAGTCTTAGTGAGGACTTCAGAACCGGGTCCATGTTCTCTACGTTCTTAGTCTTAGTGAGGACTTCAGAACCGGGTCCATGTTCTCTACTTTCTTAGTCTTAGTGAGGACTTCAGAACCGGGTCCATGTTCTCTACGTTCTTAGTCTTAGTGGAAGGACTTCAGAACCGGGTCCATGTTCTCTACGTTCTTAGTCTTAGTGAGGACTTCAGAACCGGGTCCATGTTCTCTACGTTCTTAGTCTTAGTGAGGACTTCAGAACCGGGTCCATGTTCTCTACGTTCTTAGTCTTAGTGAGGACTTCAGAACCGGGTCCATGTTCTCTACTTTCTTAGTCTTAGTGAGGACTTCAGAACCGGGTCCATGTTCTCTACGTTCTTAGTCTTAGTGAGGACTTCAGAACCGGGTCCATGTTCTCTACGTTCTTAGTCTTAGTGAGGACTTCAGAACCGGGTCCATGTTCTCTACTTTCTTAGTCTTAGTGAGGACTTCAGAACCGGGTCCATGTTCTCTACGTTCTTAGTCTTAGTGGAAGGACTTCAGAACCGGGTCCATGTTCTCTACGTTCTTAGTCTTAGTGAGGACTTCAGAACCGGGTCCATGTTCTCTATGTTCTTAGTCTTAGTGAGGACTTCAGAACCGGGTCCATGTTCTCTACTTTCTTAGTCTTAGTGAGGACTTCAGAACCGGGTCCATGTTCTCTACGTTCTTAGTCTTAGTGAGGACTTCAGAACCGGGTCCATGTTCTCTACGTTCTTAGTCTTAGTGAGGACTTCAGAACCGGGTCCATGTTCTCTACTTTCTTAGTCTTAGTGAGGACTTCAGAACCGGGTCCATGTTCTCTACGTTCTTAGTCTTAGTGAAAGGACTCCAGAACCGGGTCCATGTTCTCTACGTTCTTAGTCTTAGTGAGGACTTCAGAACCGGGTCCATGTTCTCTACGTTCTTAGTCTTAGTGAGGACTTCAGAACCGGGTCCATGTTCTCTACTTTCTTAGTCTTAGTGAGGACTTCAGAACCGGGTCCATGTTCTCTACGTTCTTAGTCTTAGTGGAAGGACTTCAGAACCGGGTCCATGTTCTCTACGTTCTTAGTCTTAGTGAGGACTTCAGAACCGGGTCCATGTTCTCTACGTTCTTAGTCTTAGTGAGGACTTCAGAACCGGGTCCATGTTCTCTACGTTCTTAGTCTTAGTGAGGACTTCAGAACCGGGTCCATGTTCTCTACTTTCTTAGTCTTAGTGAGGACTTCAGAACCGGGTCCATGTTCTCTACGTTCTTAGTCTTAGTGAGGACTTCAGAACCGGGTCCATGTTCTCTACGTTCTTAGTCTTAGTGAGGACTTCAGAACCGGGTCCATGTTCTCTACGTTCTTAGTCTTAGTGAGGACTTCAGAACCGGGTCCATGTTCTCTACGTTCTTAGTCTTAGTGAGGACTTCAGAACCGGGTCCATGTTCTCTACTTTCTTAGTCTTAGTGAGGACTTCAGAACCGGGTCCATGTTCTCTACGTTCTTAGTCTTAGTGAAAGGACTTCAGAACCGGGTCCATGTTCTCTACGTTCTTAGTCTTAGTGAGGACTTCAGAACCGGGTCCATGTTCTCTACGTTCTTAGTCTTAGTGAGGACTTCAGAACCGGGTCCATGTTCTCTACTTTCTTAGTCTTAGTGAGGACTTCAGAACCGGGTCCATGTTCTCTACGTTCTTAGTCTTAGTGGAAGGACTTCAGAACCGGGTCCATGTTCTCTACGTTCTTAGTCTTAGTGAGGACTTCAGAACCGGGTCCATGTTCTCTACGTTCTTAGTCTTAGTGAGGACTTCAGAACCGGGTCCATGTTCTCTACGTTCTTAGTCTTAGTGAGGACTTCAGAACCGGGTCCATGTTCTCTACTTTCTTAGTCTTAGTGAGGACTTCAGAACCGGGTCCATGTTCTCTACGTTCTTAGTCTTAGTGGAAGGACTTCAGAACCGGGTCCATGTTCTCTACGTTCTTAGTCTTAGTGGAAGGACTTCAGAACCGGGTCCATGTTCTCTACGTTCTTAGTCTTAGTGAGGACTTCAGAACCGGGTCCATGTTCTCTACGTTCTTAGTCTTAGTGAGGACTTCAGAACCGGGTCCATGTTCTCTACTTTCTTAGTCTTAGTGAGGACTTCAGAACCGGGTCCATGTTCTCTACGTTCTTAGTCTTAGTGAGGACTTCAGAACCGGGTCCATGTTCTCTACGTTCTTAGTCTTAGTGAGGACTTCAGAACCGGGTCCATGTTCTCTACGTTCTTAGTCTTAGTGAGGACTTCAGAACCGGGTCCATGTTCTCTACGTTCTTAGTCTTAGTGAGGACTTCAGAACCGGGTCCATGTTCTCTACGTTCTTAGTCTTAGTGAGGACTTCAGAACCGGGTCCATGTTCTCTACGTTCTTAGTCTTAGTGAGGACTTCAGAACCGGGTCCATGTTCTCTACGTTCTTAGTCTTAGTGAGGACTTCAGAACCGGGTCCATGTTCTCTACGTTCTTAGTCTTAGTGAGGACTTCAGAACCGGGTCCATGTTCTCTACGTTCTTAGTCCTAGTGAGGACTTCAGAACCGGGTCCATGTTCTCTACGTTCTTAGTCTTAGTGAGGACTTCAGAACCGGGTCCATGTTCTCTACGTTCTTAGTCTTAGTGAGGACTTCAGAACCGGGTCCATGTTCTCTACGTTCTTAGTCTTAGTGAGGACTTCAGAACCGGGTCCATGTTCTCTACGTTCTTAGTCTTAGTGAGGACTTCAGAACCGGGTCCATGTTCTCTACGTTCTTAGTCTTAGTGAGGACTTCACAACCGGGTCCATGTTCTCTACGTTCTTAGTCTTAGTGAGGACTTCAGAACCGGGTCCATGTTCTCTACGTTCTTAGTCTTAGTGGAAGGACTTCAGAACCGGGTCCATGTTCTCTACGTTCTTAGTCTTAGTGAGGACTTCAGAACCGGGTCCATGTTCTCTACGTTCTTAGTCTTAGTGAGGACTTCAGAACCGGGTCCATGTTCTCTACTTTCTTAGTCTTAGTGAGGACTTCAGAACCGGGTCCATGTTCTCTACGTTCTTAGTCTTAGTGAAAGGACTTCAGAACCGGGTCCATGTTCTCTACGTTCTTAGTCTTAGTGAGGACTTCAGAACCGGGTCCATGTTCTCTACGTTCTTAGTCTTAGTGAGGACTTCAGAACCGGGTCCATGTTCTCTACGTTCTTAGTCTTAGTGAGGACTTCAGAACCGGGTCCATGTTCTCTACGTTCTTAGTCTTAGTGAGGACTTCAGAACCGGGTCCATGTTCTCTACGTTCTTAGTCTTAGTGAGGACTTCAGAACCGGGTCCATGTTCTCTACGTTCTTAGTCTTAGTGAGGACTTCAGAAACGGGTCCATGTTCTCTACGTTCTTAGTCTTAGTGAGGACTTCAGAACCGGGTCCATGTTCTCTACGTTCTTAGTCTTAGTGAGGACTTCAGAACCGGGTCCATGTTCTCTACGTTCTTAGTCTTAGTGAGGACTTCAGAACCGGGTCCATGTTCTCTACGTTCTTAGTCTTAGTGAGGACTTCAGAACCGGGTCCACGTTCTCTACGTTCTTAGTCTTAGTGAGGACGCGGGCAGCAGCGTTCTGGATCAGCTGCAGCTGTCTGATCCACTTTTTAGGCAGACCTGTGAAAACACCGTTGCAGTGATCAGTTCTACTAAAGATAAACATGGATTAGTTTTTCCAGATCCTGCTGAGACATCAGTCCTTTAATCCTGGAAATGTTCTCCAGGTTCTAGAAGGTCCACTTTGTCTTTAGATGGAGGTTCAGGTCTGAGTCCATCACTACTTCCAGGTTTCAGGCCTGATCAGTGGTTCCTAGCTGAAGCAGCTGAAGCTGTGAGCTAACTCTAGATCTCTCCTCTATTGGTCCAGAAATTATTACTTCAGTTTGGTTTTTATTCAGTTAAAGAACATTTTGTCTCATCCTGCATTGATTTCTTCTATTTCCTCAGAGCTTGAACTGGTTCATAGTCACCTGGTGACATGGTGATGTAGAGCTGTGTGTCATCTGCATAGTGATGGTAGCTGATGTTGTTTTATGATCTGAGCTAGAGGAGCAATTATGATACAAAGAAACTTTGAAACCTGACGTTTTATTTAAATGTTTTTAAGGTACCAGAAATATTTTCTTTTTTAAAATGTGAAGTTTTCTCACAGTTGCCTGTATCAGGCTGTGAGGGTTTTAAATCGCTCCGCGTTGCAGTCTGGATGAATAAAGCTTGAAAAGCTGTGAAGCTGTCGATGTTTTTCTGCTGAATCTGTGGAAAATGAATCATGGATGATTTTCTCTGCTTGTTTTTGCAGCTGACAGCCAAGCTGGAAGTGACGCCAAACTGACCGTGGAGGATTTGTTCAAACCTGAGTTCAAGGTGCACGACCCGGAGGCCAAATGGATCAACGGTGAGTCGCTCTGGACCCTGGGAGCAGGGCCAGCTTTGGACCGAAGAGCGTCTGCTGGCCCTGTTCTGATGCGGGTTAAACATGCAGGCCTGTGCAGTCTGAAGCAGTCAGTGAACTATTGGAGGAGCCTTCCTCTGCTTGTCCCCGCGCCGCTGCTCACATATTTACTCAAACTGCTGCTCGACTCCTCCCTGGCAGTAACGGCAGCATGTTGAGATCTGAGCCCGCTTTGCAGAAGCAAACAGCGGCGCTGCTCTTGTTGAGCGGAGCAGGAGCGGCATCTCTGAGGGCGGCCCCTCCTGCTCGGTGCAAACAGCAGACGCCTCGCTGCAGAACAAGGCCGCCGTGGTTCACCCCGCCGTCACCGTGCATCCCCTTATGCAAATGCAGACGCCCTCATTTCTATTCACGCTGCTCGTTAAGGCGGATCGATCCCTTATTCGCCAGAGGCGGGCTTCATGTTGGCCCTGGGAGACCTTGGCTGTAAATAAACAGCATCCAGCGAAGTGAGAGTGAATCAGATTTCAGTGGAAGGCGGATAAGCAGAGCTCTGAGGGAGACGACGGAGCGCATCGTGGCGTCGCTCCTCGCTTGTTTGTTTTGGCCTCTCCTCCTCGCTGCCAGCTGACTGCGTGACTCTCGCTTTGTGCCCGGCGGCAAGGAGAGGAAGAGCGAAGGCCTTTCTGTCCATCAATATTTCATTCCTGGGTGACATTTTTCTGCTATCTTTGCAATGCGTCTCATTCCGGGAGCTGACCCGAGGCTAGACGGTGTTGGGCAATGAGGCAGTCAGAAAAGTGGGCTTTATGGGCTGTTTTGTGGATGGATGGATGGGGCGAATAGACCGCAGACAAATGGGAGAAGATAAGAGACAGACGGCCAAAGGGAAGATTGATCACTTGGATTTGGAGCAAAAATGAGATTTCTTTCTCGCCGTAAAGCAAAAGCTTTGGAGGCTTTGTCTGATATTTTTCTGTCTGCGCTAATAGATGAGTCGGTGCATTGTGTGATGCGCTGAATAATGAGGAGGAACCCCGGAACATGGATAGGCACCATTAACACGTTTCAGGTTGTTTTCTGTTTGTGTGAAGAACAAAGTTCATTTTACTAATTTAAATTAAGACATAAAAAGTCTGAACTTTAATCTGAGAACATTTATTCAGGTAGAAAAACCTGAGACCATCACTGGCACCTGAAAACAGGCTCAGTCGTGTCTTTCTGCTTTGTATGGAGTAAAAACCCAGAACCCGGATCCTCAGCTGGTTCTCCAGCCACAACAACCAACAGAACTCCCTGTTTCAGCTCAACCATCTCTAATAGGGTCACCAACACGTCTGACAGCCTCCTTGGTCTGAGGCAGGGCTCAGCAACCTTTACTACCCTGGGAGCCACTTCTGCCCTCGGTCCAGATAAACTAATTCTGTTTAGAGCCACAAAACTTACACATGTCTTTGAAACAAGAGCTTGTTTCTATAGTATACTACAGCAAATTTGTTTACTAGTAATGTAATATAATAGTAATATCATCTTTACTGTCATTGAAACATACATCAATTCAATTCAATTCAATTTTATTTATATAGCGCCAAATCATGAAACATGTCATCTCAAGGCACTTTACAAAATCAAGTTCAATCATATTATACAGATTGGGTCAGATTATACAGATTGGTCAAAATGTCCTATATAAGGAAACCAGTTGATTGCATCAAAGTCCCGACAAGCAGCATTCACTCCTGGAGAACCATAGAGCTACAGGGAGAGTCGTCTGCATTGTACATGGCTTTGCTGCAATCCCTCATACTGAGCAAGCATGAAGCGACAGTGGGAAGAAAAACCACCCATTAACGGGAAGGAAAACCTCCGGCAGAACCGGGCTCAGTATGAACGGTCATCTGCCTCGACCGACTGGGGTTACAGAAGACAGAGCAGAGACACAACAAGAGAGACAAAAAGCACAGAAGCACACATTGATCCAGTAATCTGGTCTACATTAGATGGTAATAGTGGTGATCTGTCTTCCCTGGATGATGTCACAGTTAACAGAACGCCAGACCAGGTGTACCTACTATGAAGATAAAAGAGAGAGAACAGAAAGTTAAAGCAGAAATGACAACACGTAATGCATAATTGAAGAACAGTAGAACTCTATAGAGTGAGAAAATTAGATCCTGATGTCCTCCAGTAGTCTAAGCCTATAGCAGTAAAACTATAAAGGTAGCTCAGCGTAACATGAGCCACTCTAGTTATAAGCTTTGTCAAAAAGGAACGTTTTAAGATTAGTCTTAAAAGTAGACGGGGTGTCTGCCTCACGGACCAAAACTGGGAGTTGGTTCCACAGGAGAGGAGCCTGATAGCTAAAGGATCTGCCTCCCATTCTACTTTTAGAGACTCTAGGAACCACCAGCAGACCTGCAGTCTGAGAGCGAAGTGCTCTGTTAGGAACATACGGGGTAATCAGAGCTCTGATATATGATGGAGCATCATTATTAAGGGCTTTATACGTTAGAAGAAGAATTTTAAATTCTATTCTTGATTTAACAGGAAGCCAATGAAGGGAAGCTAAAATAGGAGAAATATGATCCCTCTTGTTGATTTTCATCAGAACTCTTGCTGCAGCATTTTGGATCAGCTGAAGACTTTGAACTGCATTTTGTGGACTTCCTGATAGTAAAGAATTACAATAGTCCAGCCTTGAAGTAACAAATGCATGGACTAGTTTTTCAGCATCACTCCTGGACAGAATGTTTCTAATTTTGGCGATATTCCTGAGGTGAAAAAAGGAAACTCTGGAAACCTGTTTAATATGGGATTTAAATGACATGTCTTGGTCAAAAATAACACCAAGGTTTTTTACTTTATTACCAGAGGCCAAGTTAATGGCATCCAGATTAAGTGATTGATTAAGAAGTTTATTTTTTGAGGACTCTGGCCCAAAGATTACAACTTCGGTCTTGTCAGAATTTAGATGCAGAAAATTTAAAGTCATCCAGCTTTTGATGTCATCAAGACATGACTGCAGTCGAAGTAATTGATTGGATTCATCAGGATTTATGGATAGATATAGCTGAGTGTCATCAGCATAACAGTGGAAATTAATCCCATGCTGTCTGATAATTTTGCCAACCGGAAGCATATATATAGTAAAGAGAATTGGTCCAAGGACTGAACCCTGTGGTACTCCACAGGTGACCCTAGAGTTTGAGGAAGATTTATTATTAACATGAACAAACTGGAATCTGTCCAACAGATAAGATTTAAACCAGCCTAATGCTTTCCCCTTAATCCCTACAGTATGCTCAAGTCTTTGTAGGAGAATATTGTGATCAACTGTATCAAATGCAGCACTAAGATCTAACAGGACAAGTACAGACACAAGTCCATTATCTGAGGCCATGAGAATATCATTAGTGACCTTCACCAGAGCCGTTTCACTGCTATGATGAGCTCTGAAGCCTGACTGAAACTCCTCAAGTTGGTCATTGCTTTGTAAATGTTCACAAAGTTGATTAGCAACTACTTTCTCAAGAATTTTAGATAAGAAAAGAAGATTAGATATAGGTCTGTAATTTACTAACTCATCTTGATCAAGAGAAGGTTTCTTAAGTAAAGGCTTAATAACAGCTACTTTAAAAGCCTGTGGTACATATCCATTTACTAAGGATAGATTAATCATGTCCAAAATAGTGCCACTGATCAAAGGGAATACCTCCTTAAACAACTTGGTTGGGATTGGGTCTAACATACAGGTAGAAGGTTTAGATGAAGCTAAGATTTTAGATAGCTCAGAAAGCTCTACTGCTTCTAAACAGTTCAGACACAGCGCAGGTTCTAAAGATTCCTCCAACGCTGCCTCACTTACTGAGGATGAGGTAATCATGTTTGGGAGGATGCCAATTATTTTATTTTTAATGGCATCAATTTTATTTATGAAGAATCCCATAAAATCATTACTGCTAAGGGAATGGATTAATGGAGTAAGTTTGGCAACTGTACTAAAGAGAAATCTAGGATTATTTTTATTCTCTTCAATTAATGATGAAAAATATGCTGCTCTAACTCTGCGAAGGGTCTTGTTATACAACAATAGACTGTCCCTCCAGATTAAGTAGGATTCCTCTTGGTGTGTAGAGCGCCATTTTCTCTCCAATTTCCTAACATTGTGCTTCAAGGAACGCAGCTCTGAATTAAACCAGGGAGCCAGCTTCCTGTGAATTATCACCTTCTTTTTCAAGGGAGCTACATTGTCTAATGCAGAACGCAATGAGGAAGTCACACTGTTAGCAAATGTATCTATTTGTGAATGGGAAGAAACAGCATTGCTGCCATCTACAGGGCATTTCTGCAATACTGACGATATTAAAAGGGGGACAGACTCTTTAAGTTTTGATACAGCATTATCCGATAAAGATCTACCATAATGGAACCCTCTTTTGGGGGTGGAGAAATCAGTTAGATTAAACTCAAATATTATTAAAAAATGATCAGATAGGACAGGGTTGTGAGAGAATACTGTTAATTCTTCACAATCAATGCCATATGTTAGCACAAGGTCCAAAGTATGGAGCCGAGAGTGCGTTGGCTTATGCACATTTTGAGCAAAACCAATTGAATCTAGGATAGTTTTAAAGGCTACAGTAAGGTTATCACATTCTGTGTCAACATGGATGTTAAAATCACCCACTATAATAACCTTGTCAGTGTTTATCACCAAATCAGATAAGAAGTCTGACAGCTGATCCAGAAACTGAGTGTAAGGGCCTGGTGGACGATACAAAACAATAAACAGAAGAGGTTTTATTGCTTTGCAGTTTGGATGAGGGAAACTGAGGGTTAAATGTTCAAAAGAACTGTAATTATTAATTGGCCTGGGACTAATTAATAAATCAGACTGAAAGATGGTTGCCACTCCTCCTCCTCTTCCCACAGATCTGGGAATGTGGAAATTTGAATAACTGGAGGGAGTTGACTCATTTATACTAACGTAGTCCTCTTGTAGCCAGGTTTCTGTGAGACAAAACAAATCAATCTGATTATCAGAAATCAATTCATTAACTAACAAAGTCTTTGGAGGGAGAGACCTTATATTTAATAGACCACATTTAATAGTTTTATTTTTTGGTTCAAGGTGAGCCGTATTGATTTTTATTAGATTTTTATGATTTGCTCCTTTTAGATCCGTTTTTAATTTGTTTAGTTTTGGCCGTGGGAAAGACACCGTCTCAATAGGATAACGGGTGGGTAACAGTACAGAAGCTGCAGAGAGGTGTGTTAAACTACGGCTCTGCTTCCTGGTCTGGACCCTGGGTTGTCAGCAGTTAGGAGAACTAATAAATCCGGCACAAGGCTGTATTAAAAAAAACTGGCTGATGAAATGGAAGAAGCCAAAAACAGGACTATGAAAAACAATTTCTGCATGTAAGACTGTCAGGAAATTTAGAACAATGTCAAACCTGGCCTTTTTTTTCTTTTTTTTTTCTAACCTTTGTATTCAGGTTCCACTAAGAGCTGCTGCAACAGTTACTGATCAAAGTAGTTAATACTGGGAAGTAAAACGGTTATGTATTAAGATTATTTTTTAACAAGCCCAAATCCTCTGTCGTGTTTTTAAAGATTCCATCAAATCTTGAATTGTTTAAGTCTTGGTAGTCTTGTGATGGAAGTCGGCGTGTCTCAAAGCAGGTTGATGACCTGGTGGACCACCATGGCTACTTTCCATGGTGAGAGTTCATGTAGGAGGCTTCCATCCAACCCAGAACTTTGATGGCCTTCACCTCATCAGTGGATGCTGGAAAACAGATATGTGTTATGGTTATGTAAGGAATAATACTCCTCTTAAAGAAAAAAATAAATCACCACTAAGATGAAAACAAACTTTTCAAGAAAATATCTGCCCATGTGGCTAATTCCAGCTGTGGTTTTTGCCATGGCCAAACCAATTTTATTAAGTGCACAACACATATTTGCAATTGGCCACACATGACCTCATTTTTACTTTGAAGAAACTAAGGAGTTAGAAAGGTAGTGAGACATAATCTAGATCTGCTGCTATATGCTTTACTTAACATTCATATTTGTATTAGAAAACGCAATTTTTAATGAATTTCCCTACAAATTTTCATATAATCAATATCCACTCGTTGCAATTATTTTAAATTCCTTAAGAATCCGTTTTGCACATGAGCATACATGCATTGTGTCATGATGCAGCCTGGTGGCTGCATTTTTAGCAGTTCCTGCCTCCTCCTTCCCAGCGCAGCCTGATCAGGATCACCTGTCAGGCTGCAATCACCTGTGACTGGCTCCACCTGCTCACCCCTCTTTAAATACTCACTGCAGTTTGTTCCTGGTTGCCGAGTCGTCTGCAATCTCCACCTGCAACCTCCACTCACTCCACGCCTGTTTACTGCCTTGCTGTTGGAACTCCTGTCACCCCAGTGCTTCACTACTCTTGTTTCCTCCAGTCAGCCTGCTCCTGCAACTCATCAACTCCAGCCCGGTAACTGACTCTGGTTTTCACCTTCCACTACTCCTTCTTGCAATAAACTCAAGATCAGCTCTGTGTGTGTGTGCTCTGTCCGGGTTCATGAAGACAAATCATGACACATTGGTTTGACAGTTTTAGGATAAATTACCAAATCCAAACACCAATTTAGGTTTACACCAATAGGGCTCGGGATCCGCGTTGCATTGTGGGACGTGGCGGCCATATTGATGGCAACGCAACGTTAAAATACCTCTGACATAACGTTGTTGAACGAAGAGACGTAGAAGTAGAGTTGAGAAAGAATAGATAGAAAAAATATGTTAAAATCCCGAAAAGGATCTGAAATTTACCGGGACACATTAAATAGAGAAATTAGGGACCGGTATGTTGACAAAATCAGCATTATTATGGAGCGCCGACGACGACTTGTTGCCACTGTTTTGCATATCTGACGTCTTCGGCTACCTTGTTTGTGGTGTGAGCGCCTATACTTCAGAACAGTTCCAAAGCTACAAGTCCTTGGAGTCTCATGTGCAGTTTACGAATGGATGGGTTCAGGAGCGGCAGATCATAAAGCCAGCAAACAGTGGGAACACAGTAATTCGCACAAAGGTAAGCTGTGCTCAGACGGGCTCTGGCACCTGCTAACCGTTAGTGCTAACAACCACTCACGCATGTAATGTACTTTTAACTAGCTGCTATGTGTTTCACGTATTTGAGCCTTTTCCCGCTGCCGTTTTAGTATTTATGTGCATGTATGTGGTGTCGCAGCTGAAGGAAAGAAACTGTAGGCTATTAAATAAAACCGTGCATCTTTAACTTACCAGAATGAAAATGCAGGGAACACACTCTCATTGACATCGGGATACTGTGGAGAGTTATGATCGGTAGTCTTAAAGCCGCGATCCAAGCGAGCCGACAACTCCATTGCGCTTGCTGTCTCTCCCGTGGTTGCGCCTCCAGGCAGGAAAGCGGTGGAAAGTTAACCCATTTTCTATGTTTTTCCCATGGCGATCATGTGTTGCGCTGTTACAGCCCACAACACAGCAACGGTTTACCATGGTTGAAATCAAGTTAAGGTAAAATTAATCAAATTAAAACACGGCTGAAAGAGGGAGTACAGTATGCGGTAGTCATAGGCAGTAGTCTGAGTAGCGGGGGCGGAGCCGCGGAGGCATTCAATATGGCGGCCACACAAAGTAATACGTCATGACGACCAAGCCCTATAAGAACAATAGACAGTCATTTGAAAACATAAAAACCACATTATAATCTGTTAACAATGCATTTATCTGGGTATCCACACAGTAAAGGGAGAAGCCAACCACAGGGGCTGCATTACAAAGCAAAAGTTGTTTTAGCATTGTGTTCAATCTAAGGCAAGCTTTCATGTTATTTGTTCTAAAAAGTAACATGGTCCCTTACTCTAACACAGCAGTGCCTTAAACTGAAATCTTACATGATCTATCTGCATAGTGAGCTGTTACTTTTTCACCGGGAAAGTTTTGAAACTTACCTGTGGGCTGCTGATGCTGTTAGCTGTGATATCACGTCTTTCTTCCTCAGCCAAACCGGCGCGTTTCAGTTTTTTTGGGTGCGCCCCCTGCTGTCGGGAAGTCTGAACAACAACATCAACTCTTAACGCATCACGTGACTTTTGGCACAAATTTACCGCAGAGGGTGTGGGATTGTTTCGTACACGAGCAGAGGCTGTTTTGTGCGAGCAGAGACCGTTTTGTACTCGAGGAAAACTTATAAATGATATTTTGAGTGCAACGTTTGGGGACAGTTTGCAAAACAATTTGTTTGTGTGCAACACATTTTTTTGTGTACAACCTTTTGGCAGGAAACTAACTCCATACAGCACAAAAAGAGAGCGAGCTTTATAAATGACACCTGTGGCTGCAACGCTCCCTGTCACCTGTTGATGTGCCCCTGGGCAAGGCACTAACCCCAGGTTGCCTACCAATCTGCATCTGGGTGCATGAATGTGGCTGTAGTGTAAAGCGCTTTGAGTGGTCAGCGTGACTAGAAAACGTTGTAAATAAATATATACTGTAGATTCAGTGCATTTACCAGATTAATGATTGAGATTAATTGAAACTCTGCAACAGGATGGTTTTATTTAAAATGTCTAACTGGAGCGATGGAGAGTTTATCTGGAAATTAATAATTTGCTCACCTTTAATGTTGATGCAGGGAATGTTGGTTTATTAAAGAGAACCAGCCTGACTGCAAACCTGTTGATTTTCTCCACTTTTTACACGAGAGTTTAAAATCTTTGTAAACATTAAGCCATGTTAAAACAGTGAACCACGATTTTGTTTCTCAATGCATCTTTATTTGATAGAAACAATATAAAAATTTAATTAAGTCAGTTCAATTTAAAACTAATACTTTTACATATGATCATTTATACAGGTAATAAATAAAGGTTAGTGACAACAAGAGGCAATAAAGGTGTGAAGACTAGAACAAGTGATGATGGAAATTATCGATAGATTAGTCGACTATCAAAATCATCGTTAGTTGCAGCCATACTAGTTTATAAACACATTGAATGAATACTATTATGGGAAGTAAAATCTGTTTTCTGCTCGAATCTGTGGTGTTATCTGTGTTCCACGTCTGACCACAAGGGGTCAGTACTGGTTCTTCAAGATGTTTGGATAACTGTTATTAGAGAGAGGAGAATTATATGAGGAGGATCCAGGAAGTGGAATGTAAAATGCTCCGTCTGGAATAATAAAATGGAAAGTTGCTGAACACAGTTTCATTATTGAAATGAAGAACAAAACAGAATCCATGGTCTGGGCTAATGTTAGCTTAGCGTTAGCTTATGGTTAGCACAGTTGCTTTTTTGTTTTTGTCTTTCAGAACTTTATTGGTAAAAATATAGGCGATCAAAAAACAGTAAACAAATTATGTTCACAAACAGCAGCCAGGGGTCACTTACATCAAAGAAAAATATGTAGAAATTAAAGGTTTCCGTTAAAATGAAGAAATGGTTTTGTTCTTTTGAGCGACTGGTGAACAGAAATGTTCCCTTTGAAAAGCTCCTGGTCAGACCGTTGCTCAGTGACAAACTGGAGCAAAACTTACTCACCTGTTTTTACGCTGCTGAACGTTCCTGTAACTGCAGCTGGAAACACAGGCTTTAATTTAGTTTCTAAATCAATAGATGGATTTCATGCAGGATAACTGGAATATAAAGACCACAATGTGACACTTAACAAACTCTGTCAGCCTTCTGACTCTGTCAGAGTCTTCTCTGATTAGATTTTTTTCTGACCTCACAGTAAAAGTTTCCCACAACGCGTCTCTCAGCCAGTCTAAAATACCCTCTGTATCTGCGGCTGCCAGCTGTGAATTATACCCTTCACACTCTGGGGAACACAAAGTGACGATTGTGATTGTGTTTTAATTGTGACGCGGAGCTAAAAGCGATGGCTTCCTCTGAGAATGGGACAGATTTATGGGGCCTGTCCTGGCCGCTTGCCCCACATCCTCTCTGATCTGCTTTTACTCCGGCGACCCCACGACCCCTGGGGGTCGTTAGCAAGCCCCCGGAATGGTCCGACTGGCCGGCAGCCCATTTTACACCGCTTGTTTTCCAATCAAATCACTATATTTAACGGGGACACGAGCCCAGGGCCAAGTCCAAACAGACATCTGTTTGAAATTGGTCCTCGCAATTATTTCACACAGAAGCTCTCTCGGTACCCCCTCCTCCTGCTCCTTGCCCCACTTTGGTCTTTTGTTTGTTGTTGTTTGTTTTCAGACCCCCTCACACACTCTGGACTGCTAATGGAGCGAAACGAGTAGGGGGAAGTGGGGGTTTGAGGCTCTGGCTCCTATAACCGCTGTCAGAGATATGCAGGCAGCGGAGAATGGTAAAACCAGTGAGGCCTTTGTGATTCAGCACAAAGCAGGTTTTTTACTCTGAGCAGGGAGCAGCTTTTACTCTGCGGGGCTCTGAACTGCTGCCAGGAGCCATGACGTCTTCATCAGCCCAGCCAGTGAGCCGCTACCTGGTGACAGATCTGTCAGCCCTCCATGCTTCTGAGCAGACCTGCTAAAGATGTCTAAAAATTATTCAATATTTTACTGCAGCTGAAGAATCTCACTCTGAAAATGTGAAAAATGCCACCTTTTTAATTCAGTTTAATTCAGTTTCATTTATATAGCTCCAATTCATGAAACATGTCATCATCAAGGCTCTTTCTAAAGTCAGACTCCATCAGATCCTCCAGGTTGGTCAGAAAGTTTCCTCTCTAAGGAAACCCAGCAGGTTGCATCAAGTCTCTCCAAGCAGCATTCACTCCTCCTGAAAGAGCGTAGAGCCACAGTGGACAGTCGTCTGCATTGTTGATGGCTTTGCAGCAATCCCTCATACTGAGCATGCATGAAGCGACAGTGGAGAGGAAAACTCCTCTTTAACAGGGAGGAGAACCTCCTGCAGAACCAGAACCAGGCTCAGTGTGAACGCTCATCTACCTCGACCCACTGGGGCTTAGAGAAGACAGAGCAGAGACACAGAAAGCTCAGAAGCTCACATTGATCCAGGAGTACTTTCTATGTTAGATGGTAATAGAGGATGATCTGCCTCCCCTGATGATGTCACAGCTAACAGAACACCAGACCAGGTGTACCTTCTATGAAGAGGAATATGACAGAGAACAAAAAGGTAAAAGCTGAAATAACAACAAACAATGCAGATTGGAGAGCAGTAGGAGAACTCAGCAGAGTGAGAGAAATAGACCCTGATGTCCTCCAGCAGCCTAAGCCTATAGCAGCATAACTATAGAGGTAGGTCAGGGTAACATGAGCCACTCTAGTTATAAGCTTTGTCACAAAGGAAAGTTTTAAGATCAGTCTTAAAAGTAGACAGGGTGTCTGCTTCACGGACCAAAACTGGGAGTTGGTTCAACAGAGCTGTGGCTCTGGGTAAGTTTGGCAACTGTATTGAAGAGAAATCTAGGATTATTCTTATTCTCCTCAATTAATGATGAAAAATATGCTGCTCTAACTCTGCGAATGGTCTTGTTATACAACAATAGACTGTCCCTCCAGATTAGGTAGGATTCCTCTTGGTGTGTAGAGCGCCATTTTCTCTCCAATTTCCTAACATTGCGCTTCAAGGAACGCAGCTCTGAATTAAACCAAGGAGCCAGCTTCCTGTGAATAATCACCTTCTTTTTCAAGGGAGCTACATTGTCTAATGCAGAACGCAATGACAAAGTCATACCGTTTACAAAGACATCTATTTGTGAATTGGAAGAAACAACATTGCTGCCATCTACTGGGCATTTCTGCAATACGGAGGATATTAAAAAGGGGACAGACTCTTTAAGTTTTGATACAGCATTATCCGATAAAGATCTACTATAATGGAACCCTCTTTTGGGGGTGGAGAACTCAGTTAGATTAAACTCAAATGTTATTAAAAATGATCAGATAGGACAGGGTTGTGAGGAAATACTGTTAATTCTTCACAATCAATGCCATATGTCAGCACAAGGTCTAAAGTATGGAGCCAAGAGTGCGTCGGTATATGCACATTTTGAGCAAAACCAATTGAATCTAGGAAAGTTTTAAAGGCTACACTAAGGTTATCACATTCTGTGTCAACATGGATGTTAAAATCACCCACTATAATAACCTTGTCAGTATTTAACACCAAATCAGATAAGAAATCTGACAACTCATCCAAAAACTGAGTATAAGGGCCTGGTGGACGATACAAAACAACAAACAGAAGAGGTTTTATTGCTTTGCAGTTTGGATGAGGGAAACTGAGGGTTAAATGTTCAAAAGAACTGTAGTTATTAATTGGCCTGGGACTAATTAATAAATCAGACTGAAAGATGGCTGCCACTCCTCCTCCTCTTCCCACAGATCTGGGAATGTGGAAATTTGAATAATTGGAGGGAGTTGACTCATTTATACTAACGTAGTCCTCTTGTAGCCAGGTTTCTGTGAGACAAAACAAATCAATCTGTTTATCAGAAATCAATTCGTTAACTAACAAAGTCTTTGGAGGGAGAGACCTTATATTTAATAGACCACATTTAATTGTTTTATTTTTAGGTTCAAAGTGATCCGTATGGATTTTTATTAGATTTTTATGATTTGTTCCCTTTAGATCAGTTTTTGATCTGTTAAGTTTTGGCCGTGGGAAAGACACCGTCTCAATAGGATAATGGGTGGGTAACAGTACAGAAGCTGCAGAGAGGTGTGTTAAACTACGGCTCTGCTTCCTGGTCTGGACCCTGGGTTGTCAGCATTTAGGAGAACTAATAAATCCGGCCAGATTTCTAGAAAGAAGAGCTGCACCATCCAAAGTGGGATGGATGCCGTCTCTCCGGATCAGACCAGGTTTTCCCCAGAAAGTTCGCCAGTTATCAATGTAGCCCACGTCGTTTTCAGGACACCACCTAGACAACCAGCGGTTGAATGATGACATGCGGCTAAACATGTCATCACTGGTCAGATCAGGCAGGGGACCAGAGAAAATTACGGAGTCCGACATTGTTTTAGCAAACTCACACACCGAAGAAACACCAACTTTAGTGACCTCCGATCGGCGTGACCGGGTGTCATTACCGCCAGCGTGAATAAAAATCTTACTGTATTTACGCTTATCCTTAGCCAGCAGTTTTAGGTAAGATTCTATGTCGCCCGTTCTGGCCCCTGGCAGGCATTTAACTATGGTCCCTGGTGTCTCTAGTGCCACGTTTCTGACTATTGAGCTCCCAATCACCAGAGTCGGCTTCTCAGCGGGTGTGTCGCTGAGTGGGGAAAATTTGTTAGAAACGCAGACGGGTTGGTGGTGAACTGGGGGCTGAAATCTAGAGCTATGCTTCCTACGAACTGTCACCCAGCCGGCCTGCTTACCCGGCTGCTCGGGTGCTTCTGGAGGACCACTAAGTGAAGTAACGCTAGGTCTATGTGGCTCCGCGCTAGCAAAGGGGCGGCTATCAGCTGGTCTTTCCATAGCACGGAGCCGGGTCTCTAATTCTGACACCCTCGCCTCCAAAGCTACAAAAACACTACATTTATTACAAGTACCATTATCACTAAAGGAGGCAGAGGAATAGCTAAACATCTGACACAGAGAGCAGGAGATAAGGGGAGACTTAGTAAGAGACGGAGAAGCTGAAGTAATAGTAGGAGAGGAAGCCATTGTGGAGCTAAAGCTAGGCTAGGCTAAAGCTAGGCTAGCGCCCTTCTACCACGCCAAGAGAGCAAACCGTGAAACATGAGGAGTTCCCAAGCGTGATGTGCAGCAACAGAAAATGTTTTAAAAGTGCTTATGTGTTAGAAACAGATGTTACAGCAAAGAGATTAAAGATAAAAGCGAGAGAATCTGGAGCAACAAACCGTTGCTCACGCAGTGAAAACAGGAATTCGCCTTACCGCAAACAGGAAGTGACATCACTTCTGCATCTTAACCCATCTCCTTGGGGAGCAGGGGGCTGCCATGTGCGGCGCCCGGGGAGCAATCTGGGGTTAAGGGTCTATATCAGGGACCCAGAGTGCAGGCACTGGGGATCGAACCGGGTACTTGCATCCTTCTCTGAGTGCAAGCTGCTCTAACCACTAGGCCACCACTCCCTCTAAACAGTTTTTTTAATTAAAGAACAACAGTTTTTATTATTTAACCAACAGTATTTTTATGTTTAGATTTAATACATTTTCTTCAACTGGACATTTGATTTTTATAGCAAATGGCATCAAAATGATGAAAAAGCAAGTCGTTTGCAACCTATTGACAAAAAGATGCTTCATTTATCTATAGTCAAATATTCTACACACCGTTAGTTTCTTTCTTTCTGGAAATGTTATGCATATATTGCAGAACCAAAGCCACAGGTTGCAGATGCCTGGTCTGAGGGAACCAGGCCCAAAGCATCACACCTCCTCCCCTGTACAGAACCGTATCACAGCAGAACCATCTGGATTCTGACCCGACCGAAGCCCACAGGTCCAGCGCAGTGGCTGTTGGTGCTGGTGGGAAAGGAAGAGGTGTTTCCCAGACATCCAGCTAGCATGTAGCTAGCTGTGGTGGCTGTCCTGGAGACCTGGAGACCCAGAGACGGCGCTGCTGCTTCTGCTGCTGCTGCCCTTCTCAGAGACATGCTCCTCTGTGTTTGGTGGCAGAACCGGACTCTGGCCCGTTTGAGCTCAGGGAAAGTCACGGATCCTAGAACGTTTAGTGGCCGGCCACTCCTGATGGGGCCCGGTGCGTTCTTCTTCCTTGTTGATGTGGTTGAATTGTTTGGAGCAGAAATCAGAACAGATCAATGCATGAAGTGCTGGTGATGCTGTTGTTAGAGGACTGATTTAAATCTCTTCTGAAGATCAGCTGGGTGGGGGGACCATGTTCTCCTCGTAGTTCACAGGTCTGGGCCGGGATTGGCTGATATGATGATAGTGGTAACAATGAACATTGGTACCTACCATCCGTCAGCGAGTTCTGGTTCTCCTCAGTGGTTCCCTCTGACGCTTACTTTTACGAGCTTAGCAGCGGTTCTGTGTTTCCACCATCCTGAACACAGTAACACCCTGAAAAACTGTAGATCTCTGAAGACCAACTCCTAGCTGGAGGCGGACTCATGAAGACCAGTGATGGACAAGTGAATCCAGAGCTTTCAGAGCCTCTAAGCTGCGCTTCTTCCTCACTGTCAGCCTGGTGCATCAGCCTCATTTAATCAGTGTGTTACCTTTAACGTGTTGCATTAATGCAGATGAATCGCTGCTCCATCCAGCCATCACATGAACGAGGCTCCAGCAGACCCTTTCCTCTGAATGAAGAGAGATTTTCACCTTCATCTGGTGGAAACTGATCATCTCAGGTTGTAAGACGCTGATTCGCTGCTTTCAGACTCATTTCTACCTCACAAAGTGGGTTTGCATGTTGGCAGCGGTGGCCTCAGTCGGGCTAATCCAACAGATAATTGAAAACTTTTTGTTCATCACATTCACACTAAGTTTAGGACCGGTTAGTGTCCATTTTATTGGGTTTCAATACCTGCAGCATTAACGTTCTCAACAAGATGTTCCTCAACCTCCCCTCTGTCATCAGTCTGATGACAGAGGGGAAAGGGACCTCTGGAAACACTCAGCACTGTGTTCCAGGCTTCCAGCAGTGTTGCCATGTCCATTTATTATTAGCAACTTTGGGCTTGCTCATTTATACTATTTACGAGATGGCGGTAATAAAGCTGGTTGCTTGTTTCTCTCACTGGAACTGGCAAAACTCATTTACAGCGTTTTTTTAAAAGAGGTCCCTGCTTGGGCACAGAGTGATAGATAGAATATTAATTCTTCTCATTAGCTTACACTGCCGTGTAAAAAGTAATTTCTCCTGAACTAAATCAGATATCCCTCAAACATGCAGCTCTGCAGCTTCATGCCCTGTGAGTGTAGCAGCATTTGTCTGAAGACGTGTGACACCGACTGAGTGACAGCTGGCAGTTAGTGTTAGCTTCCTCTTATTTATCATCGGTTTAATGATAGTTATGCTAATATTTTTAATGGCAAAATGTGAGTTTACGAAGCTAACTTTTTGGTTTGCTGTGCCCACCACTGCGTATTGAATAGTGTGGGTTACGTGGATCTAAATGAGCAGAGAATAAAGTAATAAATAATAATAAATAATGTTTCCTTTGTGTTCTGAACAGTTCCCAGAGTTCTGCTGCAGCAGGACAGGATGTGTTAGTTTCATCGTGATGTTTGGTTTAAATGTATCTTTTTGATGGATCTGACCATGTAGGAATGAAATACTCTGAGTGTCCCCAGGTAGTCACATAATTACAATCAGAAGGTCGGGTGTGACTCAGGTTCACCTTCCTGCATCTGAGATGCTGAGGTGAGAGAAACTGTAATGTGGGATGAAGAGGTGTTAATGTGGGGTCCTTACTCTCAGATTTGAGTTGCTGCACATGTTCTGTAGGCAGGGTGTGGGGGTGCTGTGGTGTCATCATTTACTGACATGTCCTAAACATCCGTTACGTTCTCCTGACTTATGCGCTCACCAAGCTGTGCATGCCACAGAGTTCATTTGTTCAGACGACCAGATGGAGCTTTATTCTGTGTCTTTCTGTGCAGCTGGAACAAAAGTTAGGCTTTCAGGGTCACTGGGGCTCAGCGGGTTGAGTTGGAAGATTGTGGGTCTGATGCCAGCTTCCCCCTGTCGATGTGCCCCTGGGCAAAGCACTTAACCCCCAGTTGCCTGCTGATCTGCGTATGGGTGCTTGGATGTGTGATTGGGTGAATATATATCAGCGCACTGGGAGGCCGAGGAGGTCGGCTGAGCTTAGGGATGCCGTGTTTTCTGTTGACCGGGTCGTAGCGGGTCATGCACGTTAACCCTGGACCTGGTCAGCGTGTGTCGCAGTCAGAGCTTTATTCTAAAGCGGACCGCCTTTTGATCATAAAATGTATCCCTGCTGATCCAGAAGTGAGTTTGTCTGGAGCGCAGGTCGTCTAGCCCAGCGGTTCTGCTGCAGTCATCCTGCAGAAACATCCTCAGCGCTCTGTGAGGGGACGGATCTGGGTGGCAGCCATTTTTAAGCAGAAGCATTCAGATCCGTCTCCTGGCTGAATGGCTCCACCCGTCAATAACCAGTCGATACCATTTGCTTCAAACTATTTACCGCTTAACATCTCCCAACATGTTTGTGTTTCCAGGCGCTGCTGCTGGTTTTCTCCTGGCTGCCAGTTGACAGATTAATGAATCTGTGGCCATAATTTGAATGGGCCGCTCCCAGGAATAGCATGCAATCACCAGAAAATGAAACTATTTATTGTTGAATCAATGTGGGAGATTTAGACTAGATGGGAAAACGGCCGGTATCCCTGCAGCACATGGAAATGGCTCTCCTAACGACCTCTGCTGCTTTCCCTACGTGTAAAAACAGAAACAGCAGGAATAATGTGTCCCTGGATCTGTACCATTAACGTTTTCAGCATTTTAGTCTTATTTATTCCATTGGCTTTCTGATTTTCATGTTTTGTTATGTAAAGCATCATTCGGCCATAATTTCATCTCAGCTCTGGACCTCCTGTTAGTCACATATTGGACCGTTAAGCTGTGTGGCAGAACCAGGCGACCGGGAAGTGAAGCAGAACTTTCTGAGTCTTTCTGACCCTGAACCAGAACATTTTCATGTTTATCTGAGAACAGGACCGACCCAGAACGTCTTGGTGGACCTCCCTGTCCTCTCTGGAGGACGGATCGGTAGGCAGTTTACTTTCAGCCGATCTGAACCAGAACCTCTCCTTCGTTTGCTTTCATTTACCTAATTAGTTACACGATTGCTCCAATTAATGCGGGTTCCCCCGCCGCTCCCTGCGACAGCGGCAGGAGCTGAAGATCAGGAGCAGCCGGGGTTCTGCAGCGCATCGCTAGGATTGCATTGCTGCATTTCTGGGTTTCCATTGGACGCATTCTTGGGGGTTAATTAGAAACCGCGGGCTCCGGCGCCTCCCATTAATTAACACCAGACTCCCCGAGCTGTGCAGGGAGCTGCTGCTGCTCACATCCACGGCTCTGCCGGAGCGTGAAGGTCGTTCACGGCTGCTCGCCGATGTTGGGAAGCTGAAAGCAGACGGACAGGATATGGTGTGAGCTGCGATGGCGCCCGGCTCACACGTCTCCCATTAAGCTCCCGTTTCATTTCTGCAGCTCCTGACATTCCCATTATCGCTGCTCAGGCTGGTGAAGGCGGCTGATTAAAAGGCAGAGATTGGATTGTGTGTCCAGCTCGCTGTGTGGCGTGTTCAGCTGTTAGGAGGCTGATGATTCTCTGCTGGATCAACACGTCCACAACTCGCTGGATCCTGAAGGCTGAACTCAGCCTGACGTGCTTATTTCCACCAGACTGTCATATTATGGTGAAAGAAGGGGAGAAACAGCAGAAATAGGACTTCAATATAAATAGACTGGAGGGGGGGGGGCTTTATTGGACCACCCAGGGCTTATGAATAATCACAATCGTAGTTTTTATTTTATAGATAATAATCTGAAAAGTGTCATTATCTCTCAGCATTAATATGAGGCAGAACCCTGCAGAACCTCCTCTGGCTGCAGGTCCTCTGACCTCTGCCTCAGATCAGAGCATGCTCAGAGTGGCCTAGTCAAAGTGCAGAGCTTAATCCAACCTGTGGCACGGCTTGAAACGGAGGCGGGGCTTATCACTGGGGGTCTGCTGGCCGGCTTTTAACCATCCATCCTTTTCATTCTTCTTTGGCCGTCCAGCTGAATCCTGACTGGTTCCATCAGTGCAGGTTCTAAAGGTCGGTGTGAAGCGTCTCCTCAGCCCTGAGTGCAGATGAGCCGTGGATCCTCCAGGCTTGTTGGGAGAAATAAATAAAGAGATATTAATAAAGAGCAGCTTGAAGGCAGCAGTTGCTCTGAATTGTGTTTCATCAGGCTGTAAAACACTCAGGTTATACTAAGAACACTCTTAACACTGTATTTACTATGCAGGGTGTCTCAGAAATCATTAAGCACCACTCAAGCACTTCAGCAGATAGAAGGTAGAGCTTTCTGCAACACGCAGCCGATCCAAATTAAAGCAAATCTGCGAGGCAGACCAGCCGAGCAAGGTGCTCTCTTTGAATGTAATTTAAAATGTGATTAGGCTGCAGTCATCCGCTTCACACCCCGACATCAAAGGCAAAGCATGAGCAGAATAATGAGAATAAACTGTGGAGAAGAACGTGAATACGTTACGTGTTGATCAGAGGCAGACATGAAGGCAAACAGCCCAGCTTCCATTCATCTGCCTCCACCGTCATTAAGCAATAATTGTGTTTACGTGGCGCTGCGCTGAGCTGCAGCTCTCATCACACCGGCGACTTAACGAGAACAAACGCACACTGGGTTCGTTCCCGAGCCCTGAAGGAACCAGAACTGTTCTGAAGGGATGTCGCAGGGCGTCGGTGCGTCTCCTTCATCCGTGGAGCCACTGAGCAGGGAGGAGGTGCTGATGGGGGGGGACCAGAACCTCTGGTGCTGAGCTGTCGTAGCAATGCTGATGTGGAGGAGCCATTTTATCAGGTTTCCTCACTAACTGATCCCAGACTCGTTTCTGCTGTTTTTAAAGCTTCAAATCCTCCCTGACAGGAAGTGCTGCGGCCATATATGGACGGAGCGCGTCACTGGAAACCACAGAGCGTCACGGCTTATTGGCTGCAAACGGAACAACGATTGTTCTCTTGACAGCAGCAGACGTTCCTGTCCTGCTGGGAAAATGTCCGCTGGAACGTCCTGCTGCTCTGATTTAAGGCGGCAGTGAAATGTCTCACAGATCCATGGTTTTATCGGGTTTTACTGGGTTTTATTTGACTTTATTTGGTTTTGTTTGGTGCCGCTCAGATCACCGTACCAGACTTTATGTTGGAGTGAGTCGGTCCTTCAGTTCTGGTCGTTGTTCTCTCGTCTGCAGAATGCTGCTGCACGTCTTTTCTCATAGAACAGAACCCATGGCTTCGGTTCTGTGCGGGTTTCACTTTGATGGAGACCCTGCGGGTTGTGCTCCATATGGAGGCTGGTGAAGCAGGAGCCTCTACCTCCAGACTTCAGTTTCAATTAAAATTTAATTATATAGCACCAATTCATGAAACACATATCATCTCAATTCTCTTTCCAAAGTCAGACTCCATCAGATCCTCCAGGTTGGTCAGAAAGTTTCCTCTCTAAGGAAACCCAGCAGGTTGCATCAAGTCTCTCCAAGCAGCATTCACTCCTCCTGAAAGAGCGTAGAGCCACAGTGGACAGTCGTCTGCATTGTTGATGGCTTTGCAGCAATCCCTCATACTGAGCATGCATGAAGCGACAGTGGAGAGGAAAACTCCCCTTTAACAGGGAGGAGAACCTCCAGCAGAACCAGAACCAGGCTCAGTGTGAACGCTCATCTGCCTCGACCCACTGGGGCTTAGAGAAGACAGAGCAGAGACACAGAAAGCTCAGAAGCTCACATTGACCCAGGAATAATCAGATCTGTGATGGATGATGGAGATTGCTTGTCCAAGTTGTCCTGGAGGAGGGATGCAGGATAGTGGCTCTTCAGGGCTGGAGCTGGAGGTCTAAAGGTAGCCAACCCTGGTCCTGGCCTAGGGCCATTTACTGCAGGTCTTGTCTTTCCTGTTGATCTGCTACACTTTAAAGACCATCTGTGACAGAAATAATCTTTATAAAAAGATTGTGTGAGTGTCTGAGTCTACGGACCACATTAAAACCCACTCTCATAATAATTATCTGCAGCAGCCACTTGTTTTTCCCAGTGTGTGGGTCAGATGGAGCTTTTCTGTATTCTGACTTCCCTCCATGTGTGTATAGCTTGAAGAGGCTTTTTAGGGCATGTTGTGTGAAAACTGTGACTGCCAGCTACATCCATAAAGTATATTTAAACCCTCACATGTAAAATTCTGATTGTTTAGAAAGGTGAGACTTGTTCTGTTGTTTGTTTTTATTATATTATCCTACTTGTTCTGAAAAGTGTCATTGACTGTTCTGAAAGGCCCTTTTTAGATAAAATGTATTATTATTATTTACTTATTTACTTTTAGTTGCTTCCATTCACTGCTTGTATTTTTACAGCAATTACTGACTGCAAAGTGACATAAATGTCCTGGTTGTTGGAATAAAGGGTGGATGCTCATCAGTAATAATGCTGGTCAGACCTGGAGCAGAATATCCATGTGAATACGGCCAGAGTTTAGGTCACAGGTGTTCTTTCACCTCTGCTAAACTTTAAAGGAGAAGCGTTGTGTTAACTGTGACATCATCCAGGGAAGACAGCTCACCTGCTATTACCATCTAATGTAGAACAGATTACTGGATCAATGTGAGCTTCTGAGCTTTCTGTGTCTCTGCTCTGTCTTCTCTAAGCCCCAGTGGGTCGAGGCAGATGAGCGTTCACACTGAGCCTGGTTCTGGTTCTGCTGGAGGTTCTCCTCCCTGTTAAAGGGGAGTTTTCCTCTCCACTGTCGCTTCATGCATGCTCAGTATGAGGGATTGCTGCAAAGCCATCAACAATGCAGACGACTGTCCACTGTGGCTCTACGCTCTTTCAGGAGGAGTGAATGCTGCTTGGAGAGACTTGATGCAACCTGCTGGGTTTCCTTAGAGAGGAAACTTTCTCACCAATCTGTATAATATGATTGATTTGACTTTGTAAAGTGCCTTGAGATGACATGTTTCATGAATTGGCGCTATATAAATAAAATTGAATTGAATTGAATTAAACTCCTGCTATGGTGCTAGCAGCTGCTAGGCTTCTCGCTCCTCCTCAGTGAACAAATCGCTGTTAAACTTCACTTTAAAACCCAGATTTGTGCTACAGATGGACGCAGGGCTGCTCGATATTACATCTTGTGATATCAGCGGTGATATCTGCCTCTTTTCTCCTTTCCTGTCCTCCTCTGTGCTTCCATCACTCTGTGACCTTCAGCATCATCATCATTAGTGTCCAGTGTGAGCCTCTGCTGCCAGGAGACGCCGTCCAACTGCCTGAATGTTAAGTTAGCAAGAAAAATGGGAGTTTATAACGCCTGAAGATGAGAAATGATTTAGATTAACCTCTGAAATAAAAACTATTTTTAGTCCCTTTTGAATTTCCAGCATTAGCTGCATTGTGACGTTGCCTCCGTCTGGCTCCGTCAGGCCGATGTTTCTGTGCACCGCTGTGATGACCCGCTGATGACAGACCTGCAGATAATAGGAGTGTTCCTGTGGGAGCCACGGGGGAAGCAGGTCACAGAACAACTGCTGACTGCACTGAACAACGCAGCACAGAGAGCGCTGGGAGCCAAGAGCGGCGCCCTGAGGTAGCAAAGTCCTCGCTGTGGAGGAAAGGACTGATTCAGAGCGCTGCTCACCAGAGGACAGGCTGCCGGTGCCAGGGCTCCTCAAGCTGCCGGTGCTGACATTGTTTAGCCTCAACATGACTCAAAGGAGCGAGAGAATGGATAGTTTTAAGACCTATTAGTGGAATATATTCAGATTCTCTGTGAACATTGTACATGAGAGGAGTCCAAAGCGAGGTTAGCTCAGCCTTACAGCAGAGAACCGCTGCTGCAAACTGAGCTGCTCCCTGCAGAGGAGCTGCAAATGTTTCCCACTGAGGAGAGAATGCAGCCGTGCACCGAGGAGAACAACTGTCTGACGTGTGAAGCTGAGAGAACTTTTAACAAAACCCTCTGCTCCTCTGCTTCTGGAGAATCCTCAGAGTTAGCATCTCTGCTAGAGAAGACATCTAAACACAGATGATGTCTGTGTCTGGCAGATTCAGAGCTGATCAGGAGCTGAACCCACAGCTTCCACCCAGATAACCAGCATCCTGGTCTGACCGCTCAGTTCCCCTGAATAAAGGATTTTCTACAGGTCCAACAGTTTAGCTGTTTTTTAATGTCAACTTCTTCCATTTTCCACCGGGGGCAGCAGAGAGCCCTAAGACTCCATCCAAACATCTTCTTCACCTTTAGACCAAAGTTGATCTGATTCTCACTGTGGCCGTTTCTCAATATGCGTTCTTGAGCGTTCCCGTGTGCTCGTGACACGTCATCAGCCTCAGCCCGAGCACTGTTCCTATTGCCGAGAACGCCAAACCGAGAACGCACCACATCCCCGGATGTTGTTCTCGCCCCGCCCTCTTTATCGAGCATGCATCAGAGCAGACTTGTGCGTTCTTCAGACTGACCGCTTTCCCAGAATGCACCGCGGCAAGATAATTTTTAGGCTTTTTAGAAATTAAAAATGTTGTTTTAAAAAATGTTTCAATAAGATTTATTGTGGTGTAGTATATAAATAGTTTTGAATGTTAAAGAAATGCTAAAGAACTGTGCGTCTCATGACGTCACAAGTACGCTTCTGTTCCAATACACCATACGTGCTGCGTGCTCGCGTTCTTGTCAAGTCCGATCTTCCTGTGTTCTCGCCAAGACCGGTCTTGACGAGAACGCGAGTCCGTACTCGCGTTCTCGTGAATTGAGAAACGGCCACTCACTACCCGATCCGTACCGCTAGCATGATCCGTTCCATCAGCTCATTTGCGCGAACAGAATAACTTCCGGTAGGCAATATGTTGTTTTTCTTACTTTTTTATTCTTTTGTCTTTTTTCGGGTCGGGGGTTTCTTTTTGTATATCTTTGTATTTGCATAAATATTGCATATTCTACAAATAAATACAGAAATTTGTAAAAATATTTTTTAAGTTTTTTTTAATAGCAAAATGTTTCCCAGTTGTGGTTAGGGAAATAAAAATATATACACCATTTCTTAAAGTACATAAAAAAACCCCAGCTATAAACATGTTTAGGAGTATAGAAACGTATTTTATTTTGAATATTCTTCAGATTTTTTTTATAATTTGTTTGATTTGCATATGTATTTGTGTATTTTGTACTTAATAAATGCATTTTAATAAAGTATGCCTTGGCTTTGTTATGTGTTCTTTGTTCTATTCCCTGTTCGGTTTTTGCAAAAAATAAACAATGCGGCTACTTTAATGACGGGGTCTTCTCTTGTTCATGATTTGGACACAAGAGGGCGCTAAACTCTTAATCGATAGTTTTAACTTTCTAATAAAACTCATTTTTAGTACAAGATTATTTGTATAAAACAAATAATCTTTTCATCCTTCATAATTAAGGATGAAAATATTTTTTCCCAGTCCTGTTTGAACAAATAATAAAACTAATAGAGTGCATTCAGACAAAACGTTACGCAATAATATATTCCCGGACTTCTGAGCATATCCGATGATGACGTCAAGCAATACAATGGAGAGAATGTAAAATGCATCAATTTCTTCCAGAAAAATCTTACATATTTTCTATGCGATATAGTTTAGCATTCTTTAATGATTTAAGTATAGAAATAAGTATTTTCAGTACCGTAATTACATAATTTTTTTGGCGACCCGGAAGTTATTCTGTTCGCGCGAATGAGCTGATGGAACGGATCATGCTAGCGGTACGGATCGGGTAGTGACACTCACCTCAACATCCACAGGCTGTCAGGACATGGGTTCATCTGTGAATATTTCAAACAATCTCTTGTCTAAAATTATGACAAATTAAATGAACCTTTTTTCCTATTTTAATATCAGCTCTGGTGTTGGCCATAATGTACCAGAACCGGTTCCTGCCCAGTAACCCATCAGCTCACTGAAGATCCAATAAATTCAGCAGAGCGTGTCGTCACCGAGGATTAAAACTTGTGGTTGGTTGTCTCTGACCCTCCCAGATCCAGTAAAGCAGCTCAGATTTGCTGAGCGATCCAAACCCAATCACACGGGGGTCCTTGGACACCATCCCAACAGGTTCCTGCAATGATTCAGACCGGCTCGTTAAATAAAGCTCCGTAATTAATTAAATCTCTCTATTGATGGAGCCTAAAAGGGTGGCGTTGCTGCGAAGGCGTTGAGTTAATCTGTGCCCTAATCTAATCAGAGGTGTTGCTCGTTTATTCGTCCGCGGGACAGAAGGAGTCAGTCGGAGGCCCCGTGGGTCACAGGGGGCGGCTCTAATTTAGGGAGCGAGTCTGCTCTTATTTCATCAATCACAGCGTGCTGCTGGATTCAAAGCTACGGGCATCAGAGGACCGCTGCAGTTTCTGCTCAGTCACTTTCACAGATCCAGGCGTTAAAGCTGCTGAAACCCGGAGGAAACGGGATTATGAAGCTATATTTCCCTTTTAATACACCTATAAAAGCAGATACGCCCAGTTTTGACACGGAAACAGTTTCTCGATTCTTTGTTTCAGACTTTCTGAAGATGAAGGAGCATTTAATGGTGAACCAAGGCCTTCCATCCGTAAAACTCGTTAATGGGTCGTTAACAGGAAACAGTAATGACTGGGAGAAGGTTTGATTTCAGATCAGCGCTGGCTCCGTCAGGCAGTGACTGCAGCGTCTGACGCTCGGTGAAAGCAGCGAGCAGAGATACTGGATGTTTGGCACATTTCGGGTTTGGCCTGATGCCTTTCCATCAGGTACCTGCCATCGGTTCTGACCTGCGGTCGGATGCTCCGGTAACTGCCTCATAAAGTTAGCGCTCCTCTCTTGATGCCGTCATTTATGCCCTCAGATGCCTCTTGGCCATCACTGGTCCACATGTTGACCAGAGTCTGTCCAAACTGGACTATTTCTTCTGGGTCGGGACGCTCCGATCCAATCCCAGGTACTTGGATCCAAGGCGTTTTTTAATTATCCCTTGGTAAGCTGTGCCTAATTCAACCCGTGATGCTGCTGGGCTCCGGCTGTCTGTGGCTCGGCTGCATCTCCATGATGTCACACTGATAAAGCATCGTTTGATTTTACTGGATTCTATTCTAGACTTAAAATCTGCAAACTCCTGTTCTTAGGTGACTGGTTTTGGTGCCGGGACAATAAACCGGGACATCTTTTCTTCTAGGTGCTGAACTCAGTACTTTGCCATTTTTCTTTAGCATAAGAGCCTGAAGCCGGCAGCCGGAGGAAGCCAGGGGAACAATGGAGGTGTCAGAGTGTAGAGAGGATAATTAGCCGCTCCTTCTGCTCCACTCAGCTATACGCTTTCACCTGTGGGTGAAACAAAGGAACAGATCCAGATTTAAACCGGGCCCCGCTCTCTTCTTTATCTGGATGATCTGAGCAGAACCAGGTTAATGTGGCTTCACGCTAACTGTGGCGATACGGACTGTAAAAGCCGTTTGGAGTCAAATGTATGTCTGCGACATAAAATACATACAAGCCGGTGGGTCTGGCTGCAAAATAGTTCTACTAAAATTATTAAACAGTTTTGTTCCAGATATTCAAGCTTTGAGGTGGGAAATTTATCTGGAGTGCCTTCAGATATTAACACTAAAAACTGAGAAACACCAGCTTGTGTGAAAGTCTTTGTGTTCCGCTGAAAGGCCGTAGGACAGCAAAGCCTCAGTGACTCTCACATCCTCACACTGCAGCTCGTCTGAGCTCGTTATCGTCTGTAACACTACTTACCGCTGTCTGTATTTATAATGGTGTTGCCAAGCAACTCTAAATAAGCTGGTGTGCCATTAATTTTATATCAGGTCGCAGCCTCGTTTGTCCCCAAAGATTCAATTTAACATGCTGGAGCAGACCTCCACCGGGGGAGCGTGTTGCTGCATTTATCAGCAGATTTCTTTAAAAAGAGAATGTAATAACATCTGTCACATGTTCAGTTTTATTGCATGTATGGTTGTCAAAATAATCAGTTTCAATATGATCAATTCTGAAAAAAATGATTATTGAAAGTGTCAAAATCATTGTAAATTGGCCGGTTCAGATTACGCTACAAGCTAACGCTACGAACTAATGCTACCAGCTAATGCTACGAACTAATGCTACCAGCTAACGCTATGAGCTAATGCTACAAGCTAATGCTACCAACTAATGCTACCAGCTAACACTACGAACTAATGCTACCAGCTAATGCTACGAACTAATGCTACCAGCTAACGCTATGAGCTAATGCTACAAGCTAATGCTACCAACTAATGCTACCAGCTAGGGCTGAATGATTTCGGCAAATAATCTAATTGCGATTTTTTTATGTTAATATTGCGATTTAATGCGATTTTTTTCCAGTTTAATTGATCATGTCTTTTTAAACATATACAAACAACAAATCAATTTGTTTCCTCACCGTGCGGATTAGTTGCTAAAAGACCCAGAGCATCTAAACTCGGAACAGAAACGATTGCGTTCTGCCTACGATATATTTAAACCAAAATTGCAAATTTTGACTTTTCTCTGCATTAACCACAAGCAACAAAAATGGCCTCTAAATAAAGATGTTTGTAAACAAGGACTATTTAATTTTAATGTTTCTATTAATCAGAATATTATTCAAGAAAAAAGCTTTTAATTGATTTGGACATCGATCCTTGTTGAACATAAAGTGCAACCAACAAGCAAGTCTATGTATTAAACTGATTGACTTGTACTTAATGCTATGTATGATTATATAAACTCTAAAACAAGTAATAAAGTTAGATTATCTCACTGCTGCAACTGTCTTCACTTCCATGTGGAGGCAAACCCACTTTAAACATCTTACTGACACCTAAAGGACGTCTGATTCACTAATTGTTTCATAGCCCAAAATTACAGACCTCTGCGATTTGGAAATTGCGTTTTTTTAAATCGCGATTATATTGAAAATGCAATTAATTGTGCAGCCCTACTACCAGCTGACGCTAACGACAAGGGACTGATGTTTGAAAATGATGTAAACAGGTCAGTAAAGCTCCTGGATCTGCAACAGAGAAGTAGTTAAACCTACTAGTTAAAGACATAAGCTAACGCCATAGCTTTAAATATTAGCTTCACCCTCACAGACAGCCCAGAGACGGGGTTCTGTTGCTCTGAGATCCCCATGTCTCCGTTCTGCTGTGGTCCAGATCAAGGCAGCAAAGCGTTAATCAGCTGGGGACTCAGTCGGCTCATAAATAGTCACTTAATTACTTCTCCATTTAGCTGGAAAGCTATTGGAGGCTGATGCGGCTAATAATAACACAGGTTCTGGTGGAGCTGGCGAACAGAACCAGGCAGGAACCAGCAGCAACTCATTCTGCTGCTGGAGTCGATCACTGAAGAAAATATGCAGCAAACTGAGCTTAGTTTAGAATCAACTTTGATTTGTGCCTCGGTAGAAACATTTAACTGTATCAACAACAGATTAACAGACAAACGGAAACAGTAAAACGCATCAGAAAGGGAGCTGGGATGTTTAGCATGGTGACAACCCTAATGGCATGTTTTTGTTTCTTTCATAGAGGAAAAGCCTTTAAAGCCAAAGGTTTATTTGTGAGAAGCACAAAGAGCTTCCAGGGATCAGAGCTGCTGCTGCAGACTGAAAGCTGTCAGCCAGTGAAGCTATTCTCCGTCAGACTCCGTCCCTCGCAGCGGCAGAGATCCTGCCCTGCAGCAGCTGCTGCTTTATTTACTGTCAGCTTCTGCAGAAGCAAATATCAGCGCTCCGCCTTTAACAAGCTGGCTTTGAGCTTGACCAGCTGCGACATTCACCGGGACCCTTCAGGGAGAGCAGGTGCACCGTTCAGGCTTTACAAACCTTGGATAAATAATTCACTTCTTGCATTGTGAGCAGACTCCTGTCAGCCTGATCCTGATCTGCGGAGGGAAGAGTCTGCAGCTTCCATTTTGCTTCACGTTGTTTCTGACCTGCTGCCCACGGCGCCTGCAGCAAGGTTTGCTAAAATCAGCCCTGATTGCTGCTCGTGCTGCCGTACTCAGGAACCATTACGGCGTGGAGAGGCCCGGACTGAGATGATAGAAGGAGCTCTGAGGACCGGCTGAAGGTCACCCAGAACCAGCCGGCTGCTAGCTCAGCCGCTGGTTTCTACATTTAACCGTTAGTTTGACCCGCTCTGTTTCCGGGGTCAGATGGTTTTACAAGACTGTAGAGCAGCTGAGCAGCTCCTTCAGTGCAAGACTTAGACATCCTGTCTGTAAAAAGGAGCGCTACCGCAGGTCATTTATTCCTGCTGCCATCAGATTTTACAATGCTGCACTGTAACTGCAACTGTGACCATAACTGTAATATTTAATGTGCAATAACCAAGGTGCAATAATCTATTTAATACACTGTCCTACAACCCGTGCAATAATCCTGATGTAGTGACTTCTGCTGCTATCAACACTTGAACATAAGTCAGTACACATGTATGTATGTATGTACAAATGTATACAATGTATATGCACTTACATACGCGTAGGTGCGTATGTAAGTAGGCGCATAGATATATGTATATATTTAAGTATATAGATATGTTTATATATATATATATATATATAGACCACTAAGAATGTAAATGAGACATCATATGCCCATTCCTATTTCCTTTTTTGTATTTTTTGTTTTTGGTATTCTTTTGATCCATTGTAGATATGAAGATTCACTGTATATAACTGAATGCACCTTCCCTACTCTGCACCTTCTTGTATGAGCCGATGTGACGAGTGAATTTCTCCATTGTGAGATCAATAAAGACTATCTTATCTTATCTTATCTTAAGAAAAGACTGCAGTGTTTTAAAAAGCTAGAGCCTGATGCACACCTTTGATTCTGCTCTGGATCTCCTCTGACCCAGACCGGGTCACCACAGTGCAGCCCGGCCACACCCCTCCTGCTCCTGGCATCATTCTGGCTGATATCGGCCCGCCGCGCTTTGCAGAACTGGTCGGGTTTCCTGGATCAGACCCGACTTCAGCGAGGCCACTTAAAGCAGCTCGGTTCTGTGTTTGGGTCATTGTCCTGCCGGGTCACCCAACTGGGTCCAGGTTCAGCCTCCCAACTGCTGGTCTGAGGTGAACTCGCTGTTATTCTGTCCCCTGGGTGCAGAGCGCTGGTAGCAGTGGTAGCCAACCAGCCCACAGCATGATGCTGCCTCCGTCATGCTCCTCCAAACGTCCTCCGTGTCTTCGTCTCACCTGTCCCCAGAGGACTTCTGTCTTCTCTGTGGACGGTCACCCTGGTGTCCTGGGATGCTGCTGAACATCTGGACCACTTCCACCTGATGGGGACAAACCCAGGCCTCCACCTCCTGTTGTTGCTCTCACTGTCAGAGCGCCTGAGCTCTGGTACTGGTCCACATTAACCTCAGTACACTCAGAGACAAGGAAGCAAACTGCTGATGAAACACCTTTTATTCATTTAAAGCGTGCTGCTGCCACTAAAACCTCTTCTGCGATGGAGAAGCAGGATCTCTATCTGCTCTGGTGTTCCTCTGCTGCCTGGAGTCTGCTGGATGCTAAATGTCTTCCTGCCCCGCAGCCATGGCGGTTCTGTGGGAAGCAGACTCACAACCTAAATGTTTTCTCAGGTTCATATCAGAGTCTGAGTGGAGGAACTCCAGCAGATCTTTGGTGTTAGTCTGCAGTCTGAGTGAAGCTGGAGTGAAGCGACCCGCTGCACCAGTCAGAGTCCAGATCCAATCAGTCCTGCTTCCACATGTGCTGGAACCGTGCAGAGACGCAGTTTCTGTGTAAATGCTGCAAGCTTCTCTCAGCTGATGCATCACTGCGCTGCAGGAAACTCCGCGGTTCTGCTCACACTCAGGAGAACTCAGAACCAGAACAGGAACCTCCTCCTGAACCTCCTGCTGCCAGCAGAGGGCGGGAGTAACTAGTTACATTTACTCAGTTACAGTTACTTCAGTAACTTTTTAAACAAAATGTACTTTTAGGAGTAGTTTTACTGCATTGTACTTTTACCTGAGTCATAGTATTACTACTCTTACTGGAGTACAATGGAGTAAAATCTACCTGCTGTGAGTAACCTCATGAATAAAGAACAAACCTACTATCTGAATCTGATGGATGAGCGTCCACATGCAGCAGGCGACAGTGGAGAGGAAAAATTAACCAAAACCAAACCAAAGGTAACCCAAAGAAACTGCATTTTATTTATTGACAAAGCTTAAATTTAGCCTCTCCTGCCTCAGTCCCCCCCCCCCCCCCCTCGGTACCGTGGTGGACGGTCCTAGAGACCCGGCAGCTGTGCTGTTTCGTCCTGATTGGGTCCCAGGGGCCATAATAAAATGGACCAGGGTGTGAAATAGACAACTGCGGGTCAGAACCTCTTGAAGCTCTTCACAGGGTTTGAGGTTTCTGACGGCACCGGTCACTTCAGAGACTGATTGCATGAAGCAAAGCCTGAAAACTGGTTTCTATGCGAGTCGGATCCACGGTGTTCTGCTTGCTGCAGAAAGCGGGCCGTCACCGTCTGACTCTAATTGCTTTGGGACTCTAATTTCCACAGAAATACTCTGACAGGAGTCCTCCAAACATTTCCGCAGTGTAAAACACACAAAGCCCATTAACGCCGTGCCGAGGTTCCTCTAACAGCAGCCAAAGCGCAGCACCCGGCAGCCGAGGCTGAGAGGCTGTTTTAGATCCCGGGAGGGTCGGTTCCAGCTGCTGAGACGATGAAAAAGTGCTTCAGCTGCAGGAAAATCTTAGCAGGTAAACAGGAAGATGGATCTAGATCCAATCTTCTTAAACGGGAGCAGGATGACCTTTACTTCATATTAAGCGGCTGCACCCTGAAAGGACCCGCGCTGAAAGCTGCGGGCAGCGTTGGCGTGCACAGCGGCCATTTCTGGACGTCTGGCAGGGAGAAGAAAGTTGCCGTTTCATTATTCATCGAGCTACAGACGTGGAGCATTACTTATACATTAGAGTCTGTTCTTTTTTAGCTCCGTACGGTCCATTATTTAAAGAGACAAGTGCAGAGAGCCAAAGTAATGTTTTAAAGATCACTGCAGCCCGTTTCTTTTTATCAGCTTTAAATATTCATTTCTCTCCCACAGGGAGGAGCCAGGCTCTAACTCTGCAGGACATTAAAGGAAAATTGTGTTGATAATTGTAAAAATGACTTGAACTATTCTGTTCTGGGCTGTAAACGTTGGAATTTATTGTGTTTTCTGGCTTGTTTCTCATACGTTGCCTAATAATTTCCATTCATGAAGCTCTGCATGAATCGTCTTTATGCTGCATGTGAGGAGCTGCAGCTTCCAGACGGAAACCTGGAGATTTACTCCAGAGTCTGAAGTAAAAAGCCCACAATTATTCATACCCCTGGCAGATGGATTTTTCATTTGTCCCAGAAGTTTGGTTCTGATTCTAAATTATACGGTAATCTCTGAGGAGCGCTCCAGAACGTCACTTTAACCTCCAGTCAGAGAAACATGCCAGGGGTATGAATACTTCTGAGCTGGCCTACAGGCTGAGGTTAAAGTTTGGTCTAACTTCTGAGTCACTTTACCAGTGAGCAAGGCAGTTGCTGGGATGTCTGTGTGGTGCCCTCTGTCCCATTCATTGCCACCTTCAGTGTTCTGGTTCTCTAGTGTTCTGGTTCTTCAGTGTTCTGGTTCTCTAGTGTTCTGGTTCTTCAGTGTTCTGGTGTAATGCAGCCAGTCTTTTTTCTTGTTTATGATTAACGACGTAACACGTCACAGTATCATGAGGTAAATTGTCTATTATTGGTTGTATTATTCTATTTTCACTGGGTGGAAACCTGTTATTACATCTCTGATTGCAAATACATTCATGCAAAAGTCTCCTGGATGTCAGTAAGAAATATCCAGCCTAGTGATTAAATGTTAACAGGACTTGCCATACCGATACTCATAATTACTGAGTAGAACTTGAATGCGTTATAAAACAATGAACGCAGCCTCTGGGTGTGGAACCTGTCCACCAGTGATTGGTGTGAAACAGAACCCCATAACGTTCGGTTATAGCGACTCCAGGAGCCGCTGCTCTACTTTCTGTTCTCACCTTTTGTTACGAAGCGACACCGTGTCCAGACTGTAACGCAGCCAGGTGACCGCTAACGTCCCATCAAAGGTAACGGTACACACATGAAATGAAGGAAGACGTAGGCTGATTCTTTCTGCCGGCCTCGCTAGTTTCATTCTCACCATGCTTAGATGTCTGGGCCCCTGCTCTGAGGCTCCGGACCTCCTTCTCAACTCTTCTCTGCTTTTTGGGGCCACAGTAACCTGCTGCCGTTCCCTCGCGCCTCCTCAATTCTGATGAAGAAGAACAAGCTGCACTGTGGACCAAACCATTTTTAAGAAGGGATATGGAATTATTAGTCAGAATATTGTGGCTCTGTTTTAATCTGGATCCATTGGTATGAATAGATCTGGTAGTTCAGTGTATAAATGTTTTGTCATGGAGGCTGCTGGTCTGTGGGCCCTTAGGATCATCAGCACCTTTCCCTTACGCGACGGCCCTGTCGGTGAGTCCAGACCCGGTGGTTCTGTAGACGGCTGGTTCTGTTTCTGGGAGTCAGATAAAACTCAGCTGAACTCAAACGGACTCCAGCTACGTGGATCGGTTCCCCTCCTTCACAGTTCTGCAGTACTTGCTGTTGGTCTCATAAACTTTTTATGAGTTTATTCTAAAACCGTTTGGTTCTGGTCGGCTGTTGTGAAGGTTTGTCTACGCTTGGACCTAAACCACATTCTTCTGCACGGTTCTGTACCTCGCCGGCTGTTTGAGGCTAAATGGATCCGGTTCAGGAGGGAAACCCAGACTGCTCCTCTTGGATCCATCTGGGGAGCGGTTCTGGTTCCATAATGAGCAGTTTTCCTTGGCCAGAGTTGGTCTCACCTTGGTTTTTATCTCCGGGGTCTTGGTGTTGATTTCCTGTCTCGGTGCCACGTTATGCAGTCGTGTCCTCGGATCAGATCTGGGTTGCAGCACGGATTAAGCCGTTGTCTGGACCAGGCCGGTTCTGATCACATGAGGTTTGAGCCTGTCAACCAATGGGGCTGTCGTTAAGCCATTATATCATCAGAACACATCAATCGCCTCGTCTCACGTCCCAGAATGCATCACCTGGACAGCGGGACTGCAGCTCCAACCTGCTCCTGCTTTTCCTCCATCAACGCATAAGTTACCGCGCCCAGTTTGTAAAGTTTGACAAAGTTCTGCCTGCTCCACCCCGCTGAGCCCCGTCTGCTTTGTAGTCCAGAACTGTTGGAACCTTTTCCCAGGAGCCTCCGGTGATCCAAGTGGGCGCCTGTGTTTGCCTGCTGCTTTGGGAGGAGGCACATGGCACATGAAAGGCGCCGCTAGAAAGGGACTGAGCCTGAAACCAAAGCTTTGGATCACGGATCAGTTTTACCTGGTTCTGGCATTCAATGACAGCGAAAGAACTCAAAGGAGCCTTTACTGGGACCGGCCAGCGAGTCCCGATGAGAAGTTGGCGAAGCTAAAAGCCGAATTCAGAAAAAACAGTTTATTGGAGTTTATTATAGAAAGTGGAATCCACTGAAGATCAACCAGAAAGAGACGTCTGCACGAGGTGGAGCCGTTCCCTACCTCCGCTTCCTTTTCATGGCACATTTGGCTAGTCAGATAAAATAATAAGAACGCAGTTCGAAGCCCAACGTCTGGGCTCGGTTAATTACTCTCTGTGCTGCCGTCCCCGGAAAACGACTCCAGCCATCGTTCATCTTCATATCGTCAGAAACCACAACAGACCGTGTCCAACTTACACTTTAAACGTCTTGAACATGTCGAGGATGAGAAGCTCATTCTTGTTCAGTGGAGGGCTTTCTGTTCTGGTTCTGTTGGACCTCATCTTTTCACACAGTTAGTTAGACCCTCCTGTTAAACTCATGATCTGGTGGGGATCTCTACCAGAACCGTTCCTTTCTCACCCTGGAGAAACACAACAGGTCGGTACTCAGACAGGGTCAGCGTGGCATGCGGAGACCCACAGGGATCTGTTTCAGGCCCAGTTCTGTTTTAGGGCTTTCTAGAACAATATAAGAATAAATCAGCTGCATCCATCTGGTGTCTGATTTTACATTTAAACAGATCAAGAACTATGCAGCTCCCATACAGAGAGATGGATGGATGGATGGATGGATGGATGGATGGATGGATGGATGGATGGATGGATGGATGGATGGATGAAGAGTAAATCTTCACGCTTTCATTTCTGATGAGTTGGTCTGAAGGTATTTCTGTGGAAACAGGTTCTTCTCAGCTCTGGTTCTGACCCGACCCAAACCAGCGAGTCCATCTGAACAGCACCACAGATAAATCTCACCTTGGACATAAATCATAGCTGCTCAGACCCGATTTAAATCTCTTCTACCTTCAGGGCTCCTGTGTTCCGTCGGCGCTGCTAATGACACCAGGGCGGTTCTGACCCATCCTGGCGGGTTCTGGCAGCATTTCTCATGCCCGTGTTTCTCTTTGCAGATTCTGAAGTCATCTACAGGAACAGCGACGGCCACGTCATCAAGTTCAACCTTCTGACCAACGAGACAGAGATCATCCTGACCAACACCACCTTTGTAAGTCCTGCAGAATTAAGCCTCATTTCTGAGTCACAGCTGAGTCACGTTGAGTCGCTGCTGAGTCACAGCTAAGTCACTGCTGAGTCACTGCTGACTGCTGAGTCACAGCTGAGTCACTGCTGACTGCTGAGTCACATTTGAGTCACTGCTGAGTCACAGCTGAGTCACAGCTGAGTCACCGCTGACTGCTGAGTCACAGCTGAGTCACTGCTGACTGCTGAGTCACAGCTGAGTCACTGCTGACTGCTGAGTCACATTTGAGTCACTGCTGAGTCACAGCTGAGTCACAGCTGAGTCACTGCTGACTGCTGAGTCACATTTGAGTCACTGCTGAGTCACAGCTGAGTCACAGCTGAGTCACCGCTGACTGCTGAGTCACAGCTGAGTCACTGCTGACTGCTGAGTCACAGCTGAGTCACTGCTGAGTCACAGCTGAGTCACCGCTGACTGCTGAGTTACTGCTCAGGGGAGGCAGATCATCCGCTATTACCATCTAACATAGAAAGTACTCCTGGATCAAAGTGTGCTTCTGTGCTTTCTGTGTCTCTGCTCTGTCTTCTCTAAGCCCCAGTGGGTCGAGGCAGATGAGCGTTCACACTGAGCCTGGTTCTGGTTCTGCTGGAGGTTCTCCCTGTTAAAGGGGAGTTTTCCTCTCCACTGTCGCTTCATGCATGCTCAGTATGAGGGATTGCTGCAAAGCCATCAACAATGCAGACGACTGTCCACTGTGGCTCTACGCTCTTTCAGGAGGAGTGAATGCTGCTTGGAGAGACTTGATGCAACCTGCTGGGTTTCCTTAGAGAGGAAGCTTTCTGACCAACATGGAGGATGCTGCTGGGTTTAACTCCAAAATCAGAACCCCCCCCCCCCCCCCCCCCTGCTGTCCCTGATGATCACGGCATCTTTGCTGAAGGAGGCAGAAGCAGACGAACTCTTGTAATAAATCTTTGACCTTTAGAAATCAGGTGTTATTTCCTGGGTGAATGGTGGAAATGCCACAGTGTGGCGAGGAGACACTTCATCTAAAGTTAGATTAATAATAATTAAGACATGCAGTCAGCTCCGAGGGTTTCACCCAGAACACCCTGCAGCTGTGACACCTCTGCTACTGAGTGCAAGTTCCCCCTGTAATAACTGTTGTTTCCCTCCAGGTGAACTTCAACGTGGCCAAGTACTCGGTGTCTCCTGATCTGAAATATGTGCTCTTTGCCTACGATGTGAAACAGGTGAGTCCGCTAACAACGTCATCTGCAGGTGTCATCGGGTCTTCTGATGATGAGCAGCGCTGTAACCTTCATCCAGAGCTTCACCTTCATCTCGTGCTCTCCATTCTCCATTCAAGGTTTATTTAGTCAGTCTGGAGATGAAACCTCACATTTAAATTCTTTGATTTTATTACATTTGGTTTATAAAATAAAATGTTTTCACCTTCAGGCATAAACATAAAATTATCAAATTGAGAGAATAATTATTTAACTGTTTTAATCTGAGTTAGAACTGACCCTGAAATTAGCGTTTTTCAGCGTTCTGTAAACAATAAAGAATTTTGCATCAGAATAAATAAAAGTTCCTTTTCTGACTTTTCTATCAGCATGAATGGGCCATCCGCTCCTCTTCATCTTCATCTCTGTCTCTCAGCTGTCGACACGGCTCACAATAAACAGCTTGGCAGGATAGGAAGCAGAAACACTTTAATAAACGCTTTTATTTCTGGGTCGGGTTGGTTCTGGATAACCAACCCGACCCAGAAATAAATAGGTTTCACAATAAACTGGTAACGGTACATTAGCGGAGCAGTTCCTCTCATCACCACTAGGGGTAGTTGGAACTGGACCTGAAGGTCCAGCAGACGGGTTCTGGATCAGGGTTAATGTCCAAGATGGAGGAACCACTGGTGGAGCTCCACATGGTCCACTTGGTACACAATCAGATGGTCCATGTTCTGGTCCTTGTTCTGGTTCTTGTTCTGGTCTATGTTCTGGTCTGTGTTCTGGTCTATGTTCTGGTCTGTGTTCTGGTCCGTGTTCTGGTCCTTGTTCTGGTCTATGTTCTGGTCTGTGTTCTGGTCCTTGTTCTGGTCTATGTTCTGGTCTGTGTTCTGGTCCTTGTTCTGGTCTATGTTCTGGTCTGTGTTCTGGTCCTTGTTCTGGTCTATGTTCTGGTCTGTGTTCTGGTCCTTGTTCTGGTCCTTGTTCTGGTCCCTGTTCTGGTCCGTGTTCTGATCCGTGTTCTGGTCCCTGTTCTGGTCTATGTTCAGGTTCGTGTTCTGGTCTGTGTTCTGGTCCGTGTTCAGGTTCGTGTTCTGGTCCCTGTTCTGGTCTATGTTCAGGTTCGTGTTCAGGTCCCTGTTCTGGTCTATGTTCAGGTTCGTGTTCAGGTTCGTGTTCTAGTCCCTGTTCAGGTTCGTGTTCTGGTCCTTGTTCTGGTCTATGCTCTCGTCTATGTTCTGGTCTATATTCTGGTCCTTGTTCTGGTCTATGTTGTGGTCTGTGTTCTGGTCCTTGTTTTGGTCCTTGTTCTGGTCTATGTTCTGGTCTATGTTCTGGTCTATGTTCTGGTCTGTGTTCTGGTCCTTGTTTTGGTCCTTGTTCTGGTCTATGTTCTGGTCTATGTTCTGGTCCTTGTTCTGGTCTATGTTCTGGTCCCCGTTCTGGTCTATGTTCTGGTCCCTGTTCTGGTCCGTGTTCTGATCCGTGTTCTGGTCCCTGTTCTGGTCTAAGTTCAGGTTCGTGTTCTGGTACGTGTTCAGGTTCGTGTTCTGGTCCCTGTTCTGGTCCGTGTTCAGGTTCGTGTTCTTGTCCGTGGTCCGTGTTCAGGTTCGTGTTCTGGTCCTGTTCTTGTCCGTGTTGTGGTCCGTGTTGTGCTCTGTGTTGTGGTCTGTGTTGTGGTCTGTGTTGTGGTCTGTGTTGTGGTCCGTGTTGTGGTCCGTGTTCTGGTCTATGTTCTGGTCCGTGTTTTGGTCCGTGTTCTGGTCTATGTTCTGGTCCGTGTTTTCGTCCGTGTTGGGGTCTGTGTTCTGGTCTATGTTCTGGTGCCTGTTCTGGTCCATGTTCTGGTCCGTGGTTCTGTTCTGGTCCGTGTTCTGGTCTGTGTTCTGGTCTCGGTGCTGGTCCGTGTTCTGTTCTGGTCCATGTTCTGGTCCATGTTCTGGTCTATGTTCTGGTCCATGTTCAGGTTCATGTTCTGGTCCCTGTTCTGGTCCGTGTTCTGGTCTATGTTCTGGACCGTGTTCAGGTTCGTGTTCTGGTCCGTGTTCTGGTCCCTGTTCTGGTCTATGTTCTGGTAAGTGTTCAGGTTCGTGTTCTGGTCCCTGTTCTGGTCCGTGGTCCGTGTTCAGGTTCGTGTTCTGGTCCTGTTCTTGTCCCTGTTCTGGTGCCTGTTCTGGTCCGTGTTCTGGTCTATGTTCTGGTCTGTGTTCTGGTCCGTGTTGTGATCCGTGTTATGGTCTATGTTCTGGTCCGTGCTTCTGTTCTAGTCTATGTTCTGGTCCGTGGTTCTGTTCTGGTCTATGTTCTGGTCCGTGTTCTGGTCTATGTTCTGGTCCGTGTTCTGGTCTATGTTCTGGTCCCTGTTCTGGTCCGTGTTCTGATCCGTGTTCTGGTCCCTGTTCTGGTCTATGTTCAGGTTCGTGTTCTGGTCTGTGTTCTGGTCTATGCTCTGGTCTATGTTCTGGTCTATGTTCTGGTCCTTGTTCAGGTTCGTGTTCTGGTCCTGTTCTTGTCCCTGTTCTGGTGCCTTTTCTGGTCCGTGTTCTGGTCCGTGTTGTGATCCGTGTTCTGGTCTATGTTCTAGTCCGTGGTTCTGTTCTGGTCTATGTTCTGGTCCGTGTTGTGGTCCGTGGTTCTGTTCTGGTCCGTGTTCTGGTCTATGTTCTGGTCCCTGTTCTGGTCCCTGTTCTGGTCTATGTTCTGGTCCGTGTTGTGGTCCGTGTTGTGGTCCGTGTTGTGGTCCGTGGTTCTGATGTGGCCCGTGGTTCTGTTCTGGTCTATGTTCTGGTCCCTGTTCTGGTCCGTGTTGTGGTCCGTGTTGTGGTCCGTGTTGTGGTCCGTGGTTCTGATGTGGCCCGTGGTTCTGTTCTGGTCTATGTTCTGGTCCCTGTTCTGGTCTATGTTCTGGTAAGTGTTCAGGTTCGTGTTCTGGTCCCTGTTCTGGTCCGTGGTCCGTGTTCAGGTTCGTGTTCTGGTCCTGTCCTTGTCCCTGTTCTGGTGCCTGTTCTGGTCCGTGTTCTGGTCTATGTTCTGGTCTGTGTTCTGGTCCGTGTTGTGATCCGTGTTATGGTCTATGTTCTGGTCCGTGCTTCTGTTCTAGTCTATGTTCTGGTCCGTGGTTCTGTTCTGGTCTATGTTCTGGTCCGTGTTCTGGTCCGTCTTGTGGTCCGTGGTTCTGTTCTGGTCCGTGTTCTGGTCTATGTTCTGGTCCCCGTTCTGGTCTATGTTCTGGTCCCTGTTCTGGTCCGTGTTCTGATCCGTGTTCTGGTCCCTGTTCTGGTCTATGTTCAGGTTCGTGTTCCGGTCCCTGTTCTGGTCTATGTTCAGGTTCGTGTTCTGGTTCTTGTTCTGGTCTATGTTCAGGTTCGTGTTCTGGTCTGTGTTCTGGTCTATGTTCTGGTCCTTGTTCAGGTTCGTGTTCTGGTCCTGTTCTTGTCCCTGTTCTGGTGCCTTTTCTGGTCCGTGTTCTGGTCCGTGTTGTGATCCGTGTTCTGGTCTATGTTCTAGTCCGTGGTTCTGTTCTGGTCTATGTTCTGGTCCGTGTTGTGGTCCGTGGTTCTGTTCTGGTCCGTGTTCTGGTCTATGTTCTGGTCCCTGTTCTGGTCCCTGTTCTGGTCTATGTTCTGGTCCGTGTTGTGGTCCGTGGTTCTGATGTGGCCCGTGGTTCTGTTCTGGTCTATGTTCTGGTCCCTGTTCTGGTCCGTGTTCTGGTCCGTGTTGTGGTCCGTGTTGTGGTCCGTGGTTCTGATGTGGCCCGTGGTTCTGTTCTGGTCTATGTTCTGGTCCCTGTTCTGGTCTATGTTCTGGTAAGTGTTCAGGTTCGTGTTCTGGTCCCTGTTCTGGTCCGTGGTCCGTGTTCAGGTTCGTGTTCTGGTCCTGTCCTTGTCCCTGTTCTGGTGCCTGTTCTGGTCCGTGTTCTGGTCTATGTTCTGGTCTGTGTTCTGGTCCGTGTTGTGATCCGTGTTATGGTCTATGTTCTGGTCCGTGCTTCTGTTCTAGTCTATGTTCTGGTCCGTGGTTCTGTTCTGGTCTATGTTCTGGTCCGTGTTCTGGTCCGTCTTGTGGTCCGTGGTTCTGTTCTGGTCCGTGTTCTGGTCTATGTTCTGGTCCCCGTTCTGGTCTATGTTCTGGTCCCTGTTCTGGTCCGTGTTCTGATCCGTGTTCTGGTCCCTGTTCTGGTCTATGTTCAGGTTCGTGTTCCGGTCCCTGTTCTGGTCTATGTTCAGGTTCGTGTTCTGGTTCTTGTTCTGGTCTATGTTCAGGTTCGTGTTCTGGTCTGTGTTCTGGTCTATGTTCTGGTCCTTGTTCAGGTTCGTGTTCTGGTCCTGTTCTTGTCCCTGTTCTGGTGCCTTTTCTGGTCCGTGTTCTGGTCCGTGTTGTGATCCGTGTTCTGGTCTATGTTCTAGTCCGTGGTTCTGTTCTGGTCTATGTTCTGGTCCGTGTTGTGGTCCGTGGTTCTGTTCTGGTCCGTGTTCTGGTCTATGTTCTGGTCCCTGTTCTGGTCCCTGTTCTGGTCTATGTTCTGGTCCGTGTTGTGGTCCGTGGTTCTGATGTGGCCCGTGGTTCTGTTCTGGTCTATGTTCTGGTCCCTGTTCTGGTCCGTGTTCTGGTCCGTGTTGTGGTCCGTGTTGTGGTCCGTGGTTCTGATGTGGCCCGTGGTTCTGTTCTGGTCTATGTTCTGGTCCCTGTTCTGGTCTATGTTCTGGTCCCTGTTCTGGTCCGTGTTCAGGTTCGTGTTCTGGTCCGTGTTCGGGTCTATGTTCTGGTAAGTGTTCAGGTTCGTGTTCTGGTCCGTGTTCGGGTCCGTGTTCTGGTCCCTGTTCTGGTCTTTGTTCTGGTCCCTGTTCTGGTCCGTGTTGTGGTCCGTGTTGTGGTCCGTGGTTCGGATGTGGCCCGTGGTCCTGTTCTGGTCCATGTTCTGGTCTATGTTCTGGTCCCTGTTCTGGTCCGTGTTGTGGTCCGTGTTGTGGTCCGTGGTTCTGATGTGGCCCGTGGTCCTGTTCTGGTCCGTGTTCTGTTCTGGGCAGATCCATGTTCTGCTAACGCTGGTTGGTGTTTCTATGGACCAGCTCCTGACTATTTGGACTCAATAATCATCTCAGCTTAGAGACTTTAACGGCTATTTGGTCAGAACCGGAGCAGAACCGGTCTTGGTTTCTAATCAGGCTTGGACCTCAGTCTCTAGGATGCTGGGTGGTCCGGTCCAGCACAGATCTGCCTCTTGTTCTACATTTAGAAACACCAGAAACACGGAGCAGGGTTCTGGTCTGTGTTCAAGCCCAGAATTGTGTTTTTTGGACGCGTCTCTGGAGCAACGAGAACAACGACCAGACCTGCCTGTGACGTCCTGTAAATGATGTCCTGAGCCGATGACCTGCTGACCTCCAGCTTTTAACCCTCTGTTAAAATGTGGGTAAAGGCTACAGAGGAGAAGCTGACATGCAGTACATGGCCTCGGGTCGGGATTCAAACCCACAACTGTGGCCTCCATATCTGGCGCTCCTGCCCTCTATAAGTTATTTTTCTGTTTTTTCTTTTTCACCATGCAGAAGAATCTCTGGAAACACCAACCCTCGCATTCTGTGGTTCTCCAAACCTGTTTCCACATGAATCAGTGAATGTTGGTCACAAACTGTCTCCAATCAGCTTGTTTGACTCTGAATAGTTTGTCAGCCCAGCTGTGGCCGTGCTGCGGCGCTCAGAGACGTTTTACTGCTTTCTGAGACGGATCTGACCTGTCAGAGGTCAGGCTACACATCGCCGTCGTTTCACTGAGACGTTTTATTGTAAGCGCTCCTAACAAGAGAGAAAAGCCTCGCCGAACAAGTATCTCCAGTCTCACAGGCCACCACCAGATGATTAAAATTCCTGCGTGGTCCACGTGAGACCAGCAGGTCACGTTCATTCGCCCAATTACCAGCTTTCCGTCAGGACAGAGGAGATGCAGAGATATGCAGATCAGACCCTCCACTGTGGAGGGGATCGACTGGGGGGATTAGTGACACGGCCATTAATCACAGCTCATTTGCATGTTCAGTATGAGGGGTTAGGAATAAAACAGCCAACAGAGCTAAGAGCCACGTTCAGTTTTAGCACAAGGTTATTCTGCTGCGTTTCTGTTCATCAGCTGCTTTATCAGCCCATAAAGCCAGAGACTGGATGGGAAACTGATACACGCTGAGTTTCTCTAAATAATCCTTGAGAATAAAACTTTACAGATCTTCTAGATTTAAGATCTGGACAAAAAGACAAACAGTCATTTAGAAAATGTCAATTAATCAGATTTTCACAGTTTCTTACCAAAATTAGTGCAGATTCACCTGCTTTGAGATTTTACTGCTTTAAATTATTAAAAAGGTTGAACCCTGAATTTCAGCTGTACATTAGATTCCTATTATGGATAATTTAATTAATTTGGACACATGATTAAAGGACAAACAGCATTTTTTCGGTTTAACTGACTCCTGCGTGCCTGTTTTCAAAGTACTTCCTCTGTGATCCATGAGGGGGCGCTGCAGCATCCTCCATGCCGACCTCCCACAGCCATGAAACCAAAGGCCAGGAAAACCAGATTCTCCTGCAGACTCTCTGGTTCCTGCTGAAAGCAGACAGGAAGTTTGGCCTGTTGGGAATTTAGCGATGATGTCACCATCTGGAAAATTCTATTTATTGTGTTTTTTTTTATTTCACGGCTATAGCGCCATCATCATGTGTTATAGTTCATGCGTTAAACTGTTGGCGTACCAGAGTACGGCTCCTTTACCCGTTTGGTCCAACCAGAACGTCGCTCTTCATCTGCCTCTGTGGCCTAAATACATTATATAGAATAAAAAATGTGTGTTCATAAAACACTTGTTTGTGTAGCTGATGACATTAGAGGGGCAGCAGGACCTGAAGAGTGAGCCGTGAATAAAATAAGGCCATAAGGAGGCAGAGGGAGAAACTGATTAAAATGAGTCAGTAGTATTAAACTACGGCCTTGATGAGAGTCGGTGGAGAGACTTAAGAGCTTTATTAGGAGCCTTCGTTATGAAAGAAGGGGATTATTGGTCCATTTAACCGCTTGTTGCTGCAGAACCACGTGGCAGCCCAGTGTCGGTGTGGTCCGGGTCTGGCCTGAAAGATCTGTGTGTAGCAGCACCTGGTGGGCTGTAGCCGTACCAACAGCAAACCACAGAAGAAGAAGCTCGTTTAGAGAAGCAACAACGTGCCGCTGACGCGTCCAGCTGGTCCAACATGGCCGCTCTTAGACGCTCCCCTGTCTGCTGAGCTGGAACCCCAGAACACGCTGTTAACTCGTCTGGTTCTGCCTAACTGCCAGTTGATTGTGCATGAAGGTGACAGCGGAGATGAGGCGGTCCATTAACAGCAGCAGATCAGCAGAGCGCTGCCTGGTTCTGATGTCTGCGGCGCTTTCATCGCTCCTCACACTGTAAACATGCTGGTAGCTTTGTAGGCTGCAGAAATGCACAGCAGGGCTCCTTTGATGAAAACCCGCCCACCATCCTGCAGGAACCAACATCTCACTGTCCTCATTCTGACTCTTAACGAGGAACAAGATCGGTTCTGCTAGTTCACACCAGCGCCGCGTATCTTTAAGATCATTAATATCATTTATAATAACCCTAAAATAACCGTGGCTATGGATCTATTCATCCATCCATCTATTCATCCATCCATCCATTCCACCATCCATCCATCAATCCATCCATCCATCCATCTATTCATCCATCCATCCATCCATCCATCCATCCATCCATCCATCCATCTATTCGGATGGATGGATGGATGGATGGATGGCTGGAGAAAGTGGACCTCCTCACTGAGTCAAAAAGAGGCTGAGTCGGTGAAGATGGAGCTGGGAGGTGAACTCTGCATCCAGACAGGACCTGAATCCACATGGCAAGACAGAACCGGGCTGAAAGCTCCTTTTGTTCCGTACGGCACCAACAGAAAACTTTGCATGTTTCAAGCTGTCAGCGCAGAACGTGAAAAGCTATTTTCCTCCGACTGCCTGCACAGCACAGAGGATAATAAGAACAGGAGCTGTGTTAAAACAATCACCACTTTCCATTTTCATTATATAGATGAGTTCATATTCAGCGCCCCACCTGGAGGAACAATTGCTGATAATAAAAAACTGATGAGCTGAGAGCTGAATGGAAGAGAGGCGACAAAGGGAGAAAACAACAGATTTCTGCTGTTTCACACAGAAAACCCAAATGTTCCAGATACTGAAGGTTCTGGTGGAAAACAACAGCAGCAGCACATTAAAGCCGGTCTCAGTCTCATTCTGACCGTGAACACGTCAAGATTTTCCAATAAAACGGCATGTTGAGAAGATGGAAGGCCCAAAATATCAGCAAAGTCTGTTTTCTCCTGTCCTTCAACATGTCTTATGATCTTTGATACGTTATTATTTATTGGGTTTTTATTATGTCATATGTGGACCTTGAGTCTGTTAAATAAATAAATTATTAACAAGAATACAGTAAGCATATAAATAACAGAACAGATATTAAACTAAAGGCATGCATAAGATAAGGATCTGCGTAACAGAACTGCTAAAAGAATAAACATGTACTAAAAGAATAAACATGTACTCTAAAAATACCTGGATATATAATTAACATAAATGCTGAACAGAAATCTAAACATGATAATGTGAGGATCCAGGGATGAACAGACAAAGCTAACATATATAATCACACCCCTCAGGATCCCGACAGCTTCTGCTTGCCTTAATAGTTATAAAGGGATTTATTCTGTCCATCCTGAGGAAAAAAGTCCCAAATAAACATGGCGTCACATCCATGAGCGGGTTGGGAACCTCTGGCTGGCGCTGAAGGGCCTCTGGCTGATCTGGACACGGTTCTATGATACGGTTCTGCATCATGGAACCCACAGTGTGACCCTCATCAGGTTCTGGTAGAGCGTTTGGAGTCCATAAGGCCTCCTCTGGGTCTGCAGACCTTCACTCACTGTTGGGCGCTACAGTAACTGCCTGCTTCCACCTTCACTCAGGATGCCACTCAGATCCAAACCCTCAACCCCATCATAGGTCAGCCTGCATGGCGACTGAACCCAAACAGAACCGCCTGGGTTGTTACCCGTGTCTGTCTCATCCAGACATGAGAAGGTCAAATATTAGGAACAACTATCGAAGTCAGCATCAGATCATTTATCATTGTCTTGAAACAATAACAAACATCATGATAAAATCTGGATTTAAGATGAAACAATGATCAGATTAATGAGGTTTGAAACCCAAAAGCGCTCCTTATCAATTAGTGCTTCAATTAATTTGATTTAATCTGCTCTAATGCAGACACTGAGGCCAGCCTGCTGATGAGAATCCCTCTTCTTTCTGGACCTGAGGAGCCCGGTTCTGACTGGGAACAAGATATTCAGTCAGTCATGCAGTTCTCTAAAAGAGACGGACAAGAAGCCATCGATGTTTTTGTGTTATTTCAATAAACAGCTGAGGATTTAGTGCAAAAACATCAACTCCACATCGTCCGCCTGGCATCGAGATGTTTGTTCTACAAACTAAAGTCAGACGTACTTTCCTGCAGCTTTTTCTACGAGCTTCAGGATAATCAATGTTTTAGCTTCTGTCCAAGTTCAGCCGAGGTTGGAGGAGTCGGTTCTGTTTGGACTGGAGGGTTTTGGTGCTGTTCAGCTGAAGGGTTCCGGTCCACCTCTTCTCTTTAAGTTCTGCCTGTGTTCACTGAAAGCCAGCAGCCTCAGCACCGATGGCTGCTTGATCTGCAGTCCTCTTTCACTGAGCTTTGCTCTGAACATATTCGGCTTTGCATCCAAAAGATGAACACAAGCAATGGCTCCAGAGGTTCTGAAGGCGCGGACAGCTTGATAAACACATCTTTTATCCAGAAAAACCCTGAGCCCTTCAGATTGAGCTCAAATGATAACACGCCGCCCTACAACATGAAGGAACGCTCCTACATCTGTGAAGGGAACGGCTAACATGGTTCAGGCGGCGCCACCTTCAGATCCACCTGCTCGGGCTCGTTCTGCATGTTCCTGTGTTTGTGTTCTGAAGAGAAACAGTAAGAATAGCGGGAAGCTTCAAAGCTTTATGACTGGATCTGTGAGGCTGCGTCTCCATGGAAACCAGATGATGTGAGGATGCTGGGCGCTGTCGGCTGCTCGTGTCCCATTGTTAGAAAGCTTTGTTGCTGCTGGTTTACCTGCGTCTCTGCTGATTGGTCCAGGCAGCTGCTGGCTGATCTGACAGGATCTGGTTCTTTGTCTCTCTGCTTGGTTCTCTGCTGTAACGGTGAACAGCTGACTTCTCCAGGGCTGAAGTGGATCAGAACTTTGGTTTCTGGTAAAATGATTATTGGTCTCTGACGTGATGAACATTCTTTGACTCAAGCTGCAGAGTTAGAGCTAAAAGCTCTCCTGGCTCCTCTTTGACCTTCCAGCTTTATTATCTGCGGTAAAAGCTAAAGGTGCTGATCCAGTTGGTACTGCCTCCTCCCAAACCTGCTTCTTGATGTCAGCTCATCAGTTTTCCAGTCCAGGTCATTTTCTCTCCTGGCGTCAGGAGGTTTCTCTGAGCCCTCAGTGAGTTCTGTCGTCTGTGGGTTTTGACCCAAATACACCCAGTAAAAACGCTAGCTACCGTTACGAATAATAATAATAAAATAATAATGCTACCGTTACGAATAATAATAATAAAATAATAATGCTACCGTTACGAATAATAATAATAAAATAATAATGCTACCGTTACGAATAATAATAATAAAATAATAATGCTATCGTTACGTATAATAATAAT
>CM073132.1:56415680-56478180 GCA_037039145.1 Fundulus diaphanus | reverse complement strand
GTTCTTCAGAAATCCTGGAGCTCAACTGATGAAGATGAGCTGCTTGGAAGAAAAATGATATTTTATATGGTTGTAAACTTAAAATGAGTTCTGTGACTTCCATCTAGAGCTTTACAGGTGCCTGATTTCCTGATGATTATTAAGCAGTCTTTGTGTATTTTCTCAGGGAGGTCTGGGAGCTGGACCCTCCAGAGGTGGTGAACTCAGTCCTGCAGTACGCTGCATGGGGAGTTGCTGGCCAACAACTGGTGAGATCCAAACCACGAGCCGTTTTTCTGCTTGAAACCTCAAACACGTCATTCTCATAATTATTAAAGTGAAAAATGGGGAAGATGTTAAAGAATGAGTTGACTGACTGAGTGGAAAATATTTTCCCTTGACGTTAGACATCCGCTGAGGAAATTAAAAAATGCATCCAATAAGTATTTGATAGGTTGTATTCCTCTTAAATGCGACATATTATCATAAAAGTTGGTGAAGAAAAAAATCATTAGATTGTATTTGGGGCTGAACCTACAAGCAGATTTTAAGGGTCCAACTTTGTTCAACTGGGAAACATCAAAGAACTTTTCAATCTCGTTAGATGCTGGATTTCCAGACAGGCGGTGATAATCTGTCCGGATCAGAACCAGTGGGGTTTTTTTTCATCTCATCCTCCTTTTATTGGTGTGTTGTGTTCTGTTGGGGGTTCTTCAAGCTGAAACTGAACTGAAAAATGCAGAGAAGGTTGGAGAGCCTTGCTCTTATGTAAGGATGGGGGTCGCTTATTGATGCTACTACTCTTAACGATACTCCTTAATGGTCCCGTCTTTTATTGGTACCATTATCAATACTTTTTAAATCAAACAAAATGGTAAAAAAAAAAAAACATGATCACTGATTGGTTTATTTTTTTAAACATTTGGAACAAATGCAAACTAAATAAAAGCACAAGATAAACATTTTTATAGAAATAGAGCCATGAAAACATTATATAAATAACGCTATACATAAAATAGGCTAAAACACTATATCTTGAATAAAAAGTATGTTTTAGGAGAGAGAACTATCTGCATTTACAAGTCAAAAAAAAGTATTTAAAACACTCTAAACAAATATGCTCAAAACAAAAAAGAACTCTATAAAATAATTTCAAGTATTAAATAATATTTTTACCTGAATCCTAACTACATTTATAAATTTTTATATGATCAATTTTAAGCAAAAGATAGCAGTGGCCCCCACAGTGGATGAGCTGAATAAATGAGAGGCTGCGTGTGAATCAGTGCTTCAGAGAAAAACCATTAGCCGTTAAAGATTTATGATATATTTACTTCTGCTTTGTCATCTAGTGGAAGCTTTGCTCATGCGTGACTCTTTTTAGTATGAAGCAGTCTTGAAGCTGAGTTTGCTGCTGCAGCGCGGCGACGCTGACTGACCGCCTGTCAGAACGTTCAAAGCGGGAGGGACAGCTGATGAAGAGACGTAAACTCAGAGCAGTCAGTGCGTTTACTTGGCAAAACAATGTTTCGGTTGGAGTCTCCCTTAAAAATTGAGTTTGACCTTAAAAATACTGTTAAGAGGACCGATAAGGCCGAAGATTGTTGGTCGGTGGGGACCGTCCGACGTGGCCCCGGGGCCGTTGTGATACTAGTACTAGGCATGGTCCATGTGTGATCTACATCTGCTCCTGGACCAGACATGAACTAATTAATGCCCCCATTTTAGACATGATTAATCTATCCTTAGTAAATGGATATGTACCACAGGCTTTTAAAGTAGCTGTTATTAAACCTTTACTTAAGAAACCTTCTCTTGATCAAGATGAGTCAGTAAACTACAGACCTATATCTAATCTTCTTTTCTTATCTAAAATTCTTGAGAAAGTAGTTGCTAATCAACTTTGTGAACATTTACAAAGCAATGACCTACTTGAGGAGTTTCAGTCAGGCTTCAGAGCTCATCATAGCACTGAAACAGCTCTGGTGAAGGTCACTAATGATATTCTCATGGCCTCAGATAATGGACTTGTGTCTGTACAAGAGTTCTGATGAAAATCAAAAAGAGGGATCATATTTCTCCAATTTTAGCTTCCCTTCATTGGCTTCCTGTTAAATCAAGAATAGAATTTAAAATTCTTCTTCTAACGTATAAAGCCCTTAATAACCAAGCTCCATCATATATCAGAGCTCTGATTACCCCGTATGTTCCTAACAGAGCACTTCGCTCTCAGACTGCAGGTCTGCTGGTGGTTCCTAGAGTCTCTAAAAGTAGAATGGGAGGCAGATCCTTTAGCTATCAGGCTCCTCTCCTGTGGAACCAACTCCCAGTTTTGGTCCGTGAGGCACACACCCCGTCTACTTTTAAGACTAATCTTAAAACTTTCCTTTGTGACAAAGCTTATAACTAGAGTGGCTCATGTTACTCTGAGCTACCTCTATAGTTATGCTGCTATAGGCTTAGGCTGCTGGAGGACATCAGCGCCTATTTTTCTCTCTCTGCTGAGTTCTCCTACTGCTCTCCAATCTGCATTGTTTGTTGTCATTTCAGCTTTTAACTTTTTGTTCTCTGTCATATTTTTCTTCGTAGAAGGTACACCTGGTCTGGCGTTCTGTTAGCTGTGACATCATCAGGGGAGGCAGATCATCCTCTATTCACACTGAGCCTGGTTCTGGTTCTGCTGGAGGTTCTCCTCCCTGTTAAAGGGGAGTTTTCCTCTCCACTGTCGCTTCATGCATGCTCAGTATGAGGGATTGCTGCAAAGCCATCAACAATGCAGACGACTGTCCACTGTGGCTCTACGCTCTTTCAGGAGGAGTGAATGCTGCTTGGAGAGACTTGATGCAACCTGCTGGGTTTCCTTAGAGAGGAAACTTTCTGACCAACCTGGAGGATCTGATGGAGTCTGACTCTGGAAAGAGACTTGAGATGACGTGTGATGTGAATTAGTGTTATAGAAATAACATTGAATTTTACTGAACTGAATGTACTAAACAAGGACCAGACATGTACTAGATATGTTTCACATCAGTCTTTCGGGCCTTGATGGTTTCCTAAGGTTATGGTTCTGTGATTAAGTCCTTGATCTAATAATTCACTCTTCAGCCTTATTTTTTATACAGATGATACAAGCATTACTAACCTCTAAGCCCTGTGAGTAATCCTAAAACATGAAAACATCCTAAAATGATGTAAACCGGATGTTCTAACATTTGGCTGCTTAATGTCCCAGAAAAGACATTTTTCCACTGGATGTTATTTGTTAGAGTCTATTTTAGATCAGTGTTGTGACTGTGTGCTCTATGTGTGCAGATCTACATATTTGAAAACAACATCTACTACCGCTCTCACGTGAAGAGCAACTCCCTCCGGCTGACGTCTTCAGGAAAGGAAGGCATCATCTTCAACGGCCTCGCTGACTGGCTGTATGAAGGTGCTGACTCTGTTTTTACTCCATCTAGAAACAGAACCAGGTTCATCCAAATCAATCCTGTGGGAGATTGTTGGTGTCAGTCGGACGTTCCTGTCAGATAATAATAACTCATGGTGTTAAATACAGTCAGCGATAACATCTTTGCTAGCTGAAGACGCTCTGTCTCATTCAGCTGAAAAGGCTGCTGGTTACAAACAGGAATATTTTAGCATAAAAGACACTCATGAAATATTCATCACGTTTGGTTTAGTGCACATTTCTCCCCTCTGGCTGTGAGGAATCGATTTATGTGTTTTTCCTCAGATTTACACTTTCTCTGAAGAAAAGACTGAAGCAGATTGACTTTAAATCTAAACATGAAAGCTGCTGCTATAACTGGTTCAGTGTTAATTATTTTATGAAGTATAATTAGATACCAATAAGTGATGGTTGGTGCTAAATTAAAACTGAATTGATTGCCTTTTTTTAAACGAGCAGCTGTTTTCTTCTACTTCAGTGTGTAGTCGCCCATTAGTGGCAAAATAAGTATTTTCATGATAAAATGACATTTGGGATGCTTTTTAACGGCATAAAGTATAATCATTTAAAACAAGAGACTGTTGAAGTTAGATATTTTAAATAAAAAACCATAGATCTGATGGAAATGACTTCTAAATGTGTACAGCTGAGGTACTAGAGAGTAAACAATTAACACATCTAGAGACTTTGAGCTTGGAATCACATTAAATCCTGATTCTACAGAATAACTGAAGGCTTTTGTTGAAACAGAGGAGATCCTGCAGAACCACGTGGCCCACTGGTGGTCTCCTGATGGGGAGAGGTTGGCCTTCCTGGTCCTCAACGACACTCAGGTCCCTATCATGGTTTTACCTCGCTTCACTGGCACAACGTACCCAAAACAGAAGCAGTACCCCTACCCCAAGGTAACTATCCGTAACACGGCGCCATCAGAATAAAAAACATACATGCCCCAATTTCTATTTCTGATGGCTAACATATTAAAGTGTATTATTAAAAAGATCCTCCTCAGATCATATTTAGTTAAATAAATGATGACTCAGGGTAATATGATGTCAGTAATGACCTCAGAGTAGCAACTAGTACAGCCCATCAACCTGGGAAGGGGTCAAAGGTCATCTCCAGACCATCTGAGGTCCATCATCCTGCAGTGAGGAGAACATCTCAGCAGCTCCCAGCTTCTAGGATGGAAGTCCAGCAACTTCAGTCCAAGGTCAGAACCTGAAGTTCCGAAAAAGGACCAGAAACCAGGAGCTCCACCTCAGACTCTGCAGGCCTCAGGTAGCAGGTTAAAGGTCAAAGGTCATGACCCTGAACCAGCCTGGCTGCTGGAAGGTTGAAGGAGAAAGCCTCTTCTCTCCACAACCAAAATGGTAGCAGGACTGAGGTCAGCAGAGCTGCACCTGGAGGAAGGAGATGTTTGCCACCATGCAGTCACTGGGTGGTCCACCATCTCCTCTGGATCTGTCCAACAGCTGAAGCTTGGTCCAAACTTGATCATCAACAAAACAATGATCCCAAGCACAGCAGTGGATCTACAACAGAACAACTAAAACGGCCTAGTTAAAGTCCAGACTCCAGCCTGACTAAAAGGGTGTGGACCTTCAGAGCTGAATCTCAATGATCTGAAGCAACGTTGGAGAGAAGAGTGGAGCAAGGTTCCTCCTCAGTGATGACACCTTTATCATTGAGGATGTAGCAGCTGTTGAATCACAGGGTGCACTTACTTTTTCTCTCACAGCTTTTAGCCTCGTGGGACATCTCATTTTATCTGAATGTTTTCTGTAGATATCATGTTGCTGGAGTTGGAAGTCAGGTTGTCCTGATTCTAGATGGAAGCTGTTGCTCTGGTTGCCTGTTTTCTTCCTGATGGGAGTGCTGGAATCTGAAGCCACATTCCTCGTTTGTACCCACAAACGTGGCAAATAACGTTGATTCTGGTTCTGACAAAGCTTTAAAAAACACACATAGTTCATTTGTGAAAAGCTGCTAAATCATAATTTAATTGTAACACTTTTAAAAACTGATTTATTTTAGAGCTGAAACTTTGACTCGATTCACCATAATTCCCAGGTTTCTGATCGTCACGCTGAAAGTTAAAGCAGCTCTGTGTAAGTTTTAACCCTTAAATTGCCTAATTTAAGGTCGATTCAATTATTTTCAAGTCCATGTACAGCAGCTGTTGTGTATTGATGCTCCGTGGGACTTCCCTTCTTAATAACTTACCCATGTAACTTGAGTGGGTCGCATCTGTCTCTGAATGGTGCTCTAAATCACATAAACCATTCTAGGTTACGGTTAACAACAAAACAAAACAGATATGACATTTACCTGATAAGACATATTTCTGGTTCTCTGATTAGAATTTAATCTAGAAGGGTAAATGTGGCCTTGTGTTTAGTAACTCCATGATGTCTCAATCTGCTGCTCCAAACTGCTCTGCTATCAGATTCCAAAACACGGAGGCAGACTGTTTAATTCAGTGACAGTGCAGTGCTGCCAGTGGCCTGCAGGGGCGCTAAACCTGGAAGTAATAGGTCTAGCGCCCCTAGTGGCTAGAGGTTACATAGAGTTTAAAATATCTCCAACTCTTCTCTTAATTTTTCCTCCCAGGAGAAACTCTGAAAGCCAAAAGATCTTCAGATCATGTCAGATTCAGACCTGGAAGGAGAGAACAAGCCTGTTAGGACGGACTGTTAATATTCATCTGGATAAACGTGAATGTTGGTCCTTACCATCCGTAGCAGTCGCTGCTCTCTGGTGTTAGATGTGCAGCTGAGTTTTAACCTTGGCTGCAAGCAGAATTCTGCGTTCACAAACACATGAGAATCCATTTTGTATCATAAATAATCTCAATTCTTTGGGCACGAACCAAAAGTGGTTTGGGCCAATCACGTTGCAGTATCATGGTTAAAGGCGGGACATCGCGCCGTGACATAGAGCTGCTGTCAGAATCCAGCATTTCTGCTTTGATAGAAGAACAGCAAGAAGCACCTTCTGCATTTTTACCTGCATGAAACCAACCTCTGGTAGGCGGGCAGTAGGTGTCGCTTCGCCCAATCAGCTCGGAGCGTTCTGCTGAACGTCCCTCCTTTCCCCAAACGGACTGGATGGATGCAGATCGATAATGTGCAGAACTAGAGTGCTGCTCATGATCAATGTGGGTCGCCCAGGTTTACTTGGAGGGAAACCTTCATTTTTACTCCATGTGAGACGATCCAGAAGGTCTTAAAACCACGCTGTCATGCTGGGCTCAGCCTCTTCTGAGGCCCGCTGTGTGTCTCTGAGTTTTATCCAGCAGGTTTCTGCTGCAGCCCAAAGCCGTCTGAACCTTCTTCTCTTGTCCTGCAGGCCGGCCAGCCCAACCCGGTGGTGAAGCTCTTCGTGGTGAACATTTACGGGCCGACCCACACGCTGGAGCTGATGCCTCCAGAGACGCTGAAGCTGCGGTGAGACCAGCTGCATCTCCTCTGTCAGACTTTTACCACCCAGAGGGAAACGGTTGACTTTTAAATGTCAGATGATCATTTTTCTCGGACCAGAGAGACGTGGCGCCTCTAACTGGGCCGCTCCAGAACCAGATGATGCAGAACAAGCTGCTAGTTTCTCAGTCTGGGTCTTTACCAGCAGCCTAATGCTAGTGATCTTCTTCTTCTAGGGAACATTATGTGACCATGGTGAAATGGATCAGCAAGACCAAGACGGCAGTGCGGTGGCTGAACCGGGCCCAGAACGTCTCCATCTTGACTGTGTGTGACACCACCACCGGAGCCTGTGTTACGGTCCGTCCCAGCCCAGCAGAACCTCTACAACCAGCATTTATTGCCTCTCAGATGTTTGCAGATCTTTCACATTTTCTCAGGACTTCATGTGACGGGCCGACACCAAGTGGTCCAGAACGATGAAGTGGAAGGAAAAAGATTCTAGCATGTTCACATTTACAAGTCTACCGTTTAGGACTCAGACCCGTTTACTCTGATACCGGCAAAAGTAAAATCCATTTAAACCTTCAACCGTCACCTGATCAGCAGCCAGAGCCCCGCTGGGTGTCCTTTAATCTGCAGATGTTCTGGTTCTGTTCCTCTGAGGTTCTCCAGAGAACATCCAGCATCATGGAGACCAAGGAACTAGGAGGTTCTGGTCCGGTTTACAGCAGGTCAGGTTCTACAGAACCTCCCAGAGCTCTGATCATCATGTGGACCTGCAGAGAGGATGGACCACCTGCAGACCTACCAGGACATGGACGTCCACCTGGACTGACAGGCTGGACCAGGAGAGCATTGATCAGAGAAGCAGGAGGACCATGGTGGCTCTGGAGGAGCTGCAGAGACCCACAGCTCAGGTGTGAAGATGATGGAGCTGAATCAGGACCATCCTGGAGGAGAACCTGGTAGACCTGCAGCCTGAGACATTATGGGATGGTTTAGATCAGAGCATGAGCGGCCTAGTCAAAGTCTAGATTTAAATCTCACTGAGAATGTGTGAAAACTGATGTTCCTGGATGTTCTCCATCCAGTCTTACTGAGCTGGAGATGTTCTAGAGAGAACGTCAGTCTGCAGACGTTCAGAGGTGCTGCAGCCAGAAGACCTGCAGCCAGAGGAGGTTCTGCAGGGTTCTGGTTCTGGTGGATGAACAAGTGAGGGATAAAACCCGAGGAGGTGTACGTTATCTGAAAGGGAAGGACACCTTGAAGGACATTATCTCACACCATGGTCACTTAGAGAGAGAGAAATATATATTAAATGACTTATTAATACTTTAACCTTTTCACACTGTTAAAAGTTTTTCACCAGAAGCTCAGAGAACTATTTCAAAATGTCTGGCCGTTACCAGCTAGCCTTTGAGCCCGCGCGACAATTTAGATCAATCAGGCTATTGGACCAAAACGTCTTTATAAGGACACCCTGCAGCCAATCAGAATCGAGTATTCTCCCAGGCCGTGGTATAAATACACTTCTCACGTTTTAGTTGTGAAATGAGATAAACAGGAGCAACATTTGCTCCACAGATCGGCTCCTGTTGTCTCTGAGCTGAAACGGACTGAAGCAGCAGGAGGAAAGGCTTCTTCTCACCAAGCAGCAGCTGCCTCCGCTCTCATTAACCTTTTTATCGGACCGGCCTTATCTGCTCTGCTCAGGAATATTTAACCTGCGCAGCAGAGATATCAAAGTTTGACGTGGCGATAAAACGCCTTATCTGAGAAGCAGAAGTTCATTAAAGTGAATCATCAGCGCATGGTTGGTCACCTCCATAATCTCTCTCACCTCCAGCTTCATGTCGCCCTAAACTGACCATCATCTCCGTCACTTTGTGCCCGAGCAGCAGAGCGCCGTGGTCCTGGAAGATGATTCCTCATGAGATTACTCCAGAGCATGCAGCAGTGATCCAGGGTGTCGTCCTCCTCCAGGGAGGATCACCTGATCACCCTGAGGAGACAGTCAGCTGTCCCTCCAGGTGACCCAGTAAGAGCTTCAGTGTGGTGTCTTCTCACCTGCTTCAAGCTTTTTAAGACGTCTGGATCCGGTCTCTTCTTCTCAGGCTGTCCTCTGACCCTTTAAAGATCTCCTTCAGGTTCTTGGGAGATTTTCTCTGGACTTTGGCTGCAATTTTACAGTTTTCAGTCCGGTTCTGGACCCGACCAGGACGGCATGTTGGGCTGTCAGCCGATCGTCTCCTGCTCTGATCCAGCCCCATCTGATCAATGTCCAGAGCTGGTTATGGAGCGGTTGGTGGTGATCCGGATGGTTCCAGCTGATAGAGCACGGTGCTGTGGATTCATGCTTAAAGCATGAGGAGAGCAGAAGAGTTGTCAGGTCTACAAAGAACCATCTGCAGCAGAAGAGCAGAATCTGGAGTTACATCTAGGGGAACTTGGAGAAAACCCGTCCCAGACCTGAGATGCATCACTTTTCTGGTCATCAACAGGCTGCTTGGAGCTAGAAGCTTTATTTCTGGCTGTTTAAGCCTCTTATCGTCGGGATTCAAGGATTATTTGATACGAGCTGCTGGTAAAGCGTCACACAGAAGGTCCACAGGAAGTTATCTCCTAGCCTCCTTCACAGCAGGATTATCATCCAGACAGTAAATGTTCTCCTCTAGGTCTTGTTGAGGAGCACCATGACTCCACATGAGGTCTTACAGGGAGGTTCTCCTGGGGTTCTGCACCTGGCTTCTGACGACACATGATTTCAGCTTCTGCTCCTGTTGGGTTTCAACTCATTTTGTGTTTCTGTGTCTGTTTATGGGTTTTATCATTTTAATGTTGTACGTGTTCCGTGCAGCACTTTGGTGCTTTTTCTGATGGAAAGCTTTGTTTCTGACACGGAGAGGAAAGGCAGACGGCGTCGGATCAGGAAACAGAACTGATGAGGCGCGGAACGTTCTCCCGTCATTAACGTTGATTTAGAAAACTAACTCAGAAACCAGGGATTCACTTTTAGGCCTAGAACTGTTAAAACTGAACCCTGACCTCTCTGTCAGCAGGCTGGTTCTCCTCCAAGAAACACAGTTTAAAGACTTTTTGTTGCACTGAAGTATAAATAGATGCTGTGTGCTGGTGTCTGGTTTTCATGTCTGGGCTCTGAGCGCTCCGGTAGAAGCAAACAGACCCGACATCCTCCTGTTTTTGAAAGCAGTTGGCTTGGTTTTAGTTGTTTTAGGAACGTTTATGGTTGAAAAGTGCAGCACAAAGTCAAATCCCTCCGTAATCTCTCTGTATTTGGACGACACGCTGCATATTTAACCCTGGAGCTGCACTGTGGGGCTCAGCGGGACGCTCTCCAGATCTGCGTTTCCTGAATTTGTTCGATTTCTGCACAAACAAAGCCGTGAGCCAGCCAAGCGGCAGCTGAAACGGGTTCTGGACGCAGCGGCCAGATCCTGGCTGCCAGAACCCTGCCTGCTGCTCGTTGGTTTAAAACCCGAGAACAGACTGAAAGTGGTGTTTCCCAAAGGCCGCTGGAAATAAACAGCAGAAGGAGGTTTATTATGTGGCTGGAAAATGAGCCTCTGAACTACAGAACCACAACACATTTCACTCAATATATAAAAACAGCTCTTGTTTGTATTTTCTGATGTAATTTTTTGAAACGCTGCTGGGGAGCAGGAGGAAAGACGTAACGCTCAGTTTGTTCTCTTTATTTCCAGAGACACGAGGAAAGCTCCGAGCTCTGGCTCTCCAAGCAGGTAAACCTTCACCTTCTCCTCCTCAGACCTTCAAAGTTCTGCCACTAAGGAACATAGAAGCTGTTTCTACGCATGAAGCGTCTCAGCCGCTCAGAAACTAGTCCTAAATGATCTATAAGCCTTATCAATGCCTCCTCTCTTCATTATTAGGCTGTTCATGCTGAGTTCCTCAGCTAGAAAAGCAGCTATGAGTTACCAGGATGTTATCGGCGTTCTTTCATCACTTTGTGTCAAACCCTGAAGTCCTGGAGGTTTGGGGAGTTCTCCTCCATGTCCGGTTCAGACCTGGTTCTGCTCCGACCCTCAGAGGGAAATGTTCCTACATCTACAGTTTAAAACCCAACCAAATATTTGTGATTGTTCTCTGACATCACGGAGGAACGAAGACGTCCTGAAAACCAAATGACCTTTGAACTCGTTATATTTTAATGGAGCGGAGAACTGGGTCCAGTTTAATTTCAGTAGCGAGCTGCTATCTTCATCGTTCTGCGGCTCTTTGCTCCTCAGCAGCGTCCTCTGAATCCCGTCACCTTCAGCTTCAGCCGTCTCCCCGCGGCGCCGCGGCGTGCTTCAGCACACATCAGGAACCAATCACTACGCCTCATTCAGGTTCTCTCTCCACAGAACCAGGAACCCGTGTTCTCCAAGGACGGGAACCGATTCTTTCTGACTGTGCCGGTGAAACAAGGAGGACGGGGAGAGTTTCATCACATCGCCATGTTCACGACACAGGTGAGGCTCCGCCCACACGACGGTCCAAACAGATGGATGTCTTTTAGGCACGGCTCGGCCTCAGAGGTCCATGGAGTCGGCCCGATGTTCTGGTTCTGGGATGTCAGCAGGGTTCTCAGACCAGCCTCCTGTTTCCAACAGAACCTCTGCTCTGCTTGTTTCAGTTCAGAGCGGATCAGAACGAGGTCCGACACCTGACCTCAGGGAACTGGGAGGTGACCCGCATCCTGGCCTACGATGAGAACACCGATGACCTGTGAGTCTGGACCGGTACCGCTTTCACAGCTGAAGCACACATTCAGAACCTGCAGCAAGACAGAACCCAGTAAATCCAATTAGAGCAGAACTTCACTGGTTCTGTTTCAGCTGAATCCAGTGAGAGGGAACCAGAACCACAGGACAAAGATGATTAACAGCATTAATGCATCGTGTCTGTTGGTGCTAAATGTCTTTAATCTTTATATTTATCCTTTAATGTCTTTAATGTTTATATTTATCCTTTAATGTCTTTACTCTTTATAGCTATTCTTTAATGTCTTTAATGTTTATATTTATTCTTTAATGTTTTTAATGTTTATATTTATTCTTTAATGTCTTTAATGTTTATATTTATTCTTTAATGTTTTTAATCTTTATATTTATCCTTTAATGTCTTTAATCTTTATAGTTATTTCCTGAGTACAGAGGGGTCGCCACGAAGACGGCAGCTTTACAGGTTCGTCTTTTTTTATTCTGCCTCCAGTTCAGGTTTTATTTTCATTGGCAACACAAGAACCAACAGATCCGTGCTGCTGTCCAACTAAAAACTGCTAAAAACACGTCTAGTCCAGTTTAGAAGATTTCATCTGTTCGTTATTATTTAGAGTGATTAAGGTCCGATAAATGATTTAAAGGAAATAAAGCAGTCAGTCCCACAGTCTCAGAATAAACCAGGAGGAATTCCTCATGTCTGGGATTTTGAGGCTAAATGCTGCCCAGGATCATAAACCGGTACCAGAATCAAGAACTAAGTTTATTATCATTATTCTAAGACCGATAATGTAACTGAATGGTTCTGAGGCGTTCAGGGAGAGATGGAGAGGAGCGAGTACCGTACCCTGTGGTGCTCCTGAGTCTTCTAGAGTCTTCTAGAGTCTTCTAGAGTCTCTCACAACCTGAATCAGGCTGAACTGGGTTAAATGTTCTGCAGAACTCAGAGAACCTTGTCCAGATGACAGGTCTATGAAGGTGTCTTCTACTCCACGGTGCTCATTTATGGTTTTCTTATGGTTCTGTTGGATAAAGACCGGACCACATTTCAGAATCTTATGGTTCTGAGTTATTTCTAAGCTTTCAGTATTTCTAAGTCAGCAGAAGATCTTTAACACCAGAAACGTTAACAGGCATCAGATCAAAGTGTGCCTGAGTGTAACTGCTGAGGTCAGGGGTGGTTCTGCTGTGACCCAACGGGCCCAGCAGGTCCAGACGGATGTTTCTGATGAGACGTTTTCTGTCCTTTCTCTCCTCAGTGTTAAAACTGTGGGTCTGTTCCCACAAAGGTGTCTGACCTGTGAGCTCAGCAAAGCCCGCTGTCTGTACTTCGGCGCCGACATCAGCCCCTCCAACCAGCACGTTCTGCTCCACTGTAAAGGTAGGTCAGAGCAGGGAGGTTCTGAACATTTGGAACCATGGAGAACCCAGCACCGGTCCCCAGATGTTTGACCCAAACGGAACCCGAATAGAATGTTGACCCCTGGTTCTGAGTTACAATCTCCACTAAGCTCTGAGATGACGTGGATGGACCAGTTCTGGTTCTGCTGACTCTGACGTAGACAGACTGATCAGCATCAGAACCGGATCTGGTCCAATGAGGTTCCATTGGTTCTGGAGATTCTCTGCAGAACCCAATAAATGTTGGACCAGTGGATCCACAGCAGATCGGCTCTGGGTCGATGTTCAACCTGGTCCCACATGTTTGGCTGTTTGAGGGGAACCGGTCCATCAGGGTTCCTGCGTTAGAACCTAAAGTCCGGCCTTATGGTCCGGCTCACTGACACCAGGCATGCTTCTGCAGTCCATGCAACAGAACCCTCCCCGTCATCGGTCCATTCCTCCTGGTTCTAGCACTATAACTAGTCTCCCTGATCCAAAGTTCTCCTCTAAGCGGTCCAGTGCAGGACCCTCTCTGGTTCCAGTAGGTCCCGTAAGCCGGGTCGGTGCACAAAACCTCCAAACCCGCGTTGTGACCCAGATCAAAGGTCAACGGGTGGTTCTGTCTGATACCTCGGACCTTCAGTCACTGCTCTCACCTACAGTGACTGAACCATCGAGGCATCGGATCCGGCCCAACAGAACAGAAACCAGAACAGAAGATTTTGCTGCTGAGAAATGTTCTGAACTTCAGCTTATGGGTCAAGATCGGACCTTTCGGGTTCCAGACAAGTTCTACATTCATTCGTCTTTCATCGGATCAGAACTTCGGACGAATTAACTCTCAGCTCCAAAGGAGCCAGTTAATGGAACCAGACTTCTGGGTTTGGTAGAACAGCTGCTTTAAGACGGTACTTAGTTCTACGGCCCAAACAATAGAACCTAGTGGTTCTGATCCACAGAGGAATAAAAGAACAGGGTTCGTTTCAACTGGACGGACGGGGAGCGTTCAGAGGTTCTGGTCCGACAGGAAGGACGTTACTAAAGAAGTTCTGACCAGGTCCGTCTTATGTTTTCCTCTCTTAGGTCCAGGAGCGCCGACCGTCATCTTACACAGCCTCAATAACTCAAGTAAGTGGTGGGGAAACGGGCCGGTCCATGTTCTGCTGGAACCGGGAGCTGACTTTGGGGTTCTGGTGATAAAAATCCTTCAGGTGGAACAATCGGAACAACAAAGACCGTCTTTTAGGGTTTTCAATAGTTGGTTTCATCTATTAGGAGATAAAATGATCCAAACCTGCCTGTGTGAAAAAGTATTCACGCCCTAAAGCTGATCCGGCCTCGGCAGCAGCTGGTACCGGGTTCTGAGTCTTTGCCGTCCTTGTGGAGGAAGCTGGACCCGCTCTGACTTGGTGGTTTGGACGGATAGCCTGCAGCATCTCCATTGGATGTAAACCCAGACTTTGACTAGGCCACTGCAGAAGCTTCATTGTGTTTTGGCTTGAGGCATTCGGAGGTGGACCTGCTGCTGTTCTGGATCATTGTTCTGCTCCAAAACCCGAGAGCCTCAGGATTTCCTGCTAGAGCAGAACTTATGGCGCCTTCCTTCACATCCAGTCGTCCGGGCAGTGCGCAGCAATATGTGGGGGAGGGGGGAGCAGTAGAAACCTGACGGCTCCAGCATTCTCTGGTGAAACTTGCTTTGGTTCTGAAACCATTTCTAGCTGGTTCAGCCTTATTGGGTCCATTCAACGAGGGAAACCATCCAGAGCCTTTCTCCTTAAGCCAGCACCGGTAAAGAGGTCGGCACCACGGCCAGAACCGGTCCAGTCTGGTTTCAGTTTTCAGACAAACCTCCATCGCCTCCGTAGAGGTTAAAACGCTCCTGATGACCTCAGTTTGCTTCCTAAGAGCTTTTTGTTTAAACAGCTCGTGTCTTCGTGACCTTCAGAGAGTCCAGGTCTGGACCTCCTCCTCGTCTTCTTCATGTGCCGTTAACCTCCTCCGTAGCGTGCGCGTGTCTTCTCATCATCCAGGACTGCTTCCACGCTTCAACCCCTGCAGTCACTAGCGGCTGTGCTGCAGATAGCCGGCCATTCACTGAGGTTCTCTGTTGGTTTGGGTCTTCCATCAGGAATGCTGCAGGAACCCAGCCGCCGGTCACATGGTCTGGTTCTTTATCACATGTGGAGAAAATAGCAGCAGTAGATGTTCCCTGGTCCACTGAAGGAGCCGCCATCATGCTCCAGAACTCTGACACATCTTCTATCACCATCATCTTCCCAGATTACTACATCCTGGAGAACAACTCGCTGCTGAAGGCAGTTCTGAAGTACAAGCGGATCCAGCTGACGGACTACAGGACCGTTCCAGTAGAACACTTTGGTGAGAGGGACGACTTGTTCTTCTCCGGCAGATAAACGCAGGAACTGCAGCGCAGATTAAAACGTTTTCTCCGTCTTCTCAGATCTACCGCTGCAGATTTCTTATCCGCTGGACTTCTCAGAGTCCCGTCACTACGGACTGCTGCTGATGATGTGAGTAGCAGACGGTGGTGCTATGGTACGACAGAGAGAAATGTAGCAGGTTAGCAGCAGGAACGAAGCATGATTAGATATTTCACCTCATCATCACCGTCTGAATGACATTATATCTGTTTTATTAATTAATATCTGCAGCCCAGACAAACGCAGCATCCAGCGTTCATATTCATGCAGAAACAGATGTTTTCATTAACTTTAGAAAATAATCCTTATATTCAGCAGATATTCTCAGGTTGAGTAATAAATAGTCATAATTAATACGTGAGAATATTATTCATCATTTCATTCACTGATGTCACTAAATGAAACTCATATATTTGATTAAATAGAACCAAGCTGATGTTTTCAGGCTTTTATTTCTGGTGATGATTTTTTTGGCTTCCAGTGAATTAAAACACGACGTTAAAGATCAGAATAAAACGGAGCAAGAAAAGCCATTTTCATAGAGATGTGGGCTCAATAAACAGTATGTTTATTACCCGTTTAAAGGTTATGATGTTCCAAAGGTTCTTTAGCCTAACAGACGGGCCTCAACAGAACCAGAACCTGATTTATTGACTACGACTGTTGAGATGTCTCAGGCTGAAGAAAGTCGACACGATAAACGACGTCCGGCTCATTTATGGGAAACGCTTTTAGGAAACTGAAGACTGGATGAAATCCTGACGTTTGAGCAACATCAGGATTCATTAGAGTTTGTTTAAATTCCTGATAAACCCTGCATGTCGCATGACTTTGTTTTTCTTATTAAGTCCTTCTGAGATGACTTTAAATAGTTTATTTACAGTTTAAAGCTTTCACTTTGAAGGCATGTAGGAGTCCATAAATTATCGTATTTTTATACGATAAAATAAGTCGTTCCGGATTATAAATCGTATCAGTCAAAAAATGCGTCATAAAGAGGAAAAAAACATATATAAATTACACCGGGAAATAAATTGCATTTATTTAGACATTTATTTCACACAATCAAAGACTAAAAACTGACATTTAATCTGGTAAGACCACTTATTCAATCCCTCAGCTGCATCCACAACCTGCTGAATAACCTGGAACACACCTGGGAGGATGGATGGAGTAAATTAGCATAAAAAGCTAGCAACGCCAACCAGGAAAGTTCTCAGAGTATTTCAGTCTAATTTCGCTGATATCAGACCATGAGCGTAACGGTGCTACATGCTAAGCTAACAGTACGACATGGATGTTTCAGAGCAACATAAGGTAGCTGTAACAACAGAGCTGTAAGCTAGCGCTAGCTGCTGTTAGCTTCACTGACGGCCCAGTAACAGGTTCTGTGTGTTTCCTTAGAGCTGCTCCACGTAACGCTCTGCTGCGTGAATACAGAATGAAACAGAGAAACAACATATGTACATGTGTTCAGTTTTTTATAAGTTAATGTTTTCATTCATTTAATTCAAGTGGTGCAAGAGCAGCATCTAGTTTTCACAAGCCTAGTCTGCCCTCTTGTGGCTATAGACGGTAATGTTTACTCCTTGGTTCATCTTGGTCAGTATGATTTTAAAACTAATATATAAGTTGCACCTGACCATAAGTCGGAAACATACGGTAGTTAACGAGCTGTGAATCTGAGCAGGAAAGACTTCCCTGGGGGGATCACAGCAGAAATTAGGCTCAGGGACGTCCAACTCCAGCTGTGACCTTTGAACCTTAAGCAGCTCGTCATTTAATTCACCTCTCTGACCAAACCTGTGTGCTCTGGGTGCAGTGACAGCGCCCCCGGTGGCCAGGCTGTGAGTGACCGTTTCTCTCTGGGCTGGGACTCGGTGCTGGTCAGCTCCGACAGCGTCATCGTGGCCCGTTTGGACGGCCGGGGCAGCGGCTTCCAGGGCCAGAGGATCCTGCAGGAAGTCCACCAGAGGCTGGGAACGGTTGACGTCCAGGACCAGATCGCTGCGGTGGAGTGAGTCCCCTCAGAGTCTCTGCTCTGGTTCTGATGGGTTCACAGCAGCCCGGAGGCCCGGTTTGACTGGTTCTGTCCTGCTTCACTACCCGTGTTCTCACTGCAACTCACTGTGTTAGAAACTGCAGTCAGCTGAAACTTAAATGCAGCTAAACTAACAGTTCTGAAGGTTAAACATCCTGCAGCTTCTAGTGACCCTGAATAGATTGATCACTGAGAAGAAAATAACGTGAAATTAAAATCAGTTTATTTAAGTTGTTTAATCGGCGTGGGCAGAAGTGAGAGAGGACGCCTGGTTCCAGCTTCTCCACGTTGATCATGTGTGTTTCCTCCAGATACATGATGAAGTTTCCGTATATAGACCGGACACGGATAGCCGTGTTTGGAAAGGTAAGCACTGGAAGATGCTGTTTTAGTCCATGATGGACCCAGCACTTCTGAGGCTGTTCTCCTCTTCAGGGTTACGGGGCCTACCTGACGTTGATGATGCTGAGGTCCACTGACGGCCTCTTCAAATGCGCCTGCGCCATGTCGCCGGTGACAGACTGGAAACTCTACGGTGAGTAGAAACCCTCAGAAAACGCCTTCATGGCCAAATACAGTTCAGCTGGTTTAACTCAGATGAGTTCTGGCCGTCTGCTGCTCTGGACCAAACAGGTTCAGTCCATGTCAGGATGGAGAGACATCAGCAATGATGTTTCCCAGCCTCCACGGCTCAGTCTTTCTTTAGAGAAACAAGCTTTTCTGTACAGGAAATATTATTATCTTGAGACAATCAGAGCGATCTAAGAGGAAATCAAGTTTGAGTTTAGCAAGAAAATCCAAAGTGATTTTGTGCTTTCAGACCAGGTGAAGTTGATCGCTCCATCAGCCTTTAGCTATTCAGCAAGAGAAGTCAAACCATAATTATTGTGAACAGATTTGTCCAACAAATGGATAAAACTGAGTAGTTAACGTTAATACGAGCTTTAGAACGTCTTGTTTTGCTCCGATTTGCTCTGATGATGCTCAGAATGAGGCCTGAATCTCAAAGTAAAAGCTGTTATTTGCTGCTGAATGAGCTGAAGCCGCAGCATCGTTTACGCTCCATCATCTGTCATTTGCAGCGTCGGCGTTCTCTGAGCGATACCTGGGCATGCCGTTACGGGACGACAGCAGGTACCAGGTGAGTTTTCTGCTCCTCGTCACAGTGAGGCGTTCTGAAGGCTGCAGCTTTGGTGGCTTTTTATTTTTCACACCAGTCAGATTCCTCAGTTCCTGCGCTGCTGTTTTCAAACGCTGCAGCTGAGGAGACGCTTCAGACGACGTGTTGAAATAAGAAAATCAAACCTCCGCAAAGCTGCAGCCTGGAATATCTCAGAAACAGGGATGTGTGTCGGAACGTTTTTTATTTGACTGCGTGCTGCCCGGCCCGGTCCTGACCCGGTCCTGACCCGGTCCTGACCCGGTCCTGACCCGGTTATCTCCTGCCTCTGCTCTGCCTCCAGTTCTCCAGCCTGCTGCAGAACGCCCAGGCTCTCCGGGAGCAGACGCTGATGCTGGTGCACGCCACAGCAGACGGTGAGACAACAGTAATCTGTGCTAAAATAAAAACAATGTGCAGCAGCCGTGAACAAAGAGGCTCACAATCCTGAAAAGTGATGAGGGAACCAGCTTCTAATCAGCAGATGAAAGAAAAGCTGCTAATCTAAATTGATGCTGGGATATCCTGAGGAGAACGCTGCTGATGAATCATGCATGTGGGATTTGTGGAGGCAGAGTCTGATGGACTGTGTTTCTTTCTGCTGATTAGGATTCAGGCTGAATTTTGCTGACTTGTTTCCTTTCTTTCAGCCAACATCCACTTCCAGCACACTGCTGAGCTCGTCAAGAACCTGGTGAAAGTGGGAGCCAACTACTCCATGCAGGTACGCACCGGCTTTCTTCCATCACCCTGCTGCTCTGGAGGTTCTGTAGGGAAAAGGTTCTGACCCGCCTGGTTTTACACATCTGTTGTTTCTTTGGAGGAAACGATGAACCTGTAAAGGTGCAGCAGTTAGGCTTATTTATCGGCAAATGGCTTGTACTTGTTTAGCGCTTTAACTAGTCTTGACGACCTCCAAAGCGCTTACACCCCATTCACACCCTGACGGTGGTGAGTTATGTTAGTAGCTACAGCTGCCCTGGGGAAGGCTGACAGAGGCGAGGCTGCCATATAACGGCGCCACCGGGCCCTCTGACCACTGCCAGCAGGCAATGTGGGTGAAGTGTCTTGCCCAAGGACACAACGACAGAGACAGTCAGAGCAGGGAATCGAACCGGCAACCCGCCAATTGCAAGACAAACCCCCTAACCTCTGTGCCACCGTCGCCCCATCGGCTAATGTATCGGCTGATTTATCGGCTAATTTATCGGCTAATTTATCGGCTGATTTATCTGCTAATTTATCGGCTAATTTATCGGCTGATTTATCGGCTAATTTATCGGCTGATTTATCTGCTAATTTATCGGCTAATTTATCGGCTGATTTATCGGCTGATTTATCGGCTAATTTATCGGCTGATTTATCGGCTGATGTATCTGCTAATTTATCGGCTAATTTATCGGCTGATTTATCGGCTAATTTATCCGCTAATTTATCGGCTGATTTATCTGCTAATTTATCCGCTAATTTATCGGCTGATTTATCGGCTAATTTATCGGCTAATGTATCGGCTGATTTATCGGCTAATTTATCCGCTAATTTATCGGCTGATTTATCGGCTAATTTATCGGCTGATTTATCGGCTGATTTATCGGCTAATTTATCGGCTGATTTATCGGCTGATTTATCGGCTAATTTATCGGCTGATTTATCGGCTAATTTATCGGCTGATTTATCGGCTGATTTATCTGCTAATTTATCGGCTAATTTATCGGCTGATTTATCGGCTAATTTATCGGCTGATTTATCGGCTGATTTATCTGCTAATTTATCGGCTAATTTATCGGCTGATTTATCGGCTAATTTATCCGCTAATTTATCGGCTGATTTATCTGCTAATTTATCGGCTAATTTATCGGCTGATTTATCGGCTAATTTATCGGCTGATTTATCGGCTGATTTATCGGCTAATTTATCGGCTAATTTATCGGCTAATTTATCGGCTGATTTATCGGCTGATTTATCGGCTAATTTATCGGCTGATTTATCGGCTGATTTATCGGCTAATTTATCGGCTAATTTAGCGGCTAATTTATCGGCTGATTTATCGGCTGATTTATCGGCTAATTTATCGGCTAATTTATCGGCTGATTTATCGGCTGATTTATCGGCTAATTTATCGGCTAATTTATCGGCTGATTTATCGGCTGATTTATCGGCTAATTTATCGGCTAATTTATCGGCTAATTTATCGGCTGATTTATCGGCTGATTTATCGGCTGACCGTCTGCAGCTCGGTTTTCGTCACAGTGTGTCTGATGACCCAATCAGAACCAACTCAGCTCCAGCCTCCACACTGCCAGGTGTTGGTACCAAGCTGGGCAGCCTGAGGGTCATTCTGAAAGAACCACCCTCACACCAGAACATATGGTTCTGCTGGTACCGGACCAACCAGGGCTGGTCGTCTGGATCACCTTCAGAACGCCCGAGTCCCCCAGCACCGGCAGCCCCGGACGGTTAGGGTCGTTTTCAGTAAGATGTCTGTTTGGACCGGACCTGCCGAGGCAGGCGGACACACCAGAACCGATCAGAGCCGTGCCGGATCGGACCGGCAGCAGCGAGGGTCTTGGTCAGCTCATAGAATAATCCGGGTGTTTGTGCTTTCCTCTTCAGATCTACCCTGACGAAGGTCACTTCCTGTCGCTGCCAAGCCGCCAGCACCTGTACGCCACGCTGAGCAGCTTCTACAGGGAGTGTCTAAAGGAGGAGCTGCTGCCGCTGCCCGACGAAGAGGAGGAGGAGGAGGAGTAAGCGTGAGGCTTCCCTGAATCCCTCCAGGCCTTCAGAGTTTGGACCGCGTGTTTAGCCAGAAACGGACGCAGTGACGGAGCTGCTGGACTCCCTCCGCTTTGGATGAGCACTTTGTTGTGTGAATGTATAAATATGTTGAAGGACGCCACAGAGACACCGCTGGGCCTCCAGCACCAACTTCTTCTAGTCCTGGGACGCTCACGTTCTCAGCAAAGCACACGGAAAACTTCCTACGTTTGTTCCAGGTTCTTCAGACTGCAGCCACCCGACCCGACCCGGTGCCCCGCCCCCAGGGAGTCTCTGGGCGGCGCCGGACCTCAGCATCAGCACCGACTCCATCACTGTACATCGTTCCCAGCAGCACATCCAAGCTCCGCCTGCAGAGAGCGAGCTCCAGCAGACCCAACCACGCAGGTTCTGTTGGACTTTCAAGGCCCGCAGAACCGAGCTGGACGACTCCTCGACTTTTACTTTCCTTACTCTAGATATGGACCAGAATACGTTTCCTGGACTGAAGCAGCAAATCCTAAGTGTGTCGTTCTTCTGCTGACCCGCACGGTCCGACAGGAGAAGACGAGTCCAGCTCCAGAACAGAAGGTCCAGTTCAGCTGTCCAACTTAGCCTGTGACCCTGACAGCTAATAATAACAATAATAATAATAATAATAATAATAACACAGACTCTCCAGTTGGGCCACAGATGTAAATCTTCACAGGAATCTTTATTCATTAATATGTTGAAATGAGCTCAGTGTTAAAATATAACTGGTTCATTGTTAAAAGTTACTAAAAAGTTTTATTTGTTATTATTCTACATTTAAGTAGTTTATGAAGGTTGAATAAAAAGGTATCAGGGAAAATTGAACTTTAAATAATTTTAATTCCCTGATTTCAACCCTGACTTAAATAACAGTAAAGATCCTTTTCTGCCTAACGAGCCCCAGATCAGCACCGCTGCAGGTTTTAAAAGGTTTAAAGCTGCAGAACGCCATGGCTGGCAGGAACCACCCATCTGACGGGTCCGACGGACCTTCAGAACCGGGTGTGTTGGAGCAGGAGAGCTGCTGGAGCGTCATGGCAGCATCGCTGATGATGGAGCCGGCGCTACGTTCAGAACCTCATTTACAGTCAGTACATATGGATCATGACCCGGACAAGAGGATCCGGATCCAATCAGCCAAATTTAGAGCTGCTGTTGATTGTGTCCAGGTGAGCAGCGAACTGGGTCGACTTCTGTTTTGGACCGGGACCAGTTAGTAGGTAACGTCTCCTGTTGGATGATGTGGAGGGACAGCCGTGAGGTTTGATGTTGTCATCCTGATGTCAGAAGCAGGATCAAATGAATTCATCTCCTGGACTTTTACAAGAGAACCCGGTCAGAACCAGCCACTAGAACGCGGTTCGGTTACGTCCTCCATCCCAGTTACAAGACAGGGAACTTCCCTGCCAGCTGGTAAAACTCCTCCTGGAGCAGCACGTCATTAGCTTTGCAGCAACGCCTCGTACTGAGCAAGCACGCGGCGACAGTAGACAGGAAGAACAGGAGGAAACCTCTGGGTCGTTAGCGAAGGGTTGAGAACAGATGTTAAATACTGCAGTTAAAACCGTGATCAGAGCAGCTAACCTGGGCCCTCCGTAGTCTCAGCACACCTGAACACGCAGCGTCAGGTGACTGACAGCCAATCACACTCCGTCTTCTGCTCTGACTGGCATGGAGGCTCAGAACGGGTCAGAACGGGTCAGAACGGGTCAGAACGGGTCAGAACGGGTCAGAACAGGTCAGAACGGGTCAGAACGGGTCAGAACGGGTCCGGATAACAAACCTGAGCAGGTGCAGACCGAGCTGCCGGGTCCAGGCTCTGATTTCTCATTTCCACTGCCACAGATGCTTTAATCTTCACGGCTCTCTGTTTATTGGTCATTAAAAGTCAAAGAGCACGTCCAGCTGGTTAGAGGAGAGCAGGACCACAGCTGCTGGTACCGAGCCGGGTCAGCGCGCCCTACAACCCGAACCAGTAAACTCCAGATTGTCCCTTTAACCCGTGACCAACTCAGGCCCTCCAGAGCTCAGCAGCCGCTTTAAAACAACAGGAAGCAAAGATTGTGCTGCGCTTTAATCGTTTAATCAGTTCTGGGCCGCGCTGCAAAGCTTCTCCGCCTTCATTCCAGTTTAAAGCCAGGAAATCCGGTTCTGGAGCTTCGGGCCAGGCTGACGACACGTTTCCGACTAAAACAGAGAATTATTCAGAGGAAGAGTCTCAGTGGCAGTTCTGGTCTTTGCATGCCTTCTACAGGGAAATGTCGAGAGTTGCCACATTTTGTACAGTACAATACAGCAGAGTGTGTACATAAATCTATTTTTAAGACTTCACATCTCATAGAAAGTTTAGTCTATGAGGATGGGTTGATTTCTCCTGGATTTCTTGTATATTTCTTATTCAGTTGTTTCCTTTCAGCGGTTCATTTTCCTCTTAGGATGGATTTTGTAAAGCTTGTTCTTGTTTTTGTTGCTGTTTAAAGTGGGAAGGGACGGGTTCTGGTTCTGGGATTATTGTGACTGTCCTCTAGTGATTATTAATAAAGAAAAACATAAAGAAACGCTGGTGTGTGCGGCTGAAAACCAAATCCAGCGATCAGGAGGAACGCCATGATGGGAACGCCAACCCAAACGGCTCTTCAGGAGGTGCTGCAGTCCGGTCAGATTTATAATCCTGTAAGTGTTGTAATGGCCTAGTTAAAGTCCGGACCACTGGCCTCCTTTAGAGAGCAACAAACATGTGAGAACCTTCAAGCTTGGTTCTGATTTGTGACGTTAAAAACGTCCAGTTAAAAGCTCCAGAGAATAAAAGTGGAGCGAGTTGGGCCTGCGGAGGGCGCCATCTTTGATCGTTTCCTGTTTCCTTTGGAACATTTTGTGGGTTTGGTGGAAATAAACATTTTGGACCAGACTGGAGAAGATCAGCAGCATGAAAACTGGAAACTGCAGCTCAGGATCTCATTGATGCCCAGAGACAAGAAGACCTGGATGGGCTTTAACGGTCATTTCCACATTATTAGGTTTAAAATTATCTTTGATCTGCTGACTCAGCAGAAAAGAAAGCAGGTTTTTATAGTTAAAAATATTTAGGAAATAATGAATTAAGTCTGACGGTTTGAGCTGAAATAAAGCAGGAGCATCCTGAAGGTTTTCTTCCTGATGACCAGTAGAAGCTAATTATGAAGACCTGCTAAATATGGGGCTAGTTTCTAATTAAATCTGCTTATTGTGCAACAAATCAGACCTTCTTCCTGATTTTTGAGCAAAATACCAACAAATGGATTCCCAAAGCAAGCAGGTTGGAGGATAACTGCAACCGAAGCCGAAGTGTCTGATTATCGGGATCACCCAGAGTCACAGACCCTTCCTCCCAGCAGAGGTTACACTTCCACAAACCAAACACCTTTTCACATCACCGCCAGAATCTGCAGCTTTCATTCTTGTTAATAATCTGTTGCTGTTCTTATGCATAAATATAAAATATACATACACGTTTTTTTAAAGCCACCCTAATCAGTTGCTCACTCCTTTCACCATAGGATGTCACTTTTAATAACTGTGAAATATATTTCTTATTCTGTAATCCACAGGCTCTTATTCTTATTTGTATTTATCCCACCTGTGTTCCTGCTTCCATCTGCCTTTCACTTACTCTATAAATCTGTTACCTCCCTGGATAAATTATTGAATAATTCATTAATTGTTAATTAGCAGCACATGTGGACATTAGAATATTGATCAGTGCTAAAGTTTCCATCTAAATCCACCTGTTGCATTAATAATGATGCCAGATCATCCAAATAACTCAATGTTTGCTTTTTCCTCACCTTCATCAGGTCTGCAGATGCCAACCGACTTGTTGAATTATCGTTCATTAACTTCATAATTACACACAGTTTGGGTTAATAAATGTGGTTAGAATGGAAAAGTGGAATCTGAGTAAAAAAACTGTTGCTGTAGAATAATTAAATAGTTCATGGAGGCTTTTATTATACCTGGATCAGCTCAGGGAAGACTGCTTTTAACTCTATGGAGAATAGAAATATATAAATACATGTTAGTGCATCCTCCATTTTGGTTATCTTAATTCATTTTATTACCATTTTTATTTTTATATTATTTACTATTTTACATTGGAACAACCCGTAGATTCGGTATTATTAAGCATGAAAGTATTTTTTTTACCAGAACAATAAATGTTTAACGGCTTTTTAAAGTCATTGATGTGGCCATCAGGGCCTGGAAGGCTGAAATATCTCAGTCAGTCACTGCTGTTAATTATATTTTGACCATGAATACTTTCTACTAGCAGGTATGTGGTAACATCAACGCTTTCGCACTGTTTGATTGGACAGTCAGAGCTGCTAAACTGTATTATTTATATTAAAGCTTCATCTGCTGCTTCAGCAGAACCAAAGTTTGATTTTAGATCCGTTTTTAACCCAAAGCGGCTGAAACAGCAGCAATAAATTAGTTTGCTGATTTATTGTTAAAGCCTTTTTCAGGGCAGACTTTTCATGAGAAGCTGGACATCGTTAAGAAAAGCCGGGAAACTCCAAAGCTGTGGTACCGCAGGCCCACGGGCCCACGGGCTTCTGGGACACTAAACTACCAGCACTGATTGTTACTTCATGACTAACGTCTAACTAATGTCTAACCAAGGCAGCAACCAGACAGCAGAACACTGTCAGACACCAACAGGCAACGGGTTTTAGGAAAACTGAGGTGGATGAGCTGAGTAGAACCGCAGAGAACCACAGAGAACCACAGAGAACCACAGAGAACCGTAGAGAACCGCAGGGAACCACAGAGAACCGCAGAGGACCGCAGAGAACCACAGAGGACCACAGAGAACCGCAGAGAACCACAGAGGACCACAGAGGACCGCAGAGAACCACAGAGGACCACAGAGGACCGCAGAGAACCGCAGGGAACCGCAGAGAACCACAGAGAACCACAGAGAACCGTAGAGAACCGCAGGGAACCACAGAGAACCGCAGAGGACCGCAGAGAACCACAGAGGACCACAGAGGACCACAGAGAACCACAGAGAACCACAGAGAACCGTAGAGAACCGCAGAGAACCACAGAGGACCACAGAGAACCGCAGAGAACCACAGAGGACCACAGAGGACCGCAGAGAACCACAGAGGACCACAGAGGACCGCAGAGAACCGCAGGGAACCACAGAGAACCACAGGGAACTACAGAGAACCGGGGCTCCACAACCCCGATAGATTTTGGGAGGAACTTGAAATGGTGCATGAATTTAAATATTTGGGTGTTGTTATTGTTTCAACTTGGTTTTAAGCAGCATATAAAAAAACTGTGAATAGAATAAAATGTAATCCAAACTATTTCAGACATAGAGATCATTTGACTCTTGAAGCAGCTACGCTGTATTTTAAATCAGTGATTATGCCACGTATGATATGCTGCATGACAAGTTGGACATCTGCCCACAGAACCACTTTACAATCTGTTGAAGTGGTAAATAAACACGTATTAAACACATTGGATAAAAATATCACTGTAGCATCTTAAAAACATGATCTTTTGAGCTGAAATAATCAGATTGAACATGCAGACTCTGGCAGCACAGGACAAACAACCACACACACAGGAACCATGCAAACTCCATGACTGAAGGATTCAAACCCAGGACCTTCTGGCTGCAAGGCAGCAGTGCAGCACAGAGGAGGAGTTCTCAGAGAAAATACCTTTGCAGCGCCTGAACTGGATGGAGGTTTCCTTGCTGCCCTTGTGGTGTACCTGCTGCCGAATCTGAACAAGCTCTGCCCCGGCGGCCTCATGCTGCTGCAGAGATGGTCCTGCAGCTCGCCTGACTCCCCTGGATGTCTCCTCTGCCTGTGAAGCAGTTTAAGTGATGCTGCTGCAGCTTTTCCCTGGAGGACGACGACCGCAGCTCATCTGGCCGATTTCAGCTGGACTCCCTCACAGCTTCACCTGAGCTGATGACCCGCCATGACGTTGGCTCATGATGATACGCTGATAATAAGCATTTGTTATGAAATGCTACGGCCTGAACTTGTAACTGAACTGTAATATAAACTAGGATATCTGATCACAGAACCATGATCCAAAACATGGATTATCTCCTCAACAAATGACTGTGGTTGACATACAGTAGAGAACAAACTGTTCATAGAACAACCTCCATCTTTTATTTCAAACCATTTTCACATTACAGGATTTAATGATTAAAACACAACATTAATGATGCTTCAAGGAATCACCTCAGATTATAATCAAATGTCAAACAGTCTGATCATCTGTGAGTTGACAATCATACGAGAGCTGGACTGATAAATGGCCAGAGATGGGTTTAGACTGGTGAAAAATAATCAGATTTAAAAGAAAATGTTAAACACATCAAGGCTAAGGACTCCCACAGTATTGGTCCGTGAAGACATCCGCCAACAGGCTAGACCTTTTCTGAGCTTCACAGAAATCAGACAAAGGTTAGGGACAGATGTTTTGATCCATAAACCAGGATAATCTTGTCATTTCTCCATTTTCAGCAACACATTTTTTCATCTTCAAGGGAAAAAAGTCTAAAGCAGCAGCTGAGACCTTATAGAAAGCTGTAAATCCATATTGGTCAGAAAAGGCCTGATTGGTGCGTCTACATCTTAAATAAAGCCTGTTTGATGACATTAAAACCAAAGCAGGAACTTCCTTTTCTCTGACTTCTCCTCTGTGTAATCTCATGCCTGATAATATGTGACACAGATTTAAAATGTTCTGATTCTTCATGTCCCAGCAATGAATAATAATAACTTTAGTGAAGTAAAGGCACCTGCAGGAGCTGTACGGTGGTGATGTCTTCTAATTGTGGTGAAATTCAGTGGATTTTGTCTCGTCAGCAGACATCATGCTCACAGGATGACGGCCGTCTGTAAAAAGTTACTTTGTTCACATTTGGTTATTTGTGCTAAGATGGAGCGCTAATCTTCCCTACGGTAGGTGTGTTTGTGTGAGATCATGACGGAAGGGATGTAAAGAGAGCAGCCCTTTAGGAAAACATGGACGCCGTCTCCTCCCAGGAGTCAGTCATCTTCTTTGGACGTTTCCATGATGACGGCCGTCTCCTCCTCAAAGCAGCGCCTGAAGAAGCTCAGCACCGAGTTCTGCATGTAGCGCTGACTCTTTATGCTGATGATATGGTGCCCTTCGTCCGGGAAAATCTAGGCAGCAGGTCAGAAATACCACATTTAATTTAAAGGAGCCTTTAAATCAAAGCAAAACAAAAGCATCAGAGCATAATAAATATGTGCTCTTGTTAGATAAGTGAAATGGCCTTCACTCGCAGAGCAGAAGGCAGGTATTTACCTGAAGTGTGTAGTTAACGTTTAATGCTGACAGGAGCTGGACCAACTCTGCAGAATGCTGGAAGTGAACGGTGGCTGAAAGAGACCAGATCATTAAAACAGAATTACCCCACAGCTCATCATTCAGTTACTCAGTGCATTCATTCTTTTAATTCGTCATAATTCTGTTTAACCTGGAAGAAAAATCTAAGTAAGGGATAACAGCAAAGCAGTGGAGCAAATAAGTATTTTTAAATTATCTTAACCCTCTATGGCATGGTGTTGCCCTCAGGCAACAAACCACTATTGTTGCCCTCACACTGCCCCTTTAATTCTTTTAAAATAAAACATTACTTTAAAAGTCTGGTGATAAGTCTGTGACCAATGAAATTTGAGGTGGGCGTGACTTTGACCTTTCCTCTGGGGGTGAAACAGTCCTTTTTGGGACCATAGCCGGCTTGGACATACTGCTAGCAGAAGTTAAGATAAATTTCCCCTTTTATCATTTTTTAATTTATATAACTTTGTATAAATAATATCTGTGATGTGCATTAATGTGTGAAGAAGCATATTTGATTGAGTAAAGATACTTTTTGTCTTTATTTATTTACTAAAATGGTAGTTTTTCATTCGTTGCCTCAGGGCAACATTGCGCAGTTAGACCACTTTTGTTTGAACAATAACATTCTCATGGATGGAGAACTGCAGAGATGCATAGCCATCACCATAATTAATTTTTTTGCTGTACTATCTACTATTACTCACAGAAAATAGACTCAAACAATACCTGCCAGCAAAACCAAAGAAATAGGGCTACAAGATGCTTGTCTTGGCTAGTTCTGACGGTGTACCACACAATTTTGAGATCTACACAGAGTTGTGCAACCCCCTGAACTGCCAGATGTAGGAGCAAGTGGCAACGTTGTCCTCAGCCAATGCCCAAGCAGCAGAACTACAAGGTGTTCTTTGACGACTGGTTTACGAGTGTCCTTCTCGTACTCACACTTGCTCAGCAGGGAATTCACTCTACTGGTACTGTTCGTAGCAACAGATTACCAGGTGTCAACTTGATGTGTGATGCTTAGCTGAAGAGAGCTGGACGTGGATCTTTTGAACTGAAGACGGCCATGGTTGGAGAAACATCCTTGCATGCGTTCAGTCATTCTTCTCAGTAATTTCAATGGAGCATACCCAGTCACCGAGGTTGATAGGTGGGATGGCAAGTAAAAGAAAACAATCAAAGCCCCCTGTCCTGCTGTGGTCAGAGAATATGGGTGGAATGGACCTGCTGGACTCTCTCATTGCACTGTACCACAATAAAATAAGGTCGAAGAAGTGGTATCACCGGCTTATGTTCCACTTTATTGACATGATGATCGTGACTGCCTGGCTGCTCGACAAGAGAGACTGCAGCACCAATGGGATGACAAAAAAGGAACAGATGAAGCTTTATACGTCTATATAAAGATAGACTTTATAAGTCTATCGTATATCGCAGAAAGCTTGTGCAGAAGTGGCAAGAATGTGGAGCATAAGAGAGGTCGTACCAGTTCCACAATTCCTGGGGAGTATGAAGAAAAGAAGAGAAGAGGACCCATTACACCCATTCCGGTCCCCGATTGCTTGTTGAAATAAAACTTCTAATGCATTTATGGCTTGTTTGTTCTTCATTTCACTTATATAAAAATATAGAAAACCTTGGCGTTTTAGTACTCTTATAGCATGTTGTTGCCCTGAGGCAACAAAGCAAAATCTGGTAGGGGGGGCAGAGGGGGACACATGTTATGACTGATATGTTATAAGGGATGCCCAAGCTCCCAAAAACTAGGGTGAAATATTTTTTTATCTCCCAAAATAAAAAATCATGCCATAGAGGGTTAAAATCATTATTATATTTGCTTCCAAGCCAAAGTTACCACAATAATCTTAGGTTTATAGCAAACTGAAAAAAAAATCTAAATTAAATCAACAAGAGGGATCATATTTCTCCAATTTTAGCTTCCCATCATTGGCTTCCTGTTAAATCAAGAATAGAATTTAAAATTCTCCTTCTAACGTATAAAGCCCTTAATAATCAAGCTCCATCATATATCAGAGCTCTGATTACTCCGTATGTTCCTAACAGAGCACTTCGCTCTCAGACTGCAGGTCTGCTGGTGGTTCCTAGAGTCTCTAAAAGTAGAATGGGAGGCAGATCCTTTAGCTATCAGGCTCCTCTCCTGTGGAACCAACTCCCAGTTTTGGTCCGTGAGGCAGACACCCCGTCTACTTTTAAGACTAATCTTAAAACTTTCCTTTGTGACAAAGCTTCTAGTCAGAGTGGCTCATGTTACCCTGAGCTACCTCTATAGTTATGCTGCTATAGGCTTAGGCTGCTGGAGGACATCAGGGTCTATTTCTCTCACTCTGCTGAGTTCTCCTACTGCTCTCCAATCTGCATTGTTTGTTGTTATTTCAGCTTTTAACTTTTTGTTCTCTGTCATTGTTCTCTTCATAGAAGGTACACCTGGTCTGGCGTTCTGTTAGCTGTGACATCATCAGGGGAGGCAGATCATCCACTATTACCATCTAACATAGAAAGTACTCCTGGATCAATGTGAGCTTCTGTGCTTTCTGTGTCTCTGCTCTGTCTTCTCTAAGCCCCAGTGGGTCGAGGCAGATGAGCGTTCACACTGAGCCTGGTTCTGGTTCTGCTGGAGGTTCTCCTCCCTGTTAAAGGGGAGTTTTCCTCTCCACTGTCGCTTCATGCATGCTCAGTATGAGGGATTGCTGCAAAGCCATCAACAATCACTGTTCACTGTTAAACGTGAATATTTCATCTTATTTTTTACCTGAATATGCCATATCAAAATTTGCTTTTATCTTCTTAAAGACTAGTTTAGCTTGTTCTTCTTTTCCTTCTTGTTTTTCATTGCTAATAATTGTGTTTAACTGTTATTCCCAAGCTTCCCTATCGCAGGACAATAAAGGGATTCTTATGTTTACCCTCACAGAACTGAGGAGGGAGTCATGGGAGTATCACTCTCCGGTCTACATGTGTTTTGTGGATGTGGGGGAAGCTCTCTGACCATGGCCCCCAGGTCTTGGGGGGTGCTGCAGGAGTTTGGGGTATCTGGGTGGCTCTTAATATTCATCCCATCCTTGGACGGCCATAAGAAAGAGCTGTGTGTGCATTGTCAGCAAAAACCAGCAGGGCTGCCCTGCCTGCTGTCATTGTGCAGGAGGAGAGGTAATGAGGTAAACCCTGGACTGGTCAGCTGTCCGTCACAGGCGGAGATCACATGAAACTGGAGGAAGTCGGTTGATGACGAGGTTCCATCCTGTGGAGCTGATCGTGAGTTACGGCAGCAGAACCTGGGAACCTGATCTCTGAACACTGCAGCTGTTTGTGAAGTCAGTAAAAGGCTGAAGATGATGAAGAATAAGCACTGAAATGTTCTAAATGATCTTAAGAGCTGCGTGTGATTGTCCATTTCACCCCCTCAGAGATGTGAGTCTGTGCTATCGGGGTCCTCACCGTCTGCGGTGCCGTGGATAATCAGGAAGTCCTGCGGACCCGGATCTGTGGCGTCCCGGAGCAGACTGGAAATCTGTCGCAGACAGAGAACAGTTAACCTGCAGCCGAAGGACAGGCACCAGAAAAACAGTCATTCCTAAATCTGGCTGCGCTTCAGACGGACCTTGTAGCCGTGATCCTCTTTTACAGGAAAGCCAAAGTACTTCTCAGAGCCGGCAGAACCTGGCAGAGTTTAACAGAACCGGGTTTAAATGTGGGCATCCTGCAAAGACAGCAGCTTAAACCCCAACCCTAACCCCAACCCTAAACCCACCCTTTAATACTTTCACTAAAGCATTTGCTCTCAGACAAAAGCCTCCAGTTATGGTTTTACCTTCCCCCATAGCTTCTGTAATTTGGTGTAATGTAATCATTTCTGAAGCCGAACAAACCAACGTAAACGTTCGTCTAGTTTGAAAGGTTCACATCAGAGGAGACTGGTGAAATATGCAGCTTGTGGGGCCGCCATGATGGATTAAGATAACCAGCAGAAAGGTACATCACGAAATGCTGACGCGTTGCTATCAGAGGAGAACTTTAGGGCTCAAACAAACGCAGAAAATTACGAGTTCTGCTGAAAAAGTTCTTGAGGTGTCAGTGTGAGAACCTTCTGGCTCCCAGACATGTGCTTTTTCTTCTTTCATCCCGTCCAATCCGATCGGGGAAAGGAGGGACATTCAGCAGAACTCTGCGAGCTGATTGGCCGGAGCGACACCTAGTGCCCGCCTGCCAAAGGTTGGTTTTAGCCAAAAATGCATGTTTGGATATAATATTAAATATCTAACACTGTGGGAGGAGATAGCAGATAACAGAAAAGGAGGATTAGGTCTAAATATGTTGTAATGTTTTTGTATTCACGCCTGTATTGAATGTTTTCAACACTGATGATGAAACCTTCGATTCTCTGCGGGATCCTTGGCAGCGAGATGATTGGAGGGTTTTATTTGATTGTTTTACTCACCATAAAGTCTCCAGTTCGTCACTGGAGCCACAGCAACGCCACATTTAATCACTGAACTGTGGGACAGGAGCAGGAGGGAGGACAAAAATCCCCCATATGCCTAAAAACAGAAAAATATTATGAATTTAAATCCTCTTCAAAAAGAAAAATGAAACTTTTGATCACATCAGAATGTGTATTACCTTTCCATAGACTCCGACTCTGTTGCCGTCAATGTAGGGAAGCTTAATCAGGTGCCTGAAAATTCAGAAGAGAATTTAGAAATAAATTGGGTTTATGGTTAGTCAGACGGAGCTGCAGAGTCCAGTTAACCTAACAGTTAACTGTTGATCTGTGGGAGGAAGCTGGACCAATGGTGGTACCACCATGCTCAACGACCTTTGGAGCTTGTTTTGTTTTGAGATATATTTAAATTAACAAGCGACAAACAAATAATTTATTTTCTTGAGATTGTTAAAACATGCAGGCAGTAAGAGAATAAAAAACTCCCACCAAACTGCGTATGTTTTTTATCTCGATAAAATAAAATAAAAGAGTATTAAGCTGTATCATCATAGTAAAAAAGTGCAGAAGCTTTATCTTTAAATTGTCTTCTATGAATAAACATATAAATCATGTATTAATGTCATGTGATATATTTCTGATGTACTGTAGCTAACATCTCCTACGAGGCCCTGTGGTCCTTCATGCTGTTCAGAACCTACTCCAGCGCTGTGATCTGGTCCTGAACATCCACTCAGCCCAAAAAGCCCCTTATGATGAGTACAATTATTGGATCTCGTGTTCCCTCGCCCGGACGCGGGTCACCGGGGCCCCACTCTGGAGCCAGGCCTGGAGGTGGGGTACGTTGGCGAGCGTCTGGTGGCCGGGCTTTTGCCCATGGAGCCCGGCCGGCTCAGCCCGGCTCAGCCCGAAGAGGCGACATGGGTCCCCCTTCCGATGGGCTCACCACCTGTCGGAGGGGCCAAAGGGGTCGGGTGCATTGTGCAACGGGTAACAGTAGAGGGCGGGGGGCTTGGCGTTCCGATCCTCGGCTGCAGAAGCTGGCTCTTGGGACGTGGAATGTCACCTCTCTGGTGGGGAAGGAGCCTGAGCTCGTGCGCGAGGTTGAGAGGTTCCGACTAGAGATAGTCGGACTCACTTCGACGCACCGCTCTGGCTCTGGAACCAGTCTCCTTGAGAGGGGTTGGACATTCTTCCACTCTGGAGTTGCCCCTGGTGAGAGGCGCCGAGCTGGGGTGGGCATACTTGTTGCCCCTTATCTCGGTGCCTGCACGTTGGGGTTTTCCCCGGTGAACGAGAGGGTGGCCTCTCTCCGCATTCGTGTGGGGGGACGGGTTCTGACTGTTGTTTGCGCTTATGCGCCAAACAGCAGTTCAGATTACCCACCCTTTTTGGAGTCCTTGGAAGGGGTACTGGAGAGTGCCCCTCCTGGGGACTCCCTCGTTCTGCTGGGGGACTTCAACGCTCACGTGGGCAATGACAGTGGGACCTGGAGGGGCGTGGTTGGGAGGAATGGCCCACCTGATCTGAACTCGAGTGGTGTTTTGTTGTTGGACTTCTGTGCTCGTCATGGATTGTCCATCACAAACACCATGTTCAAGCATAAGGGTGTCCATATGTGCTCTTGGCACCAGGACACCCTAGGTCGCAGTTCAATGATCGACTTTGTTGTCGTTTCATCTGATCTGCGGCCGCATGTCTTGGACACTCGGGTGAAGAGAGGGGCGGAGCTCTCCACCGACCACTACCTGGTGGTGAGTTGGCTCTGATGGTGGGGGAGGAAGCCGGTCCAAACGTACTGTGAGGGTTTGCTGGGAACGTCTGGCGGAGTCCCCCACTAGACGGAGCTTTAACTCCCACCTCCGGGAGAACTTTAAACACGTCCCGAGGGAGGCGGGGGACATTGACTCTGAATGGACCGTGTTCCACGCCTCTATTGTTGAGGCGGCTAGTCGGAGCTGTGGCTGCAAGGTTGTCGGTGCATGTCGCGGCGGCAACCCTCGAACCCGCTGGTGGACACCAGCGGTGAGGGAAGCCGTCAAGCTGAAGAAGGAGTCCTATCGGGGCTTTATTGGCCTGTAGGTCTCCGGAAGCAGCTGATATGTACCAGCAGTCGAAGCGGCAGGCGGCTCGGTTGGTCGCCGAGGCAAAAACTCGGGCGTGGGAAGAGTTCGGAGAGGCCATGGAGAAAGGCTTCCGTACAGCTTCGAAGCGACTCTGGTCCACTATCCGGCGTCTCAGGAGGGGGAAGCAGTGCAGTACCAACACTGTTTACAGTGGGGGTGGTGTGCTGCTGACCTCGACTCGGGATGTCGTGTTTCGGTGGGCGGAATACTTCGAAGACCTCCTTAATCCCACCAACACGTCTTCCATTGCGGAAGCAGAGCCTGAGGACTCTGGGTCGGGTTCTCCCATCTCTGGTGCTGAGATTGCTGAGGTTGTTAAAAAGCTCCTCGGTGGCAAGGCCCCGGGGGTGGATGAGATTCGCCCTGAGTACCTTAAGGCTCTGGATGTTGTGAAGCTGTGTTGGTTAACGCGGCTCTGCAGCATTGCGTGGACATCGGGGGCAGTTCCCCTGGATTGGCAGACTGGGGTGGTGGTCCCCCTATTTAAAAAGGGGGACCGGAGGGTGTGTTCCAACTACAGAGGAATCACACTCTTAAGCCTCCCTGGTAAGGTCTATTCAGGGGTTCTGGAAAGGAGGGTCCGTCGGATAGTCGAGTCTCGGATTCAGGAAGAGCAGTGTGGTTTTCGTCCTGGCCGTGGAACACTGGACCAGCTCTACACCCTCAACAGGATCCTGGAGGGGGTATGGGAGTTTGCCCAACCAGTCTACATGTGCTTTGTGGATCTGGAGAAGGCATTCGACCGTGTCCCCCGAGAGATCCTGTGGGGGGTACTCCGGGAGTATGGAGTACCGGACCCTTTAATAAGGGCTGTCAGGTCTCTGTACGACCGGTGTCAGAGTCTGGTCCGCATTGCCGGCAGTAAGTCGGACTCGTTTCCAGTGAGAGTTGGACTCCGCCAACTCGACCTTTGTCACCGATTCTGTTCATAACTTTTATGGACAGAATATCTAGGCGCAGCCAAGGTGTTGAGGGGATCCGTTTTGGTGGCCTTAGGATTGCGTCTCTGCTATTCGCGGATGATGTGGTCCTATTGGCTTCATCAGGGCGTGATCTACAGCTCTCACTGGAGCGGTTCGCAGCCGAGTGCGAAGCGGCCGGGTTGAAAATCAGTGCCTCCAAATCCGAGACCATGGTCTTGAACCGGAAAAGGGTAGAGTGCCTTCTCCGGGTTGGGGAGGATGTGCTGCCCCTAGTGGAGGAGTTCAAGTATCTTGGGGTCTTGTTCACGAATGAGGGGAAGATGGAGCGGGAGATGGACAGGCGGATTGATGCGGCGTCTGCTGTGAAGCGGGCGCTGTACCGATCCGTTGTGGTGAAGAGAGAGCTGAGCCAAAAGGCGAAGCTCTCGATTTACCGGTCGATCTACGTTCCTACGCTCATCTATGGTCACGAGCTTTGGGTCGTGACCGAAAGAACGAGATCCCGGATACAAGCGGCTGAAATGAATTTTCTCCGTAGTGTGTCTGGGCTCTCCCTTAGAGATAGGGTGAGGAGCTCAGTCATCCGGGGAGGACTCAGAGTAGAGCCGCTGCTCCTCCACGTCCAGAGGAGCCAGTTGAGGTGGCTCGGGCATCTGGTTAGGATGCCTCCTGGACGCCTCCCTGGTGAGGTGTTCCAGGCACGTCCCACCGGGAGGAGGCCCAGGGGAAGACCCAGGACACGCTGGAGGGACTATGTCTCTCTGCTGGCCTGGGAACGCCTTGGGATTCCCCCGGAGGAGCTGGCCCAAGTGGCTGGGGAGAGGGACGGCTGGGCCTCCCTACTGAAGCTGCTACCCCCGCGACCCGACCCCGGATAAGCGCAAAAAGATGGACGGACGGACGGATATATTTCTGATGTACTGTAGCTAACATCTCCTATGAGGCCCCGTGGTCCTTCAGGCTGTTCAGAACCTACTCCAGCGCTGTGATCTGGTCCTGAACATCCACTCTGCCCAGGTTCTGGTGGACCGCCTGCAGGATCTTCTGACCCTGGAAGCTGCTGCCCCTCCCGTCCAGACGGGCCACAACGACCCGGTCAGAACTGGCAAGCACAGACTCCCAGCCGAGAGAGAAACGGCCACTAACCGCCTGGCCACCAGGGGCGCTGTCTCTGTGGACAAACATGTTTAACAAGTTACAAAACTGCAGACAGGGGTTGTTGTGATATTAAGATAAGATAAGATAAGATTGATCTCACATTGGAGAAATTTACTTGTCACACATCGGCCTAATAAACAAAAAGAAGGTGCCAAAAGGAGGAGAGGTGCATAAGGTATAAGGTATATACAGTGTGTCCACATATGTACAGTGTATCAAAAAAATAAATAAATAAATAAAAGTACAGGGGAAATAAAGCAGATATTTAGGGTGACTTATATACGCTCAGGTGACTTATATACAAATGTAATGACGTTTTACATTAAGTGGTACCAGGTAAGAACACGGTGAGGTAGTAGGTATCTAGAGATATCTATACAGCTGAAGTAGCTTATTAAACAGGATTATTTAACAGTATTATTGCACAGCTTATTGCACAAAGGTGTAGTGGACTTCTTTCAGCTTCAGGTCTTTTGGGGATCATCTCATCTACTGGTTGTCCCACATGCTAATCATTCTGACACGCTCACGTAACGCCAATGTAACACGCTCGTTCCTTGTTAGTTTCCTTTTGCTGCGCACTTCTAGTGTTTATGTATCCGGTTAGCTTAGCGGTTAGCTTCGGTGTTAGCCGTTCATTGTAGCTCCGCTGCTCTCACTGTAGACTGAATGTTGCAGAGAGTTGAAAGAAGTTCCCTGCGTTCATATTTATGAGAAGAAGAGGAAGTCCTCAGTAGAAATAAAGAAGACCAGAGTGGATTTAGGAGATTTTGTTCACGCGATCCCCCTGAGGAGAGGAAGAGCCGGTAAGACGCTCTAACGCAGTTGTTAAAAAGGGACTTTGCCGTTTTTTATCTACATTTCTGGAAAAACCGTCCACTCTACCTTTAAAGAAGCTAATTTATACTTCACAAATCAGAGCAGTGAGAAAAACATATTTTAACCCTTTAAAAGCAGCTTTTTATTGACATTTTGTGTAATATAGCATGTAAAAATGAAATGACATACAGGAGGAGTAACAGCGGGTGCTCAGTTGTTTCATCCAGGTCTATGGGAACCACCAGCTCCAGGCGAAGTCCTACAGAGTTAACCAGAACCAACAGAATTCAACAGTAAAGAGGAATCATTATGAATAAAAAGAAAGCACACCCCTTTCAGTTCCTGGCTTTGACAAATCCGGACATAATAAAAACACAACACAAGATCCTTCCCGTTAATGGGGAGTTTTTCTTCCCACTGTCGCTTCATGCTTGCTCAGTATGAGGGATTGCTGCAAAGCCATGGACAATGCAGACGACTCTCCCTGTAGCTCTACGCTTCTCCAGGAGTGAATGCTGCTTGTCGGGACTTTGATGCAATCAACTGGTTTCCTTATATAGGAAATTTTTGACCAATCTGTATAATATGATTGATTTGACTTTGTAAAGTGCCTCGAGATGACATGTTTCATGAATTGGCGCTATATAAATAAAATTGAATTCAATTAGAAATGTTGTGTTTGAAGCCATTATTGAAAAGATGGGTTTGGAAAACTATGTACACCCCTGCTTGCTCCACAGGATTTAAGAAGGAAAGTGTTGGACAGGTGATGCTGACCAGATCATTGATAAACTGATCGTCATCTGTGGGAAAATCTCCATAAAGTGAGAAATATCTGCTGCTCTGGAGCTCTGAGTGTCAACGCCAAGACAGATCTTCTGTCTTGGCATCTCTAGACCACCTGAGTCCATCATCCTGCAGAGAGGAGAACATCTCAGCAGCTTCCAGCCTCCAGGGCCTGAAGCTCAGAGAAATGAAACCAGGAGCTCCACCTCAGACTCTGCAGGCCTCAGGTAGCAGGTTAAAGGTCAAAGGTCATGACCCTGACCAAGTCTGGCTGCTTGGAAGGTTGAAGGAGAAACCTCAGACCGACCATCAAGCACGATGGTGGAGGGGAAATGGCCTAGTCAAAGTCCAGATCTCTGTCTGATTAAACTGCTGTGGTGGGACCTTCAGTGAGCTGCGCAGAAACGTCTATGAACTGAAGCAACGTTGGAAAGAAGAGCAAAGTTCTGCAGGTTCAGGTAAAGCTGCTTCTACAGGGTGTTGGATCATGCGTTGGTGCCGGTTCTTACCAGAATGGTTTATTTGCACAGTTCTCCTGTCCCTCCTCGGTACGGTCCTGTGGGTCAGAGCTCGCCTTAACTCCATGTTTCTGTCCAGGATGGTGTACCCTGCTGAGGTTCAGGAGAGAAATGTGCTGATTAACCCACAGACTGTTCTACCTTTGGAGCAAAGAACCGAACGTCTGGGTTTTAGTTCATGAAAATCCTGGATGTTCCCTCTGTTATAAGGCTGTGGATGTTTTTACAGCGAAAATGAGGACTGGGTGATTGCAGCAGGTTACAGCAGCTTTTAGCCCGGAGCTTAACCAGACAGGCTGTCCGGTCTCATCCCCTTCATTCCTCTTCATGGTGCTGCACCTCATGCCTGCTGAGAGCTGCGTGACCAGAACTCAGGAGGAACTAACGTTTCCCTCCTTCAGCCGGCACCACAGACACAACACTTCATCCCCTCTTCTGAGGCTGAGCTGGGGCCTCGGCTCTACGCCCGCTTACACGTTCCTGATCTAATCCATGTGTGAGTCTCCCCTTCCAGCCGGCGGAGGAGACGAAACGTCACAGTTTGATGCAGACAGCCTCCGCCTACATGTGACCAATAACACACCTGATGCAAGGGAGTGAAAGACGAAGAGAACTCACTGCTCATGTCCTGCAGCCTGTGGAGGGAGGTCTGAGGTATTCCAGGACCTGCAGACATGAAATCACACATCAGGAAATCAGACTTTATCGCACCGCCGTAATCAGTTAACTATTACAAATATTCCTTTTGCTTCAAAATGACGGTTTTTATAACAGGTGATAAAAGCACATGGCAGTGTTTATATGCTATTGTTATGTGGCACTGGTGGTCTTTATTATTGTCTAACAGGTCTTGCCATATTAGTTCAGTCCTTTGTTCTCGTCTTCTGTTCTTTGTACATTTGGATTTATTTCTTAGTCTTTGTCCCTTAGTTTGTAGTTTCTGTGCCTTGGTTCTGCCTCTGTGTTCGTTAGATTGAGAATGGGGGATCCTTTATGCATTATTTGAAAATATTGCGCCATTAATTCTGTGTTCTCACTCTTTGCCCATAGAAGGTACTCCTAGGTGAGTATTTCTGTGTTTAGATGTTTCTTTGTCAGACAGAGCTAGTAGAGCTGCTCTTTCTATTGAGTAAGGACGCTCAATAAGGTGATGTGTTTTCCCTTTCTCTTGGAAAGTACTCCTGGTCCAGAACCTCTGTGTTACGGTTTATTTCCTGGGCAGGCCCACTGACTGAGCTGCCATGAACTCTGTGTTTTCATTCCTGTAGAAAGTACTCCTGGCCCAATCCTGCTTTGTTTGTCTGTGTCTACTTTTCTCAAGACCCAGCTCGTGGTGTCAGAAGACTGCTCATAGTAAACCCGGTTCTGGTTCTGCTGGAGGTTAAGGGGGAGTTATTCCTCTCCACTGTCCCCACATGCTTGTTCAGTATGAGCAGATTAATGCCAATCACCGTTTTTCTCATGTAGACATTTTTCTGATATTTTTCTAGAAGAACCTGAATTGTGATTTATAAATTTATGGAACATAACCATCTTGTTCAGTTTTTGTGAAAATGAAACATGCTTTGGCTTTTTCTTTGTATCAAAGATGTTTTGACTGTGGTTGTTTAAACTTTCTGTAGTTTCATTGTGAGCTTTGTGATCAACGTTCTGCAGACAGCACACCACAAAGTTTACACAACGATCAGACGTCCTCTCTTTAATGAGTACTGTCCCTTTAAATAAACCTTAATCAGTTAAAACATTTAGGGGGAAAACTGGATGAACCTTTAGTGAACATTGAGCTCCTTGTTCTGAGCGAATCAGAGCAGAAACCGGTCTCTACCTCTGCAGCTGAGGAGAACGTGTCGGTGGTCTGGACTGAGGACGGCGTCGTAGAAGCTGCAGTTGGGTTGGAAAAGAGAGCAGCTCAGGCACTCTCTGTGGAAAGGCTCCACCGCTGAGAGCCTGATGGGGAGAAATAAGTCAGAGATGCACAGAATTTAATCATGGTTTACTGAATAAAGTTTATTTTAATCAAACTGTTCATTTCTTCTAGATAAAACCTAAAATATAAGAGCAGAGAAACACTAAACCACCTCCAGCTGTCAGAGCTGATTTCCTCCTCAGTTTAAAAAGGTAAAGGCGTTAGAACCCAGCACCGTATTTACACTGCACTGTTAAAACCATTAAATGTCAGAATTTGTTCTGATGACCCGAACACACCACACGCACAGAGCTTGGTTTATTGTGAGTTTTATTGAAGAAGGATGGTTTGTGGAGGATGAAACCAGAGAGACAGGACTGAACTGGAACAGAGGTGTAGATGTGAGCAGGAGCTGACAGACCGGAGAGAGTTCTTGGGAGCAGGACTACAGGAGAACAGAGGCAGCAGGAGATCCAGGCGACAAGGCAGGTAAATCCAACAGTAGGCAGAGGCTTAACTTGGAAAAACAGGCAGGATTACAACAGCAAGCAGGGCAAACCAGGTTGACAGATGAGGAGAGAGTGGAGTCTGATGACGGACCGGCAAGGAAGTGACGACTGAGGGAGGCTTAAGTAGGGAGGCTGGCAGGTGGAGTGAGTGACTAATTAATGTCCAACAGGTGTGACTGACTGCAGGGGGAGTGGAGGGTAAGCTGAGTGAGAGGAGGAACTAAAAACTAACAGTAAAAACAGCCAGATCAAAACTAAACCCTGACATTAAACCGTTAAAACCCTTAAAACTGCTTGACTTTGGGTTCTTTGTGCTTCCAGACATTCTCAGGGTTCTGTTCTACAACAGGCGAGAGCACTGAGTCCGTTTATTTGTTGCTTATTTGGTTCACTTAATGTTTCATCGTTTTTATGACCTAAGTTGTTATCTATAATCCAGACACTGATCTAATTTATGTAATGTATACAGCTGCTAATAAACACATATGTATGTATAAAATGTTGCCTATATTCATTAATATAGAAATGTTTATCAGAAAATCTAGTTTTATTCTTTAGTGAATTATTTTGAAAATCCGGATGTGTGGCTTGTTCAGCTTCCTGTCGGTGCAGCGTGATCTGTGCATGTCGACTAATGTGCCAGAGGTCCGTCCTGCACAGGGGCCCCTGCTGCACCGGGGCCCCTGCTGCACCGGGGCCTCTGCTGCACCGGGGCCCCTGCTGCACCGGGGCCTCTGCTGCACCGGGGCCCCTGCTGCACCGGGGCCTCTGCTGCACCGGGGCCCCTGCTGCACCGGGGCCTCTGCTGCACCGGGGCCTCTGCTGCACCGGGGCCTCTGCTGCACCTGGGCCCCTGCTGCACCGGGGCCTCTGCTGCACCGGGGCCCCTGCTGCACCGGGGCCCCTGCTGCACCGGGGCCTCTGCTGCACCGGGGCCTCTGCTGCACCGGGGCCTCTGCTGCACCTGGGCCCCTGCTGCACCGGGGCCTCTGCTGCACCGGGGCCCCTGCTGCACCGGGGCCTCTGCTGCACCGGGGCCCCTGCTGCACCGGGGCCTCTGCTGCACCGGGGCCTCTGCTGCACCGGGGCCTCTGCTGCACCTGGGCCCCTGCTGCACCGGGGCCTCTGCTGCACCGGGGCCCCTGCTGCACCGGGGCCTCTGCTGCACCGGGGCCTCTGCTGCACCGGGGCCCCTGCTGCACCGGTAAAAACAGCCCCTGCTGTGAAATGCTGCCATCGGTTATAATGTATATATTTACTGCAGAGCAGCGGAGCTGGATGCAGGGTAGCTGTGGGGTAACTCTCCTGATGAGGGGTTCAGTCGTTGCCTCCAGGCAGTGATACACAGAGGCTGACACCAGGGAGAGGCTCACCGCCTTCTGCTGGCAATGAAAACATCTGGTAGAACCGCTGGGCTTAAATTTAGCACTAGGCCGGATCCCAATGCGTGAAGCTGCTTCTACTCAATCAGGAGGAGAAGGTGGAGCCGTACCTGTACAGGTGCTGCTGAGCCGTTCCTTCCTCTGTACTCAGGAAATATCTGAAAAACACAAGAGCCAAGAAATCAGCAGAGCCTGGTAATGACACATGAGCCTCAACAGGTGGCGCTGACGACTACACTTGGACCCGAACCCGGACCCGGGACCTTTTAGAGGCCAGGGTGCTGCCATGCAGGGAGCAGCGCTCTGGTGGAAGTCTCTCAGTCAGGGTTTATCTACAGGAACCAAAGTGAAACATCAGATGCTACAGCCAGGAGCCGGTCTACCTGGAGAACGTTTTAGCACCGATCTCTGGTCCAAGCGTCACTCAGTTACACGTTTTCCTCAGCAACCAAAGATGGACGAAAACTAATCAAGGATGCAGAATGAGTAGAACTACCGAACCAGATGAGAATGCAGCTGAAGGTAAATCTGATCTGATGTTAGTCACCAGAAAGTCTTCAGGAGCCGTTTCCTTCCTCTGCATCCCATAATAAATATTTTCCTTTAAAGACATAAAAGCTCTTCCTCATGACTCCATGGGTGTACGACACATGGGCTCCAGCATCGGTACCGGTCCGATAGGAAACCCATAGCTGCTGTTTACCTCCATCTTGCTGCTGTTTCTACCGGACCGGCCCCGGTGGTCTGGTTCTGGGAGCGTGGTTTTATTTAGCATTGAGCCGTTCTCTGTGCTTTAGCGATTAGCCCAGAGAGCAGCAGAGATCTTTCTTTCTGCAGGCCGTGTTCTACCAGGCGGGCCCGCCGGGCCCGGCGGTACCGGCAGCAGCTCCACTCACACTGATGTGGTGTTCTCATCGAAGGCCAGGAGCCTGGACACCTCCCAGCCTCCAGAGGTCAGCTGTCGCACCGCGCCCTGCTCTCCGTCGGCCTGGGGACAGCGGAGCAGAGCATCAGCACCTCCATCCTGACACCTTTCTGGTCCGCGGGTCCAGAACCGGATTCACAGGGCAAGGCTTACCTGGAGGGAGACCATGGCCACGTGGCTGAAGGCTCCGCCGCCGTCCAGCAGGGCGGCGCTGATGAAGAACGTGGTGCGGTCCCTGGAGAACAGCGGCTCCTGGTTCTGGTGGGTCACACATAAAGCCCTTCATCAGCACCGGTTCTGGTCCTGCAGACACAGACCCGGTACTACCCGGTTCTTAGAATTCAGCCCCTGATGAAGCTGGTTCTGGTTCTGGGGACCCAGCAGGACTGGTTTCACTGGTCTGGTGCTTAGCAAGAACTGGTTCTGAACCAGTCAGGTGAGTCGGATCCAGCAGAACCAGAAGCTCCCTGCATTCAGCTTTTCAAGTTGCATCATATATCAGAGCTCTGATTAATTCAATTCAATTCAATTTTTCAATTCAATTTTATTTATATAGCGCCAAATCATGAAACATGTCATCTCAAGGCACTTTACAAAATCAAGTTCAATCATATTATACAGATTGGGTCAGATTATACAGATTGGTCAAAATGTCCTATATAAGGAAACCAGTTGATTGCATCAAAGTCCCGACAAGCAGCATTCACTCCTGGGGAACCGTAGAGCCACAGGGAGAGTCGTCTGCATTGTACATGGCTTTGCTGCAATCCCTCATACTGAGCAAGCATGAAGCGACAGTGGGAAGAAAAACCACCCATTAACGGGAAAAAAAAACCTCCGGCAGAACCGGGCTCAGTATGAACGGTCATCTGCCTCGACCGACTGGGGTTACAGAAGACAGAGCAGAGACACAACAAGAGAGACAAAAAAGCACAGAAGCACACATTGATCTAGTAATCTGTTCTACATTAGATGGTAATAGTCGGTGATCTGTCCTCCCTGGATGATTTCACAGTCAACAGAACGTCAGACCAGGTGTGCCTACTATGAAGAAAAAAGAGAGAGAACAAAAAGTTAAAAGCTGAAATGACAACAGTCATTTCAATGTAATGCAATGCAAATCTGGAGAACAGTAGACTGGAGAACAGTAAAAATCAGTAGAGTGAGAAAAGTAGGCCCTGATGTCCTCCAGTAGCCTAAGCCTATAGCAGCAAAACTATAAAGGTAGCTCAGAGTAACATGAGCCACTCTAGTTATAAGCTTTGTCAAAAAGGAAAGTTTTAAGATTAGTCTTAAAAGTAGACGGGGTGTCTGCCTCACGGACCAAAACTGGGAGTTGGTTCCACAGGAGAGGAGCCTGATAGCTAAAGGATCTGCCTCCCATTCTACTTTTAGAGACTCTAGGAACCACCAGCAGACCTGCAGTCTGAGAGCGAAGTGCTCTGTTAGGAACATACGGAGTAATCAGAGCTCTGATATATGATGGAGCTTGATTATTAAGGGCTTTATACGTTAGAAGAAGAATTTTAAATTCTATTCTTGATTTAACAGGAAGCCAATGAAGGGAAGCTAAAATTGGAGAAATATGATCCCTCTTGTTGATTTTCATCAGAACTCTTGCTGCAGCATTTTGGATCAGCTGAAGGCTTTGAACTGCATTTTGTGGACTTCCTGATAGTAAAGAATTACAATAGTCCAGCCTTGAAGTAACAAATGCATGGACTAGTTTTTCAGCATCACCCCTGGACAGAATGTTTCTAATTTTGGCGATATTCCGGAGGTGAAAAAAGGAAACTCTGGAAACCTGTTTAATATGGGATTTAAATGACATGTCTTGGTCAAAAATAACACCAAGATTTTTTACTTTATTACCAGAGGCCAAGTTAATGTCATCCAGATTAAGTGATTGGTTAAGAAGTTTATTTTTTGAGGACTCTGGCCCAAAGATTACAACTTCGGTCTTGTCAGAATTTAGATGCAGGAAATTTAAAGTCATCCAGCTTTTGATGTCATCAAGACATGCCTGCAGTCGAAGTAATTGATTGGATTCATCAGGATTTATGGATAAATATAGCTGAGTGTCATCAGCATAACAGTGGAAATTAATCCCATGCTGTCTGATAATTTTGCCGATCGGAAGCATATATATAGTAAAGAGAATTGGTCCAAGGACTGAACCCTGTGGTACTCCACAGGTGACCCTAGAGTTTGAGGAAGATTTATTATTAACATGAACAAACTGGAATCTGTCCGACAGATAAGATTTAAACCAGCCTAATGCTTTCCCCTTAATCCCTACAGTATGTTCAAGTCTTTGTAGGAGAATATTGTGATCAACTGTATCAAATGCAGCACTAAGATCTAACAGGACAAGTACAGACACAAGTCCATTATCTGAGGCCATGAGAATATCATTAGTGACCTTCACCAGAGCCGTTTCAGTGCTATGATGAGCTCTGAAGCCTGACTGAAACTCCTCAAGTAGGTCATTGCTTTGTAAATGTTCACAAAGTTGATTAGCAACTACTTTCTCAAGAATTTTAGATAAGAAAAGAAGATTAGATATAGGTCTGTAGTTTACTAGCTCATCTTGATCAAGAGAAGGTTTCTTAAGTAAAGGTTTAATAACAGCTACTTTAAAAACCTGTGGTACATATCCATTTACTAAGGATAGATTAATCATGTCTAAAATAGGACCACTGATCAAAGGGAATACCTCCTTAAACAACTTGGTTGGGATTGGGTCTAACATACAGGTAGAAGGTTTAGATGAAGCTAAGATTTTAGATAGCTCAGAAAGCTCTACTGCTTCTAAACAGTTCAGACACAGCGCAGGTTCTAAAGATTCCTCCAATGCTGCCTTACTTACTGGGGACGAGGTAATCATGTTTGGGAGGATGCCAATTATTTTATTTTTAATGGCATCAATTTTATTTATGAAGAATCCCATAAAATCATTACTGCTAAGAGCTAAGGGAATGGATGGATCAACAGAGCTGCAGCTCTGAGTAAGTTTGGCAACTGTACTAAAGAGAAATCTAGGATTATTTTTATTCTCTTCAATTAATGATGAAAAATATGCTGCTCTAACTCTGCGAATGGTCTTGTTATACAACAATAGACTGTCCCTCCAGATTAGGTAGGATTCCTCTTGGTGTGTAGAGCGCCATTTTCTCTCCAATTTCCTAACATTGTGCTTCAAGGAACGCAGCTCTGAATTAAACCAGGGAGCCAGCTTCCTGTGAATTATCACCTTCTTTTTCAAGGGAGCTACATTATCTAATGCAGAACGCAATGAGGAAGTCACACTGTGGGAAGAAACAGCATTGCTGCCATCTACAGGGCATTTCTGCAATACTGAGGATATTAAGAGGGGGACAGACTCTTTAAGTTTTGATACAGCATTATCCGATAAAGATCTACTATAATGGAACCCTCTTTTGGGGGTGGAGAAATCGGTTAGATTAAACTCAAATGTTATTAAAAAATGATCAGATAGGACAGGGTTGTGAGAGAATACTGTTAATTCTTCACAATCAATGCCATATGTCAGCACAAGGTCCAAAATATGGAGCCGAGAGTGCGTTGGCTTATGCACATTTTGAGCAAAACCAATTGAATCTAGGATAGTTTTAAAGGCTACACTAAGGTTATCACATTCAGTGTCAACATGAATGTTAAAATCACCCACTATAATAACCTTCTCAGTGTTTATCACCAAATCAGATAAGAAGTCTGACAGTTGATCCAAAAACTGAGTGTAAGGGCCTGGTGGACGATACAAAACAATAAACAGAAGAGGTTTTATTGCTTTGCAGTTTGGATGAGGGAAACTGAGGGTTAAATGTTCAAAAGAACTGTAATTATTAATTGGCCTGGGACTAATTAATAAATCAGACTGAAAGATGGTTGCCACTCCTCCTCCTCTTCCCACAGATCTGGGAATGTGGAAATTTGAATAACTGGAGGGAGTTGACTCATTTATACTAACGTAGTCCTCTTGTAGCCAGGTTTCTGTGAGACAAAACAAATCAATCTGATTATCAGAAATCAATTCATTAACTAACAAAGTCTTTGGAGGGAGAGACCTTATATTTAATAGACCACATTTAATTCTTTTATTTTTTGGTTCAAAGTGATCCGTATGGATTTTTATTAGATTTTTATAGTTTGTTCCCTTTAGATCAGTTTTTGATCTGTTAAGTTTTGGCCGTGGGAAAGACACCGTCTCAATAGGATAATGGGTGGGTAACAGTACAGAAGCTGCAGAGAGGTGTGTTAAACTACGGCTCTGCTTCCTGGTCTGGACCCTGGGTTGTCAGCATTTAGGAGAACTAATAAATCCGGCCAGATTCCTAGAAAGAAGAGCTGCACCATCCAAAGTGGGATGAATGCCGTCTCTCCTGATCAGACCAGGTTTTCCCCAGAAAGTTTGCCAGTTATCAATGTAGCCCACGTCGTTTTCTGGACACCACCTAGACAACCAGCGGTTGAATGATGACATGCGGCTAAACTTGTCATCACTGGTCAGATCAGGCAGGGGACCAGAGAAAATTACAGAGTTCGATATTGTTATAGCAAACTCACACACCGAAGCAACACCAACTTTGGTGACCTCTGATCGGCGTGACCGGGTGTCATTACCGCCAGCGTGAATAACAATCTCACTGTATTTACGCTTATCCTTAGCCAGCAGTTTTAGGTAAGATTCTATGTCGCCCGTTCTGGCCCCTGGTAGGCATTTAACTATGGTTCCTGGTTTCTTTAGTGCCACGTTTCTTATTACAGAGCTGCCAATAATTAAGGTCGGCTCCTCGGCGAGACTGTCGCTCAGAGGGGAAAATTTATTAGAAACGCAGATGGGTTGGTGGTGATCTGGGGGCTGAAATCTAGAGCTATGCTTACTACGAACCGTCACCCAGCCGGCCTGCTTAACCGGCTGTTCGAGTGCGGCTGTTTGTTCGCTACGTGAAGTTACTCTTTGTGAAGTTACTCTTTGTGGCTCCGCGCTAGCAAAGGAGCGGCTATCAGCTGGTTTTTCAACAGCACGGAGCCGGGTCTCCAGTTCTGACACCCTCGCCTCCAAAGCTACAAAAATACTACATTTATTACATGTACCATTATCACTAAAGGAGGCAGAGGAATAACTGAACATCTGACACAGAGAGCAGTAGATAGGAGACTTAGTCAGAGACGGAGAAGCCATTATGAGGCTAAGGCTTGGCTAGCGCTAGGCTAATGCTAGGCTAAAGCTAGGCTAGCGCCCTGTTATCACGCCAAAGAACAAACCGTGTGAAACACAAGGAGTTCCCAAACGTGATGAGCAGCCACAGAAAATGTTTTAAAAGTGCTTATGTTTGGAAACAGGTGTTACAACAAAGAGGTTTAAAGATAAAAAGCGAGAGAGCCTGGAGCAAAAATCCGTCGTTCACACAGCAACAACAGGAAGTGACACAATACGCCTTACCGCAAACAGGAAGTCAGGAAGCGTCCATCTCACGATATGAGTCAAGATTTCATGGCCTAACAGAGATTACCCCGTATGTTCCTAACAGAGCACTTCGCTCTCAGACTGCAGGTCTGCTGGTGGTTCCTAGAGTCTCTAAAAGTAGAATGGGAGGCAGATCCTTTAGCTATCAGGCTCCTCTCCTGTGGAACCAACTCCCAGTTTTGGTCCGTGAGGCAGACACCCCGTCTACTTTTAAGACTAATCTTAAAACTTTCCTTTTTGACAAAGCTTCTAGTCAGAGTGGCTCATGTTACCCTGAGCTACCTCTATAGTTATGCTGCTATAGGCTTAGGCTGCTGGAGGACATCAGGATCTATTTTTTCTCACTCTACTAATTTCTCCTGTTCTCCAGATTTGCATTGCATTACATTGAAATGACTGTTGTCATTTCAGCTTTTAACTTTTTGCTCTCTCTCTTTTTTCTTCATAGTAGGTACACCTGGTCTGGCGTTCTGTTGACTGTGAAATCATCCAGGGAGGACAGATCACCTCTATTACCATCTAATGTAGAACAGATTACTAGATCAATGTTTGCTTCTGTGCTTTTTTGTCTCTCTTGTTGTGTCTCTGCTCTGTCTTCTGTAACCCCAGTCGGTCGAGGCAGATGACCGTTCATACTGAGCCCGGTTCTGGTTCTGCCGGAGGGTTTTTTTTCCCGTTAATGGGTGGTTTTTCTTCCCACTGTCGCTTCATGCTTGCTCAGTATGAGGGATTGCTGCAAAGCCATGTACAATGCAGACGACTCTCCCTGTGGCTCTACGGTTCCCCAGGAGTGAATGCTGCTTGTCGGGACTTTGATGCAATCAACTGGTTCCCTTATATAGGATATTTTTGACCAATCTGTATAATCTGACCCAATCTGTATAATATGATTGAACTTGACTTTGTAAAGTGCCTTGAGATGACATGTTTCATGATTTGGCGCTATATAAATAAAATTGAATTGAATTGACTTGAATTCAAGTATCAGTGTGAGCTGAGCAGACGGGTTCTGTTAGGGTTCTGCTGAACTTAGCGGGTCAGTGTGAGGAAGTGAAGCATCTGGAGAAGGTTAGAAAGTATCTCCAGGAACATGAAGGTGTGGAGGAGAAGACGGGTCCAGAACCGCTCACCTGCCGGTCCAGCCACGCCTCTGACGTCATCACGTGTTTCTGATCAAACGAGATGAAACCGGGTCAGCAGAACTCACAGGCTGGACCTGCAGAGCGGGTTCTGGGCTCCTTACCTTCACGCAGGCACCTGTGGAGGCGTCACACAGGGAAAGAACCGACAGGTTCTGAGCTCGGTTGACCCAACGGACGCTCAGGTTCTGCCGGGTCACCCACTTAACCATGGTGATGTAGAAGTCGCTGCACAGACAGAGAAGCAAACAGAACCGGACTGAGTACCAGAGGAAGGATGGACGTTCTCCAGATGTTCTCCAGAGGAACGGGTCACAGCAACAGATGTTTTTATTTTTAGTTTGGGTGAAACATGTCAGCTGAGCTGCAGATTAACCGGGTTTGGATCGATACTGAGGATTTAATTCCAGATCAAATGTTTTCCACTTTACTGGATCATTAAAACATTTCGGCTGCAGCAGTTTAAAATAACAGGATTCATGTTTGGCTGCAGCTGGTTTACAGTTTGGGTCGAATGATGGTTAACAGAACCGTTTATGAAAGTTTAGTGGAGGGATGATGAGACTCCAGCAAACATCCAGAGGCAGAAGGTCCGGTTTGACTGGGGTTTAAAACATAAAACTCTATAAAAAGACCTTTTAGAATTCAAACCTCACAGTCTGACATGAAATCAGAGTAAAATGTTCTGTTTAGATCCGTTAGGGTAGAAATACATTATTTTAAATGTCAGAATAATGACGGAGTGTTTTTCACGCAGTAATAGTACATCTTTACAAGGATTAGGAAAGCCCACTTGATGATGTCATGGCCTTCTAAGCTTCTGATTGGTTAGTTAACAACACCTGGGTGAAATGGAGGGACACCTGTTGGTGTAATTTAAGGCAAATTCATCTAATAATTATATGAACACGATGGGAAGCTCCAGCCATGACTGGAGACATGTCCTGGGTGTGATGGAGCTGAAGTGTCTTCATGATGTCCATCGTTACGTCTGGAGGAAAGCTGGAGAAGCTGGAGGCCAGAGAAGATCATGGTGAGTGAAGCACGGAGGTGGCAGCATGATGCTGGGGGCTCTTTGCTGCAGGAGGGACTGGTTCACAGAGCAGACGGCATCATGAGGGAAGATCATCATGTTGAAGCAACATCTGGACACATCAGGAAGTCCCAGCTTGGACACAGATGGGTCTTCCTGATGGACAACGTCCCTCAGCAGACCTCCAGGTCAGCTCCAGAGAGGCTGAAGGACCACAGAGTCCATGTTCTGGAGCTCCATCACAATGTCCTGACCTGAGACCCAGAGGTGTGTGAGCCAGCTGACCCTAACCCTGAGTGGTTGGAGCAGGAGGTAAAGTTCAAACCTCTCCAGGCTGTCAGGAGGCCTGAGTTGGGTGGTGGAGGAGCTGCCGTCTAGAGACACGACATGGAGGTCCACGCTGGGATTGGTCTGTCCCATCTGCATAAAACAGAAACACAAATATACTCTCAGGCTTATTAGGATCAGATGTAGCAGCCTCCACTAGTCTGCAGAGTTCTTCCAGCTCCAGGAGCCGTCCCAGTAAACAGCGGCAGCAGGAGGGAGGATTTAATGAGATTATGGGAGAGGTGGAAAACAAACGGTTCTGCGTTCTCTGCAGAACTCTGGGGACGTCAGGAGTTTATTTCTGCACCAAAGCTGCACTCAGGAAGAGCTCGTTAGATAACAGGACAAGGAGGGAAAGTCTAAAACAAGAAGCGAGTCGTTTATCTAAAACAGGAGAATATTTCCCATAAATATGTTTTATTCACCTCTGGTAATAAAGTAAAAACTCTTGGTGTTATTTTTGACCAAGACATGTCATTTAAATCCCATATTAAACAGGTTTCCAGAGTTTCCTTTTTTCACCTCAGGAATATCGCCAAAATTAGAAACATTCTGTCCAGGAGTGATGCTGAAAAACTAGTCCATGCATTTGTTACTTCAAGGCTGGACTATTGTAATTCTTTACTATCAGGAAGTCCACAAAATGCAGTTCAAAGCCTTCAGCTTATCCAAAATGCTGCAGCAAGAGTTCTGATGAAAATCAACAAGCTATCAGGCTCCTCTCCTGTGGAACCAACTCCCAGTTTTGGTCCGTGAGGCAGACACCCCGTCTACTTTTAAGACTAATCTTAAAACTTTCCTTTTTGACAAAGCTTCTAGTCAGAGTGGCTCATGTTACCCTGAGCTACCTCTATAGTTATGCTGCTATAGGCTTAGGCTGCTGGAGGACATCAGGGTCTATTTCTCTCACTCTGCTGAGTTCTCCTACTGCTCTCCAATCTGCATTGCTTGTTGTTATTTCAGCTTTTAACTTTTTGTTCTCTGTCATTTCTCTCTTCATAGAAGGTACACCTGGTCTGGGGTTCTGTTAGCTGTGACATCATCAGGGGAGGCAGATCATCTGAGCTGCTGCTGCCAACACCTTCATCTTCTAGAAGATCCAGCTGGTTCTGTCTCTCAGAGTCTCACCTGTTTGTCTCCTAGATGGAGCTGCTGGCTAAACTTCTACTGCAACTAGCTGTCTGTGCGCTCTTTCATCCTCTATACCTGAAAACTGGATCAGTTTACTTGCATAAACTTTATTTTCCACCATAATTTATAAATAAATTCTGTAAAAATCCTACAATGTGATTTGCTGGATTTTCTTCTTATTTTATCTCATAGTTGAAGTTCACCTATGATGAAAATAACAGACCTCTCTCCTTTTTCTAAGGAGAATTTGCTGACTAAATACTTTTATGCCACATTTTACGATGCAAATGCATTAATGTGTTTAACAGCAGGTGGTGTGAAAGGAGCTGAGCGTCTAAGATCAGCAGAGTCCCACCTTGGGGTAGGGGTACTCCGTCCCTCTGGGGTAGAGAGCGCCGGTGAAACGAGGCAGAAGCATGGCGGGGACCAGGGAGTCGTTGATGGTGAGGTAGGCCAGCCTGGAGCCATCAGGGGCCCACCAGTGGGCCACCTGGGAGCCCAGCACCTGCTCTGGAACAGAAGTCAGAGCGTCAGCGCCGCCGCAGCTACCGTCGGTGGCCCAGGGGCCGCGAGGGGCTGTTTGGACTTTTCACAGCAAAGAACCAAACCATGTTTTCAAATATAGATGCAATAAAAAAATTAGATTTTGTTCCATGACATGAATGCATTAAATTTCCAACAGTAATTATGTTTAAAAATGGTTTTTTTTTGTCCATAGGTTGAAAACTTTCTGCTTAATTAAATGTTCCTCAAATATCAACATCCCAGAGAATAAAATGAAGAATCATGTTTTGCACATTAACATTTTGTGAAATATTAATATTATTATTTATATTTGGCTTTATTTTAATACCTAAAAATAGAAACAAACAGTGGTTCCTTAAAAATAACATATCATACAGCAGATAACTGTCAAAGATTATAAATTATATTTTTTCCCATTTGGGAAACGGCTCTTTGTGTTATGGAGGCGGCGGACCCAGCAGAACCTCCTGCTTAAAAACCTTAAAAACTTTAAAAACGTCCCGCAAAGTGAGGCAGCAGGAGAATGTCTAAAAGGAAACAAATAATAGACAAATTACCTGATAAATGTAGATTTTAGGTGCAGTTTAAAGTTCAATTAAAAATACAATTTTAGGGAAATAAATGTAGACGGGATGGGAAATTACTGCAGAAACTTTAAAATAAATTATTTAATAGGACTGAAGATTATTGGGCAAATTAAATAAACTGAGATAAAAATAGATATTGAAAAATTAAAGAAAGGTTTTCAAACCTTTCTGAACTATTGAAATAATTTTGGGTTCTTTTATTTTGCCATAATGACTCTAAATCTAAAGGATTTCTATATTTCCAGCATTATTGTTGTCAGCCTCAGTCCGTGGGGCGCGCTGAATTAGATCATTTCCCAGTAACAGCTGAGGTGTCGGCGCCCCCAGGCTTACCCTCATACAGCCAATCAGCGATGCCGTTGAAGACCACGCCCTCCTGTCCCGAGGAGGTCAGCCTCCAGGAGCTGCTCTGGGTGTGCGTTTGGTAGTAGATGTTATTCTCAAATATGTAAATCTGTGGAGCAGAGAGAGGACGTCTGATTTCTCTCCGCAGAGCAAACTGCAACAGGAAGACACGGCTGCTGCACATTCAGCATCCAACATGGCTGCCACCGCCGGCTGGGGGCCTCTTCTTGGGCTAAAGGTCGTCGGGGTCAGTTGTGGATTTTTACCAAACAGCAGAGATGCTAAAAGGAAATTTAAATGGAATCGACACAAAGGGGGAAATCCCAGCTTCACTGGCTTCATTTCTGCACCAGATTCACAAAGCAGATCACAGTAAAGGCAGGTAGGTGCACATGTTCATGTGGAGCATCTTATAATAATAATAATAATAATAATAACAATAATAATCTGCTGCAATGTTAAATTCTGTGATATGATGAGGCGCTCATCACTGAAAGGAGCTAAAACATCCCCACAGACAGTCGTTTATCTCCCACAGAGGGGATGAATGCTGGGCATTAAGGGCATTAAGGCTGCTTCATCCGCACGGCCAAATTACTAAAATGTCTAACTACGCGGGACTGTTCCACATGGCAAACATCGCTGCTTCTGTCCGGAGGTTCGTGAATATAGACGTCTTTATGATTCGGCCCATAAAGATCGCCGTGATCAACAAATTAACAATTCCTGGACAGAAATTATCGCCACTCTTGGAAGAAGGTAAGAAGCTTAAATGCTGGAAGCAGCTGTTTTCTACTTCTTCGTGTCGAACGCTTGGCGTAGGAGCGCAGCGCTGCCCTCTAGAGGAGGACAGTGCTACTTCAGAGGAAGAGATATAGATGCTGCAGACGTCTCCTTTCTGTGCAGAACCGACACAAAGCCGCCTTTAGGAGCATTAGGAGGGTTGTTCCCCTCTTTCTGCTCTAGAATCAGAGCCGCTACTAAGGTGACAGTGAACATTTCGTGCTAATGGCAGAATGAGAACATCTCTGAGAATCAGCCGCATTTTGGGCTGGCCAGTCAGAAGTTTACATACCCTCATTGATGATGATTTTCTATTATTTTCAGCCTTTATCGATGCATTGAACCTGTTCACAACTTCAGTTTGAAATGAATGTGGATTTCTCCACAGCACACAGGTCCAAATTATCCAGGCTGGCAGAAATATAGACGTGCATGCATCATGTCCCTTGGCCTGTTAGAGAGAACTGATGGTTCCAGCAGGACAACGACTAAAATCTGGTTTAAATGAGGAAAAGCTGTTAACACTAGGCTACTGCAAACAGTTGGGCTCTTTGATTAAAAGCCGAGTCTTGTCCCAGAGACAAAACCATTTAAAGGAACTACATCAAAGGCCAGACTTCTTACTTTTGGAAATATTTGTTGTATAATCGCCCACCCTGGAAAATAGAAACTCATCACAAGTCCCCAAAATAACACATTTCCGTTCTGCTCATTGTATGGGGATGAAAACTTGTGCCCAGCAGACAGATGTGGATGAGCTGAGCGCTGACAGCTGCAGAAAGCCTCTGCTGAAGGTAGGCGAGCCGCAGCAGCAGATCTGCCTTTGCCTGCAGTTTGACGACTAGACGCTCTGGGCTGCACGCTTTGCTGTGAGCACAGAGCTTAGAGTATGTACCGTGGAAATCCTCGGTTCTGACGTGGAGTCCAGCTCTGCCCTGCATTCACTGCAGCGACCCGTTTGTCCCTCCTTGTTTTCCTTCTTGAAGGTTTTTAGAAGAAGTCAGAGCTGCTGAGTCGGGTTAATAAGCACAGCAGCTCTTCCACACTCACATCACCTTCAGCGCTTCAGCGCCAGGATCGCCTGGTCCTCACGCACAGAGGAGACGGTGAGAAAAGCTCTTTCTACATTTCTACGCCTTGGTGAAACTTTTAAAAAGCTCCTTTGATAAACAGTAAAAATTCAGAGGAATTTGGATAAGTTTCATTTGAAATGCCTGATTACTTTTCTTTAGCTGCAGAACATAACAGAGTGAGTATCGACCGGGTCTCACTGCGCGGCGCAGAAAGAATTTAACTGAACGTGGGTTTAATCTAGAGCCGTTTACCTTTTCTCTCTCGTCAGAAACACGTTTCTGTTGAACCTGTAAATATGAGCAATAAGCGACGCGCAGCAACGGGAGGCTGAATGAAACATTGATTTCTGGTCCTCTTTGTGCCGCAGCTGCAGCTCTAATGGCCGTTATTATCCGCTCCTCTCATTAGTCTGCTGCTCGCTGGAAAATTAAGAAAAATGCTCATTGTAAATATCCAAAACCCAAAAAATGAGACCCCAACATTTTTCTCTTTGGATTCATAAAAAATAAGCTTCATTTGGCAAAGAAGTAACATTTTAAAACAGCTTTCAGTCTGAATATTCACCTAAATCCCACAGACTGCCACTCTGGGTCCCTAACCCTGACCCTTGGCCCCAGAATGCTCCCCGGGGGCCAAGAGGACAGATTATTGTTATTATTATTATTAGACCAAGCTGGACGCTTCCAGAGTAAAACTGAATCTTTAATGAGGTTAAATGTCTTTATTTTCCAATGAATTATCTCAAACTGAACGTCTGATAAAACCGCTCAGCTTCGGTCGCTGCAGGTTTGTTTCTCTGCTCAGATTCAGCAGAAAATGGCTCCAGCACCTAAACAAGCTGATTAAAGCGTTTGTTCATGCGGCTCCAGGAGGCCCGGCTCACCAGCTGCTGGCCCTGAACGCCCCACGAGGCGAACTGCAGGACGGAGTCGGACACCTCCGGAGGGTTGAGCTCCCGCACCTCTCTGTGACAGCAAACGCAGCGCATGAAGCGTTTCACAGCAACACACCTGGGGTCTGCAGCAGCGGACGGGTTGTCTCACCTGGTCAGCAGGTTGTAGATCAGGTAGGAGGCCAGGAAGGAATGCTTGTAGACCTGAAAGCCAAACGGAAAACCGTCAAACTGTCCAACTAACCGCCTCACACTACAGTCTCTGTAACTATGGGGGATTGCTGTTAACGGGGGTATTGCTTTATCACAGCAACGTCCACAAAGACTCTCATCTGTCTCCACTTTGCTGTTTGTTTCAAACATCCAGTCCAAGTTCTGGCCTGGGAGGCCCGTTTGTTTCTGGGTCAGAACCTTTTTGGTCTTTTATCTGCTCGCTTTGTCCCTTTTTCTCCATCTTTGCAGAAATTGTTCCAGTAAAGACACAAAGACACAAAGACACTGGGCTGTGACGGGACGGTGCGGCTCATCACCTGGCCGGCACCGCCCGGTTCTGATCGGGCCCCGTTCTGATGCCTCGTCTGAGGAGTCGGCCTCACAGGTTCTCTACTGCTTTGGATCTGCTGCTGGGCCCAGAACAAGCGCTGCAGGACTGCTGCCCTCCAACAATCTGCCCAGCAACACTGAAGGAGGAATCTGATTGGTGGCTCTAGATTAAAGGGCTATTTCACAGTTTTTAAAGGAATCTGGACCACATTCCTTTACCAGTAGCTTAAAATCTAAAACCCTTCAACTGGATCAGACCTCGCCCCAGTTTGTGACATTATAAAGCCCTTTTTTCTAGTTTTTATCTGAAAAGATAAATATAGCATCCTTCCACACGTTCTAACCTGGACTAAATTATTCTGCTGTGTAAATGATCTTCAGACTCCAGGGTTGCAGGATGTTTGTTAACTCGGTCGACGTTCCACTGGATCTTTGGTTCTCAGAGGGTTTTTGTCTGTTTAACTACCAGACGGTGGGTTTCAGACGGCTTCAGTCTGCAGACGTTCAGACCGGGAGAGAAGAAGCCCTGAAGACCTGCAGCCAGACGAGCTTCTACACAGTTCTGCCTCAGGGAGGATTATACACACAAAATGCTGAAAAATGAAATAACTTTGTGTTGGTGTCATAGAAATCTCAATTAACAAAACCTGAACAAGTTGTAAAGGTATTATTACTTTGACTTTATAAGCAGGAACTAAATGTAAATAATGTTTAACAGTTATTTATGGATGTTTTGAATGAATCAATAAATGAAAACTATTTTAATCAGAAACTACAAACAGTCCAAACCAGAAATTCATAGAAACATCGGGAACGTCATCATGTATTCCTCACTGTCTGAAATCAAACTAAACTTTTCCAGTTTCAGTCCCGTTAGGATGAACTGCATCATTTGTTTCTGCTAAATTTCAAAACTATGATTTTTTTTATTACATGAGTCAAAAGTTTTCATAAATTAAGAGTATTATACGCGTAAACGACCTGGCAAACTGGTTCTGTCTTTTTGGGGGTATGTATATATGTGGTTTCAGATGAATTTATTGTTTTCATCCAGTTAAGGTTCATGGAAAGAATCTAAAGTACCCAGAATGCCGTCTGACAGCTCATGTTTATAAAGTGCTGTATTCCTGATCTGAAGCTTATTTATTGACTGAAGAGCAGGAGAGGCTGCAGCGTTAGCATGTTAGCGTGTTAGCAGCGTTAGCAGCGTTAGCATGGTAGCGTGTCAGCTTGTTAGCAGCGTTAGCAGCGTTAGCATGTTAGCATGTTAGCTGCGTGATGAACACAGAGTCAGAACCTCACAGGTTCTGTCCTCTGGATCCACGCCGCCTTCAGGTCCAATCTGGACGGCCTTCGTCTCCACAGAGACGTCTTCCTGGGAAACGTAGCAGCGGTGAGTTAACGGCCGCCGCCTCCATCCTTCAGCCGGTGACCATGGTAGGTGACGGCTCTGTGACAACTTCCTGGTGAGGCTGTCGCTTTACGGCGCCACAAGAGACGTGAGACGGTTGGACGGAGCGTGAGAAGAACGGCTAGAAGGCTGCTTGGTGCTGCTTTATAGCATAGGGTTATTTTAACCAGTTATTTCTCACGCAGGAGGAGGAGTAAGGAGGCTGAAGAGGGCCAAAATACAACAAATAACTCCTGATTCAATCAATCTGGAAATAAAGACAAATAATTAAGAGAACAGAAAACTAATTACATGAGACACAAAGTATAATTTGATTTTAAAAGCCATTCATTTAGTTATTCAGATGCTGGAAGTGATGCCTGGCAGAGCGGCAGAGCAGCGGAGCGTGATTGGGATGAATGCAGAGGCTCGCTGCAGGAGAACCGGGCCGACCCGTTTATGATGAACACGTCGTCTCCGTCCATCTGAGGAGAACATCTGCCAGGACCACAGCGCTCATCATCACGCCTGCAGAACCAGCGGTTCTGATCCAAATACCTTAACAGAACCTGACTATGGGAGCAGCATCGGTAGCTTAAAGGTTGAGTTTCTGAGTACGATGGTTCCTTTGCGTCAGTCAAGAAGGCTAAACGTCTAAATGAAGGTAGAACATCATGGGAACGTCCAGACATCATACGGTTCAGGAAGGAGACGGTTCTGTGACCCAGAACTGGTTCTGGTGTGAAATGTGTGGATCAGAAGCAGAGCTACAGATGCTGCTGAAGCTGGTGGTCATTCTCCACAGAGAAACAGACCAACGTGGCTGAAAGGCCCTCAGAGAGGAAGAAGCCATCAGTCCAGCAGAAAGAGACAGAGTCCAGCGTGGACACGTCCTCAGGGACAAAGAGCTTCATGACTGGAGACATGTCCTGGGTGTGATGGAGCTGAAGTGTCTTCATGATGTCCATCGTTACGTCTGGAGGAAAGCTGGAGAAGCTGGAGGCCAGAGAAGATCATGGTGAGTGAAGCACGGAGGTGGCAGCATGATGCTGGGGGCTCTTTGCTGCAGGAGGGACTGGTTCACAGAGCAGACGGCATCATGAGGGAAGATCATCATGTTGAAGCAACATCTGGACACATCAGGAAGTCCCAGTGACAGCTTCCTGTTCTCACGGTTCTCCAGGATGATTTCACCACAGGAACAAAACGTTTGACGGCTGAAAACCTTCCAGCTGTTTTTAATCTACAGCATTTGTAGATTTTAAAGATCTGAAAAAGGGTTAAAGCTGAACCGATTAAACTTTCCAAGCATTCACACATAAAAAGGACAACTTTTAAAAATCAGGATGATTAATTCATTTACAGCGTTATTATAGGACGGTCTGTACTTTAAAGGGCTTATATTATGCAAAATCAACTTTTCTGAGTAATTAACTGTGTTATGATGTAATTTCATCAGAATTAGGCCCAACGTGGAGTTCTGGTGGATTCATGCATGTCTGAGTGATTCCCCCCCCCCCCCGTCCTGGAAAACCAGCGGCCATGACTCTGTAGTGCCAAAGGCAATATTTCATCATATATAAGCCTATAATTGACCCTGGAAGGCTTAAAAAGAACCACATAGCTCCTTTAAAATATATACGTGATATTATATGAAGGATCCGTTACTATGGGCTCAGTCTGGATCTGCTGCTGTTCACTTCCTTTACCAACAAGTTTTACAACTTCTCAGTGTTAAAAACTTTTCAGGGAGATATTTTTCTGATTTAAAGACATTTGCAGCATGAATATGAGAAGGTTTGTTGTTTCAGTTTAATGTTTTACATGCAGCATGTTACCATGGCTACAGGAACATTTTAGACCTGTTTCTAATTATGAACCATTTCAAGCGTCGCTCTTAGCATTTAATATTTAACATGGGGAGGATTTTTAATTAATCATTTATTTGCACTTCTGTAGTTAGGTTGGTTTATTTTTCATATTTTATTTTTATCACACATTGCAGCGAGTCTCAAACTTTTTATAACAGTGAAAGATTTCCACCTCACCAGTTATCTGAGTTTTTCCTGATTTCACCTTTAAACTGAATTCATTTCCTCTAGCTGAAAAAACCCTGAAGATCTCAGGAAGGTAGAGAGCATCAGGTGAGTAATAGTAATATCATCTTTATTGTCATTGAAACATACATCACTTCTGCTTTTAACCCATCCCCTGGGGGAGCAGTGGGCTGCCATGTGTGGCGCCTGGGGAGCAATCTGGGGTTAAGAGTCTATATCAGGGACCCAGAGTGCAGGCAGTGGGGATCAAACCAGGTACTTGCATCCTTCTCTGAGTGCAAGCTGCTCTAACCACTAGGTTAGGCACTAGGCTCTCACCTGGACCTCCCCTCAGAGCTCCAGGTGAGAGCTGCTGGTTTTCATTCTAAAGCACTGAGGAAAGCAGCTGTACCGTTTCGGGGTGAGAAATCCATCTAAAGCAGTGGTGTGAACAATTAACACAACTTATCAGACTTATTTAAGCTTCTCTGGCTCAGACAGCAACATCATGGAGAGCGAGGTGTGTTCAGTGGTTCTGGACTCCTGGTTCAGAACCACTCAGGTCGTTAGAGACTCCCTGGGGTCCAGGAAGAGGTGCTGCTGCTGCAGGACTCCAGACAAATCGTCCTGAATGTTGTTTCCCAGGACGTCTGATTTAGAGCTGCGACCATATTAGCACACAACATATTCAGCCTGTCACTCCACACCTGGGATCCTGCTGGAAGGAGCTAAATCTGTGGAGGACAGGAGAACTCCTGGAGAACTCCTGGAGAACTCCTGGAGAACCCGTTAAGGCTGCAGCAGACTGTCAGCCTCCACCACAACCCGGCGGCCATCTGTGGAGAGTTTCTCTGATTAAAACCAGCCGTTAATCAGCTGCTGCTTTCCTG